>CM035838.1:202467189-203067189 GCA_020510985.1 Pholidichthys leucotaenia | reverse complement strand
ACTTTGGTCCATGATCAATAGAGAGTTTGGGATTACCTTGCAGTGTAAACATGCTCATACAGAGAAGCAAAAACATGAGTGGTTGAACATTCATCCTACAAACTACACACAAACAAATTTCCCCTTCCCACACTTGTGGCAAACCCCCCAAAATCAAAAGAAAAATTCTGTCTCCCGATATAGCCATCGACCGTTCCACACCCACGGGGAACAGCCTAAGCCACTCCTTCTTCATCCTCCCAATCACCCTAACTCTACTGCTTTTAATGACGTAACATTAACTCTCCTCTGTAGTTTTCCAACTTAACTCCAAAATTTTTAACAACTTTGTACATCATAGTTTTTTTTTGTTTGTTTTGTTTTTGTTTTGTTTTTTAATATATAATACAATCTATATTTTGTAAACTTACTATTTACTTCAAGTCAGTCAGATGCCTGTGCAAATGCTTAATTATTCTACCTTATATTTTGTTCATGCTTAGCTCCCACCAGTCTCTTCTTCTTCTTTGATCTTCTTGATGAACTCCTGCGCCTCCTCTGGGGTCTTGAAGATGTGGGTTCTGCCCTCATACGTGGTCAGCAGTCTCGCAGGATAGATTACACCATGACGAATCCCAAGGTTGCGCAGCTCCTTACGTACGGGATCAAACTGCTTCCTCAATTGCTGGATTCCTGTGGCCAAATCTGGGTAGAACCGCACCTGCTGGTCCTGGTGTTTAATCTCTCCTTTTTTAGCTCGTGCAGCGTTGAAGATCTTCATCCTGTCTCTGTTGCTAAGAAACTTCATAATTAAGGTCCTCGGCGGTCCCTTATCTCTCCGTGGGCCAATACGATGTGCTTTTTCCAGAACCACTGCTGATTGCAACTCCTCGCTGCCCAGCACCTCCGGAATCCACTTTTCCAGAAAGGAACATACGTCCCGACCTTCTGATTCCACTGGAAGACCCACCAGCCTCAAATTATTCTGTCTCGACCGAGATTCCAAATCCAAAATATTATCTTCCAGAGATTTATTTTTTTTTTCCAAAGTGCGCACCTTTAATTGAAGACGGGTGACGTCATCTTCAGCACTAGCGAGACGGAGCTCCATCTGCGCCGTTCGTTCTACACAGTCACCCAATTCCTTTCTTATTCCTTCCAACGCTGTCATAATCCCATCAAATCTAGAGGAAAAGTCCGCTCTCATTGAACTCATGGCAGCCATCAGCGCATCTGCGCCATTCCCCGCAGATATCGCAGCGTTGCCAGCCTCCTCCGCCATATATGGAGTTTTGTTTACTGCGTCACAGACCTGAAAGTCCGTTAATTTGGACTGTTTCGGCGGCTCGCTTTTTCCTTTTCCTGGTTTTCCAGCCTTAGGCTTCGCCGACATATCTTCGCCCAAATGCTGGGATACGTTCTGTCCCAAATGAGAGAGTTATTTGCCGATTTTTTTTTTTCCAGGAGCAGAGCAGAGCGAGACACGTCCGTCCTACGTGGCAGCCATAACCGGAAGTCTGTTCTTTCACTTTTATTAAAATTATGCTTTTCTGGGTACAGACCCAACAAAAACAATTTAGGATTCAATATGATTTGTTTTGAGATTATTTTTTCAATTGTTACCCTCACCTCTTCCCAAAACATTCTTATTAATCTACATTCCCATACACAATGAAATAGAGTTCCTTTACTTTCCATGCATTTTGTGCATGTATCTGGTATATTTTTGTTATATTTATTTAACTCCTCCGGTGTAACATACATCCGCATTAACCATTTGAAATGTATCAATTTAAGGCGTACATTTATTGATTTGGTTTGAGCTTCTGTACAAGCCAATTCCCATTGTTCCTCTGAAATTTCAGTTTGCAGATCTTCTTTCCAGTAGTTTAATCTTTTCAGTGAATTTTCACTTGAAGATAGTGTCAATGAGTTATAAAACTCTGAAATAATACCCTTTCTTTTACTATCTTTCATCATCATTTTTTCCAAGGATGAATAAATAGGTCGAGTGAGAGCTTTATTTTGATTTGATCGAATAAAGTTTCTAAGTTGAAGATATTTAAAAAAATGTGTTCTATTGAGATTAAATTTGATCCTCAGCTCTTCAAAAGACATTATGTTATCTGCACATGGCAAATATAAATCCTGAATCTTTTGTATCCCTTTTAAATTCCATACTTTAAATACAGCGTCCGCTCTCCCTGGTTTAAAATATTGATTACCCCATATTGGACTAAATTGTGACAGTAACTGTGGTTCTTTTAAATAGTTTTTAGCTTCACACCATATTTTGATCATATGCTTTACAAATGGATTTTTAACTTGTTTTTGTAATTTTTTTGCCGAATCTGAGTATATGAATATGGGAAGAGGTAAAGGTAAATTGTATGATTCCATTTCAGTCCAGTGAGGGAGATCATTTGATGAAAAATAATATGTCATAGACCTCAGTTGTGCCGACCAATAATACAACATAAAATTTGGACATTTCAGACCTCCACGATCAAATGGTAAATATAATAAAGACAGACGTAATCTAGCCCTCCTGTCGTTCCATATAAATTCCACTAACTTTTTTTTTATTCTTGAGAATAAATCTAAAGGTGGTGATAAGGGAATGTATTGAAATAAATAAAGTATTTTAGGTAAAATATTACTTTTAAGTATATTGATTCTCCCGATCATCGACATTGGTAGTGACATCCATCTCTGAGTTAACTCATTGATATCTGTCATTAAGGCTTCATAGTTGACACTGGCGACTGATTCTAGCTTAGGCACAATTTGGATTCCTAAATATTTAAACTGATTTACAACATTGAATTGATTTACCTCAGGGGCTGGGTAATTTCTCTGGGTCTCATTTAGCATTAATATTGAAGATTTAGTTTTATTTATTTTATATCCTGATATTTCCCCAAAATTCTTTATTAAATTCAACAAGGTTGGAATTGATTTTTTTAGATTCGACATAAACAAAATTATGTCATCGGCGTACAGGGAGATTTTATGTTCTGTTGGTCCAACTTTAATTCCATATATTTGTGAATGTAAACGTATCGCTATCGCTAAAGGTTCAATTGCCATAGTAAACAGTAAAGGTGAAAGTGGACAGCCTTGTCGACATCCTCTATTGATTTTTATTGGTTTTGAAATATTGTTATTTGTTAGGATTTCTGCTGTAGCATTATTGTATATTATTTGAACCCATTTTATGAAATTATTTCCAAGTCCAAACCTTTGTAGGACTTCAAAAAGAAAGGGCCATTCAACTCTATCAAAGGCCTTTTCGGCGTCCAGTGATAGGAGAGCTGTATCCGGTGCTTCTTTATTAAAATAAATAATATTAAATAGTCTTCTTACATTATGGAAGCCTTGTCTTCCCTTTATAAAGCCATTCTGATCTCGATTAATAATATTTGGTAAAATTTCTTGTATTCGTCTTGCTAAAATTTTACAGATTATCTTAAGGTCGGCGTTTAATAGGCTTATTGGTCTCATATTTTCACATTTATTAGAGGGCTTACCTGGTTTTGGCAGCAGTATAATTAAGGCATTATTTATGTATGATGGTAAATTATTATTTTGAAATGCTTCTAAAACCATTTCCAAAAAAGGTTTTATTAATTTATTCTTAAATTTCTTATAAAGGTCAACTGGAAGACCATCTGGTCCTGCACTTTTTCCTGATTTCATATTATCAATGGCTAGCCCAACTTCTTCTTGACTAATTTTAGACTCCAATATCTCCCTGTTTTCATTTGGAATACACGGTATAGATAGTTCGTTCAAAAACCCATTTAGTTTTGTTAAATCAAATTCATTTTTAGTATCATATAATTTTTCATAGTAATCTCTAAAGGCTCTGTTAATTTCTAAAGGATCTATAACTACCTGTCCTTTACTTATAATACTAGTAATTGGTGTTTTAATTTCTAATTGTTTAATCTGCCATGCCAATAATTTTCCTGATTTTTCACCTTGTTCATAAAAAGATTGTTTCAATCTTAGAAGACTCGAGGCAGCTCTATTCGCTGATTTTTTGTCGTATTCAGCTCTCAAAATCAGTAATTCATTCTCCAACCTTGGATCACTTCCTGCATACACTTTTTCCTGAAGACTTTTCATTTTATGTTCCAATTTAGCTCTCTCCTCTCGAGTCTTCTTAGATTTTGATCCTGTATAACTAATAATATGTCCCCTAATAAAAGCTTTGAAAGCTTCCCACTTTACACATGCTGATGTTTGTGTAGTATTGATGTCAAAGTACTCGTCTATCTGTTTTTCTATATACTTGACAAATTCCTCATCCTGAAGCCATTTATGCTGAAATTGCCATCTACCTGATTCCTTTGTCAATTTTTTATCTACATATATTAGACAACAGGGTGCATGATCGGAGATCACGATGTTATCATAAAAGCAGTTTTGAATCTTGGATCTTAATTCTGTGGAAATCAAAAAATAATCAATACGTGAGAATGTCTTGTAGGTACTGGAATAACAAGAATAGGCTTTAACTTGTGGTTTCATTTCTCTCCATATATCTAACAATCTCAATTCTTTCATAAAATGATTAATAGTCATCCTACATCCATTGTGCATACAATCCAGCCCTGTTGATCTATCTATACCTGGATTCAATGTACAATTAAAATCCCCTGCTATTATATGTTGCCCTGTAAGTGATGATAAAATAAGAAATAAATTTGCAAAGAACTTTTGATCATCTATATTGGGACCATATAAGTTCACAAGATTTATATTTTCTAATAGCAAAGAACCTTGAATGATTACATATCTTCCAAGTTTGTCTCCAATTACATTTTTCACTTGAAAAGGGACTGATTTATGTATGAGAGTCATAACTCCCCTGGCCCGGGATGAAAATGATGAGGTGAATACACTTCCTTGCCATCTACTCCTAATTCTTTTTATATCCTCCTCTATTAGATGAGTTTCTTGTAAAAACACAATTTTTGAACCCATGTCTTTTATTTTATTCATAACTTGTTTAAGTTTTTTTAAATTTTGTAGACCTCTGCAATTCCATGAAGTTACATTAAGATTAACACTTTGGTTTATGATCAATAGAGAGTTTGGGATTACCTTGCAGTGTAAACATGCTCATACAGAGAAGCAAAAACATGAGTGGTTGAACATTCATCCTACAAACTGCACACAAACAAATTCCCCCTTCCCACACTTGTGGCGAACCCCCCAAAATCAAAAGAAAAATTCCGTCTCCCGATATAGCCATCGACCGCTCCACACCCACGGGGAACAGCCTAAGCCACTCCTTCTTCATCCTCCCAATCACCCTAACTCTACTGCTTTTAATGACGTAACATTAACTCTCCTCTGTAGTTTTCCAACTTAACTCCAAAATTTTTAACAACTTTGTACATCATAGTTTTTTTTGTTTGTTTTGTTTTTGTTTTTTTTTAATATATAATACAATCTATATTTTGTAAACTTGCTGTTTACTTCAAGTCAGTCAGATGCCTGTGCAAATGCTTAATTATTCTACCTTATATTTTCTTCATGCTTAGCTCCCACCAGTCTCTTCTTCTTCTTTGATCTTCTTGATGAACTCCTGCGCCTCCTCTGGGGTCTTGAAGATGTGGGTTCTGCCCTCATACGTGGTCAGCAGTCTCGCAGGATAGATTACACCATGACGAATCCCAAGGTTGCGCAGCTCCTTACGTATGGGATCAAACTGCTTCCTCAATTGTTGGATTCCTGTGGCCAGATCTGGGTAGAACCGCACCTGCTGATCCTGGTGTTTAATCTCTCCTTTAGCTCGTGCAGCGTTGAAGATCTTCATCCTGTCTCTGTTGCTAAGAAACTTCATAATTAAGGTCCTCGGCAGTCCCTTATCTCTCCGTGGGCCAATACGATGTGCTTTTTCCAGAACCACTGCTGATTGCAGCTCCGCGCTGCCCAGCACCTCCGGAATCCACTTTTCCAGAAAGGAACATACGTCCCGACCTTCTGATTCTTCTGGAAGACCCACCAGCCTCAAGTTATTCTGTCTCGACCGAGATTCCAAATCCAAAATATTATCTTCTAGACATTTATTTTTTTTTTCCAAAGTGCACACCTTTAATTGAAGACGGGTGACGTCATCTTCAGCACTAGCGAGACGGAGCTCCATCTGCGCCGTTCGTTCTACACAGTCACCCAATTCCTTTCTTATTCCTTCCAACGCTGTCATAATCCCATCAAATCTAGAGGAAAAGTCTGCTCTCATTGAACTCATGGCAGCCATCAGCGCATCTGCGCCGCTCCCCGCAGATATCGCACCGTTGCCAGCCTCCTCTGCCATATATGGAGTTTTGTTTGCTGCGTCACAGACCTGAAAGTCCGTTAATTTGGACTGTTTCGGCGGCTCGCTTTTTCCTTTACCTAGTTTTCCAGCCTTAGGTTTCGCCGACATATCCTCGCCCAAACGCTGGGATACGTTCTGTCCCAAATGAGAGAGTTATTTGCCGATTTTTTTCTCCAGGAGCAGAGCAGAGTGAAACGCGTCCGTCTTACGTGGCAGCCATAACCGGAAGTCAACTCTACTGCTTTTAATAACGTAACATTAACTCTCTTCTGTAATTTTCCAATTTAACTCCAAATTTTTTTTTTAGCAATTTTGTACCTTTTTTTTTTTTTTAATATGTAATACATTCTATATTTTGTAATCTTGTTATATGCTTCTAATCAGTTAAATGCTCAAATATTCTACCCTATATTCTGTTCATGCTTAGCTCCCACCAGTCTCTTCCTGGATCTTCTTGATGAGCTCCTGCGCCTCCTCGGGGGTCTTGAAGATGCGTGTTCTGCCCTCATATGTGACCAGAAGTCTTGCAGGGTGAATCACTCCATGACGAATCTCAAGGTTGCGCAGTTCTTTGCGGATGGGGTCAAACTGCTTCCTTAATTGTTGGATTCCTGAGGCCAGATCTGGGTAGAACCGCACCTGCTGATCTTGGTATTTAATTTCTCCTTTGGCCCGCACCGCGTTGGAGATCGTCATCCTGTCTCTGTAGCTGAGAAACTTCATAATTAGCGTCCTCGGTGCTGCCTTGTTACCTCTCGGTGGGCCAATTCGGTGGGAGCTTTCCAAGACGACTGATGATTTTAGCTCCGCGTTGTTCAGCGCCTCCGGGATCCACCCCTCCAAAAAGGAGCATGAATCACGACCTTCGGCTCCCTCCGGTAAACCCACCAGCCTCAGGTTGTTCCTTCTGGACCGAGATTCCAAGTCCAGAACGCTATTTTCCAGATCTTTATTTTTTTTTTTCCAAAGTGCACACCTTTATTTGAAGTCCGCTGATTTCATCCTCCGCACTTGAAACACGAAGCTCCGCCTGCGTCACTCGCTCCACGCAGTCACCCAACTCCTTTCTCATTGCATCCAACGCTGCCATAATCCCATCAAGTTTAGCGGAAAAGTCTGCTCTCATTGAGCTAATGGCAGCCAGCACTGCACCTGTGCCGCCACCGTCAGCAGCAGCAGTTACCGCACCACCGCTAGTTTCATCCGCCATATCCGCAGCTTTTTCTACTGCGCCACAAACTTTAAAGTCCGTTAATTTGGACTGCTTCGGCGATTCAATTTTTCCCCCTCCTGATTTCCCAGCCTTAGTCTTCACCGGCATATCCTCACCCAAACGCTGGGAAAAGTTCTGTTCCAAATGAGAGAGTTATTTGCCGAATTTTTATTTCCAGGGGCAGAGCAGAGTGATACGTGTCCTTCTAGGCGGCCGCCATAACCGGAAGTCCATCTGTTGCATGTTAAACATTATCACAGTACCCCGGAAATCCAGACAAACCCAGAACCATCTGGGCTCCCCTGTTGTCTGCTACCTCAATGGCAACTTAAGGCCCGTCTGCTTTTCTGTCTTGCGGCGCGGGGCGGTGGGGATGGGTTTCTGGCTTTGTGTTGTCTTTTTGCTTGCTTCGGTCCATTTTTCTGCTATGTTAATTTGAAGCAGGTGGACCTTTAAGCTTGCGTGCTGTTAGAATGTGTTGTGGCTCTCCAAAAGGGCAAGTTTTTTCGATGTCCACAGCACATGCATGTGTTCTGGGGGCTCGGCATCGTCTTCTGCTTTTTCAGCTGAAATGCAGCATTGGGTGACTGTGCCCCCCCCCCCCCCCCCCCCCACACACACACACACCTGGATGGTGACGCCACTACTTTTCATACACTACTCTCCCATTGAAAAGGGCTGCTGAGTTATCAATTAATTGACACCTAATTTAACTTGGTCAACTAAATTCTTATCGACAGTTAATCAAAAGTCAATTAATGATTAACATCCCTAGTGGGTATACCACAACAAAAAATGTCAGTGTCTCAGTAACTTGTCATGTGCCCTTGAGCATCAATTACAGCTTGACAACGTCTCCTGCTGTTCACAAGTCAACTTATTGTCTGCTGAGGCATGGCATTCCACTCTTGTTGAAGGGCGGTCCTCAGGTCATTGAGGTTGTTGGGTGCAGGGTTACGAGCCTCGACATGGCAACTCAGGTGATCCCTTAGGTTTTCTATGGGATTCAGGTCTGGCGAAAGTGCAGGCCACTCCATTTGAGGTACACCAACCTCCAGCAGCCATTCCCTAATGATGCGATCTCGATGAGCTGGAGCATTGTTGGCCATGAAGATGAAATTAGGCCTGCGTTGTTGATGCAGGAGCACAATGACTGGATTAAAGCGTACCTCTGGTGGTCGTGAAAAAAAGATATTATATTGAGCCCCTGTCTCACGTTCTAGTTCAAGTTTAAGTTGAAATTCACGTTCAAAGCAATTTGATATAAATCCATTGCTGATGTGCTGGTTCAGCTATGTCAGCAAAACATGGGTACAGCCATACTAGCGGCTACATGGACTTCCAGGACTCTTCCTGTGACGTAATTTCGTGGCTACCGCGATCTGGATCAGTATTGGCTGAGCCTCGAGTACCCGGATGTGCAGCGGCTTTGGGGATATTCAAATTCAAACGTTTATTTCAAACTCAGGGTTCATATTAAATGCAGAACTAAAACGAGTAGAAAATAAATAAATAAATGCTTAAATTCAGCGGGCCGTCTTTTCTGATCTGAGCTCGTAAAGGCCGATGATTCTAAAACTATGCGATCTGAGTACCCGGATGTGCAGCGGCTTCGGGGATATTCAAATTCAAACGTTTATTTCAAACTCAGGGTTCATATTAAATGCAGAACTGAAACAAGTAGAAAATAAATAAATAAATGCTTAAATTCAGCGGGCCGGCCGATGATTCTAAAACTATGCGATCTGAGTACCCGGATGTGCAGCGGCTTCGGGGATATTCAAATTCAAACGTTTATTTCAAACTCAGGGTTCATATTAAATGCAGAACTAAAACGAGTAGAAAATAAATAAATGCTTAAATTCAGCGGGCCGTCTTTTCTGATCTGAGCTCGTAAAGGCCGATGATTCTAAAATTATGCGATCTGAGTACCCGGATGTGCAGCGGCTTCGGGGATATTCAAATTCAAACGTTTATTTCAAACTCAGGGTTCATATTAAATGCAGAACTGAAACAAGTAGAAAATAAATAAATAAATGCTTAAATTCAGCGGCTTGTCTCATCTGATCTGAGCTCGTAACTGCCGCAACACAGAAGATGATTCTAAAGCTATATACAGAGCAGCAGACACTCGGTGCTCTTGTAAAAACAAAAACATACAATGCGATATGGATATCGCAACATGGCGGAATGTAAAGCCTTTGGATGTCTGAATAATAAGCGAAAAAAACAAAGAAACACTTTTTTTGTGTACCCAAACCCAGCTCACCTTGTCAGAAGATCGGAGCGGAAACAGGGCACAGACGAATAATTTCAGACGAAATTGCGTTGTGTGTGAGGACCACTTCGTCACTTTAACCCTCAGAAGACCTTTCTGGCTCAAACATGTAGCCATGTCGCCCGAATTCTTCCGCACAGTCAGAAAATACACAGCACCGTAATCGCGGGGAAACGCTGATTATTGTCTTTTCGTATCCACGAAGTGACGTCACAGCCGCAAGTGTCAAGGCTGCGCCCACAGTTTTCATTGGCTGCCCTTGGCCAAGGTCCTATTTGAATATATGTCTGGTGGTATATGGCTGGCAAGAATTATTTACCAAAATAAGAAATACTTTTTCATAATGTTTTCAAGTTAAATGCGTCTTCACGACCACCAGAGGTACGCTTTAATGATGTTATTCAGGTAGTATCAGCTTGTCACTGTAACATTCGCAAGGTGTAGGGCAGATCTGTATTGATAGACACACCTGCCCAGACTGTAACACCAACAGTGGCTGATGTATAGTGCTCTCCTTGTCGTCTCCAACGTCGTTAGCGGCCATCATTTCTGCTCAGCATAAATCGACTTTCATCAGAGAACGGCACTGAGGCCCACTGGTCCCTTGTCCGGCATAAATGGTGGTGGTGTGGGTGTTACAGTCTGGGCAGGTGTGTCTAGTCAATCCAGAACTACCCTATGCCTTGTAAATGGTACAGTGACAGCCAATACTAGAATCAGAATCAGAATCAGGTTTATTGCCATTGTTCATGTAGTACACAAACTAGGAATTTGTCTCGGTACAATGCTGCAACATTAAACATGATAAGATAAAAGAAATAAACTATACATGTAATAAAGTGTAGGATAAGATTAAGTGATACTGGTCAACAGTTAAAATATATTAGCCAGCAGCAGATACTGTGGAGAACTATATAGTGCAGTCGGTAATGCAGGAAGAAAACAGTGATGATTGACATGAGTCTGGTTGAGCTGCTGTACATGGTGCACGAGAGTCAATAAGTCACTTAGTGTTCAGCAGTCTGATGGCAAATCAGAATCAGAATCAGAATCCGCTTTATTGGCCAAGTATGCACAACACATACAAGGAATTTGACTTTGGCTAAAAACTTGCTCTCGTTGTTCAGATGAAGGATTTAAATAAGGATTCAATGACAACCAGAGTATGTACAGTAAATTACAGTCTGTCCACGTTTCTATAAAAGGATGCAAATATATACAGGAATATATGCAGTTATTTACTCGGACTAACCACACTTTGCAGAATATATGAAAAAATATACAATCACACAGTATTTCAATGTGGACTCAGATTCAGTGATATAATGTGAATGAAGTAAAAAGCAGTGTGAGAGTTATGTGCAATGTAATAATGGATGAAAAGTCATGAGTACAGCAAACAGGTAGGACTAGGTGAATGTTAGGAGTTCATCAGAGTGATGGCTTGAGGAAAGAAACTGTTCCTGTGACGGGTGGTTTTGACCTTCAGTGAGCTGTAACGACGACCAGAAGATAGAAGTTCAAACAGTTTGTGGCCGGGGTGTGATGGGTCAGCACAGATGTTTCCCGCCCGTTTCCTGGTTATGGACCGATATAAGTTCTCAATGGAGGGTAGGTCGGTACCAATGATCCTCTCCGCAGACTTAATGATCCGCTGCAGTCTGGTCTTGTCCTGTTTAGTGGCAGATCCAAACCAGACAGTGATGGAAAAGCAGAGGACAGATTGGATGATGGCAGTGTAGAAGACAACCAGCAGCTCCTGAGGCAAATCAAACTTCTTGAGCTGACGCAGAAAAAACAACCTCTGCTGGGCCTTTTTCCGGACAGTGTCAATATGGGAGGACCACTTCAGGTTCCGGGAGATTGTGGTACCCAGAAACTTGAAGGAGTCCACAGTGGACACTGTGCTGTTGAGGATGGTGAGTGGGGGGAATGAAGGGGGGTGTCGCCTGAAATCCACAGTCATCTCCACCGTTTTGGCTGGGTTAAGTTCAAGATGGTTCTGGCTGCACCAGAGGATCAGCTGCTCCACCTCCCGCCTGTATGCAGACTCATCATCATCCCGGATCAAACCGATGACTGTGGTGTCGTCCGCAAACTTCAGGAGCTTCACCGAAGGGTCCTCTGAGGTGCAGTCGTTGGAGTAGAGGGAGAAGAGCAGTGGGGAAAGGACACATCCTTGGGGGGCGCCAGTACTAATTTTTCGGGAGCTGGATGTAAATCTCCCTAGCTTCACCTGTTGCCACCTGTCAGTCAGAAAGCTGGAGATCCACTGGCAGGTGGAGGGGGGCACCTTGAGCTGGAGGAGTTTCTGATGAAGAATGCCTGGGATGATGGTGTTGAACGCTGAGCTGAAGTCGACAAACAGGATCCTGGCGTACGTCCCTGGGGAGTCGAGGTGTTGCAGGATGTAATGTAGTCCCATATTCACTGCATCATCCACTGACCTGTTTGACCGGTAGGCAAACTGCAGTGGGTCCATCAGGGGGCCTGTGATGACCTTCAGGTGGTTCAGCACCAATCTCTCCAAGGATTTCATGACCACAGAGGTCAGGGCAACAGGTCTGTAGTCATTTAATCCTGTAATAGAGGGTTTCTTGGGAACTGGAATGATGATGGAGCGTTTGAAGCAGGAAGGCACTTCACGCAGCTCCAGTGATCTGTTAAAGATCCGGGTGAAGATGGGGGCCAACTCGTTGGAGCAGACTCTCAGGCAGGACAGAGACACACCATCAGGTCCTGCAGCCTTCTTGATCTTTTGTCTCTGAAAGACCCGGCGCACCTCCTCTTCACAGATCATTAGTGCTGGTGGGAGGTCAGAGTGGAGGAGGGATGGAGTTCCTGGGGCTGCAGATAATCCTTTTGTGTGGGTGGGAGGTGAGAACTGTAGGTTCTTTTCAAACCTGCAGTAAAAGCTGTTTAGGTCATTAGCCAGCTGGAGGTTTTCCGCAGGGTGGGGGGATGGTCTCCTGTAGTTGGTGATATTCCGTAGGCCTCTCCAGACAGAAGCAGAGTTGTTAGCTGAGAAGTTTTTTTGTAACTTCACACTGTAGCTCCTCTTAGCAAGCCTGGTCTCCTTCGTCAGCATGTTTCTGGCCCGCTTGTACAGAGTCCAGTCACCAGTCCTGTAGGCCTCCTCCTTGGTCTGACGTAGCTGCTTCAGTTTAGGAATGAACCAGGGTTTATTGTTGTTGTATATGCAGAAGGTCTTGGTCTGCACACACATGTCCTCGCAGAAACAGGTGTATGACGTCACAGTGTCAGTGAGTTCATTTAGGTTAATGGCTGCAGCTTCAAAAACACTCCAGTCTGTGCAGTCAAAGCAGGCTTGTAACTTCAGCTTTGATTCCTCAGTCCATTTCTTCACAGTCCTTACAACAGGCTTGGAAGTTTTTAGTTTCTGTCTGTATGTTGGAATAAGATGGAGCAGGCAGTGGTCAGAAAAACCCAGAGCTGCACGGGGGACGGCATGATAGGCATTTCTTAAAACTGTGTAACAGTGGTCAAGTGTATTTGTGTCCCTGGTGGGACATTTAATATGCTGTCTGTATTTAGGAAGCTCATTTGTGAGATTAGCTCTATTGAAATCACCCAGAATGATAAGCAGAGAGTCTGGATGTTTTTCCTCCACCTCTGCTATCTGGTCAGCGAGGTGCTGCAGTGCCTCTGTTGTAGAAGCAGCAGGCGAGATATAAATTCCGACCAGAATAAATGAGGAGAACTCTCGCGGTGAATAAAAGGGTTTACAGTTTATGAACAGTGACTCTAGGTTAGGGCTACAAAACTTCTTCAACACTGTGACATCAGTACACCAACCTTCGTTTATGTAGAAGCAGATTCCACCACCCTTAGTCTTTCCAGAAAATTCTCGGCTGCGATCAGCGCGAAACAGTTGAAATCCGTCCAGACGCACCGCGCTGTCCGGGATGTGTTCACTCAGCCAGGACTCCGTGAAACAAAGGGCGCCAGATCTGCTAAAATCCCGGTTTTTGTGAGTCAGGAGCAGCAGTTCATCCATTTTGTTCGCCAAACTGCGGATATTTGCCAGATGGATCGATGGGAGCGGCGTGCGAAATCTTCGTTTCTTCAGCCTGACTAACGCACCGGCACGTTTACCACGCCGCCTTCGTTTCCGGCCAGCGCCAATAGCCGTTGCTCCCACAGCTAAGATGGACTGAAAAAACTTCAGATCAGCAGCAGTAACTGGCGGAGAAGTTGCATTGGGAGGTAGTCTGAGTGAAAGTAGTTCCTCCCTTGAATAGGTGATTCGGACAGAAGAGCAGAAGTCCAAAAAAACACACAAAATTATCAAAAACATCAGAGAGCAGAAGCCAGTGGCTGCCATCCGCGGCGCCATCTTGGATTTGAAAGGGGAAGAAGCTGTTCATGTGACGGGAGGTTTTAGTCTGGATGGACCGAAGTCTTCTACCAGAGGGGAGGGGGGCAAACAGTACGTGACCAGGGTGTGAGGGATCGGCTATGATCCGGCCAGCACGCCTCCCGGTCCTGGAGATGTACAGATCCAGGAGAGATGGGAGCTTGCAGCCGATCACCTTCTCAGCAGTGCGCACGACGCGCTGCAGCCTTAGTCTGTCCCTGGCAGTGGCTCCTGCGTACCACACGGTTATGGAGGTGGTACTACCTGAATATAGGACTGTGCGATATGACCAAAATTTCATATCACGATGTAAGTAATCTTATTTGACGATACCGATATATATCACGATATACACTTATGGTAAATGCTGTAGTTTATATTCAGTAACCAATAAAAAGGACCATCTAGGTTAATAGGCGTCAAAACTGGGGATTCTTAAATTGTCCTTAGGTATGACTGTGAGAGTGAAAGGTTGTGTGTCTCTCTGTGTTGGCTCTGCGATGGACTGGTGATCTGTCCAGGGTGTACCCTGCCTCTCGCCCAAAGATGCTGGGATAGGCTCCAGCCCCCCCGTGACCCGAAAAGGATTAAGCGGAAGAAGATGAATGAATCTCTTTTTTTTTTTTTTTTTTTTTTTTTATTTAAGTTTTTGTAAAGGGTATACAGGTCGTTACAGCAATGCATTGTTTACATTTTCATCACATGTTCCCTTATTTTCTGATATCTGACAACATTGGAAGAATAATTATTACAACACCCCTTTTTTTTTTAAAGTGAAAGAAAAAGTGAAATTAAAGACAATAAAAACAAACAAACAAACAAACCAGCAAAAAACAAACAAAAAGAAAAAATAAGTAAATAAAGGTAAAAGAGCATCTGAGTAGCGTTGGAACAAAGAGCGGAACCATTATTGAAATGGTATTTGTCAAAGATTAGATCTAATGGAAGACACATATGCGATCCAGGGTTGCCAAAAGTTCATGAACCCATCCATGTCCTGTCTCAGTGCGAATGTCAACTTTTCCATCGAGTAAATGTCTTGGATCACGTTAATCCAATCTTCAGGTGTAGGACAATCCTTCAACATCCATTTTTTAGTTAGAGCTTTTTTACTTGCCAATATTAAAACATTGAATAAGTATTTTTCTCCTCGTCTTTCCAGTGAGTCCGGTAGTAAACCCAAATACAAAGTTACAAAAGAAAGGGGAACTGTTATTTTAAATATTTTCCCCAATATTGTCTGTACATTGGTCCAATATTGGTGGATAACTGGGCATGACCAAAACACATGAAAATGATTTGCAGTCTTTTCACCACACAAGCGCCAACAGTTCAATCCCTTATGGGTAAATTTGTTTTGTGCAGGTGTTCTGAAAAATCTTACCAAATTTTTCCATCCAAATTCTCTCCACTGCAGGGATGAGGTACTTTTCCATTGTTGTTTATTTAGCTTTTCCCATATTTCCAGTTGTAAAGTGAAATTCCCCTCTTTTTCCCATCTCTCTTTTATATATGATGTGTTGTCTCCTTTTAAGTCTTGAAGACCTTGGTATATTTTAGAAATGTATCTGATCCCTGGGATCCCTTTATATGCCATTAAGAAGACCTTCAGAACACCTGACTGGGCCTTTTCCAAATCCTCCTTTTTAAGTATATTGTTTATGTGGTGTCTAAGCTGGAAGAACTTGATTTATCTTGATTTATTAGACCTTGTTTTTTCAAATCTTCAAAACTTCTTAAAATTTGCCCTTTAAAAAAATCGCAATATTTTATCAGCCCTTTCTCCTTCCACTTTTTAAATCTGGTGTCTGTTTTATTAGGAGTAAAGTCTTGATCATAGGCAATCCATTGCAGAAATCGATAGGGTTCTTTAGTTTGATTCTCTCTGACTATCTTAAACCAAATTTTTAGCGGGGTCTCTATCCACGGGTTAGTGTTATTCAAAAGTTTAGGTAAGGCATTGTTCCCTGTTATCGCCTGTAGGGGGATGTCACTTGTTATTTGGCATTCGATCTCCTTCCATTGTGCAGTGTAGACTGGGTTACATATCTCTACTAAAGTTTTAATTTGTGCGGCTTTAAAGTAGTCCCTGATATTTGGCAGCGCGAGCCCACCTTTGTCTTTGTTTAGCTGTAAGGTTCTATATCTGATTCTAGGTCTCTTGCCCTGCCATATGAATCTTGAGATCCTTCTTTCCAGCTCCTGCCATGTTTTTTTGGGAGGTTCTACCGGTATTGTTTGGAAAAGGTATAGAAGACGTGGAAGTATATTCATTTTGACTGCTTCAATTCTTTGTGCAGTACCCAAGAATGGTATCATATTCCATCTTGCTAGGTCAGATTTTATTTTTGTCACCAGTGGATCATAGTTTAGTGATATAATTTTGTTGAGTTGTTTCGGGATATTGACCCCCAGATATTTCATAGATTCCGACTCCCAGTTACTTTTGAGTTTGTTTAGTGAATAATGATTTGGGTCATAGTTGAATGTTAAAACTTGGGTTTTATGCATGTTTAATTTGTACCCCGATAAATCTCCATACTCTGAAAAAACTGAGGTTAGTTCTGGTAAAGAAGTGTCCGGCTGCCCTAGGTATATTAAAATGTCATCAGCAAAGAGTGCTATTTTATGTTCCTTCTGACCAAGTGTAATACCTTGAATTTCTTGATTTTGTCTTATCCATTGGCTCAGAGGTTCTATGAAGATTGCAAAGGGCAGTGGAGACAGGGGGCAGCCCTGACGACATCCTCTTTCCAGCTCAAAAGATGATGATAAATTACCGTTAATCCTTATTTTAGCTGTTGGTTTTTTATATAATGCCTGTATAGTTCTAATGAAGTTGTTATGAAAATTGAAACTGGATAAGATTCTATATAGAAAAGACCAGTCAACCGAATTGAATGCTTTTTCAGCATCTAATCCCAATATGACTGCATTTAAGTTATATTTTTTTATATGATGAATTATGTGTAAAGTGCGTCTAATGTTGTCTTGTGTCTGTCTTTGTCTTATAAAACCTGTTTGGTCTAAATGAATCAAGTCTGTCAGTATATTTTCTAACCTTTTGGCAAGGATAATGGTAAAAAGCTTATAGTCCTGATTTAATACACTGATTGGTCTGTAGTTGGAGCACTCTAGTTTATCCTTTTCAGGTTTAGGTATAACTGCAATGACCCCTTCTCTCCAGGAGGGGGGGATTTCCCCTGTGTGGAGGACATAATTAAATGTTTTCAGGAGGAGAGGAGATGGTTGCTGTTTAAAGGTTTTGTACCACTCTGCTGTACAGTCATCTGCTCCTGGGGATTTGTTAGCTTTAAGCTTCATAATTGCTTTTTCCAATTCTTTAGGTTGTATTTCTGATAGTAGTGTTTTATTTTGTGACTCCGTAAGTTGGGGAAGGTTTAATGTGTTTGGGAATGCCTCGGATGCGTTTTTATGTTTTTTGTGGGAGTATAAGTTCTTATAGTAATTCTCGAAGCTTTTAAGAATATCCTGAATTCTGAATTTTATTTTCTTTGATACTGGGTCTCTGATTTTGTACATTGCTCTTTCTGTTTGTTGTTTCCTCAATTTATAGGCTAGCAATTTTGCCGATTTACTGCCTGCTTCATAGTATTTTTGTTTCAAAAATGTAAGTTTCTTCTGGATTTCTATTGTGTAGATCTCATTTATTTGGTTTTTAATTTCCTTAATCTTGAGCGAGTCAGTAGAATGAGTGTTGCCTTTGTGTTCTTTTTCTAGGTTCTTGAGTTCTGACTCTAATGTGGATAGTTTTTCTTGTCTTAGTTTCTTTTGGGTTGCCAGTTTTGCAATAATCTTTCCTCTTATTACAGCTTTGCATGCATCCCACATTATTAAAGGGGATACTTCTCCATTATCGTTTTCTTCCAAATATCTGAGAATATCTGATTCCAATTCATCTTTCAATGGTCCTTTCAGGACATTTGAATTTAACCTCCAAGAAAATGTATTATTTGTGTATTTTTGGATATTTAAAGGTGACGGACATTGACATTTTTTTATTGAACCAATCAACTGATTGTATGAAAATATTCCATTCTTCCCATTCCCCTGATTTAATATGTGTCACCATCCTACATAAATGAAATTATGTAGTCATAGTCCATCTTTCACTCAGTGATGCTGCAGTACCGCCATCTGCCGATAGGTGCGTGCAGCCTTCACGTCAATTCGGTATGAAAAAAAAATTGCAGAACGAGAGCAAAGTGATTCGGACAGCGATTATTTTCTAGAGTTTGACGACCTCAATATAAATGATTGCAAATGATTACATTGACAATGAAGACGTTTTGGGTGGTGTGTGGCCTGTCAGCCTTATTTGTTCGAGGGAGAGGAGGAAGACGCAACACGGACGGGAAAAGAACACGTTTACGATCGGCTGTAAGATATTTCTAGGTAAAAGATGCTTACAAATATTTTTCTTTGGTGACATGCATGGTCACACACTTAATTTTAAAAATAAAACTACCCATTGGTCACTCGCTGCATCTTCTCAGCCGCTGATTAGCACCTGCTGGTCTGTGCGCAGCTGGAGCTGATGAGACAGATGAAGCGGCCGTCATCTTCCACACGAGTGAGTTTATAAACAATATTTATTCATTTGATTTAATTTCCCAGATGAATTATGAAGAAACCATTCAATACATTCAATAATCAATGCAAACGGAATAATCAATGCCAACCCCATATTTTTCAGGCGATACAGATTCATAGTGTTGGGGATTTTTTTGGAGAAGAAGTGATGGTTATGTTGCCTGCCTGTGCGGTGAGCCTCATCAGAGAAACATTCCCATCTCATCACTACAAGGGATTTTGCCTACCAAGATTAGATTTGTGAACAATGTTATTTAAATAAAGTTTTGTAAAATCATATATTGAGTTATTATTAGTATATTGAGTTTATGAAATATAAATTGATCAAACAGGCACAACCACCTCCCTATACAGCACTGAATATTTCATATTTGATGAGTATGAACACCCTAATATGCTAATATTTGATAAGTTGGTAAGGCAATGCAAACCATGGCTTGGAATTCATTTAAGATGTTTAGTAAACATTTGCAGTGAATATTAAAAATAAAAAACTTACCCTGTTTCCTTCTCGTGTTCTGACAGTTGATCGCCACTAGCACTGACCCCGTTCTCAGAGTCACACTTGGAAATCGAGGCATATATAGTTGGAATAGCCGTTTTCTTTATCAGAAATCTTTTGGCAAATTTCATTTCAAATTGACATAATGTCTGGCCCAGGAAACACGCACGCAGGCTCAGGATAGATTTAACAGCTTTATTCAACAAGCAGGTGTGTGTGAATGGATGTATGGGGATGTGCTGACGAGGGGCAGGTGTGTGTGCAGCTGAAGCTGCTGAGGAGCGGCGAGTCGTGACACAAATTGCATCTTATTCTCGAAATCGCTGTCAACGAAATCTCTACTGCACATTTTTGGTGTTTTACCGACATAAGTCCATTTTTTTTGGGGGCGTTTTCTGAACGAATTTCACCCATGCCGTTCTGATTTTCACAGGGACGGGACATTCAAAAACACTCACAGCATGCTCCTCTGGTATAACGTCGCACCCATACACAACACAACGACAAACCATAATTAATTCGATTCCTGAAATCCTAATGTTAATAAATAATCTATTTGTAATCCAAAAGTATTCCAAGAAATATCCGTAATTGCCGATTTTAAAATGTAAACATCAAATAAACAAAAGCAATGTCCGCCGACTGTGTGCCACACCGAAATGACGTCACACAGTCAGTGGCCATTTTAGCCGCTGATCTTGGCTGGGTCAGACAGCTCTCCACAACAGCGTACTTCAAGAGCGCATTGTCACCTTATGCGACATACGTTGACACCAAAACATGTGGGGTTCCAATTAGCTCGTCTCAGACAACAATTTGAGATATGATTTAGCGATTTTGAGTTTTCGTCTGTCCGTCACCTTTAAGTCCATGTAGATTGGACTATGGTCAGAGAGATCCATCAGTCCTATTTTACATGTTTCTATTCTTCCAATGTCTCTATTAAACACAAAAAAATAGTCAATCCTTGAGTAAGATGAATGTGGAGTTGAGTAAAATGTATAGTCTTTTACACTGGGGTTGAGTTCCCTCCACACATCACAGATTCCCATTTCTTTTAGTAGCATCCGAGTCTTCCTGCTTTGGGTGTTATTTTGATGTGGAGAATTACCAGAAGCATCCCAGTATGGATTCAGTCTAAGATTGAAGTCCCCACTACATATCACTAAACCTTGAGCTTTAGTTATCATTAGGTCAAATACATTTTTATAAAATTTCCAGTTAGCCCCTGGGGGAGCATACACATTCAGCAGGGTGATATCTTCTCCCTCTAGCCGCCCAATTACCAAACTGTATCTCCCTTCTTTATCTTTGTGTTCTGATTTTTTTTCCAAATGTAATTTTGGTTGATATCAATGTCGCTACTCCCCTCCTCCTCCCTGACTTATATGAAGATGAAGGGATCAGTTTAAACCCGTGTCTACTGAGTTTAGTGTGCTCCACGTCTGTTAGGTGGGTTTCTTTTAAAAATATTATTCCTGCTTTGTCTTTTTTCATTTTGCCTAGAATCTTGGATCTTTTAACTGGATTCAGGATTCCTTTTACATTATATGAAATTATTTTGGTTACACCCTGTTTCTCCATTGTGTTGTTTTGTTTAGTATAACTGTGTGGTGGCCCTCTTTTGTGCTACTCAGAAACTGAAAGAACATTAAGAACAAGAAAAACATTAAGAACATAGTGTATAAAAATTTTTAAACAAAAAACTGTCAAAAGAACTTCCTGAGCTGGGGTCTTTTTAAAGACCCTGGAAGAGCCTTGATGGAGTGTAGGCTCTGAGGGGAATTCCTCAAACTCTGTTACGTGTTGAGGGCCCTCTCTTACCCCTGTAAGATGTCCCATGCTTTTAACGTGAGTTTCAGAACCCAATCCGAACTTGTAATGATTTTTTTTTTCCCCCTTTATGCCTATACCCTGTGAAATTGTGTGCACCCTCCCACCCCCATCACAGCAAACATTCACACAAAAACAGTATTTGTTAGTGTGGGGAGAACGTGGATTATTGTCACATTTCTATTTTTAAAAAGTTTTTTTTTTTTTTTTATTAAAAAGACTTATTTGTTTCAAATATTATGACTGTTCCATGAAATGTTTTACCACATGCTGAATACGCATCTCCTTTAATGTTTGTTACCTTGTATGAGGGGGGTTGGATGTGCAGATTGACTCAAAAAAAAAAATGGTCGCTATTCCAACCTGAAAACGGCCAGTTTATCCGCGGCGCTCTGGTGCTGGGTTTCCCGCTGCTTGCCCGTGGATTTTGAAGGTCTCTGTGTTGTCCATGTTTGCGCTTTGATCTTCTCACTCGGGTCTGCTGCGGGTTTAAATACCATTACCGGGAGCCCTCTTCTCGCCATGTCAGCTGTTGCTTCTTCCGCCGAATTATAGAGACATGTTTCTTCGCCGTAGAAGACCCTTAACTTCGCAGGAAATGGCGTCTGAAAGCGCAGTTTCTTCTCACGTAGTACCTTTTTGGCGTCATTGTATTCCCTGCACTTTTTAAGGACCTCCGGGGCGTAATCGTGTTCCACGAAGACTTTTCTCTCCTGGTGCATAAATCCTTTTTTCTGCCAAGCCAGTCTTACAACCTCTTGTTTTATTTTGAAATTGGAAAATCTTACCAACACCGAACGTGGGGGCGCTTCCGCTGCTGGCTTAGCGGCTAATGAACGATGTGCCTTTTCTATCTTCAAGTCGGTGGTTTGTGGAATATCCAATTTCTCTCTTAGTAAAGATTCCACACATTCTGCCATTGAGTTAAAACCATTTTCGGCTCCTTCTATCAGACCATGAATTCTTATATTGTCTCTTCTCTGTCTTCCTTCTTGGTCGGTTAGCTTAGCCTCTATAGATGCTTGTCTTTTGCATAGGTCCAGCACAGAATCTTCGAGCACTTTTATTCGTTCCTCTGCTTCCAAGATTCGGTTCTCGGCCTGGTCCACTCTGCTGTTTGTCCTTTTTAATTCGTCTCTGAATTCCCGACATTCGGCCGTAACCTCTCGGCGAAATCGTCGTAGCTCTTCAAATAGCGATTTCAAGCTAACCTTTTTGTTAGCTACAACCAGTTCCTCGTCTTCTGAATGGAGATCTTCCAGTTCAGATTCTCCGGCCGATACGTGTCCTGGCCTGGAAAATTTCAGTTTCTTCTGTTTTCCTTAAGACATGATGATTTTGTCTTTTGATTTTCACTCCTCCAAAAATCCGTTAAGTTTGATTTTCAAGGTATTTTCTTGGATTGGGTCTGAGAGCTTCAGCGCTAAGCTGCAGTCGCCATGGCGTCCAGACCGGAAGTCATGAATCTCTTTTTATACATTTTAAATTACATACTGAAAAAAAAAATCAGTTGTATAAATTAGGGATGAGCCAATACCACTTTTTCAAGACCGGTACTCTGACTTTGAGTATCGGCCGATACCGATCCAAACCCGATAGTATCTCTCTTATTTAAAACAACATAAGTACTTTGGTAATAACTGGCTGCATTTTGTACACATATAAAAACAGAAATCTAAAAGTCAAAGAATAAATTACGAATGTAATTCAGTTCAGCAACGCCAGTGTTTCCTCTGGTAATATTTCTGGGTGGTGGCCCGCCTTGCCAGAAAAATTACCGCCATGCTAATGAGGAGATATGAATTTAAAAATATATGAAGCGATGAGTTTCCGCAAGCGCGCACAAGAACAACACGCGTGGCCGTCATCCGCGCGGAGTTTAGAAGCACCCCGTCCACGCAAGCTTTCCAGTCAGTCACCAGACAGTGTCTTGCTAGTGTGACTGTCCAACAGAAACACGAGTTTATTAAAGTACTTTAAATGTGGAAAAAAATCAGAAGAGGTATGTAAGCACTGGAGGCATTTATCATGGTTTTAACCCAATGGAAACGGGAGCAATAACGGAAGAGTCGCTTAGATAAGAGATGTGGTTAGAATTCATATGCAGCCGCTTCATATGAAGGGAAAGGCAGGGGGGACTGATGAATTGCTGAGAATATATTTTACCAGCCACTACAATATTAAGTTGTATGAGGAGACGAAGAAGAGTGATGTCTGAAGAGTTGAGGTTCGATTGGACACAGCAATGATGATAGGACTACAGCTCCTGACCAGATATATGATATAGAGTGAAGCACGTGGCGGTAATGCACCTGTAAGCTGGTTGCCAACTGCCAATCAAATCTATAAGAAGAAGAATATTAAGTTATGCTCCCTATTATGTACTTGGCATGTTAAGATGACCGAAATTCATAAAGTCACTGACTTTAATCCATCAGCAGCCTTCAAACTAAACGTGCCAACATTTGGATTTCAAAATAAGGAAGGTTTTTCCTGCTGTCTGGGTGGTGAGGAGATTTCTAAAAAACTATAAATACATAGAAATATTATAACAGAAATAACTGCATATTTGGTCATTTAATTTATTTCTTTAAATATAATTTTATTGTTCTGTTCTGGCTCTACAAAATTATGGTCAAAAGTTCAAATTGTATGAGGAAAAAAGTAAAAAAAAAAATTGCCACATTTTGTTTCAAATTTATTTGAAAAACGGCAATTTTATAATAATCCGCCTTTGTCCATCAGACAGGCCTCTTCACTGTCCAGCTTTAAAACTCCTCTTAAAACCCATTTTTATTCTCTGGCTTGTGACCCAGTTTGAGACCCTGATTTTATTTGTTCTTATTGTTTCTATTGTATGACGATTGTTTTGTTTGTGCTGTTTTGTACTTTAGCTGTATTTTATTGATTTTATATTTTATTTATTGTTGATGTACAGCACTTTGTGTCAACTGTCATTTTTAAAGAGCTTTATAAACTAGAAAAGCACTCGGAGAGCGCAGACCTCCGCCAAGCGCCACAGTTCCCCCCATGCAGTGTTTGTGTGTACGTTTTCAGATTCCTTGACCATGAAAACATATGACTAGCAATTGGATTGACAATGATAGGATTAGTGGTTCAGTAGTTATTCACGAAAATCGCATATTCCGTAATGGCGGTTTTCTTGTGGATGGTGATCCGGATCACCACCAAAATCTTGTCATCTGTAGGATACCCCATTTCTGACAATCTGTGAAAATTTCATGAAAATCCGTCCATAACTTTATGAGTTATCTTGCTAACAAACAAACAGACAGACAACCCAACGCCGATGAAAACATAACCTCCTTGGCGGAGGTAATAAAGTTGGATTGGATTAAAAAAAGATTAAAAAAAAAAAAAACTAGAAAAGCACCCATAGAGTGCATACCTCCGCCAAGGCTCCTTCCGTTTCTCATGGATCACCTCCAAAATGTAATGGGTTTGTGTGTAGGCCTATAGCCACTTGTGGTGAAAATTGCGTCAAAGTCTGTCCATCAGTTTTGGACACACTGTGAGAAGATAAGAGCCTTGGCTGAGGTATGCATTCTCAGATCATCACCAGAATATAATGGGTTCTTCTCTAGGTCAAGAACCACGTCTGGTGAAAATTTCATCCAAATCCATCCAGTAGTTTTTGTGTAATCCTGCTGCACAAATACAAACAAAGCCCTTGGTGGAGGTATGCACTCTTGGATCATCACCAAAATCTAATGATCTGTTCCCTGTGCCGTTA
This sequence comes from Pholidichthys leucotaenia, assembly GCA_020510985.1. Lineage (NCBI taxonomy): Eukaryota > Metazoa > Chordata > Actinopteri > Cichliformes > Pholidichthyidae > Pholidichthys > Pholidichthys leucotaenia. Next base: position 203,042,304 of record CM035838.1, on the reverse strand, counting down.
CACACCTTTTCTGAAAATTTCATCAAAATCTGTTCATAACTTTTTTGAGTTATGTTGGTAACAGACAGACAAACCCCGGTAAAAACATTACATCCTTAGCGGAGGTAATTAGCCATAAAATAATCCACAAATTTATAGTAGTCTCAAATGTACTAGAAAAGTCATAATTTTACAAGAGGAAATTACAAATTTGAGGAAAAGTGTTGTGAATTTAGATAAATTTACAGAGAAAAGTAGAAAACTATAAGAAAATTGTTATAAATTTTGGAGAAAAACCTTAAAGACTGAAGTTATTGCTCAAGTTTTTAAGTGGCTGCTCTTTGTACCCTTAACTAGAAATTTTTGGTTGTCTACTTTTATTAATTTCATAGTACTGCTTTTACATGGGTAGAATTTCTGGCTACTATACACACCTCTTATCATATAATTTATAGGGATGAGAATCCTCCGCGGATCCGATTAATTCCTCGGATTTGATCATGTCTAGGGTCATTCTCGTGAATTGTATAAATTCGAGGAGAACATTTTTTATTTTATTTTTTTTTGGGGGGGGGGTCTGTTATGAGCGGCGAGTCGTATTTTCGATCGGCTGCTAAAATCCACCACGCAGAATGCGCTACCCAGCGAGATCAGTAATGTAATGTAACAAGGCCACTGATTGGCTGATACTTATTGAAGCAACCAATCACCGATTTTGCTATTCCTTTGTCATATCCCACACGCGGAGCGAAATGCAAATGGCGGACAATTCAATCAAATGAGTTTTCCCGATTTCGTGAAAATGGTGAACCTAAAACTCACGAAAGACAACAAAGCAAGAAGACAAAGGGATAAGGAACAAGTTTCGTTGGGAATGGCTCCAAAAAACTGTGTCAATGACTGTAAAGATCAGTAAAAATACCGAAGTTGTGGTTGAAAAAATGGCCGACTTCATAGCGAAATGTGAAGTACCAGGGAAAGCCCAGTGTGTTTATTGTAACAATTTCTTGAGTTATGTGGTTGTGTTGCCTTAGTTGAACACTGTTCAAAACAGAAACATCTCAAAATTGTGGCTACAAGGAGATCGAATTACTCGCTCGTGCTGCGTTCAAAACGATCGATGGACACGGTCAAATTCAGATGCCAGTCAAAGTTCATCACAATCGGCCCCGATTACAGCAATTAGTGATCGGAAGACACATTCCGAGGTAAGATTTTTTTCTCGTTATAAGTAATGTACTTGAGAATTTTCGCGTAATGAATTTGTTATGAAATAGCATGTGTAAGTTGTGACGTCATGCCTGTTTTGAAACATCCATCCATCCATCCATCTTCTACCGCTTTTCCGGAGGTCCGGGTCGCGGAGGCAGCAGTTCAAGCAGAGAAGCCCAGACTTCCCTCTCCCCAGCCATCTGTTCCAGCTCTTCAGAGGGGATACCAAGGCGTTCCCAGACCAGCTGGGAGACATAGTCTCTCCACCGAGTCCTGGGTCTGCCCCGGGGTCTCCTCCCAGTGGGACGTACCTGAAACACCTCAAGTGGGAGGCGTCCAGGAGGCATCCTAATCAGATGCCCATACCACCTCAACTGACTCCTTTCAATGTGGAGGAGCAGCGGTTCTACTCTGAGCCTCTCCCGGATGACTGAGCTCCTCACCCTATCTCTGAGGGTGAGTCCAGCAATCCTACGGAGAAAGCTCATTTCAGACGCTTGTATCCGCGATCTCGTTCTTTCGGTCATTACCCAAAGCTCGTGACCATAGGTGAGAGTAGGAACGTAGATTGACTGGTAAATCGACAGCTTTGCCTTAGAACTAAGCTCCCTCTTCACCACAACAGACCGGTACAACGTCCGCATCACTGCAGATGCTGCTCCAATCCGTCTGTCGATCTCTCGCTCCATTTTCCCCTCACTCGTGAACAAGACCCCAAGATACTTAAACTCCTCCACTTGGGGCAGGAGCCTGTCCCCAACCCGGAGAGGACAATCCACCTTTTTCCGGCTGAGGACCATGGACTCGGACTTGGAGGTGCTGATTCTCATCCCAGCCGCTTCACACTCAGCGGAAAACCGTCCCAGCAAGAGCTGTAGGTCATTGCTGGATGAAGCCAACAGGACAACATCATCTGCAAACAACAGAGATGAGATTCTGTGTTCACCAAGCATGACACCCTCCATTCCCTGGCTGCGCCTAGAAATCCTGTCTATAAAAATTATGAACAGGATCGGTGACAAAGGGCAGCCCTGGCGGAGTCCAACTCTCACTGGGAATGACTCCGACCGAGTGTTGGCAATACGAACCAAACTCTCACAACGGTCGTACAGAGACCGAATAGCTCGTAACAACAAGCCCGATACCCCATACTCTCGAAGCACCCCCCACAAAAATCCACGAGGGACGCGGTCAAATGCCTTCTCCAAGTCCACAAAACACATGTAAACTGGTTGGGCAAACTCCCACGATCCCTCAAGAATTCTCGAGAGGGTAAAGAGCTGGTCCGATGTGCCACGGCCAGGACGAAAACCACATTGCTCCTCCTGAATCCGAGGTTCGACCAACGGCTGGACTCTCCTCTCCAGTACCTTGGCATAGACCTTCCCAGGGAGGCTGAGGAGTGTGATCCCTCTAAAGTTGGAGCACACCCTCCGGTCCCCTTTTTTGAAGAGAGGAACCACCACCCCGGTTTGCCATGCCAAAGGCACTGTCCCCGACCTCCACGCAATGTTGCAGAGGCGTGTCAACCATGACAATCCAACAACATCCAGGGCCTTGAGGTACTCAGGGCGAATCTCGTCCACCCCCGGGGCCCGGCCACCAAGGAGATTTTTAACCACCTTGGCGACCTCAGCCCCTGTGATAGGCGAGTCATCCCCCTCGTCCCCAAACCCTGCTTCCTCTGTGGAAGGCGTATCAGTGGGATTGAGGAGATCCTCGAAGTATTCCTTCCACCGCCCGACGATATCCCCAGTTGAAGTCAACAGTGTCCCATCCGCACCATACACAGTGTGGACGGGGAGCTGCTTTCCCCTCCTGAGCCGCCGAACAGTTTGCCAGAATCTCTTTGAAGCCGACCGAAAGTCTTGTTCCATGGCCTCACCGAACTCCTCCCATACCCGCGTTTTTGCTTCAGCAACCACCCGAGCTGCACTCCGCTTGGCCTGCCGGTACACCTCAGCTGCTTCGGGAGTCCAACAAGCCAACCAAGCTTGATAGGACTCCTTCTTCAGCTTAATGGCCCCCCTCACCACTGGTGTCCACCACTTGGTTCGGGGGTTGCCACCACGAGATGCACCGACCACCTTGCGGCCGCAGCTCTGGGCCGCCGCTTCAACAACAGAGGTGGAGAACATGGCCCATTCAGACTCCATGTCTCCAGACTCCCTCGGAATGTGGTTGAAGTTCTTCCGGAGGTGGGAGTTGAAGACCTCCCGGACAGGGGCCTCAGCCAGACGCTCCCAGCACACCCTCACTATACGTTTGGGTCTACCAGGTCTGAATGGCTTTCTCCCCTGCCATCGGATCCAACTCACCACCAGGTGGTGATCAGTTGACAGCTCTGCACCTCTCTTTACTCGGGTGTCCAAGACATACGGTCGCAGGTCTGATGATACGATAACAAAATCGATCATCGACCTGCGACCTAGGGTGTCCTGGTGCCAGGTGCACATATGGACACCCTTATGCTTGAACATGGTGTTTGTTATGGACAGACTGTGGTTAGCACAGAAGTCCAATAACTGAACACCACTCGGGTTCAGATCGGGCAGGCCGTTCCTCCCAATCACCCCCCTCCAGGTTTCACTGTCATTGCCCACGTGCGCATTGAAGTCCCCCAGTAGGACAATGGAGTCTCCAGGAGGAGTACCCTCCAGCACCCCAGTCACAGACTCCAAAAAGGGTGGGTACTCTGAAACATCATTTGGTGCATAGGCACCAAAACAACTGTTTTGAAACACTAATTGATAATTTGAAACACTAATTAAACATCTTTTAGGTTTTACTTACTTTCTTGGATTATCTTTCAAATATTAAAATATACTAATATGCAACTTTTTTATATTCCTAGTAACACTAACAAATGCACACATTAATAAATCAAAATGTTTGCAGAATGTCAGTATATTTTAATAAATTGGTGATGGACTTGGTGATGGAATTTTGTTAATATTTATAATTTATTTTACTTGGTTAAATTATTTTGTCTGTTCTAGAACTATGTAAATGTAATTCTGTGTCAGTTCTAGGGGCGGCTGTGGCACAGGTGTAGTGTGACCGACTACTGATCGGAGGGTCATGGGTTCGATTCCCACTTTGTCTGAAGTCTGCATGTCAAAGTGTCCTTGAGCAAGACACTGAACCCCCAGTTGCTCCTGGTGGCCAGGCTAGCGCCTGTGTGTGTATGGCAGCTCTGCCGCCATCAGTGTGTGAATGTGTGCGTGAATGGGTGGAGAGCAGGATCTGTAAAGCACTTTGGTCATCCAGAGATGAGAAAAAGCGCTATATAAGTGAACGCCATTTACCATTCTAAACATATTAAATAGTAGTAAAATATAATTTAGTATTATTACATCAACATACCATTCAGATATCATAAATTTACACGTGATGCAGCAGCAGATTAAAAAGGTAAACTATAAATGCATTTGTACTTACTTCTAACTTTAAATATAAGACCACATTTGAGCATTCTAAAACACCAGATTACGTTAGATTCTGGGGGGCGTTGCTCCCCAGACCCCCCACCAAGGCTTCGCCTTGGATCCGGCTTGGGGGACGCAGGCCTAACTAAGACCCCCGGCTTAGTTTCCTCTTTTTTTCCCAAACCCCAGTCTCATCCCTGAATTTAAGTATGCATGAGTAAATTACTATTATGAATGTTTTTTTTTTCCTTCCCTTTCTTACTCTTCATCAGTGGAAAAAAAGAAACACTAGAATAAAAATACAAAAAATACACATTTTGGTTATTTATGTAAACCATGAAAAAAAATCCTGCAGGACAAAACATGACACTTGATATTTTCTAACCTGTTTGTTTTCCACCATAGACAGAGAGAGAAGCTGAATTAGACAGAGCTCAGAGAGGGAAAGATGAGACAGAAGAGAGGAGCCAAGGAGAGGAAAGTGTTCAGGCAGAGGGTCCAGGAGAGGTGAGAGCAGAGGAAGGAGAGGAGGATGACACCAGTAAAAAGTCCAAACACAGGACGTCTGGGTGGGACCCCAACTGGCCCAATATTCCAATATTCAAGCCATGGTTTTACAATACTTCAAATGGTAAGTTCCATTATGCAATATTACGGTGCAAAATTTAACAAAATAAATGGTGTAAAAACATATATGTTGCCACTGTGCCAAGATTTTAAAGCCAGAGGAAACACTGAATGCTGCTGCTTTTTTATTTTAAACTTTACAACATTGGCAGCATTTCACTGGTCAACACCATGTAAACATGCATTCTGAAGTTTTAAGTGCAAGTTTATACAAAACTTTGAAACTGAGTATTTAAGGAAACATTCAGCATGAAATTCAAAGTGCCACTTTAAGCATGAGGTAAAAAGTGCTGTAGATCAGAAAATAACGGAACTAACCCTTTAAGTTGTATTTTTGTCACTGCTCCTTGCTCACCTCCGCCCCCTGGTGGGACCAGCGATGGATCCACTCCAGTCCGCCTACCAGCATGGCATTGGGGTGGAGGATGCAGTGATCTTCCTTCTTCACCGTTCTCTGTCCCACCTGGAGAAGCCCGGGAATGCGGTGAGGATCATGTTCTTTGACTTCTCCAGTGCTTTCAACACCATCCAACCTATGATCCTGAAGGACAAGCTGCTGTGCGCAGGGGTGGACCAGCACCTGTCATCATGGATCCTGGACTACCTCACTAACCGGCCACAGTTTGTGAGAACCCGGGACTGTGTGTCCGACACGATCATCGGTAGCACGGGGGCCCCCCAGGGAACGGTTTTGGCTCCCTTCCTGTTCACCCTTTATACTGCGGACTTCTCACACAACACAACACAGTGCCATCTACAGAAGTTCTCTGACAACTCTGCGATCGTCGGCCTCGTCTCCAACGGAGATGAAGCTGAGTACAGAGGACTTAACCAGGACTTCGTGGACTGGTGCCATGGGAACTGCCTCCAGATCAACGCGAGGAAAACTAAGGAGCTGGTGGTGGACTGCCGCAGGCAAGGACAACCCGTCACAGCACCAGTAAACATACAGGGAACAGACATTGAGATGGTGACATCCTACAAGTACCTTGGTGTTCATCTGAACAATAAACTAGACTGGTCACACAATACCAACGCACTCTACAAGAAGGGACAGCGCAGGCTGTTCCTACTGAGGAGACTCAGGTCTTTTGGTGTACAAGAGGCGCTGCTGAAGACATTCTACTACACGGTGGTGGCATCAGCCATCATTTTTGGAGTGGTCTGCTGGGGCAGTGGCATTAGAGCAGTCGATAGGAAGAGACTGAACAAACTGATCAAGAAAGCTAGCTCTGTACTGGGGCAACGCCTTGACCCAGTGGAGGAGATAGGAGAGAGAAGGATGGTGGATAAACTGTCATCTCTGCTGGAGTCCGAGTCCCACCCTATGCAGGACATACTGAACGCACTGAGGAGCTCATTGAGCAGCAGACTACATCATCCTAGGTGCGCAACTGAGAGGTTTCGCAGGTCCTTCCTACCTACGGCTGTTAGACTGTATAACCTAAGCAGGGCTGCTCGCAGAGATAGCAAAAAAAAACGTGATGACCTAATAGTATTGAATGCAAAAGACGCAATAGACTTACACAATGGTCCCCTCCAGTATACAACTAGGACAACATCGGTCGCTACGAAGGGTGACAATATGTATGGGTACATATTCATACTATGTACCGTCGGCCTCCGTCGGTCTGTGATGACCATGGAAGAGAATCCTAAACGTCTACTCTGCTGGAACAGCACCACCTGCGGCTGAACAGGCCGATGCGCGAATGGCAGCCCTTGTCACACAGGTCGCACTTGTGGGTGGTCTCCGTGCTGCTGGGTCTGTGGCGGTTCTTCCTGCGGGTCCTTTTTTTTCATCTGCTGCAGCAGGCAGTCTCTCTTCACTCGCCTTGAGCTGTCTGGTCAGGGTGCCTCTCCATTTGGAGCGGTCCGTTGCAAGGTCCTCCCAGCGCTCTGTGTTGATCTCCAGGGCCTTCATGTCTCTCTTGCAGACGTCTCTAAAGCGCAGCTGTGGGCGGCCAACGTCTCTCCTGCCAGTTGCCAGTTCTCCGTAGAGGACGTCTTTGGGGATTCTGCCATCCTCCATACGGTGAACGTGGCCTAGCCAGCGGAGCCTGCGCTGCCTGAGTAGAGTGAACATGGCGGGAAGGCCGGCGCGGGACAGAACTTCTGTGTTGGGCACTTTGTCCTGCCAGGATATGTCCAGGATGTGGGGAATGCAGCGCAAGTGGAAGGAGTTCAGTCTCTTTTCCTGCCAGGCGTATGTTGTCCACGTCTCACTCCCATAGAGCAGTGTGCTGATGACGCAGGCGTTGTACACTGCCATCTTGGTCTTGACAGAGAGTTTGGGATTCTCCCACACTCGTGTGGTGAGGCGAGGAGTGTGAAGGCTGATTTTCCAATCCTCTTGTCGATCTCTGTATCAAGGGAGAGGTTGTTGCTGATCGTGGACCCCAGGTACGTGAACTGATTCATGACCTCCAGCTCGTAGTCGTCGATGGTGATGGTTGGTGGTGCTTCCATGCCTTGCGCCAAGACGTTAGTCTTCTTCAGGCTGATGGTAAACCCGAAGTCCTTGCATGCCTGGGAGAAGCGGTCCATCGGGGTCTGAAGCTCCTGCTGTGTGTGGGTTGCGACTGCAGCGTCGTCTGCGAACAGCATGTCTCTGATTAGAGGCTCGCGTACTTTGGTTCCGGCTTTCAGGCGGGCGAGGTTGAAAAGCCTGCCGTCAGATCTTGTGTGCAGGTAGATTCCCTCTGTTGCTGTGCTGAAGGCATGCCTCAGGAGCGTAGCAAAGAAAATCCCAAAGAGGGTTGGCGCAAGTACACAGCCCTGTTTCACTCCGCTGCGTATGTAGAATGGCTCTGAGACGTTGCCATCGTGCTGCACTATCCCCTGCATGTTGGTGTGAAACGATTCAATGAGGCTTTGCAACTTTGGTGGGCATCCTATCTTTGGCAGGATCTTGAAAAGGCCCTCTCTGCTGACCAGATCGAACGCTTTGGTGAGGTCGATGAAGGCGACGTACAGGAGCATGTTCTGTTCTCTGCATTTCTCCTGGAGTTGGCGGATGGAGAATATCATGTCTACTGTCGATCGCTCAGCACGGAAGCCACACTGAGACTCGGGGTAGACACGTTCGGCAAGCTTCTGTAGACGAATGAGAACAACTCGTGCGTAGACTTTGCCAACAACGCTGAGGAGGGAGATGCCCCTGTAGTTGTTGCAGTCGCTTCTCTCCCCTTTGTTTTTGTAGAGGGTGATGATCTTGGCGTCCCTCATGTCCTGTGGTACGGCACCTTCCTTCCAACATTGGCAGAGGACGTCATGCAATGGCAGCAGTAGGGCAGTCTTGCAGTGCTTGATCAGGTCAGGGAGTATGCCGTCGTTGCCGGGTGCCTTGCCAGCGGCCAAGCTATCAATGGCCTTGCTGAGTTCGTGGATGGTTGGCTCGGCGTCAAGTTCGTCCATAGATGGCAGGCAGTCGATGGCATCAAGGGCTGATGGTGTCACGGTGTTCTGTCTGGAGTAAAGGTCGGAGTAGTGTTTCACTCATCTCTCCATCTGCTTGTTCTTTTCTGTGATCATCTCCCCAGTGGAGGATTTGAGGGGGGCCGTCTTGCTCTGAGCCGGACCAAGTGCTTTCTTGATGCCATCGTACATACCACGGATGTTCCCTGTTATGGCAGCGGTTTGAATGTCTTGGCTGAGCTGAGTCCAGTACTCGTTGGCACAGCGCCGAGCAGTCTGCTGAACTTTGCTTCTCGCAGCCTTGAGAATCTGGAGATTCTTCTCGTTTGGGTACTTCTTGTACTCAGCAAGTGCTGAGCGCTTGGCTTCAATGACGGGGGTCATCTCGGTCAACTTGGCATCAAACCAGTCCTGTGACTTCGAGGTCTTCCTCCCAAAGGTAGCCAAGGCTGTGTGGTGGATGGTGTTTCGCAGCTCTTCCCACTTCTGCTTTGCAGATTCTCCTTCTTGTGGTACACAAAGTTCCGTCTCAAAGGTGGAGACAAACTGCTCAACAAGTTCTGGTTGAGCCATCTTGCTGGTGTCAATCCGTGCCTTTCCAGGTTGTCTAGCACGATGGAATTTCTTCAGCTGCAGCTTGACCTTGCAACACACCAATGAATGGTCTGTGTCGCAATCTGCACTCTGGAACGAACGGGTGATTAGCACGTTCTTCAGTGAGGTGTGCCTGGTCAGCATCAAGTCCAGCTGGTGCCAGTGCTTTGAGCGCGGATGTTGCCAGGAAACCTTGTGTTGGGGCTTGGTCTTGAAGAACGAGTTTGTGATGCACAGATCGTGATATGTGCAGAACTCGAGCAGCTGCTGTCCGTTGTCGTTCGTTCTGCCCACACCAAAAGGTCCAAGACAGGAGGGCCAGGAGTCGTGGTCAGCACCCACTCTGGCATTGAAGTCTCCAAGGAGAATGAGTTGTTCAGAGTTGGGGATGATCCTGACAGTTGTTGCGAGATTCTCGTAGAATTCGTCTTTTGCCTCTGGTGTGGCTGTCAGTGTTGGGGCATACACACTGACGAGGGTGACTGGGCCTTGAGTGGTGTTCAGGCGGAGAGTGAGGAGTCGTGCAGAGCCAGTGCTGCTCGGTTCCACCATCTTCAGCAAGGTGTTCTTCACTGCGAAACCCACTCCGTGTTCCCTGTGTTCGTCACTGCCCTTTCCCTGCCAGTAGAACGTGTAGTCCTTCAATTCAATTCAATTCAACTTTATTTATATAGCGCCATTTCACAACAACAGTCATCTCATAGCACTATCAACTGTAGGGGGAACCCCCACAGTTGCAGAAAGACCCCAGCAATCAGGCGATCCCCTGTGAGCAAGCACTTGGCGACGGTGGAGAGGAAAAACTCCCTTTTAACAGGAAGAAACCTCCAGCAGAACCAGGCTCAGGGAGGGGCAGTCATCTGCTGCGACTGGCTGGGGGGTGAGGGGATAGAGAAGATGAAAAGAACAGACATGTAGAGAGCAAACAGCACGATGGGGACTCAATCTATGGGAGAGAACAAACAAATGTTAATGACCAGCAAAAAAAAAATATTTCATTGAGAGTGAGGCCCAGTGCATTACTGGAGGTCCCCTGGCTGACTAAACCTATTAGCAGCATAACTGAGGGAGGGTTCAGCAACACATGATCCCTCCCTAATTGTAGGCTATATCAAAAAGGTAGGTTTTAGCCCTATTCTTAAAAACAGAGATCGAGTCTGACTCCCGAATCCAGATTGGCAGCTGGTTCCACAGGAGAGGAGCTTGATAACTGAAGGCTCTGCCTCCCATTGTACTTTTGGAGATTCTAGGTATTACAAGTAATCCTGCATTTTGGGAGCGTAGTGCTCTGTTAGGATAATACGGTAGTATCAGATCTTTTAAATAAAAAGGAGCCTGATTGTTTAGAGCTTTGTAAGTAAGAAGAAGGATTTTAAACTTAATTCTAAACTCTATGGAAAGCCAATGAAGGGAGGCCAGAACTGGAGAGATATGATCTCTCTTTCTAGTACCTGTTAAAACTCTTGCTGCAGCATTTTGGATTAGCTGAAGACTTTTTAAAGATGTTTTAGGACAGCCTGATAATAAAGAATTACAATAATCTAATCTCGAGCTAACAAAAGCGTTGATCAGTTTCTCAGCATCACTCTGAGACAAGATGCTCCTAATCTTGGCAATATTAGGCAAATGATAGAAGGCAGTCTTAGAAACAAATTTAATATGTGAATTGAAGGACAGATCTTGATCAAAAATAATTCCAAGGTTCCTCACAGAGCTATTAAGAGAGAGTTACCACATCCAAACTGAAAGTTTGATTTGGAAGGGAATTTCTAAGGTTTTTTGGACCAACAAGAATGACTTCAGTCTTATCTGAATTTAATAGCAGGAAATTACAAGTCATCCAAGCTTTGATTTCCTTAAGACAGACTTCTAACTTGGCTAATTGATTACTATCATCTGGCTTCATTGACAGGTGTAATTGTGTGTCATCTGCATAACAATGAAAATGTATACAGTGCTTTCTAATAATGTTGCCTAACGGAAGCATATATAAACTAAAAAGAGTAGGGCCTAGCACAGATCCCTGTGGAACTCCATGACTAAGCTTTGAGTTGAAAGAAGACTCATTATTTACATGAACAAACTGGAACCTATCAGATAAATAAGATCTAAACCACTGCAACAAAGTTCCATTAAGTCCAACATAGTGTTCTAATCTATCAAGTAGAATATTATGATCAATAGTATCAAAAGCTGCACTAAGGTCTAAAAGGACAAGTACAGAAACCAGTCCATTATCAGATGCGATGAGGAGGTCGTTTGTGACCTTCGCTAAGGCTGGTTCAGTACTATGATGGATTGTAAACCCAGATTGAAACTCAAGTAAACCATTTCCCTGCAGGTGGTCAAATAATTGCGTAGCAACAACTCTTTCTAAGATTTTTGAAATGAAAGGGAGATTAGAGATTGGTCTATAGTTAGCTAAAGCTCTTGGATCTAGTGTTGGCTTTTTGAGTAAGGGTTTAGTTACAGCCGTTTTAAAAGCCTGCGGTACATGGCCTAAAGTTAATGAAGAATTGATTATATGAAGAATAAAGCTACCAATAAGTGGGAAGACTTCTTTAAATAACCTGGTAGGAATTGGGTGTAAAAGACAAGTTGAAGGTTTGGATGATGAAACTATTTTGTCTAACTCACAAAGGTCGATTGGAGTAAACTCATCAAGACAGACATCAATTGAAGGAGTTGTAGTAGTTACAGTATTTAAGTTTACTGTGGGAAGAATCTGATTTTATCTCTGATGGATGAAATTTTATTATTGAAAAAGTTCATAAAGTCCTGACTAGTAAGCTCTAAGGGAATGCTAGGATTGACAGAGTCCTGACTCTTTGTCAACCTGGCTACAGTGCTGAAAAGAAACCTGGGATTATTCTTGTTCTCTTCTATTAATGCAGAGTAATAACTCATTCTAGCTTTTCTAAGAGATTTTTTATAAATTAAAAGATGATTTCTCCAAGCTAAATAGATTTCATCTAAATTAGTGGAGCGCCATTTTCTTTCTAATTGACGAGTCTTCTGTTTTAAGCTACGAGTTTCTGTGTTGAACCAAGGAGTTAGAAATCTCTGATTAGACTTTTTCTTTTTTAAGGGGGCCACCAAGTCTAGAGTCTGATGCAGAGAAGCTGTAACACTATCCACCATGTTATCAATTACAGAAGGAGCAAGCTGTCTATAGCTTATTTCCGTTGTGTTGACACATGGCATAGAGGAAACAATCTGCATAAATTTGGTAACAGCATCATCTGAGAGGCATCTACTGTAATAATATTTTTCTATAGGAGCCAAATAGTCAGAAATAGTAAAATTAAAGGTTAACAATGGTCTGACAGTACAGGGTTATGAGGAGACACTACAAGATTTTCTATTTCTATGCCATATGCCAGAACAATGACATATGGCAAAGAATGACAAAGAACATGTCCTTCTCTCTCAGTGTGCCTGCGTCAGCCAACCGTGTTTCCTGGAGAGTGGCGATATCCACTCCCAGTCTCTTCAGCTCATTATTGATGATGGCAGTCTTCCTGGTGTCGTTGATGTCCTTGAGGTTAGCAGCGAGTCCTGTCATCATAGTGCGGACGTTCCAAGTTCCCAGTTTTAGAGTTAGTCTCTTTTGTTTTATTGTCTTGCCTGGTGCGAAGGTTCTCAGCCTGCTGTTCGGACTTCTCCTCATCCCCATGCACCCAATGAGGAAAGCAAGCTGTGGCGGGACAACACCTTATTGGCTGGGGGCTGCCCAGCTTGAGGCAGGCGGTAGCTGTCCAGTGAGATCCGATGATCCCTCCCACCGTCGGGAACAACCCCTGGCGCCGCGCTCTACGCCAATTGAGCGGTGGCTTATAACCGGTAACTGTCATTCCCTGTGTTTTGTCTACGCCAAAGGCGAAGCTGGAGTGTCCTCTCCAGTGATCCGGTGTTCTACCTTCCAGCGTTGGGCGTTGGTAGGATTCAAGCCTGGGCAGGAAGATATGGAGGACAAGATGTTGCCCATGCAGCATGTCCCCCCTCTCCACGTCACTGATGAATCCAAAGGAACAGCAGGGCTGCTACAGTTTGGCACCAGCGCCATTGCAGGAGCTGCCAGAACGACGTTGAGCACAACATAGAACTGCCTTAGGGGCTCCGACTCCGGATTTTTCCTCAGGGTTGACTCCCGAAGCCTTTCCTGTGACCAGGTATGCCGCAAGGCAGCGGAGGTTTGAAATCAGGGTTTACCTTCCCCTAGATGGGCTACCTTCCCAGGTTGACGAGCCACCATCTACCCAAAGCATCTGGTTTTAAGGCGCCAGAGATCCGCCCTCGCCCCTTCTCCTATTAGTAAAAGCAGTTCCGCCGGGCTTAGAGACTAAACCACACAGGCAGGCTAGGAGTTGGACTTGGTTGTCAGAGGCTTTTCAAGACACACGCCATAAGGAGCATTTTATGAGCACTGGGAGCTTAACCCCAGTGTCGCTCCTGGCTATGACAACCTTGGAACCACATACTATGTAGGATAACTAAATAGACGGTTATGCTGTCTATTCCATCTAGCTACAATGCTCCGCACTGTGTGTATATATATCTATATACTTGTTCCATCTAGCTACAATGCTCCGCACTGTGTGTTTATACAGTGGGGTAAAAAAGTATTTAGTCAGCCACCAATTGTGCAAGTGCTCCCACTTAAAAGATGAGAGAGGTCTCCAATTTTCATCATAGGTATACCTCAACTATGAGAGACAAAATGAGAAAAAAAAAAATCCAGAAAATCACATTGAAGGATTTTTAAAGAATTTATTTGCAAATTATGGTGGAAAATAAGTATTTGGTCAATAACAAAAGTTCATCTCAATACTTTGTTATATACCCTTTGTTGGCAATGACAGAGGTCAAACGTTTTCTGTAAGTCTTCACAAGGTTTTTACACACTGTTGCTGGTATTTTGGCCCATTCCTCCATGCAGATCTCCTCTAGAGTAGTGATGTTTTGGGGCTGTCGCTGGGCAACACGGACTTTCAACTCCCTCCAAAGATTTTCTATGGGATTGAGATCTGGAGACCGCTAGGCCACTCCAGGACCTTGAAATGCTTCTTACGAAGCCACTCCTTCGTTGTCCGGGCGGTGTGTTTAAGATCATTGCCATGCTGAAAGACCCAGCCATGTTTCATCTTCAATGCCCTTGCTGATGGAAGGAGGTTTTCACTCAAAATCTCACGATACATGGCCCCATTCATTCTTTCCTTTACACAGATCAGTTGTCCTGGTCCCTTTGCAGAAAAACAGCCCCAAAGCATGATGTTTCCACCCCCATGCTTTACAGTAGGTATGGTGTTCTTTGGATTCAACTCAGCATTCTTTCTCCTCCAAACACGACAAGTTGAGTTTTTCCAAAAAGTTCTATTTTGGTTTCATCTGACCATATGACATTCTCCCAATCCTCTTCTGGATCATCCAAATGCTCTCTAGCAAACTTCAGACGGGCCTGGACATGTACTGGCTTAAGCAGGGGGACACGTCTGGCACTGCAGGATTTGAGTCCCTGGCGGCGTAGTGTGTTACTGATGATAGCCTTTGTTACTTTGGTCCCAGCTCTCTGCAGGTCATTCACTAGGTCCCCCCATGTGGTTCTGGGATTTTTGCTCACCAGTCTCGCGATAATTTTGACCCCACGGGGTGAGATCTTGCGTGGAGCTCCAGACCGAGGGAGATTATCAGTGGTCTTGTATGTCTTCCATTTTCTAATAATTGCTCCCACAGTTGATTTCTTCACACCAAGCTGCTTACCTATTGCAAATTCAGTCTTCCCAGCCTGGTGCAGGTCTACAATTTTGTTTCTGGTGTCCTCTGACAGCTCTTTGGTCTTGGCCATAGTGGAGTTTAGAGTCTGACTGTTTGAGGTTGTGGACAGGTGTCTTTTATACTGATAACGAGTTCAAACAGGTGCCATTAATACAGGTAACGAGTGGAGGACAGAGGAGCCTCTTAAAGAAGTTGTTACAGGTCTGTGAGAGCCAGAAATCTTGCTCTTTTGTAGGTGACCAAATACTTATTTTGCTGAGGAATTTACCAATTAATTCATTAAAAATCCTTCAGTGTGATTTTCTGAATTTTTTTTTTTCTCATTTTGTTTCTCATAGTTGAGGTACAGTATACCTATGATGAAAATTGGAGACCTCTCTCATCTTTTAAGTGGGAGAACTTGCACAATTGGTGGCTAAATACTTTTTTGCCCCACTGTATAATGAAGAGTATTGGTCCTAACACAGAGCCCTGAGAGACTCCTTGACTGAGTTCTGTGAGTAGAGATGGCTCATCATGAACATGAACAAACTGACATCTATCTTACAAATGAGATTTAAATCACTGCAAAGGTGATCCTTTAGGCCCTACAGAATGCTCCAGTCTATGGAATAGAATGTTGTGGTCAATAGCAGGCCTATTCAGTGAGTGGCCCGCGGACCACATGTGACCCAGAACCAACCTCTGAGTTGTCCAGGTACAGTCTGTAGTCCAGCCCAACCGGGTTTCCTCTGGTAACATTTCTGCGTGGCGGGCTGCCACCCTTGAAGTTATGCCGCCATGCTAAGAGGAAATACAAATTTAAGAAAAATAAATTACAGAAAGACACTCCGCAAGCGCGCACATGAACAGTGCGCGTGACAGTCTTCCCCACATTGGAGTTCAGAAGTGCCCACCTGCGTGACCGTCAGTCGGCAGGCAGAGTGTGTCTCTAGCGTTGCTGTCTGAGAGAAGCATGAGCTTATTAAAGTACTTAAAACGTGGAAAAAAAACAGAAGAGGTATGTAAGCACTGGAGGCATTTATGGTGGTTTTAACCCGCTGGTAACGGGAACAGTCTGAGTTGCTTAGCAAACAGGTGTGGTTAGGCTTCATATGCAGGGAAAGGCAAGGGTGACTGATGAATCGCTGAGGATTTTCACCAGCCACTACAAAATTAACTAATTTACAGTTGATATAAAAAGTCTACACACCCCTGTTCAAATGCCATGGCAGGTGTGTGCTGACCCCCATTAACATGAGTTTGCATGTGACTGGTTAATTCTGAACACAGCATCCACACACATCCCCAGTTATATCAGGGTGTGCATATAACAGGGTGTGCATATTTATGCAACCAGGATATTGTAAGCCCCCCCCCCCCCAAAAAAAAAAGATTTGTTTGTTTTTCAACTGGGTTGTACAGGTTATAGGTCACATTAATGGTGGAAAAAGTTTTAAATGATTTATCTTGGTCTCATTTTTTACATCACAAAAAACTGGCATTTGAACAGGGGTGTGTAGACGTTTATATCTACTGTATGTTCATTATTATGTTCCTGGCAAGTTAAGATGACAAAAATTCACCAAGTCAGTGACTTTAATTCGTCAACATCCTTCAGACAATCTAAATGTGCCAACATTTGGATTTCAAAATAAAGGAGGTTTTTCCTGTTGCCTGGTTGGTGAGGAGATTTCTAAAAAACTTTTGAGAGATTTTGACTATCTCAAATGAATTATGACTAGTAACAATTGGATTGTAGATATTTGAAATAAGAATTTCTCCTTGTTAGAATTCTATTTCAGATATCCAGAATGTTTATTCTAGACAGGAAGAATGTAGATGTCTGGAAGTGAAAACCCAATACACATGAATGGGGAATGGTGATATAATTTCTCCTAGGAAGAATAATGTCATAGATATCTGAAAAAGATCATTGTAGAAAGTAGGGCTGTGCGATATGGCAAAAAATTCATATCACCATATAGGTCATCTTATATCACCATGACGATATGTCATGATGTACATTTTCTGTATATTATACAGTTTAGATAATCATATAAAAACGACAATCTTTTTTTTACATGTATCATTTTCCCTCATAATTTCGCAGTTATAAAGTAGTTTTGTAATGTGCGCTTGAGACCTGATTGTCATAAATTTCAGGGTTTTTTTTTCCTAAATCATATATGAATACAAAGTAAACATCAATAAGTTAAATATGTCCTTAGGTATGACTGTGAGAGTGAATGGTTGTCTGTCTGTGTTGGCCCTGCGATGGACTAGCGATCTGTCAAGGGTGGACCCTGCCTCTCACCCAAAGATGCTGGGATAGGCTCCAGCCCCTCCGCAACCCAAAAAGGATTAAGCGGAAGAAGATGGATGGATGAATTTCCTGGGCCAGAGGAGAATAGCAAAAAAAAAAAAAAAAAAACATAAAAAAATGTCTGAAAATGAGAAAATTACCCATGGCAGTTATCTGCAGATATAAATTAGCTATTAGTTTAAATCAATGGAAATTTAAATGTAGACCTGCAGCCTAAAGACTGATATTGTGGCCTGATTTAACCTGTTTGCTTTTTAGTCAAATTATTTCAGATTGGTCATGATCTGAAAGTGAAAGACACAGAAGGTAATGTAATAAAATACATGTGATGACTTTAACTTTATTCATTATCACTACTTGACTAATTAAAAGGATTAGAAATCAAATAAATTGCATTAAGCACCAGCTTGCTCCTCTGACCAGTTTTATTTATTTTCCATGTATGTGCCACCATCATACACTTTTGCAGCTTTAATAAATGTTTTTCAGACACAACTAAGAAAGCAGTAATTTACCAAAAAAACCAAAACGATGGTCTGCTACAGTTTCCAGTTAGCACAGCTTAGCTTAAATGACGGCCATTGAGCATTTTATAATTAGACATGGTGTTAACGTTACTTACCTCCTATTAAAACGAGGTTAGCGGACTATCCTCTCTGATGCAGCACGATGAAAAACAGTCCCACAGCCCTGGCAAACATGAGTAGCAGCTATCTGAACCGGTAGTTTGGAGTTAGCATTAGCAACCACCGGACTGAAGCCTAGCCAGCCACCACACCTGTTCCGCTGTGCGCAGTCATGCACTGCAAGAGATGGGGCACTTACAAGCAGTGGTGTGGTAAGAGCTTTACTGAATAAACGGGGGTATATGCATTTTAAATACGATATAAACGATATAGAGTATTCTGACGTTTTTATATCGTCATATCGCACAGCCCTAATAGAGGGGAAGAATTTCATTGGGAATATCTGAAATGTTGATTTTTACCAGGAAAAATTGAATTATTGATATCTACAATACATATCCAGGCTAGATATTATATTATTAGGACGTATTATTGTGTGACGTGGGTGGTGGCGCCACCACCCGGGGTATAAGAGGGCTGGAGGGCAGAGGGGCGGTCTCTTGACCTCCTCTGTCTGATGGCAGTGCCTTGTATTATACAAGTGAGTCTACAATAAAGTCATGTTCAGTTCAACAGCCAGCCTCATCCTTGGTTCTCGTTTATCGACATAACATTTGACAACGAGGGTAAAACTATGGACGTGGGGGTTACTATTTGGCCATTTTTTAGAGCTTCCTGGTGAGCTGCCAGTCCCTTGGGTGAAGTGGTTCACCGCATTTCAAAATTACTTTGTAGCATAGAACCTTGGTCGTCTGGAGAAGTTGTGGGTACGGGCACTGTTGGTTCACAACTTGGGAATGGAAGGACAACGTATCCTTAGTACCTTAGGCGACAGTAATAGCTTTGTTGAAGTGGTTGAGCTAATGGCGTGACATTTTTGCGCCCCGGAAAACGTCATCGTCAGGAGGATTCAGTTTCAGCAGTGCTACCAGCAGACCGGTGAGTCAGTGCAGCTGTATGTAGCAGACCTACGTCAGCTGGCCAAGGAATGTCAGTTTGGAGCATTAGAGGAAGAGATCGTCCGTGACCAGTTGGCAGAACATACCCTTTGCTTGGCGACAAGGTCGCAACGCCTAACAAACTCGGGCAAGTTGATGTTACCCATGGCCATCGAGTTAGCTCAACATTGTGAGGTGGCAGACAAGCTATCACGGGAGCTTGGTGAGGGAGCGTCACACTGCCATTTTGAACCACAGTCGACGGCACAATCAGTGGACCTGTACAGCGCCAATGCTGTAAAAATAAGGTCTGTCCCAGGATCGCCCAGGTGTTTGGGTTGTGGGTCCACCCAGCACCGTTATAAGGCTAGAGGGTGTCCGGCAAGACGAAGACGCTGCGGCATGTACGGATTCTTGCATCATTTCGCCAGGGCATGTTACAGGTTCGAGTGAGGGGATCCGAGACACAAGGAGGATCTCCCCACTTCACCCCTCATGGTTTTTTGCAGTGTATCCCCAAGTGTCAACGATTGTATGGTTGAACTAGACGGAGTAACAGTGCCATTGCTGACTGACATGGGAAGGGTGGGATCCATGTTAGATTGGGCAACCGTGAGGTGTTCCTTCTCACAGTATCGGGTTGGAAAAGAGTGGTCGGGCTGTGGTTTGTGGGACCGGCTGATTCTGCGACCGATGAACAGAGCTGTATGGGACGAACCTTTGCCTAGTAATTTGGACAATAAGCAGGACCAATTCCACCCAGGGCCATCGCGGGAGGGTCCCAGTGCCAGCGCCCAAGTAACCCTAGTTGAGGGAACTGGGCAGCGCGGTGGGACGCCTGTGACGGCAGGTGGCGCCGAGTGGAGGGCCCATTCTACTTCTGGATTTCGGCTGGAAGGAACTGGAGAGCGGGGGGTCAGAACGGCTACACCGGCAGTGAAAATGAAAGAGAGCGGGACAGGACCAGCTGGCACAGTGAAACGACATGCCAAACAGAGACACTGGAAGCCAAGTAGGGCCCCTCTGGGGTTCGCGGATGTGGCCCGACCCAGAGAGGTGACCCGGTCAAGAGGTATTTGGGACAAACGCCGACGAGAAGATGACCAGGGGTGGCTGCGAGTGGTGGCTGTTGGGGAGGATGCCTGCCTTCACCTATCTGATGGCTCATGGAGGCGTCCCTGTGAGCTGCGGCACGCCAAAGAGGAGAAGGTGGTGTTTGGACTTCGACATTGGTCATCCCCGGGAGTGAAGAAAAGAGGGTGCACCGGAGGGGAACTGTCTGACAGTTTTCCGGGGGGGGGGGGGGTGTCCTCTACTGTGCTGGGGTATACTGATGGTTGGGCAATGTATATAATGCATGGTGATGGAAATGGGGGATAACCGGGTTGTATATTAGTTCTGTTAATGGGATTGTTTTGTGTTTTATACTGTTTATTTTAGGAACACAGGAGTTCTGTTTAATGAACTGTGCTTTTAGTATGCATGGCCGTTCTTAGTTGGTGGAGCAATTTGTCTGGTTAATTCCGATAACGAACGAGACTCCGGCATGCTAACTAGTTACTCGGCCCCGTGCGGCCCGAGTCCAACTTCTTAGAGGGACAAGTGGCGTTCAGCCACACGAGATTGAGCAATAACAGGTCTGTGATGCCCTTAGATGTCCGGGGCTGCACGCGCGCCACACTGAGTGGATCAGCGTGTGTCTACCCTTCGCCGAGAGGCGTGGGTAACCCGTTGAACCCCACTCGTGATAGGGATTGGGGATTGCAAGACCCGCCGGGCAGCGTCCGGGAAACCAAAGTCTTTGGGTTCCGGGGGGAGTATGGTTGCAAAGTATAGACGGCAGAATAATCTGTCTTGCTGTGTGGGGGTGGAACGGTAGTCTCCCCCCCCCCCAGTTTTAGTTGGTTTTGAGTGAGTGTGATTGTTTAGGTATTTCTGCTTAGTTTTGGTGCATGATTCGGGTTTCAAATTGGGGAGGGTTTCGATTGTGTTGGAACATTTTATTTATTTTTTTGAGGGGGGGGTGTTGTTATTAGGACATATCGTGTGACACAGGTGGTGGCTCCACCTTTTCGGTTCCGCTGCCACCCGGGGTATAAGAGGGCTGTAGGGCAGAGGGGTGGTCTCTTGACCTCCTCTCAGCCTGACAGCAGTGCCTTGTATTATCCAAGTGAGTCTACAGTAAAGTCTTGTTCAGTTCAACACCCAGCCTCATCCTTGGTTCTTGTTTACGGACATAGCAGCTATTAAATGATAAAACGGCTTGCCATACGCTTTATGCCCTGCAAACATGCTGCTGGCAATAAAAATACAATAACGATTTATTTAATATTCAATAGGGGAACATAAGTGAACAACAAGATTTAGCCACACACACAAAAGTGAACGCTGTGGTTGCTCGTTATCCTCCGGTAGGCTTGTCCATAGCACAGTACTACATAATTGCGTTTATCGCAACAGCCCTAATGAGTAATATGTCCAAGATTAGAAGAAGGTCAGATAAAAATTGTGAAAATTCTATAAGGAATTCAGAATATTGGGAATAGTGGGCTTCAGCATTGGTTTCATTTTACTCTGGTGTGTGATTTGTAATACTAAGGTTTCAAATGATCTGTAGGATAATTTACTTTTAATGTACCCTGCCTCTCGCCCAAAGATACTGGGATAGGCTCCAGCCCCCCCATGACCCGAAAAGGATTAATCGGAAGAAGATGGATGGATATTAGTTTGTATTTTGGAGTGAGCAATTACTGCGGTTCCACTTCCTCATCCTGTTCTACTTTTTTGAAAGTTACAGTAATTTAGGGTGAGGGTAGACTCACTGAGTGGCAGAGACCTCCTCATGCAACCATGTTTCAGTCAGTGCAAATAAATCAATTTGGTTATCTGTTATTCAGTCGTGTACTAGTAAAGATTTACAGGCAAGGGATCTAATGTTTAATAAACCACATTTGATTAAGTTCTGAGAGGTGACTGTGGCATTTTTTAATTTCAAGTTCTTTTGCCTCAGTCTTTTGGTGATGTGAATTTAATTTTTTTTTTTTTTTGGCAGTGTATTTAAATAATTTAAAGGTGTCATTGATTTGAAACTGGTGTGTTTGTAGGTTTTAACTGTCTCAAATGTATCAACTGGTCATGTAATTAGCCAAAAAAAAATTCTGAAACGTCAACTATCTGAAAAAAGCACACTACCTTTATCTAATTTTTCTCTAAGAAATTCCCCAAAACATTTTTTGACTCTTCTGGGTAAATCGTATACGTCAAGTTTCGAAAAAGCCAAACCACTGCCATCCTTGAGACCCACCCACTGCTTTATTATTGGCCCACCTAGCTGTCTGTCATGTAGATGGAAGTGGGGGCTAAAGATAGCCTGTTAGCCCATGAGCTAACAGTAGCCACGGTTACATGTGCAAAATTTCTTCAATCTGATTACAATTCAGATCAGAATTTTACTGTTTACATGGATCCTGAAAAAGCTGATCGATTAGGACGTGCGTTTCCATGTGTCACATGTTTGAACAGAATAAATGATTTTGACATGCGCATGTCGACATTGCGAAAATAGAAGAAGAAGCAACTTCCGGTGTTAGCAACAGGGATGGCAATTTTCCGCCGATCCGCGGATTTCCGCCGATTTTATCATCATCTATGTCATAATTTTGTACCTTTACCTTGTTCTCAATAAAGTTTGGAAAAAAAAAACATACGCGCTCGGCGTTTCCCCGAAGTCTCGCGATAACCCGGATGTACTCAAGCTACTGCTGTATTGTAAACAGCCCTGCGATTGGATAGTTGCAAACGATTGGACCAATCAAATGGCTCGTATGCTTTGTCAAAAATTCATTTCGGCTTGTTCTCAGGGATGTGATTTTTCCGGTAATTCACCGAATTCCGCTTTGTTTGTATATTATATGTACGGTAAGTACGTTAGCGGCTTATGGTCCACGACGCAGTGAAAGTGTGCCCTTTCAGCCAGAACCGGAAGTGGCGTACGCCAGGTAGAGAGCCATTAACTCTCTGTCGAGCACGCCGTATTTACGCTGACTGTCGTGCAAAGACCTGCTTAAAAAAAAAAGGTGAGCGGCTGCCAAGAACCGGCAACGCATTGCTTCACGACGGCCGCTATGCCCATGTCCGAGACGTGGGTAATGAGCGCTGTTTTAACCTCAGAACGCCTGCTCCCGTTCAGGAGTCTAGTCGACTCTGTCCGCCGGTTTCCGTTTGAGTGCAGCGTACAGCGGCTGTATGAGCTGGGCTGTGCGAGGGAGGAAAATGAGCTGCTCAAGACTCAATGGAGACTGAAACTGGTGATCTGAAATGAATGCTGAAATTATAAAAAGTAATGGTATGTTGGAATTTTATTTCTATTGTGGAATAGATAAAATTAACTGATTTTGATTTGATCAAGTGTTAAAGCATGTGATGGATAATGCTTGTTGAAATATTTACCTCCGCCAAGGAGGTTATGTTTTCATCGGCGTTGCCTTGTCTGTTTGTTAGCAAGGAAAAGTGATGGACGGATTTTCATGAAATTTTCAGGAAAGGTGTGCAATGGCACGGGGAACAGATGATTAGATTTTGGTGATGATCTGAGAGTGCATACCTCCATCAAGGGCTTTTTTGTATTTGTGCAGCAGGATTACACAAAAACTACTGGATGGATTTGGATAAAATTTTCACCAGAGGTGGTTCTTGGGCTAGAGAGGAACCCATTATATTTTGGTGATGATCTGAGAATGCATACCTCAGCCAAGGCCCTTATCTTCTCACATTGTGTTAGCAACAATACTCCAAAACTGATGGACAGACTTTGATGCAATTTTCACCACAAGTGGCTATAGGCCTACACACAAACCCATTACATTTTGGAGTTGATCCATGACAAACGGAAGGAGCCTTGGCGGAAGGATGCGCTCTGAGTGCTTTTCTAGTTTAGGAACGCTATCTTCTTGGAACATAAGTCAATATTATACAGTAATAAGTGGCATTCAGCTATTTGTTTTATGTAATGTAAGCACAGTTCTGGTACTTAAAAATCATAAAAACCCAGGAGCTTCGGGGAGCGAAGTGACAGTAAAGGTGAAAATTGGCTCAAAGTTCAATGAGGTAACAGAAACACTCGGACAGTTTCTGAAGAAACCAGAAAAGGAGATGAAGTTCAAAGTTCAGAGACTGGCACAGCTTGCTGCCAAAAGGAAGAAAGTTTCACATTAGAAGTGACTTGGTGACCAGTGTAAATAGTGTAAAAAACTCTAATAGAACTGTTAAATATGTTGGACTAAAGACAGTGAGACAACATTGAAGAAAAAGTAAGTTAACTTTTCATTAAATTTAATGAGTTATTTAAGTCTAGTATTTCATTTTTTTAATCATTTTTTTCAGTCTAAATTACTTCTATTTTACTGAAAACCTCCCAGCTTCAGGGGGGCTGTGCCCCCCCCGGCCCCCCCGTAAGTCAATCGACCAAATTAGATTTCAGCTGAAATCAGAATTTCCTGTTGCCATCCCTGTAGCAAGCCCCGCTTTGTGTCTTTCTCTTTTTGAAATGGACCTGTATTGTTTTATTCAGACTGTACTTTTGCTTCTGTTGGTCTCCATAATGAAGCTACAAGTGCATACTTCTGCATATGACCAACAGAGGGAGACAGCAGGACAATA
This sequence comes from Pholidichthys leucotaenia, assembly GCA_020510985.1. Lineage (NCBI taxonomy): Eukaryota > Metazoa > Chordata > Actinopteri > Cichliformes > Pholidichthyidae > Pholidichthys > Pholidichthys leucotaenia. Next base: position 203,017,745 of record CM035838.1, on the reverse strand, counting down.
CAGACCAGTTTTGTTTTACTCCCGCTATGTCATCCGCTAGCTGCTGTAAAGGCAGAAATACGTTACGTTGACATGTAGCTGATGTACAGACATGCACAGTAAACGTATTTTCTGCCCAACCTTCGGAATAAGTGTTTTCATTTGCACCATTCGGATTAACAATCAGCATAACCCACCCTTCTCAAATCAGAATGAAATTTTGATCCGAATGAGCGTGATCAGGTCAGAATATTCAGATTGGCGTGTTTACATGAAGCATGTTGATTCCGATGAGGCTTTTAATCAGTTTGCTTGTGTCCATGTAAACATGGTCACTGTTACCAGGACACTGGCTCCAAGCACGGCTTATAATATTATTTTCTTCAGATCTTAGTCACCCTAATAGCCATCCCTGTTACCACCTGGTTCACTCCGGCCCATCTCTGGGTGGTTTCATCGTGTTTCCGTGGCGGATCACTCACCCCGGCACACCGGTTGCTTTTATGGCCAGGGACCAGGGTTACTGGCTGCTGTCATGCCAAGAACTCCCCTAGATTGGCGGGGGAGTTTTCGACATAACAGTGGTATGTGCAGTCCACTGCAGAATCACGATGAAACCACTGAGAAATGGACCAGAGAGACGCGAGGCACACCGCTGAACCAGGTGATAACAGGGGTGGCTATTAGGGTGACTAAAATCTGGAAAAAAATAACAATATAAGCCACGCTGACAGCCAGCATCCTGGTACCAGTGTTGGCTCAGGGGCTATTACCCCATCTAGCTACCTTATTAGCTACACATATTAGCTGCCTTTAGCTGGCCGTGCGGGCCACAAGCCCAAGATACAGCTGATCGGCCGCGGAATCACAACGAAGCCTCTGACTCCCTACAATCCCGAGACCAGATGCTACTGGCTCTCGTGCCCAGCAACCCCACCATCCTCCGTGGATCTACTCTTGTTATCACGGGCAGCAGCTTTCAGCTGTCTGCGAGAGAAGAGTGCAGTCCCGCAGAGCCACACTGCCCTTTGAGATCCCTTGGCTCGGTAGCTCGCCTCAGGTTGCAGCGATCGTCCGCCGCACGGTGCTGGTGATTTGTTGTGGAATCACAACAAAATTTATTGGGAGAGAAACTGGACTGACATGAGATACACTATTGACTGTGGATCAGTGAACCAAAGTGCTGCTCAGTGCTCAACCGAGGTGGAAGGAGCCGGCTAAATGTTGCTCATCTAATGGCTAACTGACGTAAAAGGGAGGGTGGAGTTGAACAGCTAGTATCTGTTTCTTAAAGTAATGGGCTTTGAATCGGAGCATTTGGAGAAAGCCAAGAAATAAAAAAAAAAGGCAAATTTGCTTCTATAATTAAAAAGAAATTAAGAAAATCTGAACAAAATATGTCACAAGTGCTTCATTGAGACATGGGTGAGCTGTTGAAATGTGTATAAAGAGCAGTCAGTGACCTCTTTATACTAAGGGGCGGTGAGACAGACACTTTAGTTACAGTCAGCATGAGTGATAATTGGTACAGGACTGTAATATAAGATTAATATTGGTAGACAGAATAAATGAACCATTGTGGCTGAGGTGTAAATGATCTGGTTTAAAAAGGTACAGACGATTATGAAAAGATGAGAAATTATCTACATAGGGAATTCTTCTGACCCAATACAGTCGCGTCAGCCAGGTGTGCAGCTGATACAGCCGGCTGAACTTAACGTCTCTGAAACGGGATGACGGCAGAGGGCCGGAGATAATCAGTCTCTTATTGGTGGCGATGAGTGAGTCATTGCATGTGGTGAAGTCTTGTTTTAACAGTTCAGATTGTTTTTTGTGGATATCTTTACTGCCACAGTGGATAACGACGTTCTGAATGTGAGGGTGTTGTGTAAGGAGAGCCGAAATCTATTCGGAACACATAACTTTACATTTTTACATACAACTTTACATTTTTACACACGCAACTTTACATTTTATACACAACTTTGTATTTTTACAAACATTACATTTTTGTATTCTACATTTTTATACACACAACTTTACATTTTTACACTCACAACTAAACATTTTTACACACGTAACTTTACATTTTTACACAGGTAACTACATTTTTACACACGTACCTTTACATTTTTATACACACAACTTTACATTTTTCACACGTAACTACATTTTTACACATGTAACTACATTTTTACACACGTACCTTTACATTTTTATACACACAACTTTATTTTTTTATACTCACAACTTTATTTTTTTTATACACACAGCTTTATTTTTTTATACACACAACTTTACATTTTTACACATAACTAAACATTTTTTACACACAACTACATTTTTACACAACTGCATTTTTACACACGTAACTTTACATTTTTACACATGTAACTACATTTGATGCTGCTCCTCCACATTGAAAGGAGTCAGTTGAGGTGGTATGGGCATCTGATTAGGATGCCTCCTGGACGCCTCCCACTTGAGGTGTTTCAGGTACGTCCCACTGGGAGGAGACCCCGGGGCAGACCCAGGACTCGGTGGAGAGACTGTCTCCCAGCTGGTCTGGGAACGCCTTGGTATCCCCTCTGAAGAGCTGGAGCAGGTGGCTGGGGAGAGGGAAGTCAGGGCTTCTCTGCTTGAACTGCTGCCTCCGCGACCCGGACCTCCGGAAAAGCGGTAGAAGATGGATGGATGGAACTACATTTTTACACATGCAACTTTACATTTTATACACAACTTTGTATTTTTACAAACATTACATTTTTATACTCTACATTTTTATACACACAACTTTACATTTTTACACACACAACTAAACATTTTTACACACGTAACTTTACATTTTTACACATGTAACTACATTTTTACACACGTACCTTTACATTTTTATACACACAACTTGACATTTTTACACATGTAACATTTTTACACACGTACCTTTACATTTTTATACACACAACTTTACATTTTTACACATGTAACTACATTTTTACACACGTACCTTTACATTTTTATACACACAACTTGACATTTTTTATACACAACTTTATTTTTTTATACACACTTTACATTTTTACACATAACTAAACATTTTTTACACACAACTGCATTTTTACACGCAACTTTACATTTTTACACATGAAACTACATTTTTACACACGTAACTACATTTTTACACACTTACCTTTACATTTTTATACACACAACTTGACATTTTTTATACACACAACTTTACTTTTTTATACACACAACTTTACATTTTTACACATAACTAAACATTTTTTACACACAACTATATTTTTACACAACCGCATTTTTACACACGTAACTTTACATTTTTATACATGTAACTTTACATTTTTACACACATAGCTGTACATTTTTACATGCACAACTTTACATTTTTAGGTCTGATTTCAGTCATCTGCAGGTTACCGTCATGGCCAAGTTGTTCGAGACGATTGGAAAGTTGGGGCTTGCCCTCGCCATCGGTGGAGGTGTGGTGAACTCTGCTCTGTTCAATGGTGGGTGTGACTCACACAGGTCACATGACAACATCCAAACTAAACTAAATCAAGAGTATTTTATGAGTATTACCTGTGTAAATAATTAGAATCTGATCAGTATTCCCACTAATAACTGCTGATTATGCTCATCATTCTCTGCATTTTTGTAAACTAAACCCTTTTTATTGTTATTGTTAAATATAAATACATCATCTAAAAATAAATGATGGAGGTTCACCTTGTTGTTGCAGTCGATGCAGGGCACCGGGCCGTGATCTTTGACCGCTTCAGAGGCGTGCAGGATGCCGTCGTTGGCGAAGGGACCCACTTCCTCATTCCCTGGGTCCAGAAACCAATCATCTTTGACTGCCGCTCTCGACCACGCAACGTCCCTGTCATCACAGGCAGCAAAGGTAGCTGGAGACTCCGCCCACACCCAGGATGAGGCGGGGGTCTGTCAGCGGGGGGGGGGGGGGGGGGGGTTGGGAGGGGCAGGTTGTTTTTTGAGGGGCAGGTTTTGCTTTTTGGGGGAGCAGGCTGTTATGTTTTGTTTGGGGGGAGCAGGTTGTTTTGTTATCTATCGATTTCCATTTATTCTATTTTATTGTGCAGTGCTTTGTGACTACATGTCTGTGAAAAACGCTTCATAACTAAACATTATGTAATTTTTCTCCGAGTGCTGCTTGGAAGCTCCATGCCAGTGTCTTTTTAGCTTAGCCGTTGCTAACACTACTCTGAGACGTGTGGTGGCCTGCCTGTTTTGTTTTGGGTTTTTTTTTTTTTTTTTTGTGCAAGTCTTGCTGGTTGTGTGTCATGTCAACGTCTTTCCATCTTTGTTATCCACCTGATTCCTGAAGGTGTTGCTGTAGAAACGATTATTGGGGAAACTTCCAGTTTCGGGCTGAAGTAGTTGGCAAGAGTGGAGTAGCGGGGCGTTTAAAATAGCGTGTTTAAAAGTTTTTCAAATTCCTTTTACTGTATAGTCCATATACATGTTTTGCAGTCAAGTGGTAGCTAATTTCAGCACGTCGTTTTTATCCCCTTCTGGTCAAAGCACAAAAGGGTCAAAGACACTTTTGGGCGAAGACCGAAGGGGGATTGTGTTATGGGTCCGCCGGCCATCCATCTGTCCCAATGTTGTGAAATCAACTCCTCCTACAGTTTTATTCTGATTGTTTTGAAACCCTAGTGATCCCAGGAACTAGGTTGTCCGGGGCAATTTGCCTCTGGTAGGGTCACCCAAGGTAAACTGGTCCTGGGTGAAGGGCCAGACTAAGAACGATCCAACAGACTCTCATGATGAACGTTAGAACAAGGATTCAGTGTATCCCACCCAGTATGGGGTTACCAGGGCCCCACCCTGGAGCCAGGCCTGGGGGAGGGACTCGATGGCTAGTGCCTAGCGGCCGGGTTCCTTCCCATGGGACCTGGCCGGGCTCAGCCAAAGGAGTTACATGGGTCCGCATGGGTCTCACTACCTGCAGGAGGGACCATGGGGGTCCGGTGCTATGTGGATCAGGTTGCGGTCGAAAGCAGAGACCTTAGTGGTCTCATCCCAGACTTCCTAAACTGGCTTTTTGGGACGTGGAATGTGACCTCTCTGGTGGGAAAGGAGCCTGAGCTGGTGCATGAGGTTGAGAGATACTGGCTAGATATAGTCACCCTCATCTGAACACACAGCTCTGGTTTTGGAACCAGTCTCCTGGAGAGGGGCTGGAGCTTGGCCTACTCTGGAGTTTCCCCGGGCGAGAGGCGACGAGCAGGGGTGGGTATTCTTGTATCCCCCCACCTTGCTGCCTCTGTATTGGAGTTTTCCCTGGTGGATGAAAGGATTGTTTCCCTGTGCCTTCGGGTTGGGAAACAGGTCCTGACCATCATTTCTGCCTATGCACCAAATGATGGTTCGGAGTACCCACCCTTTATGGAGTCTCTGACTGGGGTACTGGAGGGTACTCCTCTTGGAGACACCATTGTCCTACTGGGGGACTTCAGTGCACATGTGGGCAACGACAGTAAAACCTGGCAGGGGGTGATTGGGAGGAACGGCCTGCCCGATCTGAACCCAAGTGGTGTTCAGTTATTGGGCTTCTGTGCTAACCACAGTTTGTCCATAACGAACACCATGTTCAAGCATAAGGGTGTCCATATGTGCACCTGGCACCAGGACACCCTAGGTCGCAGGTCGATGATCGATTTTGTTATCGTGTCATCAGACCTGCGACTGTATGTCTTGGACACTCGGGTAAAGAGAGGTGCAGAGCTTTCAACTGATCACCACCTGGTGGTGAGTTGGATCTGATGGCAGGGGAGGATGCCATTTAGACCTGGTAGGCCCAAACACGTATTGAGGGTGTGCTGGGAACGTCTGACTGAGGCCTCTGTCTGGGAAGTCTTCAACTCCCATCTCTGGAAGAACTTCGACCACATTCCGAAGGAGTCTAGAGACATGGAGTCTGAATGGGCCATGTTCTCAACCTCGATTGTTGAAGCGGCTGCCCAGAGCTGCTGCCGGAAGGTCATCGGTGCATCTCATGGTGGTAACCCTCGAACCAAGTGATGGACACCAGTGGTGAGGGGGGCCATTGAGCTGAAGGAGTCCTATCAAGCTTTATTGGCTTGTGGGACTCCCGAAGCAGCTGAGGTGTACTGGCAGGCCAAGCGGAGTGCAGTTTGGGTGGTTGCTGAAGCAAAAACTCGGGTGTGGGAGGAGTTTGGTGAGGCCATGGAACAAGACTTTCGGTCGGCCTCGAGGAGATTCTGGCAAACTGTCCGGCAGCTCAGCAGGGGGAAGCAGCTCTCTGTCCACACTGTGTATGGTGCGGATGGGGCACTGCTGACTTCGACTGGGGATATCATCGGGCGGTGGAAGGTGTACTTCGAGGATCTCCTCAATCCCACTGACACGACTTTCACAGAGGATGCAGGGCTTGAGGACGAGGGGGACAACTCGCCCATCACAGAGGCTGAGGTTGCCAAGGTGGTTAAAAAGCTCCTTGGTGGACGAGATTCGCCCTGAGTCCCTCAAAACCCTGGATGTTGTAGGGCTGTCGTGGTTGACACGCCTCTGCAACATTGCGTGGAGGTCTGGGGCAGTGCCTTTGGCATGGCAAACCGGGGTGGTGGATCCGCTCTTCAAGAAAGGAGACCGGAGGGTGTGCTCCAACTTTAGAGGATTCATACTCCTCAGCCTCCCTTGGAAGGTCTATGCCAAGGTACTGGAGAGGACAGTCCGGCCATTGGTCGAACCTCAGATTCAGGAGGAACAATGTGGTTTTCATCCTGGCTGTGGCACATTGGACCATCTCTTTACCCTCTCAAGAATCCTCGAGGGTTCATGGGCGTTTGCCCAACCAGTTTGCGTTGTTTTATGGACTTGGAGAAGGCATTCGACCCTATCCCTTATGTTTTTCTGTGGGGGGGTGCTTTGGGAGTATTGGGTATCAGGCTTGTTGTTATGAGCTATCCGGTCTCTATACGACTGTTGTGAGAGTTTGGTTCGTATTGCCAACACTCGGTCGGACTCATTCCCAGTGAGTTGAACTCCACCAGGGATGCCCTTTGTCACTGATCCTGTTCATAATTTTTATGGACAGGATTTCTAGGTGCAGCCAGGGAATGGAGGGTGTCATTCTTGGTGACCACAGGATCTTATCTCTGCTGTTTGCGGATGATGTTGTCCTGTTGGCTTCATCCAGCAATGACCTACAGGTTTTACTGGGACGGTTTACTGCTGACTGTGAAGCGGCTGGGATAAGAATCAGCACCTCCAAGTCCGAGTCCATGGTCCTTGGCTGGAAAAAGGTGGATTGTCCTCTCCAGGTTGGGGACAGGCTCCCCCCAAGTGGAGGAGTTTAAGTATCTCGGGGTCTTACTCACGAGTGAGGGGAGAATGAAGCGAGAGATTGACAGATCAGAGCAGCATCTTCAGTGATGTGGACATTGTAGCGGTCCGTTGTGGTAAAGAGGGAGCTGAGCTCTAAGGCAGTGCTGTCGATTTACCAGTCAATCTACGTTCCTACCCTCACCTATGGTCATGAGCTTTGGGTAATGACCGAAAGATTGAGATTGCGGATACAAGGGGCTGAAATGAGCTTTCTCTGTAGGATTGCTGGACTCACCCTTAGAGATTCAAGATTCAAAGCCTTTATTATCACGTGCACAGTTACGAAATGCAACATTTCCTGGGCAGTGAAATTCTTACTCTGCTCTCCGAACGAATGCCAAGGTAATCGATACACACCAATACTAAGATAACACGCCTGATACTAATGAATACTATTAACACACTAGTAACACACATTAGGAAATTAGGACACTTTAAACACACCTTAATACTAAGTACTACTACTAATGAATACTAATAACACACATTAGCAGTTAAACTAGAGGAAACAAGAAGAATGAAAATTGAAAATTCACTGGATGACTATAATGGACAGTGGTATATTAATATCAGAGATGATATGAACCTGAGATGGCATAAGCCTATGTACAGTGTGCAAATGAGCACCCAGTGTGAGAATTTCTCTGTAATGATAATACCCAGTAGACTGTACAATGATAATTTAGCAACAGAGATGATATTGACATGAGACGGGGTGAGACTATGAACACTGTGCAAGTGAGCAGTATGCAAATTTAGCAACCAGTGTGTGAATCCCTATTTGCAAAGCTGTGTCTGGAGTTTATTTATTCAGGAGTCTGATGGCAGTGGGGAAGAGGGAGTTTTTTAGATAGATAGATAGATGGATAGATAGATAGATGTACTTTATTGATCCCAAACTGGGAAATTACAGTGTAACAGTAGCATGATAGTAGACAACCAAACGACAGAAACACACGCATTACAGACAAAGGGATTACCCATGGAAAGTAAAACTAACATGACTATAAAATCTATATACATCATAGCGTAATATATGATGACCCGTATAAACTCATGAATCATCCCATTGCACAAAGAAGGACTGTCAGGAGCAGAGTGAAATGTGAGGTACCAGTTAGTCTGTAAGGTGCAGTGTGGCAGCATAGTTATGACCATTCTGGATGTCCTGCATTTCACATTTCTGTACCTCTGGCCTGAGGGTAGAAGTGTGAACATTCTGTGCTGGGGGTGGGTGGGGTCCTGGAGAATGGCGTCAGCTCTCCTTTGGACTCTGCGGTGGTAGATGCTCTGCAGAGAGGGGAGTGGAGTCCTGATGATTTTCTCCACTGTCTTCACCACCTCTCTGCGGTCCGTGGCAGTGGTGCTGCCGTACCACGCAGTGATGCAGTTGGTCAAGATGCTTTCGATGATGCGGCTGTAGAAATTGTTGACGATCTTGGGGGACATGCCAAACTTCTTCAGCCTCATCAGAAAATACAGCCGCTGTTGAGCTCTCTTAACCAGCTCTGTTGTGTTTCGTGCCCAAGTAAGATCCTCGCTGATGTGGATGCCCAGGTATTTAAAGCTGCTCACCCTCTCCACCTCAAGCTTCTGGATGAACAGCAGCTGATGGGGTCTCCTCTCCTTCCTCATGTCCACTATCATCTTCGTCTTGTCCGTGTTGAGGGTGAGGTTGTTGTCCTCACACCATGACACCAGGCTGGCCACCTCCCTCCTGTAGGATGCTTCATCACCACCAGTGATGCATCCTGTCACTGCTGTGTCGTCCGTGAACTTTAAGATGATATTGGGATATTGGATTGAGATAGGGTGAGGAGCTCATTCATCTGGGAGGGGCTCAGAGTAGAACCGCTGCTCCTCCACATTGAAAGGAGCCAGTTGAGGTGGTTTGGGCATCTGATCAGGATGCCTCCTGGACGCCTCCCACTTGAGATGTTTCAGGCACATCCCATTGGGAGGAGATCCTGGGGCAGACCCAGGACTTGCTGGAGAGACTACATCTCCCAGCTGGCCTGGGAATGTCTTGGTATCCTCTCTAAAGAGCTGGAGCAGGTGGCTGGGGAAAGGGAAGTCTGGGCTTCTCTGCTTGAACTGCTGCCTCTGTGACCCGGACCTCTGGAAAAGCGGTAGAAGATGAATGGATGGATGGCTGGATCGATGTTTTGAAACTTGGTACCGTGGTTTGTTATACTCTGATGATGTGCATTTTGCAATTTCACTCTCATCGGATGACCTTGAGGTCATAGGTCAGGTCAGATTTTTCCCTAAGTTCTCTAAACACAATAACTAATGAAAGAAATGATGTAGGCTTCCCAAATCGATACAGTAATTGTATCTAATACACATCTTGGACGACTTACACCCTCACCTAACTATGAGTTTTGGGGGTTCAAGGGGTCAAAGGATCAAAGTGTAGTGGTTTGCAGGTACAAACATTAATGTAAATGTATGTAGCCGTGTATAAATGTACACGGCTCACAAAAAGTTAGGGATATTCGGCTTTCGGGTGAAATTTCAGGATGCACCTAAAATGCACTATAACCTTTACAGGTGAACCTAATTTGATCTTCTCTACCCTATTGAATGCGCATGTCCAACTGTTCAGTGTTTCAGTACTTTCTGCATAACTTCTTGTTCTCTAACAAGGTGCTTAACGTCAAAAATTCACAACAGGTGTTTGAACCATGAATTAACCAATAAATGTTCTGGTTCAATTAGAATTGGTATTTAAACAGTCCTCTTCATCATGCTGTTCACATTTTGACATGAGACCAAGACAACACCTAACAATTGATCAACCTTACTGTACCTCACCATTGTGAGGCTTCAAACAGGATGTTCTCAGAGGGAAGTGGCCACTGAGCTTAGAGTGTCACAGAGTGTCATCAGCAGGTTGCAACAAAGATACAGAGAGACTGGAGGAGTCACTGAAGGACATAGAAGTGGACGTCCTGTGGCCACATCCCACGCTGATGACTGCTTCATTGTGAACAGTGCCCTGTGGAACCAGCTGATGAATGCCACTCAAATCCAGGCACATTTAAGGGAGGTGAGACGCACCCAAGTGTCACGTCAGGCCGTTCAGAACCATTTACATCAGCGTGGCCTGCGTGCTAGTCGACCTGCGTGGGTACTTGACCACACCACCGGGCACAGGCATCATCGTCTTGCATGGGCCAGGGAGCATTTACGCTGGACAAGGAACTAGTGGGCCTCAGTGCTGTTCTCTGATGAAAGTTGCTTCACGATGAGCAGAAATGATGGCCGCAAACGATGTTGGAGACGTCAAGGAGAGCGCTGTACATCAGCCACTGTTGTCATCATGTTACAGTCTGGGCAGGTGTGTCTAGTCAATACAGAACTGCCCTACACCTTGTGAATGGTACAGTGACAAACTGGTACTATCTGAATAGCATCATTAATCCAGTCATTGTGCCCCTACATGAACAACACAGGCCTAATTTCATCTTCATGGACAACAATGCTCCAGCTCATTGACGTCGCATCATTAGGGAATGGCTGCTGGAGGCTGCGGTACCTCAAATGGAGTGGCCTGCACTTTCTCCAAATCTGAATCCCATAGGTTTTCTATGGGATCAGCTGAGTCGCCGTGTAGAGGCTCGTAACCCTGCACCCCACAACCTCAATGACCTGACGACTGCTCTTCAAGAAGAGTGGAATGTCATGCCTCAGCAGACAATAAGTCGACTTGTGAACAGCAGGAGGCGTCATTGTCAGGCTGTAATTAATGTTCAAAGGCACATGACAAGTTATTGAGACATTCAGATTCAGGTTACTTTATTTGTACCCGTAGGTAGATTTGTTTTGCAGTCTGGTGACATCCATATATTTACAAGCCACAAATTACATTCAACACAGACACAAACACAGGCACATATGAAGCTGACTATAAACATGATAAAAATACTCAAGGCTCCATCAATCAGGGTATAAAAAGACAAAGAGATGGGAGAAAAACCAGAGGTAAGAGAGAAGGGTCATATTAAAAGTTAAAAACTAGTCAGAGGTTAAAAACTCAAAGGTCTAAAACCCAATAAAATATTTAGAACCCAAGTAACATTCTACAAAAACAAGTAAATATAAAATGGAGTTAATAAATAGGTACCTAAATTATGTGCAATATATTGTTACAGCCTGTTCAACTCTTTGACAGCAGCAGGAACAAAGCTGTTTTTGTAGCGCCGGGTTCTACTTTTTGGGACAGCAAACCTCCGTCTTGAGGGAAGAAGCTGAAAGTTGCAGTGCAAAGGGTGGGAGTCATTTAAAATGGAGGTAGCCATCCTCTGTACTTGTCTGGTGTACAGGGATGTCAGGCTCAGCTGTGGCTCACCAAGCAAATAACTGGACCATCTAACTACCTGATCCAAGGATTTCCTCTGTTTCAGTTTTGTCTGACCAAACCATGACACTAAAGAAAAGGATAAAACAGATTCAATAAAAGCCCGATAAAACATTGTCATTATGGTTCGGTCAATTTGGAAGCGTGCAAGTTTTCTCAAGCAATGCAAATGTTGCTGATCCTTTTTGCACACCCTTTCACAGTTCTCTTCAAAGTTTAAATTACTATCAATAATCGTCCCAAGATATTTGTAGGATTGTACACATTCGGTGGTCTGGCCTTTTAGTACGGTGACTTTGTGCCTGGGAGTTTTCATTGACATTGACATTTTTTGTTGTGGTATACCCACCACTGTTGTTGGCTTTTGTTTCAATAAAGTGTTTGAGATGAGGAAATCACCATTGCATGCTTCTACTTAAATGCCCTACTTTCATGAGATTATATCACTGTAGTGTGAACTTTTTACATTTTCCATAAATTTCATCCAAAAGCCAGATATCCCTAACTTTTTGAGTAGTGTATGTTGGTGGGAATGAAGATTTCTCTTTATTGCCAGCACACATAATGGACAATTCTATTAATAATTCAATATTTGTACCAGTGATGAATCAGTTTAAGAACACCTCAGTTCTTTGTGTTCCTAATCTAGAAGATGAATGTGAAATTACACAACAACTCCAGTATACCTTTTTAACAGTTTAATAAGAAATTTCACGATAGATGAACACATTCAGATGACTTTAAGACAATGAATTCATCATGTATTATGAGCACATTAAACAGTTAATGGATTACGATGCACAACTTTTATCAAACATTTGTGGAGCCACAGAAAAACATAGCTTAAATTGGCACTGTAATGGAAAATGAAAAACCATAAAATAGCTGTAAACCAGAATGGTTAGAAAAAAATTTATGCAATTTTATGAAAAAAATGATTAAAATTAGTTTATAAAAAGGAAAATTTGTGTTACTCTGAAAAGGAACAGATTAATGAAAAGATAAATATATTTGAAGTTCTGAAAGGAGTTCAAAGATGTTAGGTTTCTAGAGCTTATAAAAGGAATGTTCTGAAGAATTAAATTTAATCTGGCCAACAGACCTAAAGCACAGTAGAGTCAGATTGTGTTTCCTGGTGGTAGCAGGCCTTTCAGGTACCAACCTTGGTCCACATGGATGTTTGTTGGTGAAGTTGAGAGGAAATTGCAGGTTTTGCCACCAAATGATCTGGTACCGGCCACTGCTCCTTGGGGTCACAACTGTAGAAGCTGGATGCTGGTCACACTGGTCGTCGTCTCAGTTTATACACAGAAAAACGAATTTGGTATCTGGCCAGGTTGTCAAATTCCAGATAATATTTTATCGGTCAAAATCCGATCAGAACAGCAAACTTGATAAATAATAGAAACAAACCACAAATCCAATTCTTCCGATGTGTCTTGGTCAGAACAAAGTTGGCTTGAACTTGGTGAAAATCAAGACAAAATCTTCATAGCACGGTAATTTAAGAAAATCGAGTAAAATAGGAAAAAAGGTGAATTCTAAAGAGAAAAGTTGAAGAAGTTGCATGAAAAACTTAGAGCTTGCGCTCTGGGCCTGGCTTATGAATGGAGAGCAGAACATGACTCTACCCAGACTTCTTCAAGAATCTCAAAAACAGAGGGAAAGTTTTCCAACTTGGCGGGAAGGCCAAATATTTCTCAATGACAACTGAACCTGACCAGTTAAATTCAAAGATTAGGACTGGATCTGTCCATTAGCGTAAATTGACTAAAAAGGGTATGAAGGAAGGGCTGAAACCTGATTGGTCAGTTCACAGCTTTTGGAATATTAGCTTCACACAGGAAGAGGGAAGGAGAGAGCATATTTGACATGAGAAGTGAAATCATCTTAAAAACATATAAGCTGCCTATTAAAGCATAAATTCTTTAAAACATTAGTGACTAAGATGTTGTACTTTAACAGTAAAGGAACAAAACAATGTCTACATTGTAAATGTACTAATTTTTTCATAGTGGACATTAGGACTGTGCGATATGTCCAAAATTTCATATCACGATACAAGCCATCTTGTATCACGATAACGAGAGAGAGAGAGAGTGTGTGTGTGTGTGTGAAGGTTGGTGCAGGAAAGCGAGGCCAGAGTTTCTATTTTCAATTAATCCAATTTATTTAAACTTACAAGGAATAGTCTCCAGTCCAGGAAATCATCTGACACAATTCTTCAAAACAAAATGCACGTCGTCAACCAAGAAGCATATCAAGAAACAATAAGCACTCTGCAATCAGCAATACAATGCCATGCAATTACCATGCAATACCTTGCAATACTCGCAATACAAATACATTCTTACTTGATATCTCACACCTGTTATATAATGCACGAGATAATTAGAGGTGATTAGCCCCTACCATAATCCCAGGTAAAACAATCATCATTCCTATTCTTAACACATACCCACTAACTTCTAAAAGTACATAAATAATTTCCCCAAACATACACAATACAAATATAAATAACATACAATAAATAGCAATATAAATAATTCAATAAATAACTTTAACCCCTATTTACAAATATTAAACCACCCCTCTAACTTACCATACATGTTTGCTCCCTGCTGGTGTCCAATATAAGGCCCTCAACCCCTTGCAGAGTCTTTTGCCTGGACACGCACAGGAAGCATGTTGGCAAAGGTATGTGAAATAAATTATTTTACCAAATACTTAATCATAATAATTATCTTCCCAAGGGCATTCAAATTAACAAAGACAAATCCCAAACACTGTGTGCAATTCAACAAATAATCATACTGACATTTTCAACAATACAAATATAACATAATCACACAACAAGATATACAGTGGTGACATCCCATCGTCACCACTGTATATCTGTACATCGTCAACACTGTGTGTGTGTGTGTGTGTGTGTGTGTGTGTGTGTGTGTGTGTGTGTGTGTAAAACAATATACATTTTCTGTAACTTCTATAGGTTAGATGATCACATACAAAGGACCATCTCTTTTTTCAAACTTTCTCGGTTTCAATCCCACCCCCTGACCAACGGTGATTTTTCTGTGTGGAGTTTGCATGTTCTTCCCTTGTCTGCGTGGATTTACTCCGGGATTTCTCCGGTTTCCTCCCACAGGAGCCAAAAACATGCAGGTTACGTTAATTGGCATCATCTGGGGAGGTATGAATGCGAGTTGTCCCTTGCGCCTTCCCCCCATCCCACAGTTATAAATAAGAATGTGTTTGTAATCTGTTCTGCCTGGTTAAATAAAGGTTAAATAAATGAATTTAAAAAATGTAAGTACGCCAGATTTAGCAATACTGCTAATTTGCATCTGCAGTCCCCCGACGGGTTACAAAAACACACAAACAACCAATCATACACGAGCACAACAACTGCAATGCAACTGTATAAAGTGCAGAGTTAAGGTGGTGCAAAACAAAATATTCAAATATCACACGACTGAAGTGCTGTGTATGCGGACACACATGCACCCAAGCACCTCACAGCAACAACAGACAGCAACAAACAAGAGGTGGGGCATATGTGTGTGTGTGTGTGTGTGTGTGTGTGTGTGTGTGTGTGTGTGTGTGTGTGCTGCAGAGCAACCATGAGATATGGGTACAGTTTTGGTTGTTTAAAAGCCAATTTTTACAATGCATCTTAAAAGTGTTTAGTGTGATACGTTCTCTGATTGCAGGTGGTGTGTTATTCCAGATCTTGGTGCCCCTCACTGATAGCACAGATTGAGCAAATGTGGTGCGTCTGTGGGGGACCTCACAGTCTCCTTTAGTGGTCATTCTGGTGGTTGTACCAGTGACAGTCCTCAATTTAGCATATTCTCCCAGGGGTGGGGGGTGCATAGCCATTTAATATTTTTTAAATTGAACAGGCAGATTTTTTTTTTTTCTTTTTTTGGATTTTGTATACTTTATTGATCCCCAGAGGGGAAATTGAGGGCATCCACCTGGATGGATGAAGCAGCCACGGTACGGCGCTATCCCTTAACCATTCACACACACATTCACACTTAAGGCCACTTTAGAGTCTCCAATTAACCTAACCTGCATGTTTTTGGCCTGTGGGAGGAAACCGGAGAAATCCCGGAGTAAACCCACACAGATACGGGGAGAACATGCAAACTCCACACAGATCACTGTGGGTCAGAGGCTGGGATCGAACCAGGGATCCCATGGCCAAGGGTGAGTTGCTGTGCTAACCACTGCGCCACCACACCGCCCAGACCGAAAGTTTTATAATTTTCAAAAGACAGAAGATTGTATTTTTTTGTTAATGTTGCAGCAATGGTATGTGGGATCTTTCTTGTCAAGGATTTTTATGACTTTTTTGTATAAAGATTAAATGGGTTTGATTATGGTGTAACCATAATCAAATGAGTGACCAGTTGGTAAAACAGCAATCGATGTGTGAGAAGATCATTGCATGCAGAAACATTTTGGCTGCATTAACTGTCAGCGATGGTCTAATTTGTTTAAAATTCTAGATTGAATTTGATTATGTTTAAGATTTTTTTGATGTTTTTTTAAAGGTTGAGGAATTTAAAATCATGCCGAGGGAATTAAATTCCTTGACTATTTGCAGCTCCTCCCCTCTTAAGAAAATGTTTGAGTTTGTAATATTTCATCGTTGTTTGGTGAACATCATGCAAACAGTTACAAAATTGACACACAGACTACACAAAATCCATCCTCCAACAAAATTACTGAAACAAGTTAAAAATCCAATTGTAAAGCATATGATCAAAATATGGTGTGAAACCAAAAAATATCTAAAAGAACCACACTTATTGTCACAATTTAGCCCAATATGGGGTAATCAATATTTTAAACCAGGGAGAGCGGATGCTGTATTTAAAGTATGGAATTTAAAAGGGATTCAAAAGATTCGAGACCTATATTTGTCAGGTTCAGATAACATAATGTCTTTTGAAGAACTGAGGATCAAATTTAATCTTAATAGAACACATTTTTTAAATATCTTCAGCTTAGGAACTTTATTCGATCAAATCAAAATAATGCTCTCATCCGACCTACTTATTCATCCTTGGAAAAAATCTTGACGAAAGATAGTAAGAGAAAGGGTATTATTTCAGAGTTTTATAACTCGACATTATCCTCAAGTGAAAACTCACAGAAAAGACTGAATTATTGGAAAGAAGACCTGCAAACTGAAATTTCAGAGGAACAATGGGAATTGGCTTGTGCAGAAGCTCAAACCAAATCAATAAATGTACGTCTTAAATTGATACATTTTAAATGGTTAATGCGGATGTATGTTACACCGGTGGAGTTAAATAGATATAACAAAAACATACCAGATACGTGCACAAAATGTATGGAAAGTAAAGGAACCCTATTTCATTGTTTATGGGAATGTAGAAAAATTAGAATGTTTTGGGAAGAGGTGAGGGTAACAATTGAAAAAATAATTTCAAAACAAATCATATTGAATCCTAAACTGTTTTTGTTGGGTCTTTATCCAGAAAAGCATAACTTTAACAAGAGTGAGAGAGCATTCATAGACCTCAGTTTGCTTAACGCCAAAAAATGTATTGCACTATTGTGGAAAAAGACTCAAAGACCAGATGTGACTCAGTGGTTAAGACAGATGTAAACAAACCTTCCACTAGAAAGAATAACATACATACTGAAATCAAAAGAAATTGTGTTTGAGAATATATGGAGACCTTTCATTGATTATGTAAAGAATTTAAACATAAGTTTTGAAGAAGAAGGTGAATGATGTGTGTGGACCTTGCAAATTCCAAATTGGTGAATGTATAGTATGTGTACTTACATAATGGATTGCCTAGACTAAATAGAGGAGCATTGTTGAAGACCTGCCTTTGTTAGTGGTTGTTGGTGTTTTTAGTATTTTTTTTTTTTAACTATTTTAGTGTTAGTGTTTGATTGTTTGTTTTGTGTTTGTAAAAAGGTTCAATAAAAATATTGTGGAAAAAAAAAAAATCTACCTACGGGTACAAATAAAGTAGCCTGAACCTGAACCTGAAACAACCCCCCCCCCCCCCAAGCGGGCCAATGCCTGCCCCCAGACACCAGGAGGCCAGCGACCCCACCCCAGGGGCAGAGACCAGCCTGCACCCCCCAGCGCAAGTCACCCCAGGCACCCCCACAGCGGGCAGTGCGGTGGCGCAGTGGTTAGCACTGCACCAGCACAGCAACTCACCCTTGGCCATGGGATCCCTGGTTCGATCCCAGCCCCTGACCAACAGTGATCTGTGTGGAGTTTGCATGTTCTCCCCGTATCTGCGTGGGTTTACTCTGGGATTTCTGCAGTTTCCTCCCACAGGCCAAAAAACATGCAGGTTAGGTTAATTGGAGACTCTAAAGTGGCCCTAGGTGTGAATGTGTGTGTGAATGGTGAAGGGATAGCGCCATACCGTGGCTGCTTCATCCATCTAGGTCAGGGGTCGGCAACCCACGGCTCCGGAGCCGCATGCGGCTCTTTCATCCCTCTGCTGCGGCTCCCTGTGGCTTTGGAAAATAAATAATGAGTACAGTGATCCCTCACTTATCGCGGTTAATGGGTTCCAGAACCGACCGCGAAAAGTGAAAAACCGCGAAGTAGCGTCACCCCAATGACGTCATCCATAAACAATACGTACGTTCATTCTCTCACTCTCATATGATACGTGTGTGTGTGTGTACGTGTACATACATATGTAGATGTAAACAAAGTGTACATAAATATGTTTTTAGAACTCTTTTATTCTTATAACAAGATACGTAACTCAAGATGAAAATGATTTACTGCACAGGTTAATGAGAGCTTTACTGCTCCTCAGGTGACGCCTCATCGTGAGGTGCTGGAGGCGCAGGATCATCGAGGGCAGCTTCCGATAGAGCTGAAGCTGCAGGAGGCGGTGTAGTGCCTCGACGGGAAGACTATTTCGCACAAAATGGCACAAGAGAACAGCAAAAAGTTCCACGCGACGAGACTAAGTAACACGAGCGATAAAAAGCAATGAATGCGGTCTTTCTTCCCTTCATGGGTGCTCGGCAGGGAGAGGAGGTGGGTGAAACGTCTCGGCCAATCAGCTTGCGAGATTTCCGAGCCCAGCCAACACGACAACAGCGAACAGAGAGTTGTGCTGCTCTCCGTGTTGACACCTGATGGTCTAATGTAGTCTCCCTGCCTTCTGCTAGCGCCCGCCCATTATTTCTCAATTTTGAATTTTTGATGAATATTTTTGAAAAATCCGCGATGCACTGAGGGCGCGAAAGGTGAAGCGCGAAGTAGCGAGGGATCACTGTATTTAATTAAAATGTATTTTATTTTAGTTCATTAGTTTTTAAAATGTAATTCTAAATTTGAAGATTATAGTGATCTTGTAAAATCTAAAAAAAACCGTGTTAAAGTTTAATCACCGTCAGCGAAAAGCAACACGAAGTCGGAAGTCGTCTCCCGCGATAACCCGGATGTGTTGTGTTCAAGCTACTGCTGTATTGCAGTAGCTTGACAGCCCTGCGATTGGATAGTTGCAAACGATTGGACCAATCAAATGGCTCGTTGTATGCTTTTTCAAAGATTCATGGCGGCGTGTTCTCAGGGATGTGATTTTCTGTTAATTCGCCGAATTCCGCTTTATTTTATCTTCCAGGAAGATAAAGTACGTTAAGTACGTTAGCGGCTTGTGGTCCACGAACGCAGTGAAGCTGCGCCCTTTCAGGCAGGACTGGAAGTGGCGTATGGCCACCGGTAATCGATATGGCCAGGTGGAGAGTCATTAACTCTACAACGGCTGTATGAGCTGGGCTGGCGCGAGGGATTAAACGGTAATAAAAGTTAACCATTCCCTTTTATGATTCCAAACAGTTTGAAATTGACAGGGCACAGTGGACATTGACTCATAACTTTTGAATATTTCTAAGACTTAGCTACATGAATGAATGAATGAATCTTTATTTCGGATAGTACAGGTTAAAAGGAACTGAATAGTATAGCAAAAGGGGGAAATAAAATCCAACAAGGTCAAGTTAGGTAATAACTCCTCTGATTATACAGTTCAACAAAAGTTATCCGAAATGGGTGATGGCTGAAGCCGCAGCTTATATTGCCCACCCATATTCCATCCAAGAATTCAAAAGAAAAAAACAAAACAAGAGCGATTACAATTCAGAACAAAGCTAAGACCAAGTGTGACAGAAAAAAAGTTAAAAAAACAAAAACAAAAGAAAAAAAAAACATCAGTGATTGTGCAAAATGAACTGCTCAAGTCTCAATGGAGATTGAAACTGGTGATCTGAAATGAATGCCGAAATTATAAAAAGTAATGGTATGTTGGAATTTTATTTCTATTATGGAACAGATAAAATTAACTGATTTTGATTTGATCAAGTGTTAAAGCATGTGATGGATAATGCTTGTTGGAATATTTTAGGAATGCTATCTTCTTGGAACATAAGTCAATATTATACATTAATAAGTGGCATTCAGCTGTTTGTTTTATGTCATTTAAGCACAGTTCTGGTTCTTAAAAATCATAAAAACACAGGAGCTTCGGGGGGCTTTGCCCCCCCCTTGCCCCCCATCCCACCCCGGACCCCGCTGGGGGACCATGTCCCCCAGACCCCCTGCTGAATTTTCAGATAATTTCCCCAACCCCAAATCACATCGCTGGTTCATGTTGGAATTCTGAGCTTTCGGTATTGTTTTCAGTGGAATTATGAGATTTTTATCGAAGGATCAGGAGTCATCAGTGCTAGAAATAGCACTCTCCTTTCAACCCAATGTCAACCTTCAACCCAATGTCTTTTTTTTTTTCGGAGTTCAAAATGTTTTTGTTGCATGCAGAAATGTAATTTTGTTTTCTCTGCAGGAGTTCCCTGATTTCATAAATGCAACACATTATAGTTTGTTTATACATAGCATAAAGGGAAAAAAAAGTTATATGCAGTGTTATTTCATTTTAAGTGTCAAAAGGGTTTTTGTGGCTCCCAGTGTTTTCTTTTCTGTGGGAAATGGGTCCAAATGGCTCTGAGCGGTAAAGGTTGCTGACCCCTGCCCTGGACAGATCGCCAGTCCATTGCAGGGCCAACACAGAGAGACAGACAACCATTCACTCTCACAGTCATACCTAAGGACAATTTAGAATCCCCAGTTGATGCCAATTAACCTAACTTGCATGTTTTTGGCATGTGGGAGGAAACCAGAGAAATCCCGGAGTAAACCCACGCAGACACGGGGAGAACATGCAAACTCCACACAGATCACTGTTGGTCGGGGGCTGGGATCGAACCCAGGATCCCCCGGCCAAGGGTGAGTTGCTGTGCTGCCGCAGTGCTAACCACTTCGCCACCGCGCCGCCCACAACCAATCCACTAGTTGACAAATTGAGAGTCTGGAGAACAAGTGAAGGATACAGATTTATATTATATTAATACATTTGAACAAGGAGCATTATGAGGAAACAGGATGAAAAGTAGCTTCTTCTAAATAAAACTTTCATCTCTAATTTATGAAAATATCAGGAACTAAAGCTGTGTGATCACTGTTGAAAGTAGGAGATGGGTGATATTTTTCAGATTTAAACAATTTATGAATGTGCTGATAATTAAAACTATGCAGGTTTGTTTGTTTGTTTTTATTCTCTTTAATTTCACTTTTTCTTTCACTTTAAAAAAAAAAGGGGGTGTTGTAATAATTATTCTTCCAATGTTGTCAGATATCAGAAAATAAGGGAACATGTGATGAAAATGTAAACAATGCATTGCTGTAACGACCTGTATACCCTTTACAAAAACTTAAATAAAAAAAAAAATTATGGTCAGATATTCAGAAATTTATTTTTCAGCACAAAACAATTTATAATATATATCTAACATTTATTTCATAAATGAAGCTATAAGCAGTTTTTTCCCACTGCTGTAGTAGGAATTCATTAATGCCACATAATATTCAGAGCTATGTACAGTATATAAACAACTTTATAAGCAGCATAATCTTTATTTTAAAGGTCAAATTGCCGTTGCGGCTCTCAGCCACGTCTGTTTTAGTCGGAGACGGGCAAAACGGCTCATCAGCTGGCAAAGGTTGCAGACCCCTGATCTAGGTGGATGCCCTCAATTTCCCCTCTGGGGATCAATAAAGTACACAAAATCAAAAAAAAAAAAAAACCTAAAACAAACAAAAGACAAACTGCTTCTTCCACCGAAGATGTCTCAACACGAGTCTGGTTTCCACACCTGTTAAAGGAGAGACATTTGTGCGTGTATGTCTGCATGCATATATATGAGAACGCACGTAAAATAAGTATGTGCATGTGAGTTGTTTGTCAGGAAACATACGAAGCGGAGGGCCGGTCACAGCAGCTCTCCCCCCGGGAGCCCCGAGCAGGCAAGGCAGCACCACCAACCCCCACAGGGCACAAACATCCGAGGTCAGCAAGCCCCAGGAAAGCCAGGCATCCGCCCCCGGAGGAACAATCAAGGGAGGCCAGGCTGCTCGGCAGCCGGCGTGGTGAGCGCCCCAGGCCTGCCCCCAGGCACCAGGAGGCCAGCGACCCCACCCCAGGGGCAGAGCCCGGCCCGCACCCCCCAGCGAGAGTCACCCCAGGCACCCCCACAGTGGGCCCGCCCCAGCGCCACTGTCGCACACCCCAGGGACCCCCATGCCCAAAGAAGTCCCCCCGCCCAGGGGGGCCCACATTGCCGAGAGGTACTACCCCCCTTAATCCAGCACCTCCCAATTCGCAGAGACACCCCTCCCCACGCCTTCACACCCACATGCTCCCACGCGCACCCACATGCATTATCTCCCTCTCACTCACCCAGACCGACCCACTCTCTCCCACCCCTTCACCCACCCAAACTCACCCCTCATTCACCCTTGTCTCATAAGGCGGCTGCGAAGCAGATGCAGCGAGCCTGAACACGCACCAGTGCCCGGCAGTGACCAGGAAGACCACCGGCACAGCCCAGAGAAGCAGACCCCCACCCCTAGCGTCCACCTGAGCGACCAATCAGCAGACCACCGCAGGCGCCCCAAGATGCCACCCGACATGCAAAGCGCCGCACAAAACTGACCCACCATCACCACCTCCATTCATCACCCCCTCACTCACACTGAGACTCATATTCAGCCCCCCTCTCACTCCCTTGGTTGTATCTATACATTCAGTAGCACCCAGGGATTTTGACAGCATAATAAGTCCCAGGCTCCCCACCGGCCCCCAGGCCCCCATGCCCTCAGCAGGAGCAGGGCAACAGGGGTGGGGAAAGACCCCCTCCCCCCCGCACAAAACATGGTGGGTGTGTGTCGGTTATATGATGTAATTGTGTGTAAATATGTGGACTACCAAAGTGCAATTAAAATTGGGGGATAGTGATTGGAGCACCGTTAGCCACTGCGATGGGCAGCAGGGCCCCGATCCCCCCAAGCCCTCAGTGTCTAAAATGCAATTAAAATTGAGGTGAGGGCAGTCCCACCACGCAGCAAAGGTATCCCCTTCACCGACACAGTGCAGCACACCCCCACCCCAAAGCCCTAAATGTAACAAAGAAGATGTATATTCCACCCAGAGTCACGGGGAGGGGGAGGGCGGGAAATGAGACTGGGAGGTAGGCAGTCTAAAAGCGAGCCCCCCCCCCCCCCCCCCCCCAAGAAGCCAGCTTGCAAACTGGTTCATGAGGCCACCCACTGCCCCCAAATCCCAACTCAGGGCGAGGGCCGCCAGCGAAAGCAGCCCAGGACCCACCAGCATCACGCCCCAGCGCTCCCAGCACCACAGACATGATGGGGCAGCCATACCAATTTCCACTCATCTTACACACACAAACATGGACAACAGTAGTCACAATAGTGAACAATGGGCCGGACCCACACGGCGCCCAACATGCCAAGCGACACCCTCGAGCGCCCACGCAGGCCTACGACCACACACCCCAGATGCACACGACAGCCGCAGGCCGCCCTGCAACCACAGCCACCCCAGAGCAACCCGACGGAAACACGGCCATCAACCCTCGCCACTGGCCCCCCAACCACCCCCAAGCACTAACACACACCCGCCGCCAATGACACCAGGAGGGATGCGACAAGGCGCCTGACCCCGCAACACAACAGCAGGGTGGCCGGGACAAGCAGGCCCCGAAACGCCAACCCCCATGCCACTAGATGGACTGCCCAACCCCTGCCGCCCAACAAAGTTCTCCTACCCATACACACATCCTCCACCCCCCAGACATCCACCCACAGGTAACCGCACCCATACACACATGTACCCCCACCCACCATCACACATGCCCACCTACACCCATACACAGCCCCACCTGCCCACTTACAACACACACCCTCTTCCGCATCCGCTCTTACACAAGCCCCCACTCTCTCTCTCTCTCTCTCTCTCTCTCTCTCTCTCTCTCTCTCTCTCTCTCTCTCTCTCTCTCTCTCTCTCTCTCTCTCTCTCTCTCTCTCACTCACTCACACACACACACACACACACACACACACACACACACACACACACCAGTGGGCGGGGAGGGTGACCTAGGATGCAGGTGCCACCAGGGCCCCAGGGAAAACACGACCCCATCACACAAGGATGCACCAGGGCCAACTTGGACCACCGGCACAGCCCCGGCCCGGGGGGGGAGATGCCTGAGAGGCAAGGCCAGCCAGCCGGGGGCCACAGCCCAACCCCCCCGGCCCACCCCAACCAACTCCCCCCCCAGGGCCAGACAAACAGCCCCCCAGCCACCCGCGGTTGGGGCACAGTCAGCCGCCAGAGGTGCCAAGGAGAGGGATCCGCTACCCCTCAGATTATAGAATTAATAAGCCGGGACCAGAGAGAATAGAATTCCGCCAATTGATTATTTGAGGAGGCTGACAATTTCTCCAAGCTATTATAATCCAATAGTAAGTTATTATAATAAGTCATGCATAAATTATTTCTTGATTTCCAATTCATTATTACATAAACTTGAACTATATGGGATCAGAGGGATTGCACATAGCTGGTTAACAAGTTATCTAGAGAATCGGTATCGGTGTGTTCATATAAATAATATTAACTCTCAACTTTTACAAGTCAAATGTGGTCTTCTTTAGGGTTCTGTACTTGCTCCATTACTTTTCATATTATACATAAATGACCTTTGCGAAGTCTTCAAGAATGTAAAATGCATATTATTTGCTAATGATACAACTATGTTCAGTAGTGGGAAAAAATCTGGAACAACTTTTGGACACTGTTGAGAGAGAACTTGACAAGCACAAAAATGGTTTGATATTAACAAGTTATCCTTGAATTTAAATAAAATAAAGTTTATCATATTTGGAAATCAAACAGCAAATTCAAATAGAAAACTTACGTTGAATGAAATGGAAATACAAAAAATAAACTAAATTCTTGGAAGTGTTATTGGCTGAACAATTAAGCTGGAAACCTTATATAAAACATGTTACAAATAAAATATCTAAATCCATCGCAGTTTTATACAGAGCTTAAGACCTTGTGACTCAAGACTCGCTCTCTCTCTTGTGCTGTTCATTTATTGTTCCAGATTTGACTTGTGGTGTGGAGATCTGGGGAAACGCATATAAACAACTACCAAACCAATGATTGTATTACAAAAGAAGGCGATAAGAATTATATGAATAGCAAAATATCATGACTCAACAAACCCACTATTTATTCGTTTGAATATACTCAAATTCAGTGAACTAAGAGACTTCAAAATCTTGCAAATTATGTACAAGATAAAAAATAACTTACCAGCCAGTGTCCACGATTTGTTTAATTTGAGAGAGAATAATTATACTTTAAGAGGAATATAAATTTTTCAACCATTAAAAATAAAAATAAATGTAAAAAAAGTTTTTCTGTTTGTGTAGTAAACTTGTGGAAGAGCTGTGCTGAAGAGTTGAAATTATGTTCGACATTTAACAAGTTTAAACGATTAGTAAAAGATACATTAGTTAAAAGTTATGAAATTATCTGAATTATTGTTGTGAAAATGTTTGATTTTGTTGGCTGTGAAAACATTTTTTGATTGCTATGAAGATATTCAAATTACATTGATGTGAAAACATGTAATTTTGTTTGTGATTCTTTATGTTCAGTAAGAGGGTTAGACATAGATAAGCTTTAGCTTCAGTCTAAACCCCTTCTGACTGTTAATTTGACCATTAGTTTTTCTTTTATTAATAGGGTTTTTTATCTTTTGTGGAAGATGGAAATAAATTAAATAAATGAAATTTTAAAAAAATGAAAATTTTCAGCTAACTGCTTCCTAACTTTAAAAGCTGGCTGCAACTCTTGCAAGACAAGATACAACTTCACTTGACTGGGTGCTTGCTTTACGCCATCTAGTGGACTGAAAACGCCATTGGTTCAATACCTAAGAGCATGTGCAACATTTACATTAACCCTTAAACTGCCCCAGTCGCTGTATGGCAACAGGAACAGTTAAAGGGTGGTCAAGGCCCCTAGTGGTCAAGAGTGGTAAAAAAAAATATTGTCAATAAAATAGTTCAGATTTCCAAGGCTATAACTTGAAAGTTACAAGAGATGATGGCTTACTGTCAATTAGAAAGATGTAGAATATCATCCAAAGTTTCACATAGGAATAAATTTACACATCTAGTTTGCATAATGTCACGGCAGCTATATAAATTGCATAACTCAGTCAAAAGTGGACTTTGGACACATTTACACAAAGAATGGTCCAATTTTTTAGACGCCATTTTGTCTACAGGGGTATGTTTTTAACTAATCTTCAAAGTATATGAACCAGAAAATCAATAAAATGTCAAAAAAAATATATATTCCTCTCTTACCTGTTGCTGGGGGGGGGGGGGGAGCTCACTCGCCCACGTGATCAGTCCATTTTTGTCCATCGTGGTTGATGTTTTGCATTTGCTCGGTCATTTACACCCGCTTCCACATCTACAAATTCTTATGATTATCCCACATGAATTTCGTTTGTATTACATGGCTATTTTTCCTGTTTGGTGCATTTTTCCTGTGAGAATCCATGCCGATCGTGGGCGCCGCCATCTTGGTGCTGGGAGCTCAGTTTTTCGTCCATCGTGGCCAATGTTTCGCGTTTGCTCGATCATTTATACCCACTTCCACATTTACAAACTCTTTTGATTATCCCACATGAATTTTGTTTGTATTACGCGGCTATTTTTCCCGTATCATGCAGTTTCATTCAGAAATGCGGCGGCCATGACCGAACATGGCGGCGTCCACATTGGTGTTGTCAGATTAAAGCGGAAAAAGGGAGAAGAATAATGAGGATTTCTTCTTCTTTGCTGTATTCCATGTCAGCCATGATTCCTCCGGCACGTGTCTGCCACCTTCTTAAAGCAGACGGACAGACGAAAATTCAATATCGCTAATTCATATCTCAAATTGTTGTCTGAGACGAGCTAAGTCGAACCGCACGTTTTGGTGTCAACGAATGTCGCATAAGGTGACAATGCGCTCTTGAAGTATGCTGTCGTTGAGAGCTGTCTGACCCAGCCAAGCGATCAGCGGCTAAGATGGCCACTGACTGTGTGACGTCACCACCGGCAAACACACGCACACGGTCGGTGGCCAGTGCTGCGTTTTGCTTCATGCAACACTTGATGTTTACGTCTTAAAATCGGCGATTACAGATATTTCTCGGAATACTTGTGGATTACAAATAGATTACTTATGAAGATTAGGATTTCAGGAATCGAATTAATATGGTTTGGCGTTGTGTTGTCTACGGGTGCGATGGTATACCTGCTGTGTTTTGCTTCATGCAACACTTGATGTTTACGTTTTAAAATCGGCGATTACGGATATTTCTCGGAATTACCAAATATTTTCATGATCATAAGAACGGTTAGGGCAGGGGTCTGCAACCTTTGCCAGCCGAAGAGCCGTTTTGCCCGTCTCCGACTAAAACAGACTTGGCTGAGAGCCGCAACGGCAATTTGACCTTTAAAATAAAGATTATGCTGCTTATAAAGTTGTTTATATACTGTACATAGCTCTGAATATTATGTGGCATTAATGAATTCCTACTACAGCAGTGGGAAAAAACTGCTTATATCTTCATTTATATAGCTTCATTCATGAAATAAATGTTAGATATATATTATAAATTGTTTTGTGCTGAAAAATAAATTTCTGAATATCTGACCATAATTTTTGCATAGTTTTAATTATCAGCACATTCATAAATTGTTTAAATCTGAAAAATATCACCCATCTCCTACTTTCAACAGTGATCACACAGCTTTAGTTCCTGATATTTTCATAAATTAGAGATGAAAGTTTTATTTAGAAGAAGCTACTTTTCATCCTGTTTCCTCATAATGCTCCTTGTTCAAGTGTATTAATATAATATAAATCTGTATCCTTCACTTGTTCGCCAGACTCTGTTTGTCAACTAGTGGATTGGTTGTGGGCAGCGCGGTGGCGAAGTGGTTAGCACTGCGGCAGCACAGCAACTCACCCTTGGCCGGGGGATCCTGGGTTCGATCCCAGCCCCCGACCAACAGTGATCTGTGTGGAGTTTGCATGTTCTCCCCGTGTCTGCGTGGGTTTACTCCGGGATTTCTCTGGTTTCCTCCCACATGCCAAAAACATGCAAGTTAGGTTAATTGGCATCAACTGGGGATTCTAAATTGTCCTTAGGTATGACTGTGAGAGTGAATGGTTGTCTGTCTCTCTGTGTTGGCCCTGCGATGGACTGGCGATCTGTCCAGGGCAGGGGTCAGCAACCTTTACCGCTCAGAGCCATTTGGACCCGTTTCCCACAGAAAAGAAAACACTGGGAGCCACAAAAACCCTTTTGACACTTAAAATGAAATAACACCGCATAGAACTTTTTTTTCCCTTTATGCTATGTATAAACAAACTATAATGTGTTGCATTTATGAAATCAGGGAACTCCTGCAGAGAAAACAAAATTACATTTCTGCATGCAACAAAAACATTTTGAACTCCGAAAAAAAAATGACATTGGGTTGAAGGTTGACATTGGGTTGAAAGGAGAGTGTTATTTCTAGCACTGATGACTCCTGATCCTTCGATAAAAATCTCATAATTCCGCTGAAAACAATACCGAAAGCTCAGAATTCCAACATGAACCAGCGATGTGATTTGGGGTTGGGGAAATTATCAAATCAAATCAAATCAAACTTTATTGTCATATTGCTGTACATACAACTGTAATGCAGGCAAGATGAAATTGCGTTTCTCTCGGCATCCATATAAGAAGCAGCATGATTAAGACACACTCCCACATAGCTCCCACCCCCCCATCCATTCACACATCCCTGAGACATACTTGGGGGAAAAAGAATAACTAACTATAATATACAAAATGTCCATAGGTGCAGTAGTGTGTATGTGAGATTCCGGGTCAGCTGTTCAGCATCCTGACAGCTTGTGGGAGGAAGCTGTTGATCAGTCTGGTGGTTCTGCCTCTGATGCTCCGGAATCGTTTACCAGATGGAAGAAGTTCAAAGTGTTAATGCAGAGGGTGAGAACGGTCCTTGACAATGTTCAGTGCCCTGCTCCTACAACGGTTCTGAAAAAGTTCTTGGACAGAGGGGAGGGAGACTCCAATTACCCTCTCCGCCCCCTTGACTATCCTCTGCAGGGCTTTTTTGTCTGACATACTGCAGCTGGAGTACTATGTAGCAATGCAGTACGTCAGAACACTCTCCACCACACCTCTGTAGAAGGTCCTGAGGATGCAGATGGGGAGAGAGGCCTGTTTGAGTTTCCTCAAGAAATGTAGTCTCTGCTGAGCTCGCTTCCTGATCTCCAAGGAATTCTTGCTCCAGGTCAGGTCCTGCGAGATCTGCACTCCGAGGAACTTGATGTTCTCTACTCTCTCCACTAAACGGCCGCCGATGCTGAGGGGGACGTGCTCAGGCTGTGACCGCCGGAAGTCGATAATCATCTCCTTTGTTTTGTCCACGTTGAGCACCAGATTGTTCTCCCTGCACCAGCCCTCCAGGTCTCTCACTTCTTCCCTGTACATTGATTCCTCATCCCTCTGAATAAGTCCCACCGCCGTGGTGTCATCTGCAAACTTAATAATCTGGTTCCCCTCGTGTTTGGATACACAGTCATGTGTTAGAAGTGTAAACAACAGTGGACTGAGTACACAGCCTTGAGGGGTTCCGGTACTCAGCGTGACAGAGTTGGAGATGTTGTTTCCAACCCGGACAGACTGAGGTCTCTCAGTCAGGAAATCCAGGATCCAGAGACATGTGGCGGTGTTCAGACCGAGAAGGAGTAATTTCTCTATCAGTCTCTGGGGAATAATGGTGTTGAATGCTGAACTGAAATCAGTGTACAGGAGTCTGGCGTAGGTGTCTTTCTGGTCCAGGTGGGTGATGACAGAGTGTAGGGTGGTGACTATAGCATCCTCCGTGGAGCGGTTTGAACGATATGCAAACTGGAGCGGGTCGTGTGAGGCAGGCTGTGATGTGTGGTTTGACAAGCCGTTCAAAACACTTCATCACAATTGGTGTAAGTGCAACAGGACGATAGTCATTCAAACATGACACCACTGGTTTCTTTGCCACCGGTACAATGATAGAGGTCTTGAAGCATCTGAGAACGATGGCCTGACTCAGGGAGATGTTATAAATGTCAGTCAGGACATCCGCCAACTCGCTCGCGCAGTCTCGGAGCACACGTCCCGGAATGTTGTCTGGACCTGCAGCTTTGCGTGGGTTGATTCTGGATAGGGTCCTCCGTGTGTCCGCTGTGTTAATGGTAAAAGCTGGTCCGACCGATGGTGGGAGTGGGCCGGCCCTCCCTCTGATTGTCGAGTTTGATGTTTCAAAACGTGCAAAGAAGTCATTAAGCCTGTCTGGAAGCGAAGCGTCGTCATCATCGACCCCCTGCCTAGACTTAAAGCCCGTCAGTGTCCGAACTCCCTGCCACATCTGCTTGGTGTTCCTAGTGTCACAGAGGTGTCCCTGGATTTTCTCCGCATAGGCGTGCTTTGCCACCTTAATTCCCTTTGAAAGCGCAGACCTGGCTGAGCGGAGGGCAATCCTGTCCTTCGCTCTGAACGCTGCATCTCTGGCTTTAAGCAGCGAGCGCACCTCTGCAGTCATCCAGGG
Source organism: Pholidichthys leucotaenia (assembly GCA_020510985.1). Lineage (NCBI taxonomy): Eukaryota > Metazoa > Chordata > Actinopteri > Cichliformes > Pholidichthyidae > Pholidichthys > Pholidichthys leucotaenia. The sequence goes on along the minus strand of CM035838.1, from coordinate 202,986,882 downwards.
CTTATGATTACCCCGCATAGTGATGGTCTTCACTGTAGTGACATCCTCTGTGCACTTCGCGATGTAGCTGGTGACCGAATCAGCATACTCCTCCACATCTGTCCTGTCTTCCTGGGAGGCTGCTATTTTGAAGATCCTCCAGTCTGTGTGATGAAAACAGTCTTGCAGTGCAGAGGTTGCACTCTCTGGCAAAATCCTGATTTGTTTCACTGCTGGCCTGCTGCGCTTCAATAAAGGTTTGTAGGCAGGAACCAGCATCACGGACATGTGATCAGAATGGCCGAGATGGGGGCGGGGTAACGCTTTATATGCATCTGTGTTTGTGTACACTAAGTCCAACATATTCTCTCCTCTGGTCTTAAAGTCTACACATTGTTTAAACTTGGGGAGTTTGAAAATTCAGTAGGGGGTCTGGGGGACATAGTCCCCCAGCGGGGTCCGGAGTGGGATGGGGGGCAAGGGGGCAAAGCCCCCCGAAGCTCCTGGGTTTTTATGATTTTTAAGTACCAGAACTGTGCTTAAATGACATAAAACAAACAGCTGAATGCCACTTATTAATGTATAATATTGACTTATGTTCCAAGAAGATGGCATTCCTAAAATATTCCAACAAGCATTATCCATCACATGCTTTAACACTTGATCAAATCAAAATCGGTTAATTTTATCTGTTCCATAATAGAAATAAAATTCCAACATACCTACCATTACTTTTTATAATTTCAGCATTCATTTCAGATCACCAGTTTCAATCTCCATTGAGTCTTGAGCAGTTCGTTTTGTACAATACCTGATGCAGCCAAGTCTTAGAAATATTCAAAAGTTATGAGTCAATGTCCTCTGTGCACTGTCAATTTCAAACTGTTTGGAATCATAAAAGGGAATGGTTAACTTTTATTACCGTTTCCTCCCTCGCGCCAGCCCAGCTCATACAGCCGTTGTAGAGTTAATGACTCTCCACCTGGCCATATTGATTACTGGTGGCCATATGCCACTTCCAGTCCTGCCTGAAAGGGCGCACCTTCACTGCATTCGTGGACCACAAGCCGCTAACGTACTTAACGTACTTTATCTTCCTGGAAGATAAAATAAAGCGGAATTCGGCGAATTAACAGAAAATCACATCCTTGACAACACGCCGCCATGAATCTTTGAAAAAGCATACAACGAGCCATTTGATTGGTCCAATCATTTGCAGCTATCCAATCGCAGGGCTGTTTACAATACAGCAGTAGCTTGAACACAACACATCCGGGTTATCGCGGGAGACGACTTCCGACTTCGTGTTGCTTTTCACTGACGGTGATTAAACTTTAACACGTTTTTTTTTTTTTTTTAGATTTTACAAGATCACCATAATCTTCAAATTTAGAATTACATTTTAAAAACTAATGAACTAAAATAAAATACATTTTAATTAAATACTCATTATTTATTTTCCAAAGCCACAGGGAGCCGCAGCAGAGGGATGAAAGAGCCGCATGCGGCTCCGGAGCCGCGGGTTGCCGACCCCTGGGTTAGGGGGAAAAAACATGCTGAAGAAAGACAGTTTAACTCACTGGTTACTTATATTGGAAGTCCATCCTCCTGTGTTTTTTAGAAGCAAAGTTCTCAATTACAGAGACATACAGTGTTCCCTATTGCTTCAGCTTCTGTATTAAAGCAGACTCCAGTGAAATAGTCCCCAGGTTTGTTAGTCTTTCTTGTCCACATATATATTGCAGGTGTCACGGCTCGCCGCTCTCAGGCATCTGCCTCAGCTGCGCGCACACCTGCACCTCGTTAGCACCCTACATGTGCAGTAGACATTTCGTTTACAGCGATTTCGAGAATAAGATGCAATTTGAAATGAAATTTGCAAAAAGATTGGTGATAAAGAAAACTGCTATTCCAACTATATATCCCTCGATTCCCAAGTCTGACTCTGAGACAAGTGTCAGTGACAGTGGTGTGAAAAGCAAGAGTGATCTACCGATGCGATCAGCTGTCAGAAAACGAGAAGTAAACGGGCTGTTTTGTATTTTTAATATTCACAGCAAATGTTTACTAAACATTTTAAATGAATTCCAAGCAATGGATGACTTTCAAAATCAAACATGTAAAAGTAGAAGAAATTACCAATTACCAATGACAGTTCAGCTTTCAATTTTTAGGGAAGCAACATATTTGCTAAGAAAAACAAATATAAGCCTAAGATTGTAAGAGAAATGTGCTTTTAAAAATGGAACCCCAATTTTCTACCATAAAATGGTGCCCATTATAACTGAAATGTTATTTATTGGAATATAATAATTGCTATATCTGGAAACTAGTTATTTTCTTAATCTGTAGTGATACTCCATTGATTTTTGTATTTCCTTGTATATTTCTGCTGTGTTTTCAAACATTCATACAAAGGTGGTATAGTATGTAATATTTTTTTCAAATTGAGAAGAATTTAGTGTGTTCAAATTATTCAAATGTATATGACATGCGACTTTGATGAATGCTGAACTATGAGATTTATAACATTGACATGAACATTAATAAACTCAATATATGATTTTACAAAACTTTATTTAAATATCATTGTTCACAAATCTAATCTTGGTAGGCAAAATCCCTTGTAGTGATCAGATGGGAATGTTTCTCTGATGAGGCTCACTACACAGACAGGCAACATAACCCTCACTTCTTTCCCACAAATAAGGCTGAATACCCCCCTCCGCACCACCCAAAACTACTTCATCATCCGATTCCTCATTTTCAATGTCATCATTTATATTGTGGTCGTCAAACTCGACAAAATAATCGCTGTCCGAATCACTTTGTTCTCGTTCTGCCATTTTCTTTGTATTGCTGTGGTGACGTCACTAATGCCCGCACCTATCGAGAGATGGCGGTACTGCAGCCTCACTAAGTGAAGGCTGGGCTATGAGCAAATAAGGTCATTTATAGAAGCTGGTGACACATATTAAATCGCGGTAATAGACAGAATAGAATATTTTCATACAGTCAGTTGATTGGTTCAATAAAAATATGTCACTGTCCGTCTGCTTTAACTGTCAGATCAATACCGATCAGTACAAATTCTCAGTATAGCCGGGGGACGTCAATAAGTTGACCAATGCAGTTGCTGCGCTGTGCCACTGGGGGCGCGCGACCCGTCCATACTATGTGGGCAGTTAAAGAGTTAATTTATATAATTTAAAAAAAGATTGATCCATGTGTTTAGGGATTAGTGGATCATTGTTAGTGTCAAATTTCACAATCCATCACGGAATCTTATCTTTTGTCCCACCCCTGTGGTATATATGTGCAGTACAAGTTAAAGAACATTAACGTCTTGCTAGAATGTTAACATCACGCTGCAGAATGTTAATGTCACGATGTGTGTCACCAGTCTGTATATATGACCAGTATGAGTTCCAGTTTCTGCTCTCTGTCCCCAGATCTGCAGAATGTGAACATCACGCTGCGTATCCTGTTCCGGCCGGTAACGAGTCAGCTTCCTCGCATCTTCACCAGTATCGGTGAGGACTACGATGAGAGGGTGTTACCATCCATCACTACGGAGGTCTTGAAGGCTGTGGTGGTGAGTTTTGGTCCATGACAAAGTAGAACCTTCACATGTCTGTTATCATGGAAGCTTCACTGAGTTCTCCTCCAACAGGCCAGGTTTGATGCAGGAGAACTGATCACTCAGAGAGAGCTGGTGTCCCGGCAGGTCAGCGAAGATCTGACAGAGAGAGCCTCCACCTTTGGCCTCATCTTGGACGACGTTTCACTGGTGAGGAGACGACCACAACTTTCTTCTTCTGTTTTCATTAACGGGGCTTTAAAGAACAATGTAACGCAAATCAAGAAGACAGTCAGGTCCATTACATTTGGAAATGTTTAGATAGATAGATAGATAGATAGATAGATGGATGTACTTTATTGATCCCAAACTGGGAAATTACAGTGTAACAGCAGCATGACAGTAGACAACCAAACAACAGAAACACACACATGACAGACAAAGGGATTACCCATGGAAAGTAAAAACTAACACGACTATAAAACCTATATACATCATAGCTTAATATATGATGACCCGTATAAACACATGAATCATCCCATTGCACAAAGGAGGACTATCAGGAGCAGAGTGGAAAAAGTGAGGTACCAGTTAGTCTGTAAGGTGCAGTGTGGCAGCATAGCTATGACCAGAATACAACATCATAGTGAGTTATTGTACAGTGAAATTGCATGTGGCAGGAAAGATTTCCTGAACCTGACCATACGACAACGAAGCTGTAGTAGTCTACTGGAGAAAGTGCTTCGCTGTCTATCTAGTGTGTGGTGGAGGGGGTGATCAGGATTGTCCATGATGGATCGCAGTTTATTTAGTGTCCTCCTCTCCACCACTGTCTCAAAGGTCTCCGGTCTGAGACCAATTACAGAGCCAATCCTCTTGATAATCTTGTCAAGTCTGTTGGTATCTCTGGCCCTGATACTGCTACCCCAACAGACAGCAGCAAAGAAGATGGCGCTGGCAACAGCGGTCTGGTAGAAAAGCTCCAGCATCCTGCTGCACACATTGAAGGATCTCAGCTTTCTCAGGAAGTAGAGTCTGCTCATCCCCTTCTTGTGCGCAGCATCAGTGTTGGATGTCCAGTCCAACCCGCTGCTGATCCTGACACCCAGATATTTGTAGTTCTCAACCACTCCCACATCCTCCCCCCTAATCTGCAATGGCTGAGAAGGAGCCTTCCTCTTCCTGAAGTCAATCACCATCTCTCTGGTCTTGCTGACATTCAGCCTCAGGTGATTCTGCTCTGTCCACTCCACAAATCTGTCTACCAGTGCCCTGTACTCCCCCTCCTCTCCCCCTCTTTATACACCCCACAACAGCTGAGTCATCAGAGAATTTTTGCAGGTGGCATGACTCAGTGTTGTACTGAAAGTCAGTGGTGTATAAGGTAAAAAGAAAAGGAGAGAGCACAGTCTCCTGTGGAGCTCCCGTATCACTAGCCACCACTCCAGACAAGACACTGCCCAGCTGGACAAACTGTGGTCTGCCTGTCAGGTAGTCAGTAATCCAGGAGATCACGGAGCTGTCAACCCCCATCACCCGCAGCTTCTCACCCAGCAGCAGTGGCTGGATGGTGTTAAAGGCACTGGAGAAATCAAAAAAAGTGATTCTCACAGTATCTCCTCCACCATCCAGGTGCTGATGGGCTCGTTGCAGCAGGTAGATGATAGCATCTTCAACTCCTAAATAGGGCTGATATGCAAAGGAGGAGTTTAAGGTGGAAACGTTTGTTGAAATGAGACTCATGGCGTTAATTCTCCAACAAGGTTTTTGACCTCAACAAACTCTCCACTTTTTTTTTTTTAACAATTTGGGGTTGTTGTGGTTTTTTTTCTTAAAAAATATCCTTTTTTTTTTTTTGGTCACTTTTTTCTGGATTTTTTTTTTTTTAGAAAAAAGTGAAAAATGTTCCAAAAAAGTTCACAAGAAGCAGGAACTTGATGATAAATTTATAAAAAAAATATTCACAAATGTATAGTGCATCCAGAAAGTCTTCACAGCGCTTCATTTTCCACATTTTATGTTATAGCCTTATTCCAAAATGGATTAAATTCTTTTTTTTCTCCCTCAAAATTCTACACTCAGTACCCCATAATGATAATGTGAAAAAAGTTATTTGTTTTTGTTTTTTTGAGATTTTTCAAATTTATTAAAAATAATAAACTAAGAAATCACATGTACATAACAGTAACAGGCCTCCGTCGGTCAGGTTGACCATGGGTGAAGCATCCTAGTTCTGGTTGTCTGCTCGACTGGATCAGTGTCATCTGTGGCTATATAGATTGATACAGAAGTAGCAGTCTCTATCACAAAGGTCACACCTGTGTGCAGTCACAGGTCTGTTGGAGCTGCTGCTTTCCTTACTGCATGCTTGTTTTTTTGCAGCAGCGGTCATCATTTTCTCCTCCCCTGATTTCAGGTGTTGCTTCAGGGTCCCTTTCCACTTTGCACGGTCACCTGCTAGGCTCTCCCAGGTCTCCATGTTGATGTCGGTGGCCTTAATTTCTCTTTTAATGACATCTTTGTACCAGAGCTGGGGGCAACCAGTGGAGCTCCACCCAGACGCCAGTTCTCCATACAGGATGTCCTTTGGGATGCACCCATCGTCCATGCAGTAGACATGGCCTAGCGCTGTCTGAGAAGATTGAACAAGCTGGGAAAGCCCGCACATTGATTACCCTGTCCTGCCAGGATATGCCCAAGATGCGGCAGATGCTTCGCAGATGGAAAGTGTTGAGTTACTTCTCCTGTCTGGCATATGTTGTCCATGACTCACTGCTGTACAGCAGTGTGCTGATGACACAGGCGTTATACACTGCCATCTTGGTCTTCACCAACAGCTTTGGGTTTGTCCACACTCTAATTGTGAGGTGAGCAAGTGTTGTAGCTGCCTTCCCGAGCCTCCTGTCTATTTCTTTGTTAAGGGAGAGGTTGTTGGTTATGGTAGAGCCAAGGTAGATGAAGTGGTGGACGACGTCGGGTTCATAGTCATCAGTGGTGATGGCAGGTGGTGATTCAGTGTCTTGTCCCAGGACATTGGCCTTTTTCAGACTAATTGTGAGTCCAGAATCGTTGCAGGCCTGTAAGAAGTGGTCCATCACTGTCTGCAGCTCCTGTTGGGTGTGTGTTGCAATTGCTGCGTCATCAGCAAACATCATGTCTCTGATGAGTGTTTCGCGAACCTTCATCTTGGCTCTGAGGCAGGCGAGGTTGAACAGCCTGCCAGCTGACCTGGTGCATAGGTAAATTCCTTCAGTTGCAGTGCCAAAGGCATGCTTTAGGAGAATGGCGAAAAATATCCCAAAGACTGTGGGAGCAAGGATGCAGCCTTGTTGGACTTCACTGCAGATGCTGAAGGGGTCGGAGGAACTCCCGTTGAACTGCACAGTCCCCTTCATGTCTGAATGAAAAGACTTGATCATGCTCTGCAGCTTTGGTGGGCAGCCTATCTTAGGGAGAATCTTGAACAGGCCGTCTCTGCTGACGAAGTCAAACACCTTGGTGAGATCGATGAAGGTGACATACAGAGGCATCTGCTGTTCTCTGCGCTTCTCCTGGAGTTGGTGGAGGAAGAAGACCATGTCCACCGTTGATCTCTTGGCACAAAAGCCACACTGCGACTCTGGGTAGATGCGTTCTGCCAGCTTCTGCAGGCAAATCAAAATGACCTGAGCAACAACTTTTCCGACGGTGCTGAGTAGAGAGATGCCTCTGTAGTTGTTGCAGTCACTTCTTTCGCCCTTGTTCTTATAGAGGGTGATGATTTTGGCGTCCCTCATGTCCTGAGGTATAGCCCCTTCTTGCCAGCACTGACAGAGGACTTCATGCAATGGGAGCAGAAGGGTAGTCTTTCAGTGCTTGATCAGGTCCGGGGGAATCCCGTCACTGCCTAGGACTTTGCCTTAAGGCCAAGCTGTCGATGGCCTTCCTGAGTTCCTCAATGGTTGGCTGTACATCCAGCTCCTCTATGTTGATGAGTGTTGCTGGATGCTTGCCTGGGCGATGTGATATGGAGGACAGGCTGTTGCCCACGTAGCATGCCCCCCCTCTTCATGTTGCTGATGAATCCAAAGGAACAGCAAAGCTGTTAGTTGGGCACCAGTGCCATCACAGGACCTGCCAGAACAAAGTTTAAATCAATGACGGACTGCCTTAGCGGCTCCGGATTTTTCTTCAGGATTGACCCATGAAGTCTTCCCCGTGGTTGGTATGCCACAAGGCAGCAGAGGTTTGAAATCAGGGTTTTCCTTCCCCTAGATGAGCTACCTTCGCAGGTTGTCGAGCCGCATCGACCCGAAGCATATGGTTTTAAGGCGCCAGAGACTCGCCTTCGCCCCTTCTCCTGTCAGTAAAAGCAGTTCCGCCGGGCTTAGAAGCTAAGCCACACGAGCAGGCCAGGAGTTGGACTTGGTTGTCAGAGGCTATTTGAGACACACGCCATAAGGAACATTTTTTTAAGCGCTGGGAGCTTATCCCCAGCACCACTCCTGGCTATGACAACCTTGGAAACCACATGTACATACAGTGCTGTGAAAAAGTATTTGCCCCCTTCCTGATTTATTATGTTTTATTTGTAATATTTATATATTTTTCTTTATTTTCTTATATTTTTGCATATTTGTCACACTTCAGCATTTCAGATCATCAAACAAATTTTAATATCAGACAAAGACAACCTGAATAAATACAAAATGCAGTTTTCAAATGATGATTTTATTTATTTAAGGAAAAAACTTATCCAAACCTACCTGGCCTTATGTGAAAAAGGAATTGCCCCCTTGTTACATCATGAATTAACTGTGATTAACCACATTTTTTGGAAAGCTGAGTTCAATTTCAGTAACTACATCCAAGCCTGATTACTACCAGATCTGATAAATCAAGAAATCACCTAAATAGAGCCTGTCTGACAACCTGAAGTAGGCTAAAAGATCTCAAAAAGCAACACATCCCACTGTGATCTAAAGAATGGTAAATGGCATTCACTTATATAGCGCTTTTATTCTCATCTCTAGATGACCAAAGCACTTTACAGATCCTGCTATCCACCCATTCATACACACATTCACACACTGATGGCAGCATAGCTGCCCAAATGGCGCTCTCCAGACCCACCAGGAGCAATTGGGGGTAAAGTGTCTTGCCCAGGGCCACAACGGCAGGATATCTGGGGAGAGCAGGATTCGAACCACCAACCATCCGGTTATTGGATGACCTGCTCTACCTTCTGAGCCACTGCTGCCCCAGAAGAAGTTCAAGATCAGATGAGAAACAAAAACCCAGAACCATGTCTAAAGAACTACAAGCCTCACTGGCCTCAGTTTTGACACTGGTCCATGATGGAACAACAAGAAAGAGACTGGGCTAAAAAGGCATCCATGGGAGAGTTCCAAGACAAAAACCACTGCTGGACAAAAAGAACACAAAGACTCATCTCATATTTGCCAGAAAACATCTAGATGATCCTCAAGACTTTTGAGGAAATATTCTGGGGACTGACAAGACAAAAGTTGAACTTTTTGGAAGACTTGTCCTGTTTTATCTGGCATAAAACTAACACAGAATTTCATAAAAAAAGAACATTGTATCAGTAGTCAAACATGGTGGTGGTAGTGTCATGGTCTGGGGCTGCATTGCTACTTCAGGACCTGGATAACTTGCCCTAATTGACAGAATCACGAATTCTACGCTATACCAAAAAGTCCTGAAGGAGAATGTCCGGCCATCATCTAAAATCTGCGTTTTATATTTACTCAGGTTAAAGGATTAAGCGGAAGAAGATGGATGGATGGATGGATCTTTGTCTAATATTAAAATTTGTTTGATGATCTGAAACATTTAGGTGTAACAAATATGCAAAAATATAAGAAATCAGGAAGGGGCCAAATACTTTTTCACAGCACTATAAGGATTCACAGCCTTTGCTCAATACTTTGTTGATGCACCTTTGGTAGCAATTACAGCCTCAAGTCTTTCTGAAAATGATGCCACAAGCTTGGCACACCTATCTTTGGGCAGTCTGGCCCATTCCTCTTTGCAGCACCTCTCAGGTTCCATCAGGTTGGATCGGAAGCGTCGCTGCACAGCCATTTTCAGATCTCTCCAGAGATGTTCAATTGGATTCAAGTCTGGGCTCTGGCTGGACCACTCAAGGACGTTCACAGAGTTGTCCTGAAGCCACTCCTTTGATATCTTGGCTGTGTGCTTAGGGTCGTTGTCCTGCTGAAAGATGAACCGTTGCCCCAGTCTGAGGTCAAGAGCGCTCTGGAGCAGGTTTTCATCCAGGATGTCTCTGTACATTGCTGCATTCATCTTTCCCTCTATCTGGACTCTTCTCCCAGTTCCTGCCGCTGAAAAACATCCCCACAGCATGATGCTGCCACCACCATGTTTCACTGTAGGGATGGTATTGGCCTGGTGATGAGCAGTGCCTAGTTTCCTCCACATATGACGCCAGGCATTCAAGCCAAAGAGTTCAATCTTTGTCTCATCAGACCAGAGAATTTTGTTTGTCATGGTCTGAGAGTCATTCAGGTGAGAGTCATTCAAAATCCAAGATGGCGCCGCGGATGGCAGCCACTGGCTTCTGCTCTCTGTTTTTGATAATTTTGTGTGTTTTTTTGGACTTCTGCTCTTCTGTCCGAGTCACCTATTCAAGGGAGGAACTACTTTCACTCAGACTACCTCCCAATGCAACTTCTCCGCCAGTTTCTGCTGCTGATCTGAAGTTTTTTCAGTCGATCTTAGCTGTGGGAGCAGCGGCTATTGGTGCTGGCCAGAAACGAAGGTGGCGTGGTAAACGTGCCGGTGCGCTAGTCAGGCTGAAGAAACGAGGATTTCGCACGCTGCTCCCATCGATCCATCTGGCAAATATCTGCTCTTTGGCGAACAAAACTGCTGTTCCTGACTCACAAAAACCAGGATTTTAGCAGATCTTTTTTTTTTTTTTTTTTTTTTTTGTTACTTATTTGTACCCGTAGGTAGACTTGGTTTGCAGTCTGGTGACAAGCCACCGGCTGCTGGTCGCTGCGTGCGCGAGCGCCCTAAACCTACATGTTTTTGGTGTGCGGGAGGAAACCGGAGAAATCCCGGAGTAAACCCGCGCAACACGGGGAGAACATGCAAACTCCACACAGCTCACTGTTGGTCGGGGGCTGGGATCGAACCCACGATCTCATGATCCCCGCGATCCCCCGGCCGATTGTAAAACTGTGCTGCCACAGTGCTAAACCACTGCGCCACCGTGCAGCCCATGATCTGGGGCCCTTTGTTTCACGGAGTCTTGGCTGAGTGATAACATCCCGGACAGCGCGGTGCGCCTGGACGGATTCCAACTTTTTCGCGCTGATCGCACCCGAGAATTCTCTGGAAAGACTAAAGGTGGTGGAATCTGCTTCTACATAAACGAAGGTTGGTGTACTGATGTCACAGTGTTGAAGAAGTTTTGTAGCCCTAACCTAGAGTCACTGTTCATAAACTGTAAACCCTTTTATTCACCGCGAGAGTTCTCCTCGTTTATTCTGGTCGGAATTTATATCCTCATGACCTATGACCTCATTCCCACATACAGACAGAGATTGAAGCTCACCAAACCTGTTGTGAGCACTACGAAGATACGGACCAGTGATGCTGAGGAGAAGCTGGAAACGTGCATGGAAATATCTGACTGGGGCATGTTTAAAGGAGCCACGCATGATCTGGATGAGTACACGGACACTGTGAACTCATATATCCACTTTTGTGAAGAGAACATTCTTCCATCACGCACCAGGGTGAGTTACTCTAATGACAAACCCTGGTTCACAGCTAAGCTCAGACAGATCAGGAAGGAGAAGGAAGCAGCGCTGAAAAGTGGAGACAGGGACTGCTACAGGGAGGTTAAATACCGGTTTAACAGAGAGCTGAAGAGGGCTAAATCTCTATACTCAGAGAGACTCCAGCAGCAGTTCACTGCTAATGATTCGGCTTCCGTGTGGAGAGGACTGAGGCAAATCACCAACTATCGACCTAAGGCTCCTAAAGGTCAGGATGACAAAGCCCTTTGTCAAAGACTGTCCCAACACTATGCCCGTTTTGACACCTCGTCATCTGTGTCCAACTCCCCCCCTCCCTCCAGCTCCACAGCCTCCACATTCCCTACTTCATTTAAGGCACCCCCCCCCCTCCTCCCCCCCTCCCCTTATCATCAGTGAGCAGGATGTGCTCAAACAGTTCTCCAGACTGAACCCGCGCAAGGCCCCCGGCCCAGACGGCGTGTCTCCCTCCACCCTGAGACTCTGTGCGAAACAGCTGGCTCCTGTATTCACAGACATTTTTAACACCTCCCTTAAGTTATGCCACGTGCCGTCCTGCCTCAAATCCTCCACCATCATCCCTGTCCCCAAGAAGCCACGGATCACTGGACTTAATGACTACAGACCTGTAGCGCTCACCTCTGTAGTCATGAAGTCCTTTGAGCGCCTGGTCCTGTCCCACCTCAAGTCCATCACCACCCCTCTCCTGGACCCGCTGCAGTTTGCCTACCGAGCCAACAGGTCTGTAGACGATGCAGTCAACCTGGCCCTCCACTCCATTCTGCAGCACCTGGACTCCCCGGGAACCTACGCCAGGATCCTGTTTGTGGACTTCAGCTCCGCATTCAACACCATCTGCCCCGCTCTGCTCCGGGACAAGCTGTCCCTGCTCAACGTGCCTGACTCCCTCTGCAGGTGGATCATCGACTTCCTGACGGACCGGAGGCAGCATGTGCGGCTGGGAAAGACTGTCTCAGACTATACTAGCATCAGCACCGGATCACCCCAGGGCTGTGTACTTTCCCCCCTACTCTTCTCCCTTTACACCAACTCCTGCACCTCCAGCCACCAGTCTGTCAAGTTGATCAAGTTTGCGGACGACACCACCCTCATCGGGCTCATCTCCAACAGCGACGAGTCCGCCTACAGGAGAGAGGTGGCCCAGCTGGCGTCCTGGTGCAGCAATAACAACCTGCAGCTGAACGCTCTGAAGACAGTGGAGATGATTGTAGACTTCAGGAAAGTCACTACTCCTCTGCCCCCCCTCACCCTCTCAGGCTCTCCCATCACCACTGCTGATTCCTTCCGCTTCCTAGGCACTACCATCACCAGGGACCTCAAATGGGAGCCGACCATCAGCTCACTCATCAAAAAAGCCCAGCAGAGGATGTTCTTCCTGCGGCAGCTGAGGAAGCTCAAGCTACCCACCAAGATGTTAGTGCAGTTCTACACAGCCATCATCGAGTCCATCCTCACCACCTCCATAACCGTGTGGTACGCAGGAGCCACTGCCAGGGACAGACTAAGGCTGCAGCGCGTCGTGCGCACTGCTGAGAAGGTGATCGGCTGCAAGCTCCCATCTCTCCAGGATCTGTACATCTCCAGGACCCGGAGGCGTGCTGGCCGGATCATAGCCGATCCCTCACACCCTGGTCACGTACTGTTTGCCCCTCTCCCCTCTGGTAGAAGACTTCGGTCCATCCAGACTAAAACCTCCCGTCACATGAACAGCTTCTTCCCCTCTGCCATTAGACTGCTGAACACTAAGTGACTCTCGTGCACCATGTACAGCAGCTCAACCAGACTCATGTCAATCATCACTGTTTTCTTCCTGCATTACCGACTGCACTATATAGTTCTCCACAGTATCTGCTGCTGGCTAATATATATTTTAACTGTTGACCAGTATCACTTAATCTTATCCTACACTTTATTACATGTATAGTTTATTTCTCTTATCTTATCATGTTTAATGTTGCAGCATGGTACCGAGACAAATTCCTAGTTTGTGTACTACATGAACAATGGCAATAAACCTGATTCTGATTCTGATATCCCGCCTGCTGCTTGTACAACGGAGGCACTGCAGCACCTCGCTGACCAGATAGCAGACGTGGAGGAAAAACATCCAGACTCTCTGCTTATCATTCTGGGTGATTTCAATAGAGCTAATCTCACAAATGAGCTTCCTAAATACAGACAGCATATTAAATGTCCCACCAGGGACACAAATACACTTGACCACTGTTACACAGTTTTAAGAAACGCCTATCATGCCGTCCCCCGTGCAGCTCTGGGTTTTTCTGACCACTGTCTGCTCCATCTTATTCCAACATACAGACAGAAACTAAAAACTTCCAAGTCTGTTGTAAGGACTGTGAAGAAATGGACTGAGGAATCAAAGCTGGAGTTACAAGCCTGCTTTGACTGTACAGATTGGAGTGTTTTTGAAGCTGCAGCCATTAACCTAAATGAACTCACTGACACTGTGACGTCATACATCTGTTTCTGCGAGGACATGTATGTGCAGACCAAGACCTTCTGCACATACAACAACAATAAACCCTGGTTCATTCCTAAACTGAAGCAGCTAGGACTTCCGGTTATGGCGGCCACGTGAGAAGGACACGTCTCACTCTGCTCTGCTCCTAGAGAAAAAAAATCGGCAAATAACTCTCTCATTTGGGACAGAACCTATCCCAGCGTTTGGGCGAGGATATGTCGGTGAAGCCTAAGGCTGGAAAATCAGATAGAGGAAAAAGCGAACCGCCGAAACAGTCCAAATTAACGGACTTTCACGTCTGTGACACAGCAGATAAAGCTCCATATATGGCGGAGGAAGCTAGCAGCGGTGCGGTGACTGTGGGAAACGGCACAGGTGCAGTGCTTAATGCCATTAGTTCAATGAGAGCAGACTTTTCCGCTAAATTTGATGGGATTATGGCAGCGTTGGAAGGAATGAGAAAAGAATTGGGTGACTGTGTAGAGCGAATGGCGCAGGTAGAGCTTCGTGTCTCTAGTGCTGAAGATGACGTCACCTGTCTTCAATTAAAGGTGTGCACTTTGGAAAAAAAAAATAAATGTCTGGAAGATAATGTCTTGGACTTGGAGTCCCGGTCGAGACGGAACAACTTGAGGCTGGTGGGTCTACCGGAGGAATCCGAAGGTCGGGACACATGTTCCTTTTTGGAAAAGTGGATTCCGGAGGCGCTGGGCAGCGCGGAGCTGCAATCAGCAGTCGTTCTGGAAAGCGCATATTTTATCGGCCCACGGAGAGATAAGGGACCACTGAGGACGCTTATTATGAAGTTTCTCAGCAACAGAGACAGGATGAAGATCTTCAACGCTGCACGAGCTAAAGGACAGATTAAACACCAGGACCAGCAGGTGCGGTTCTACCCAGATTTGGCCACAGGAATCCAACAATTGAGGAAGCAGTTTGATCCCGTACGTAAAGAGCTGCGCAACCTTGGGATTCGTCATGGTGTAATTTATCCTGCGAGACTGTTGACCACGTATGGGGGCAGAACACACATCTTCAAGACCCCAGAGGAGGCGCAGGAGTTCATCAAGAAGATCCAAGAAGAGACTGGTGGGAGCTAAGCATGAACAAAATATAAGGTAGAATATTTAAGCATTTGCACAGGCATCTGACTGATTTGAAGCAAATAGCAAGTTTACAAAATATAGATTGTATTATATATTAAAAAAAAACAAAAAAACACTATGATGTACAAAGTTGCTAAAAATTTTGGAGTTAAGTTGGAAAACTACAGAAGAGAGTTAATGTTACGTCATTAAAAGCAGTAGAGTTAGGGTGATTGGGAGGATGAAGAAGGAGTGGCTTTGGCTGATCCTCGTGGGTGTGGAGCAGTCGATGGCTATATCGGGAGACGGAATTTTTCTTTTGATTTTGGGAGGATTACCACAAATGTGGGAAGGGGGAATTTGTGTGTAGTTTGTAGGATGAATGTTCAACCACTCATGTTTTTGCTTCTCTGTATGAGCATGTTTACACTGCAAGGTAATCCTAAACTCCTTATTGATCATAAACCAAAGCGTTAATCTTAATTTAACGTCATGGAATTGCAGAGGTCTACAAAAATTAAAAAAACTTAAACAAGTTATGAATAAAATAAAAGATATGGGTTCAAAAATTGTGTTTTTACAAGAAACTCATCTAATAGAGGAGGATGTAAAAAGAATTAGGAGTAGATGGCAAGGAAGTGTTTTCACCTCATCATTTTCATCCCGAGCCAGGGGAGTTATGACTCTCATACATAAATCAGTCCCATTTCAAGTGAAAAATGTAATTGGAGACAAATTTGGAAGATATTTAATCATTCAAGGATCTTTGCTATTAGAAAATATAAATTTGGTGAACTTATATGGTCCCAATATAGATGATCAAAAGTTCTTTGCTAATTTATTTCTTATCTTATCATCACTTACAGGGCAACATATAATAGCAGGGGATTTTAATTGTACATTGAATCCCGGTATAGATAGATCAACAGGACTAGACTGTACGCACAATGGTTGTAGGATGACCATTAATCATTTTATGAAAGAATTGAGATTGCTAGATATATGGAGAGAAATGAAACCACAAGTTAAAGCTTACTCTTGTTATTCCAATACCTACAAGACATTCTCACGTATTGATTATTTTTTCATCTCCACAGAATTAAGGTCCAAGATTCAAAACTGTTTTTATGATAACATCGTGATCTCTGATCATGCACCCTGTTGTCTAATATATGTAGATAAGAAATTGACAAAGGAACCAGGTAGATGGCAATTTCAGCATAAATGGCTTCAGGATGAGGAATTTGTTAAGTACATAGAAAACAGATAGATGAGTTCTTTGACATCAATACTACACAAACATCAGCATATGTAAAGTGGCAGGCTTTCAAAGCTTTTATTAGGGGACATATTATTAGTTATACAGGTTCAAAATCTAAGAAGACTCGAGAGGAGAGAGTCCAGTTGGAACATAAAATAAAAATTCTTCAAGAAAAAGTGTATGCAGGAAGTGATCCAAGGTTGGAGAACGAATTACTGATTTTGAGAGCTGAATATGACAAAAAATCAGCGAATAGAGCTGCCTCGAGTCTTCTAAGATTGAAACAATCTTTTTATGAACAAGGTGAAAAATCAGGAAAATTATTGGCATGGCAGATTAAACAATTAGAATTTAAAACACCAATTACCAGTATTATAAGTAACGGACAGGTAGTTATAGATCCTTTACAAATTAATAGAGCCTTTAGAGATTACTATGAAAAATTATATGATACCAAAAATGAATCTGACTTAACAAAACTAAATGGGTTTTTGAACGAACTATCTATACCGTGTATTCCAAATGAAAACAGGGAGATACTGGAGTCTAAAATTAGTCAAGAAGAAGTTGGGCTAGCCATTGATAATATGAAATCAGGAAAAAGTGCAGGACCAGATGGTCTTCCAGTTGACCTTTATAAAAAATTTAAGAATAAATTAATAAAACCTTTTTTGGAAATGGTTTTAGAAGCATTTCAAAATAGTAATTTACCATCATACATGAATAATGCCTTAATTATACTGTTGCCAAAACCAGGTAAACCCTCTAATAAATGTGAAAATATGAGACCAATAAGCCTATTAAATGCCGACCTTAAGATAATCTGTAAAATTTTAGCAAGACGAATACAAGAAATTTTACCAAATATTATTAATCGAGATCAGAATGGCTTTATAAAGGGAAGACGAGGCTTCCATAATGTAAGAAGAGTATTTAATATTATTTATTCTAATAAAGAAGCACCGGATACAGCTCTCCTATCACTGGACGCCGAAAAGGCCTTTGATAGAGTTGAATGGCCCTTTCTTTTTGAAGTCTTACAAAGGTTTGGACTTGGAAATAATTTCATAAAATGGGTTCAGATAATATACAATAATGCTACAGCAGAAATCCTAACAAATAGCAATATTTCAGGATCAATAAAAATCAAGAGAGGAGAAAGATAGTAAAAGAAAGGGTATTATTTCAGAGTTTTATAACTCATTGACACTATCTTCAAGTGAAAATTCACTGAAAAGATTAAACTACTGGAAAGAAGATCTGCAAACTGAAATTTCAGAGGAACAATGGGAATTGGCTTGTACAGAAGCTCAAACCAAATCAATAAATGTACGCCTTAAATTGATACATTTCAAATGGTTAATGCGGATGTATGTTACACCGGAGGAGTTAAATAAATATAACAAAAATATACCAGATACATGCACAAAATGCATGGAAAGTAAAGGAACTCTATTTCATTGTGTATGGGAATGTAGATTAATAAGAATGTTTTGGGAAGAGGTGAGGGTAACAATTGAAAAAATAATCTCAAAACAAATCATATTGAATCCTAAATTGTTTTTGTTGGGTCTGTACCCAGAAAAGCATAATTTTAATAAAAGTGAAAGAACATTCATAGACCTCAGTTTGCTTAATGCCAAAAAATGTATTGCACTATTATGGAAAAAGACTCATAGACCAGATGTGACTCAGTGGTTAAGACAGATGTTAACAAACCTTCCATTAGAAAGAATAACATATATACTGAAATCAAAGGAAATTGTGTTTGAGAATATATGGAGACCTTTTATTGATTATGTAAAAAATTTAAACATAACTTTTGAAGAAGAAGGTGAATGATGTGTGTGGACCTTGTAAATTCCAAACTGGTGAACATAATATGTATACTTATGTATTGGATTGTCTAGACTAAACAGAGGAGCATTGTTGAAGATTTGACTTTGCTGGTGGTTGTTGGTGTTTTTAGTGCATCCTTTTTTTTTTGTACTTTAGTGTTAGTGTTTGATTGTTTGTATCATGTTTGTTAAAAAAAAAAAAAAGGTTCAATAAAGATATTGTGGAAAAAAAAAAATCGAGAGGATGTCGACAAGGCTGTCCACTTTCACCTTTACTGTTTACTATGGCAATTGAACCTTTAGCGATGGCGATACGTTTACAGTCACAAATATATGGAATTAAAGTTGGACCAACAGAACATAAAATCTCCCTGTATGCCGATGACATAATTTTGTTTATGTCGAATCTTAAAAAATCAATTCCGACCTTGTTGAATTTAATAAAGAATTTTGGGGAAATATCAGGATATAAAATAAATAAAACTAAATCTTCAATATTATTGCTAAATGAGACCCAGAGAAATTACCCAGCCCCTGAGGTAAATCAATTCAATGTTGTAAATCAGTTTAAATATTTAGGAATCCAAATTGTGTAGGAATCCAAATTGTGCCTAAGCTAGAATCAGTCGCCAGTGTCAACTATGAAGCCTTAATGACAGATATTAATGAGTTACTTCAGAGATGGATGTCACTACCAATGTCGATGATCGGGAGAATCAATATACTTAAAAGTAATATCTTACCTAAAATACTTTATTTATTTCAATACATTCCCTTACCACCACCTTTAGATTTATTCTCAAGAATTAAAAAAAAGTTAGTGGAATTTATATGGAACAACAGGAGGGCTAGATTACGTCTGTCTTTATTATATTTACCATTTGATCGTGGAGGTCTGAAATGTCCAAATTTTATGTTGTATTATTGGTCGGCACAACTGAGGTCTATGACATATTATTTTTCATCAAATGATCTCCCTCACTGGACTGAAATGGAATCATACAATTTACCTTTACCTCTTCCCATATTCTTATACTCAGATTCGGCAAAAAAATTACAAAAACAAGTTAAAAATCCATTTGTAAAGCATATGATCAAAATATGGTGTGAAACTAAAAACTATTTAAAAGAACCACACTTATTGTCACAATTTAGCCCAATATGGGGTAATCAATATTTTAAACCAGGGAGAGCGGATGCTGTATTTAAAGTATGGAATTTAAAAGGGATTCAAAAGATTCAAGATTTATATCTGTCAAATGCAGATAACATAATGTCTTTTGAAGAGCTGAGGATCAAATTTAATCTTAATAGAACACATTTTTTTAAATACCTTCAACTCAGGAACTTTATTCGATCAAATCAAAATAAAGCTCTCACTCGACCTATTTACTCATCCTTGGAAAAAATGTTGATGAAAGATAGTAAAAGAAAGGGTATTATTTCAGAGTTTTATAACTCATTGACACTATCCTCAAGTGAAAACTCACAGAAAAGATTAAACTACTGGAAAGAAGATCTGCAAACTGAAATTTCAGAGGAACAATGGGAATTGGCTTGTACAGAAGCTCCAACCAAATCAATAAATGTACGTCTTAAATTGATACATTTTAAATGGTTAATGCGGATGTATGTTACACCGGAGGAGTTAAATAGATATAACAAAAACATACCAGATACGTGCACAAAATGCATGGAAAGTAAAGGAACCCTATTTCATTGTTTATGGGAATGTAGAATAATTAGAATGTTTTGGGAAGAGGTGAGGGTAACAATTGAAAAAATAATTTCAAAACAAATCATATTGAATCCTAAATTGTTTTTGTTGGGTCTGTACCCAGAAAAGCATAACTTTAATAAAAGTGAAAGAACATTCATAGACCTCAGTTTGCTTAATGCCAAAAAATGTATTGCACTACTGTGGAAAAAGACTCATAGACCAGATGTGACTCAGTGGTTAAGACAGATGTTAACAAACCTTCCATTAGAAAGAATAACATACATACTGAAATCAAAGGAAATTGTGTTTGAGAATATATGGAGACCTTTTATTGATTATGTAAAAAATTTAAACATAACTCTTGAAGAAGAAGGTGAATGATGTGTGTGGACCTTGTAAATTCCAAACTGGTGAACATATGTATATTTATGTAATGGATTGTCTAGACTAAACAGAGGAGCATTGTTGAAGACTTGATTTTGTTGGTGGTT
The DNA here is from genome assembly GCA_020510985.1 of Pholidichthys leucotaenia. Taxonomy (NCBI): domain Eukaryota; kingdom Metazoa; phylum Chordata; class Actinopteri; order Cichliformes; family Pholidichthyidae; genus Pholidichthys; species Pholidichthys leucotaenia. The sequence goes on along the minus strand of CM035838.1, from coordinate 202,966,635 downwards.
GTTGGTGTTTTTAGTGCATTTTTTTTTTTTTTGTAGTACTTTAGTGTTAGTGTTTGATTGTTTGTGTCATGTTTGTTAAAAAAAAAAGGTTCAATAAAGATATTGTGGGAAAAAAAACCCCAAAAAACTGAAGCAGCTACGTCAGACCAAGGAGGAGGCCTACAGGACTGGTGACTGGACTCTGTACAAGCGGGCCAAAAACATGCTGACGAAGGAGATCAGGCTTGCTAAGAGGAGCTACAGTGTGAAGTTACAAAAAAACTTCTCAGCCAACAACTCTGCTTCTGTCTGGAGAGGCCTGCAGAATATCACCAACTACAGGAGACCATCCCCCCACCCTGTGGAAAACTTCCAGCTGGCTAACGACCTAAACAGCTTTTACTGCAGGTTTGAAAAGAACCTACAGTTCTCACCTCCCACCCACACAAAAGGATTATCTGCAGCCCCAGGAACTCCATCCCTCCTCCACTCTGACCTCCCACCAGCACTAACGATCTGTGAAGAGGAGGTGCGCCGGGTCTTTCAGAGACAAAAGATCAAGAAGGCTGCAGGACCTGATGGTGTGTCTCTGTCCTGCCTTAGAGTCTGCTCCAACGAGTTGGCCCCCATCTTCACCCGGATCTTTAACAGATCACTGGAGCTGTGTGAAGTTCCTTCCTGCTTCAAACGCTCCATCATCATTCCAGTTCCCAAGAAACCCTCTGTTACAGGATTAAACGACTACAGACCTGTTGCCCTGACCTCTGTGGTCATGAAATCCTTGGAGAGATTGTTGCTGATCCACCTGAAGGTCATCACAGGCCCCCTGATGGACCCACTGCAGTTTGCCTACCGGTCAAACAGGTCAGTGGATGAAGCAGTGAATATGGGACTACACTACATCCTGCAACACCTCGACTCCCCAGGGACGTACGCCAGGATCCTGTTTGTCGACTTCAGCTCAGCGTTCAACACCATCATCCCAGGCATTCTTCATCAGAAACTCCTCCAGCTCAAGGTGCCCCCCTCCACCTGCCAGTGGATCTCCAGCTTTCTGACTGACAGGTGGCAACAGGTGAAGCTAGGGAGATTTACATCCAGCTCCCGAAAAATTAGTACTGGCGCCCCCCAAGGATGTGTCCTTTCCCCACTGCTCTTCTCCCTCTACTCCAACGACTGCACCTCAGAGGACCCTTCGGTGAAGCTCCTGAAGTTTGCGGACGACACCACAGTCATCGGTTTGATCCGGGATGATGATGAGTCTGCATACAGGCGGGAGGTGGAGCAGCTGATCCTCTGGTGCAGCCAGAACCATCTTGAACTTAACCCAGCCAAAACAGTGGAGATGACTGTGGATTTCAGGCGACACCCCCCTTCATTCCCCCCACTCACCATCCTCAACAGCACAGTGTCCACTGTGGACTCCTTCAAGTTTCTGGGTACCACAATCTCCCGGAACCTGAAGTGGTCCTCCCATATAGACACTGTCCGGAAAAAGGCCCAGCAAAGGTTGTTTTTTTTCTGCGTCAGCTCAAGAAGTTTGATTTGCCTCAGGAGCTGCTGGTTGTCTTCTACACTGCCATCATCCAATCTGTCCTCTGCTTTTCCATCACTGTCTGGTTTGGATCTGCCACTAAACAGGACAAGACCAGACTGCAGCGGATCATTAAGTCTGCGGAGAGGATCATTGAGAACTTATATCGGTCCATAACCAGGAAACGGGCGGGAAACATCTGTGCTGACCCATCACACCCCGGCCACAAACTGTTTGAACTTCTATCTTCTGATCGTCATTACAGATCACTGAAGGTCAAAACCACCCGTCACAGGAACAGTTTCTTTCCTCAAGCCATCACTCTGATGAACTCCTAACATTCACCTAGTCCTACCTGTTGCTGTACTCATGACTTTTCATCCATTATTACATTGCGCATAACTCTCACACTGTTTTTTACTTCATTCACATTATATCACTGAATCTGAGTTCACATTGAAATACTCTGACTGTATATTTTTTATATATTTCTGCAAAGTGTGGTTGGTCTGAGTAAATAACTGCATATATTCCTGTATATATTTGCATCCTTTTATAGAAACGTGGACAGACTGTAATTTACTGTACATACTCTGTTGTCATTGAATCCTTATTTAAATCCTCCACCTGAACAACGAGAGCAAGTTTTTAGCCAAAGTCAAATTCTTTGTATGTGTTGTGCATACTTGGCCAATAAAGCTGATTCTGATTTCGGCAAACTCCAGACAGGCTGCCTTGTGCCTTTTACTAAGGAGTGGCTTCTTCCTGGCCACTTTACCATTCAACCCTGATTGGTGGATTGCTGCAGAGATAGTTGTCCTTCTGGAGGGTTCTCTTCTCTCCACAGAGTAATGCTGGAGCTTTGACAGAGTGACCATTGGGTTCTTGGTCACCTCCCTGACTAAGGCCCTTCTCCCCCGATCGCTCAGTTTAGACAGTCGGCCAACTGTAGGAAGAGTCCTGGTGGTTCCGAACTCCTTCCATTTATGGATGATGGAGGCCACTGTGCTCATTGGGACCTTCAAAGCAGCAGATATTTTTCTGTACCCTTCCCCAGATTTGTGCCCTGAGACAACCCTGTCTCGGAGGTCTACAGACAATTCCTTTGACTTCATGCTTGGTTTGTGCTTCTGACATGCACTGTCAACTATGGGACCTTATATAGACAGGTGTGTGCCTTTCCAAATCATGTCCGATCAACTGGATTCACCACAGGGGGACTCCAATTAAGCTGTAGAAACATCTCAAAGATGATCAGTGGAAACAGGTTGCACCTGAGCTCAATTTTGAGCTTCATGGCAAAGGCTGTGAATACTGATGTACATGTAATTTCTTAGTTTTTTATTTTTAATAAATTTGCAAAAATCTAAAAAAAAAAAAAAAATTCACGTTGTCATTATGGAATATTGTGTTTAGAATTTTGAGTAAGAAATGAATTTAATCAGTTGTGGAATAAGGCTGTAACATAACAAAATGTAGAAAAAGTGAAGCGCTGTGAATACTTTCTGGATGTACTGTAGATCCACAAGTGTTGTATCTTCACTTTGGGGAATAGCAGTTGTTCAGTCACCATTATAATAGTTTTAATTTATATGTGTAGTTTATAGTCTATCGTCAATAAACTCATGCAATACTATAACAGAACACATTTACAAATATGCAGGCAGCACGGTGGCGCAGTGGTTAGCACGGTGGCAGCACAGCAAGAAGGTCATGGGATCGATTCCACCCTTGACCATCGTGGGTTCGATCCCACCCCCAGACCATCGGTGACCCTTCTGTGTGGAGTTTGCATGTTCTCCCCGTGTCTGCGTGGGTTTACTCCGGGCACTCCGGTTTCCTCCCACATGCCAAAAACATGCAAGTTAGGTTAATTGGCATCAAAACTGGGGATTCTAATTTGTCCTTAGGTATGGATGCGAGAGTGAATGGTTGTCTGTCTCTCTGTGTTGGCCCTGTGATGGACTGGCGATCTGTCCAGGGTGTACCCTGCCTCTCGCCCAAAGATGCTGGGATAGGCTCCAGTCCCCCCGCAACCCGAAAGGATTAAGCGGTAGAAGGTGGATGGATGGATGTAGGGCATGCTTTTACATTTTAGGAATATTTTCAGTACAAAACACCCAACATTATTACAGCAGAATGACCCATTTGGCTGCAACTGTTGCATCAGTGTTGCCCATTTGTCAGTAAATATTTAAATAAAAATTATTTATTTTGTTATTTGGGCATTTGTGTGTCCAGTTTGGTGACTGTCATTGTTTAGTCAAACCGTTGGGCCATTCTGGCCATTCTGCTCCACAATCATGGTGGTATTATTATGAACTTTTAATTTTTAGATAGCTGTGCAAGCACACTGAGAGGAGTGGCGATGGCAACTCGCGATCCTGCAAAGGGACTCTCGTGTACTGCTGACTGGGCGGTCTGGGCTTGCTTCCCTGTGATGGACTGCGCTCCGCCTGCTGCTTCTCCAACACCAGTGTTCTCTGTCAGACCCCAGGTCCCCGCTGGCGTTTCCTGAATTATCCTTTAGACAGCAATCAGGGTAACATTATTATGGCTCAGTGAAACGGAGGCATATCGGTTAGTGCGTCTATTTGTGGCTGTGTGTATCTGTCAGTCCGCCTCTCTGTTTCAGCTCGCCCTGTCAAAATTAAGCAGAACTAAAGGCTTGTATTATTGTATCACCATATTTTCTCGACTTTTAATATGCCAGAATTTCAAAATAACACAGTTTTTGAAATAAACACAAATTTAACTCACCATTTCTGTCAATGCCACACCGAAAAAAAAAAAAAGGTATTGTAATAACTATCCTGGGCTACTAGAGGTCGGAGTGCCACTATTTTACAGCCACCCATGCTACCATGCCACAGCACCGAGGCACAACACATTGGTGCTTTCATAGTATAATTTTTTTAAGCGTTACATCTTCAGTATTCTCTTTTTCTGGTCACATTTGTCACTTTTCACTTCCTTTTTTTGTTTGTGGAGCACTGTGGTGAGTGATTGGTTGTGATGCCGTGTATTATCCAATCAGTATGGAGTCATCGAATATGAAACCTCGCCCATATTTCCAGAAGCCAGAGCATGAGGAAATACAGCAGTAGCAAAACTATTTATTGATAAAAAGGACATATTTTGACTCAGCAACTTCATACTCGGGGATGCACACCCTCGTAACCTCAGCAAAGTATTTATAAAATCTGAGGTCAGTCTGACGAATGGTTTGAGCGATATCTGAGGACAGAGACAGAGATTTTTTGCATTTATAGATAGATGTTCCTTCTGTCCCTCAGCGAAATGTCCAAGAACCAAAAGAGGCAGGCTTTCACAGTGATTACAGATGGTGATATTACAGAAGTGGCATCCAAACCAAAGGAACTAAACATTAAAGAGCTGGGATGCTTGCTGAAGAGTTAGGTGGTCACCGTATGTGTCATGTTGTGCCATCCTTTGTAAATATTCCTCCCATGTCGCCACATATTCCGAAAGAGGTGTCCCATCTACTTCATATGGATTAAATGTTAGGTTGGCCACTATTTCTAAACGCAGTGTTTCTGCAGAATGGAAAATTTCATTAGTGGCCAATTGATGACAAATAGCAGCAAACTGGCAGTTGCCATCAGGGATCAGGTCAAAGTGAGTGTTCAGGTTTGATGGTAAATAGCGTTGACTTATATCGTGCTTTTTCTCATCTCTAGATGAGGTGATTCAAGCTCCCCCAATCTGTCCTCATGTGATTAAAGTATTTACAGGTCCATTTGTTGAACTGATTTGGGCTGTGACTTTGAGCGCTGCCTTTCTTCTAGTCTTGTCACACTAGTCACATCAGAAACTGTAAACCACTTTTGTGTTGGAGTGGGGCTATTTGGCATTTGAAACTTAACCTTGTATTTGTGCAACTTAAGGTTTCTTACCACAGCAACACCTGGTATCACAAATTGTTTGTGAGACTCTGTGATGGGAACTCTTGACCCTGACCAACACATTATCATGTGTCCTATAAGATAAGATAAGATAAGATAAGCCTTTATTAGTCCCACAACGGGGAAATTCCAGGATTGCAACAGCACAGGGATAGCAACACTCAGAGCAACAATCAGAAGGCAAGAAAAAAAACAAGCAAGCAAGAGCAGCTAATAAACATATGTACGTATTACTATAAAATATATATATATACACACACACACAGACACACAGTGCAGAGCATTGTAGCTGGATGGAATAAATATATGAATATATATATATATATATATATACTATACATGGACACTTTAAAAATCCCAGATTGAGTCTGTCGGTGTATGCAGTGTTGTGTTGTTTTTTGTGCCCTTTGCTTTATCCTATTTCGTTCATCCTCAAACAAAAGCCTCTACTTTTGGGTGGGCAGTGTCCTTCCAAGATTTTCTTGAGAAGAAGTTAGGCAATTAGATAATGCATTACTTTGTCTTCCATCATCATCAAATCTGTCGGGGGTCCATAATAAGTTTGAAAAGGAGACATCCAACTCAAAACTTCCTTTGATTCTTCACTCATTATCATTGCATAAACTGGCAAATGCTTAACCCAGTTCACTCCTCCAGCTTGATATTGGACTAAGTCATACATTATTTTTTTCCTTAGGACACGGTGGCTTCTCTCCACTTTACCTTGGCTCTGGGGATAGTATGGAGAGCTCTGAATTATTTTCACTTGTAAGGATTCCATAAGTTTTTTTTTTACAGCACCACTGAACTCCTTCCCTTGACTTTTGGTGGACCATGCTCATTGTAAATATCTTCAAGCTGTCTGGCAGTCTCTGCACTGTTTACCTTTCAGTGGTCTTAACCATACATATCCTAAACACGTCTATTACAGTTAGAATATACCTACAGTGGATATAAAAAAGTCTCCACTGCCCTGTTCAAATCCAGGTTTTTGGGATGTAAAAAGTGAGACCAAGATAAATCATTTTAAAACTTTTTTCACCATTAGTGTGACCTATAACCTGTACAACCTAATTGAAAAACAAACTGAAATCTTTTAAGGGGAAAAATAAAAAATAAAACACTTACAATAATGTGGTTGCATAAATATGCACACCCTTAAACTAATACTTTGTTGCAGCACCTCTGGCTTTTATTGCAGCCCTCAGTCTTTTTGGGTAGGAGTCTGTCAGCGTGGCACATCTTGATGTGGCAATATTTGCCCACTCTTTTTTGCAAAAATACTCCAAATCTGTCAGATTGCAAGGGCAGCTCCTGGGCAGAGCCCTCTTCAGATCATCCCACAGATGTTCGATCGGATTCAGGTCTGGACTCTGGCTGGGCCATTCCAAAACCTTAATCTTCTTCTGGTGAAGCCATTCTTTTGTTGATTTGGATGTGTGCTTTGGGTCATTGTCGTGCTGAACAAGATGAAGTTCCTCTTCAGCTTTCTAGCAGAAGCCTGAAGGTTTTGTGCCAACACTGACTGGTATTTAGAACTGTTTATAATTCCCTCTACCTTAACTAAGCCCCCAGTTCCAGCTGAAGAAAAACAGCCTCAAAGCATGATGCTGCCACCACCATGCTTCACTATAGGTATGGTGTTCTTTTGGTGATGAGCAGCAGTGTTGTGTTTGTGCCAAATATACCTTTTGGAATTATGACCAACAAGTTCAACCTTGGTTTCATAGGTCCATAACACATTTTCCCACGTTTGGGAGATTTCAAATGTGTTTTTGCAAAATGTAGCCAGGCTTGGATGTTTTTCTTCGTAAGACAAGGCTTCAGTCTTGCCACCCGAGATGGGAGATTGTTGTAACATGTACTAAACAGCCAGTACTGTCATGCGGTGACCCTCCCGGGCCACCATAAGACGCCAAAAGTCGCCAGTGAGTTTTGCATTGATGTTTAATTAACATGAACACAAAACTATGAGCCGCGATGGGCAAAAACACTCAATACAGGATGCATGGGATTGTAAGGCTCACCCAGCCACTTACAATATTAACCGATAACATGGACATGAATAAAGACACAAACCTTGACATGAACGTGATGACACACCAGGAATCTCTCAGGATGTTTGACGGTGTTTGACGATACTGCTGCATCAACCTGCTGTCAGCGCCCGCTAATAAAGCCGGCAGCTAACGAGCACTGATGCAGAACAGCTGATCGGCTTTGACAGCAGGAAGCCCCACCGAGCGCTGTCACAATAAGAGCCCGGGGAGCCAGAATGTAATCCACTGCTGTCAAAGCCGGCAGAGATGATGCATGGCCTGAGCGCGGACGAGATCAGCGTTCGGGTCATAACAAGTACTTGCCAGAAATTCCGATAGCTCCTTCAATGTTGCTATCGGCCTGTTGGCAGCCTCCCTGACCAGCTTTCTTCTCGTCTTTTCATCAATGTTGGAGGTACGTCCAGTTCTTGGCAATGTCACTGTTGTGCCATATTTTCTCCACTTGATGATGACTGTCTTCACTGTGTTCCGTGGTAGATTTAGTGCACTGGAAATTCTTTTGTACCCTTCTCCTAACTGATACCTTTGAACAATGAGATCCCTCTGATGCTTTGGAAGCGCTCTGTGGACGATGGCTTGTGCTGTAAGATGTGACTACAAAAATGTCAGGAAAAGCCTACCAGAGCAGCTGAACTTTATTTGAGGCTAATCAGAGGCACTTTAAATGGTGGCAGGTGTGTGCCGACTCCCATTTAACGTGAGTTTGAATGTGATTGGTTAATTCTGAACATAGCCACATCCCCAGTTATAACAGGGTGTGCACATTTATGCAGCCAGGTTATTGTAAGTTGTTTTTTATTTTTCCTCTTAAAAGATTTGTTTGTTTTTCAATTGGATTGTATGGGTTATAGGTCACTTTAATGGGGAAAAAAGTTTTGAAATGATTTATCTTGGTCTCATTTTTTTTTTACATCACAAAAACCTGGAATTGAACAGGGGTGTGGAGACTTTATATATCTAATGTGTGTGTGACTTGGCCATACTTGACCCTTCATTTAACCGTGTCACCAAGGTCTACCTGGTGTCGATCTTGAAAGATCTGCTTTGGCCGTGATAGATTTTGGTATGGGTTTGTTCTGGAATGTTGCCTTGTGGAGCTGGTAACGTCTTGATCTGTATCTTTCACACTTGCTCGGCTGATTCCCAACTACTGTTCCCTAAGGTAAGTGTTTAATTTTCTTACACCAGAGCCTTTTGTTTCATCAGAAGACATTTACAAATGCAGGGATAGTTGACTTTCTGGGTACCAGTTTTCCATCAAATATAATTGACTGACCATCCTCACTGAGGGTGTAATGCTGCCTATTCTGCCACAGTTGAATAAGTGCAGAGCGCTGTGTTCTGGATCTCTCTGCTGCAGGAATGTTAAATTGCCTTTTCAGTGCCTTGAGTATGGCATTGTAGGTCTCATCAGACATTTGTCTGTGTCCATGTCCTCTGCATTCCAAAATGATGCAGGAGAAGATAAAAATTGTTTGTATACCAGCTCTGTTCTGGGGCGACGCCTCGACCCAGTGGAGGAGATAGAAGAGAGGAGGATGATGGCTAAGCTGCCATCTCTGCTGGAGTCCAAGTCCCACTCCACGTGGGATACGCTGAACGCACTGAGGAGCTCATTTAGCAGTAGGCTGTACCACCCTAGGTGCACGATGGAGGGGTTCTACAGGTCCTTCCGACCTACAGCTGTCAGACGTTATAACCTAAATACTGCTCATATAGGTCGTATTAAACACCACAACTCGGTAAAATAGAGCTCATTCCTTCCAATACATTACTAAGACAATTAAAATTATAATTGAAGGTGGCAACAACACTGTTGATTCAAATGTTAAATATACTAGGGATGTGATTTTTCCTCTAATTCGCAGAATTCCGCCTTTTTTTTATCTTCCAGGAAGATAAAGTACGTTAAGTACGTTAGCGGCTTGTGGTCCACGAACGCAGTGAAGGTGCGCCCTTTCAGCCAGAACTGGAAGTGGCGTATGGCCAGGTGGAGAGCCATCAACTCTCTGCCGAACACGCCGTATTTACGCTCACTGTCGTGCAAAGACCTGCTAAGAAAAGGTGAGCGGCTGCCAAGAACCGGCAACGCATTGCTCCACGACGGCCGCTATGCCCATGTCCGAGGCGTCGGTAGTGAGCGCTGTCCGAGCCGCCGGGTCTGGGTGCGCCAGTAGTGCAGCGTTCGCCAGAGCTGTTTTAACCTCAGAACACCTGCTCCCGCTCAGGAGTCCAGTCGACTCTGTCCGCCGGTTTCCGTTTCTTGAGTGCAGCGTACAACGGCTGTATGAGCTGGGCTGCGCGGGGGAGGAAACAGTAATAAAAGTTAACCATCCCCAAAAACTCCTGCAGCGCCCTGACATTGATGTTGAGGAGAAAAAAATAGCAAAACAGTTGAGTTAGATTACTTTTATGATTCCAAACAGTTTGAAATTGACAGTGGACATTGACTCATAACTTTTGAATATTTCTAAGACTTGGCTGCATCAGTGATTGTGCAAAATGAACAGCTCAAGACTCAATGGAGATTGAAACTGGTGATCTGAAATGAATGCTGAAATTATAAAAAGTAATGGTATGTTGGAATTTTTTCTATTATGGAATAGATAAAATTAACTGATTTTGATTTGATCAAGTGTTAAAGCATGTGATGGATAATGCTTGTTGGAATATTTTAGGAATGCTATCTTCTTGGAACATAAGGCAATATTATACAGTAATAAGTGGCATTCAGCTGTTTGTTTTATGTCATTTAAGCACAGTTCTGGTACTTAAAAATCATAAAAACCCAGGAGCTTGCCCCCCCACCGGGGCTCTGCCCTGGACCCCGCTGGGGGACTGCGTCCCCCAGACCCCCTGCTGAATTTTCAGATAATTTCCCCAACCCCAAATCACATCCCTAATATACTGTCTGAGTACATATTCATACTCTGCCAGTAATTTAACTGTAACTAGTGCATACCTGTGCATGCCCGTAGAAACCAAGTATAAGCAAGTATTTCTGCATGCCCATAGAAAGCAAGTGTAAGCAAGCATTTCTGCATGCCTGCCTTTGATCTTTGACATGGTTACCATGGCAACAGTAACCATGGTGAAACCTGCCTTTGATCTTTGACGTCACCACTCGTTCAGTGATGCCTGCCTTTCATCTTTGATGTCATAGCGAGTCCTATAATTGTGACACACACAGACAGACAGATACACACACAGCGATTTCTTGAATTATAATATGACTAGTGCATACCTGTGCATGCCCGTAGAGGGGATGCATTGGAACAGAATTCTTGCCAGTTACAGGACAGTTGGTATAGCAACTCAGCACTAAGTGGCAATCACATGCGACAGCTTTTGTATGCAGCAAAACATAAAAATCACACAAACTATGCCCTGCCACCTGGGGCTGTTTGCCCCTGCTTGTTACTTCTTCTCCTGCCTGTCACTGTTCTGTTATGTTGCTTACCTGTGTCTATATATGTCTTGTAGGGAGTCCTGTGCTCTGTCTATGTGCCGTCATATAGACATCATCTGGTGGGTCTTCTTCGGTCAGACCACTGAATGGTGGCAATAATTATTGCTTTGCAGTGGGTGGAGGAGGTCAGACCAGACCGGGTGGTGGTGTGCACGACTCACTTGCAGCTCTAAAAACCATACAGACACTAAAATCTACAAGGGAAGACCTGGTAATTGAGCTATATCACAGTTTATTTAGGGTACACGGGTGGTGGAGAAGTTCAGTTTTGTTGGGTTCTTGCATCTGAAGGGTTGAAAGGGAATGACTGTGCAGACAAATTAGCAAAAAGTGCTCTTGAAAAAGAGATAACCGTACCATTGTCTCTTGGAAAAGGGGAAGGGAAAGCAGTAATGAAGACAAAAAGGAACCTGAGCTATGGCAAAAAAGATGGGATGAAGATCATAAAGGTCAATCGTATTACAAAATACAAAAATCTGTTGCAATAAAGAATTTCATAACAACCAAAAGGAGGGAAGACATCATTATGGCAAGACTCAGACTGGATCACACACGTTTAAACGGCATTTTATTCACCATGGGGAAAAGCCAAAGTGACAAATGTAGATGGAGAATATGGAGTAAAAGAAAATGTTGAGCACATCTTATTACACTGTCACAAATACGGAAATGAAAGACAGATAATGGAAAATGAAGTTCGGGAAGCTGGGAGGGAATGGGAGTTAACTGGGATTTTGGGAACAGATAAAGATGGAGAGGCAATAAGAATCACAAGGAGGGCTCTTTTCTCTTTTTTAAATAACACAGGATTAAGTCATAGCATTTAGGGGTCGGGCTCAGATGACATAATGTTACACACTCTTGTACAGTAGGTGGCGGTATGCACCTTTCAGTTGTTTGCTATCCGCCAGTACCCGAGAGAAGAAGAAGAAGGGTCTCCTCCTGTCTCAGACGGCTGTGTTGTTCACAGTCATGCCTGCGGCATACTGGTGGAACCTGAGGTGTTCACGTTCACGGCATCTTTTCTGACGTGCAGAAGTTCTCATTATATTGCTCTCCATCTGGTGGGTCTTCTTCGTTCAGAGCACTGGTTGAGGGATAGGTGCGTCGTAATTCCAGTTCATGGGCACGATCCTGAAAAAGTGGCTTTCGACCCTGTTCAGGAAGGCCCGTGCATGCCTGTAGAAACCAAGAAACCAGAGCACCCAGAGAAAATTAGTGCTTTGCTTGGCATTTTACACATTTGTAGTGTAGACTGGCATTCGTCAAGGTTACACATTTTCCGTCATATAGGCATGGCGAGTCGTCCTATGATGTTACACATTTGCCGTCATGTAGGCATGGCGAGTCGTCCTATGATGCCTGAGTCCATAGGACATGCTATGATGATGAGGCAGAGATCGTATGATGTCCTAGAAACGTGCTTTAAAGTCTGTCATACTCTGTGGTGGTGAAGGGTGTCCTGTCTCAGACGGGTGCGATGTACTGCTGGAACCTCAGGTGTTTCATCTTCATGGCATCTTTTCTGATGTGCAGCAGTTGTCGTCATTCTATTGCTCTCTCCATCTGGTGGGTCTTCTTCGTTAAGACCACTGGTTGAGGGATAGGTGCGTCATAATTCTAGTTCATGGACAGGATCATGAAAATCATAAGGACACATGGTCTATATGACATCATAAAGACACATGGTATAGGCGTCCTATGATGTTCAGGCAGTGATCATATGACATCATAAAGACACATTTGTCTGTGTCCTATGCACATAGACACATAGACAAATCTATGTGTAACATCATAAAGACAAATCGTCCTATGATCTCTGTGGTCTGTGTGACATCATAAAGACATTTGTCGACACACAGACAAATCTGTGTGACAAAGTGACCGCATAAAGACAAATCGTCCTATGATCTCTGTGGTCTATGTGACATCAAGACACGTTTGTCGTCCTATGATGCCTGAGCTCATCGGACGTCCTATGATGTTCAGGCAGAGATCATAGACCGTTCTATGATGCCTGAGTTCATGGTCTATATGGCATCATAGGACACATAGTCAAATGTGTCTTTACCGCAACTGAAAGGCGGTATGCATACTGCCACCTACTGTACAAGAGTGTGTAACATTATGTCATCTGAGCCCGACCCCTAAATTCTATGACTTAATCCTGTGTTATTTACCTTCTCGTGATTCTTATTGCCTCTCCATCTGTTCCCAGAATCCCAGTTAAATCCCATTCCCTACCGGCCTCTCAAACTTCATTTTCCATTCTGTCTTTCATTTCCATATTTGTGACAGTGTAATAAGATGTGCTCAACATTTTCTTGTACTCCGCATTCTCTACATTTGTCACTTTGGCTTTTCCCCATGGTGAATAAAGTGCCATTTAAACGTGTGTGATCCAGTCTGAGTCATACCGTAATGATGTCTTTCTTCCTTTTGGTTTTTATGAAATTCTTTATTGCAATAGATTTTTGTACTTGGTAATATGATCTACCTTTATGATCTTCATCCCATCTTTTTTGCCATAGTTCATTTCCTTTTTTTCTTGATTACTGCTTTCCCTTCACCTTTTCCATGAGACAATGGTATAGTTATCTCATTTCCAAGAGCACTTTTTGCTAATTTGTCTGCACAGTCATTCCCTTCCAGCCCTTCATGTGCAGGAACCCAACAAAACTGAACTTGTCCACCACCCGTGTACCCTAAATAAACTGTGATATAGCTCAATCACCAAGTCTTCCCTTGTAGATTTTAGTGTCTGTATGGTTTTTAGAGCTGCAAGTGAGTCCGTGCACACCACCACCCGGTCCGGTCTGACCTACACCCACTGCAAACCAATAATTATTGCCACTATCTCTGCTGTAAACACGGATGTATGTATGTTGGAGAGTCTTTTTGCGATAGTCACTTGAAATTCTGGGATGTATACTCCAACTCCAACAGAGCCCTCTTTATTCTTTGAACCATCAGTATAGAGCTGTAAGAAGTTATAAGATAAGATAAGATAAGCCTTTATTAGTCCCACAATGGGGAAATTCCAGGATTGCAACAGCATAGGGATAGCAACACTCAGAGCAACAATCAGAAGGCAAGAAAAAACAACATCTAGTAAACATATGTCCATATTACTATAAATGTATATATATAAACACACAGTGCAGAGCATTATGGCTGGTGGATGTGCAGCAGAAAGTCTAAGCTCTCTCTCCGCGGATGCAGCGGGCCAGCTGGAAGTCTTTGGGCATGATGGTGACCCCCTTAGCAAAGAAGAGACCACCAGGTGGGTCTCGCTGGTCTCCTGCAGAGCCATGACGGCGAAACTCAGGAAACGCAGGACGTTCTTGAAGTCCTGAGTTGTTTGGTGTTGTTTTGACTGCTCCAATGCACAGGCGAAGCGCTCTATGCTGCATTCTGTCTTTATTTTTTCCAGAGTCGTCTTTGCCACTGCTCCATAAATCATGCATCCATAGTCAATAATCGCATTAGTGCTCTGTAAATGTCAATGAATGCCTGTTTATCTGCACCCCATTCGTGTCCAGCTACAGCTTTTATGAGATTAATGACTTTTTTGCACTTTGTCTCCAGATTTTCAACATGAACTCTCCACGTGTATGCACTTTCAAACCACAATGCTAGATATTTGAACTCACTCACTTTCTCTATTGGTTGATTATATAATGTTAAAGGTTCTGGACCAGTACTGCATTTTTTTGTGAAAGTCATATAGCAGGTTTTACTGTTTGAAAAGTTAAATCCCCAGTCATATGACCACTTTTCCACTTTGTCCATTGCTTTCCTGATGTTTTTGAACACACATTTCGCATTTCTTCCCCTCGTCCATATGGCTCCATCATCTGCATATAGTGCTGTTTTGATGGATCCCTCTTGATCCTCAAACAAGTCATTAATCATTATATTGAATAAAACAGGGCTTATCACACTCCCCTGAAGAACACCATTTTCTATTTCAAAGTCATTAGAAACTTCTGATCCTACTTTAACCCTAATTGTCCTGTGTGTTAAAAAAATCCATTTTCCAATTATACATCCTACCACCAATGTCCATTTTATTCAATTTCATAAGAAGTCCATCCCTCCACAGTGAGTCATAAGCCTTTTCAGTATCCAGATAAACTATAACCATTACTTCTTTCATTTTGAGAGTCTTTTCAATATTATTACTTACCCTAACTAGAGCATCCACTGTGGATCTTCCTCTTCTAAAACCATTCTGATGGTCATTTATTAATCGTTTTTGCTCTAATACATATGAGAGTCTGTAAACTAACACCTTCTCCATCCATTTCCCTAAATCAGAATCAGAATCAGCTTTATTGGCCAAGTATGCACAACACATACAAGGAATTTGACTTGGGCTAAAAACTTGCTCTCGTTGTTCAGGTGGAGGATTGGCCTTGGGGGGGAGCGTGTGACGTTAATGCAATTGACCTATAGTTGCCTGGATTTGCTGGATCTTTCCCTGGCTTATTAAATGGTAAAATTACAGCCTTTTTCCACCCACTTGGGATAACCCCCTCCTTCCATATCCTGTTAAACAATTTCAGCACCAGTTGCATTGATTGCATAGGCAACTGCTGGAACATAGCATAGCTTAACTGATCATATCCTGGAGCTGTGTATCCACTATTTTGCAGAGCTCTCTTAAGCTCTGATATTGTGATCTCGAGGTCTAACACAGTCATGTCCTCTTTCACTTCATTTTTTAAGTTTGCATTCTCTGAGTTTATTCTCTGAGTTTAAATTGCAGACTTGGAGCAACGCGTTGAGGATCTTGAGCAATATTCTCATATGGATGATCTAATTATAAGTGGACGAGACATTAAATATCAATCATATGCTCATGCTACAACAGGAATGAGAGGTGAGGATGCTCCCCTGGGCGAATCAGTCTCCCTGGAAAACCAGGTGCTTCAGTTCCTTGATAGTAGAAATATAAAGGTCGAAGCAAATGCAATTTCAACCTGTCATGCTTTACCCAGAAAGGATAATAAAACAAAGAAATCAATTGTGATGCGTTTTGTGAACAGAAGGGTGAAGAATGACATACTGAGGCAGGCCAGAAAGCTAGGGGGGAACAGAAGTTTACCTAAATGAACATCTAACAAAAACTAATGCTGAAATAGCATGGCAAGCACGGATGCTGAAAAGACAAAATAAGATGCAGGCAGCATGGACAAGAAATTGTAGAGTTTGGATCAAACTAAATGGAACACCTGAGGAAGCAAAGAGTATAATAATAAGAGAGATTACTGACTTAAATAAATATAGATGAACACTGATTAAGAAAATTAAGAGACTATGATAATCCATATCCACACACACGGCAAGAATAGTTCTTTTGACATACCATGTCAATGTCCTTTAAAAAAAAAAAAAAAAAAAACTTAAACAAAAAAACTTATGACTGACTTTAGTAGACATCAATTAACCCCAGTCGGAGGAAGTCATTTGACACAGAGTGAGGAAATTCAACCTCAGAAAATATACCATTATGCTGAACATAAACTACAAGAGATGGAGAATGATATTGATCCTGATAACCACTTTTTCAATAATATTCATAATCATTGTGACAATTACACTGAAAAGCAATTCAAAAGTCAAGTGCAACCAGATGGTAAACTATCAATAATACACTTCAACAGCAGAAGTCTTAAAAACTTTCCACAGATTCAGGACTATTTAAAACAGCTAGACAGAAAATTTACAGCCATCGCAGTCTCTGAAACTTGGCTTAACGAAGAGCAGGCTCCCCTGATGGCAATAGAGGGATATCAGATGTTTCATATTAACAGATCTCAAAAAAAGGGTGGTGGTGTTGCACTGTATATTGATGACCTGTATAGGTGTAAACTTGTAAATGGAATGTCCTTTGCACTACCAGGGATTCTGGAATGTGTTACTGTTGAGATTGACCAAGATAAAACAAAAAAGCTAATTATAAGTTGTATATATAGAATGCCGGGAACTTGCATTGAGACATTCAGAGATAAATTAGTCGAGCTGTACAATAATATTACTAGTAAGAAAATGGTAGTAATTTGTGGAGATTTCAATATTGATTTACTAAATCAATATCAACAAAATGTAATTAGAGTTCATGAATTCTATGTACAGTATGAGTCTATATCCCACAATAACACATCCCAGTAGAATCACAGTTCACACTGCTACATTTATTGACAACCTGTTTGTTAATATTATTGATAAGAAAATAGAAAGTGGATTATTGATAAATGATATGTGACCATTTGCCAACCTTTGCACTTATCCATGGCCACACGGAGGTCAATACAGAAAAAATTTTAAAATCGTAAAGATACAAATCACAAAATGCAATCAGTTCTTTTAAAGAAGACTTGCTGAAGCAGGACTGGACAAAAGTCTATGTATCAGATGTAAATGAAGCCTACGACACATTTATGAACATTGTAACCACTCTTTATGAAAAAAATTGTCCATTAGTAAAGAAAAAGCTCAAACATAAATTTGTCGATAAGCCATGGTTAACCAAAGGATTACAAAAGGCGTGTAAAAAGAAAAATTTATTATATAAAGATTTTCTAAAGAAAAGGAAAAAAGAAGCAGAGCAGCGGTATAAAACATACAAAAATAAGTTAACATATATCATGAGATGTAGTAAAAGAGACTACTACAGTAAAGAACTGGAGAAAAAGAGAGACAGTATTAAAAATACATGGACAATACTTAACAATATTCTTGGAAATAAAAACAGAAATACAAGCTACCCAACCAATTTTTCAAAAAATAATACAACGACTCAGAGTGTGAATGCAGTTTCACCTGCAGATGAATTTAATAACTTTTTTGTTAACATTGGTCCTAATTTGGCTCGAGAAATACCCATTACGGCACCTACGGGTGATACAATAAACAAAAACACTGCTATAAAAGACTCCATTTTTATAAAGAACACAGACGAGAGAGAGGTCATCGAAATTGTAAAATCGTTTAAAAGTAAGACATCTACGGACTATGATGGTATTGACATGCTCTTAGTCAAAACTATTATCGAATGCTTAGTGAAACCGCTGACGTGTATTTGTAATCTGTCTCTCCAAACATGTATATTTCCCAATGCAATGAAAATAGCTAAAGTAATTCCGATATACAAGACGGGTGACAGAGGGGAACTTTCAAACTATAGACCAATTTCACTATTGCCGCAATTTTCCAAGATACTTGAAAAAATATTCTGTGAGAGAATTGACAACTTCATAATGAAGAATAATTTATTGTGTGAGCAGCAATATGGGTTCAGACACAAGGAGACAACTGCATTTGCTCTAATGGAATTTATAGAAAGAATATCAACTGCCGTTGAAAATAAAGAGTATTCAGTTGGGGTATTCCTGGATCTTAAAAAAGCATTTGATACAGTGGATCACAATTTATTATTAAAGAAACTACAAAATTGTGGTATTAGGGGGGTAGCACTGTCCTGGTTAAGTAGTTACTTAAAGAATAGATATCAGTATGTATGTGTTGGTAACAAAAACTCACAGTTACTGAAGGTTACTTGTGGAGTCCCACAGGGTTCAGTTTTGGGGCCATTGTTATTCAATATGTATATAAATGATATATGTAAAGTCTTGGAAAAAATGGATTTAATATTGTTTGCCGATGACACTAATCTATTATGCAGTGGAAGCAATTTGGAACAACTTTTGGATACACTCAGAAAGGAATTAGGAAAGCTTAAACTGTGGTTTGATTCAAACAAATTAACGCTCAATTTAAGTAAGACAAAATTTATAGTTTTTAACAACCATCACAACAACTTAGTATCTAAACTCAGTGTAAATGGTGTAGAGATTGAAAGGGTATCTGAAACTAAATTTCTTGGAGTAATAATTGATAATAAACCGTGTTGGAAGTCACACATTAATTATATTAAAGGTAAAATATCTAAATCAATTGCAATACTATACAGAGCGAAATATTTGCTGAATCAACCCACACTATATACCTTGTATCATTCATTAATACTCCCATACATGACATATTGTACTGAAGTATGGGGAAATACATATAAAACAAACATATATCCAGTCTTTATGCTTCAGAAGAGAGCTATTAGAATAATAAACAAAGCTGCTTACAGGGAACCAACAAACCCACTTTTTTTTTGAACTAAAAGCTCTCAAGTTGAAAGATCTGGTTGACTTTAACCTCTTGCACTCCGGGATACCGTGGGCCGTCACGTCTCTGCGTCCTAGTGCGTCTCAGTGCGCACTGTGCGTCTCAGTGCGCACTGAAAAAAAAAAAAAAAGCTGCATTTCTGTTCTTCCAGTACAGACACAGACGCGAACAGAAAGCCAAAGGAGTGCTTTGATTGGTTTAGATGTGATTGACCTCTCATTCGACTAATAAGAGCCTTGAATTGGGTTTCTGAAACCTTGAAGAACCAATGACTGAAAACCTAGCAAGAAGGACCTGCCTACCAACGACTGCGAATACAACGAACCAATTGAAGCAGAGAAGTTCGACTATTGAAACGCGTGCGTCCCATGCGTAAAATCTGTTTTGTGTAAGCCGCTGTGTGTAACGGTAGCGTTCGCCAGTCTTTTTTTATTACTACTGTTCTTATTTGTTTTGAAAAATCGTTCGCCAAAACCGCAATCATGGAAGCGCAAAACCGCAATCATGGAATCATGGTTTGACTGGGTCGCGTGACCAGAAACACGAGTCCGTAACAAGCGGACCAGCTTCATGTTCGTCTGACAATGAGGAACAGATGTTCGCCAGCGACACTGCTGTAAGTGTTATAAGCTAAATTATTCTTTATCACTGAAAATAGTAATAAAAATGACTTTTGACCGATCGGTAATTACAACGTCATTGCCACATGACGGACCGTTGACGGACCGTTTTTTGTGCACCAAGCTCCTCTATGGGTGGGGGGGTGGGGGGGTGGAGTTGTTATCCTCTACATTGCGGATATTTTAGTATAATTTTTAGTGCACTGTAGGTTATTTTTTCTTGTAAAAAAAGGCCACACATTTTTTACGTGGCATTCTTCTTTGTGTGTGGGGGGGCTTGTTTGTTCATTCATGAATGAATAAACAACCCCCCCCCCAAGATCAAGCTTCTATGTTCAATTATTCAAAAGTTATAGATGTTTTTCCAAACTGTGCCATTTGGCACAATTTGGCACAGTTCAAAAACACCTGGGAACTACCTGAGAACAAAGCTGTGTAATATATTTATTTTTTGTGGTATTGTTACAAAATTTTGACCTCAGCTTGATAACACTTGGTTCTACATTTCTGTTGCATTTTCCAGCCAGTATCTGACAGTCGTGTGTTACTTGCAAGCATTTGTATCTAAAAAAACACCCAGGCGAACTTTATTTTCTTCAAGTTCAGTATGTTTAGATGATTGTTACTCAGTAGCAGGAGCACTTAAAGAGATTATGACTGTTTTGCCAAAAATTTCAAAGTGTTTTCTTTTAAATGAGACCAACCCCATGAAGATGCTGCAAAGGGTTGAAGAACAGCTTTTGATTTACTTTGGGTATGTTTATTTTTCGGCGTTTTTAGGGAAATTGACCAGAGTGCAAGGTGTTAAAACTGCAGTAATAATGTTTAAAGTGAAGAATCTATCACTGCCTGCAAATATCCAAAAGCTGTTCCAAATAAGGGAGAAACAATATCATTTCAGAGGAACATGTATATTTCAAAAACCTTCGGTGAGAACTACCACCAAGCAACACTGTGTTTCAGTGCAAGGAGTCAGATTATGGAACGATTTTGGACCTGAATTAAAATCATGTACAACGCTTGGACAATTTAAACAAAAACTAAAGGAAGAAATACTCCAAACATATATACAAGATGACATGTAAAATCACATAAGGATTGTCATATCCAGTCTGTGTTGTGTTGTTGCTTAGTTTTCTTTTGTCACATTTTGTCTTAGCTTTGTTCCGAATTGTAATCGCTCTTGTTTTGTTTTGTTTTTTTGAATTCTTGGATGGAATATGGGTGGGCAATATAAGCTGCGGCTTCAGCCATCACCCATGTTGAACTGTATAATCAGAGGAGTTATTGTTTAATTTGACCTTGTTGGATTTTTTCCCCCTTTGTTATATTATTCTGTTTCTTTTTAATCTTTACTTTTAATCTATCCGAAATAAAGTTTATGCTGCCTTTGCTGTCTATGACTCTCACCAAGATGGTCTCCTCTATGCACTGCTGCAAAATGCTCTACCTAGGACTTCTGCCTTTTCTTTGTGTGATACAGCCATCTTGTCTCTATCCACTAAAGCTGGAATTTTAACTGATACCCTTTTCCCACTCATTTTTTTAAACATACTCCAGACATCACCTAGTTCTGTTTTCCTACCAAGGGTGGAACAAAATTCTCTCCATGTTGACCTTTTCCTGTTTTTAATAATCCTTCAAGCTACTGCCCTTTTCTTTTTATACTCTATTAAGTTTTCACTAGTCATATTCTTCCTCAGCTCTCTGAATGCCTTGTTTTGCTCTTTTATTGCAATACTACATTCATCATTCCACCAGGGTACAACCTTCTTCCTACCCTGTGTTGTTTTCTTAGGTATACTTGCTATTGCAGCATTCAGAATATGATTGGCTACCTAACTTGAACACTCTTCTATGCCACCTTCTAATGTTACCAAATGACAAGATTGAACACAGTATTGCCTAAATTTTCCCCCAGTCTGCCTTGTCAAAACACCATCTTGTAAAACATCTTCCCTCTTGTATACATACTTCAGTTTTAATGACTGTAAGTATTGGGAAGTGATCACTTCCCATAGTTGTCCTATTCATAACTGTCCATTCACAGGTGCTCACTAAAGAATCAGAAACCAGAGTCAGGTCAATACATGAGAATGTGCCCCTATGCACATCCACCCTGGTACCTTAACCACTGTTGAGAAAAATTAACAATCTTTCATCTAGCATCTCTTCCACAACATTTCCATTGTTATCTGCATGTGTGTTTCCCCACAAGCTATTGTGGGCATTAAAGTCTCCACACCATACTTCGTTCATATGCCCTTTCCCTGCCATAACACTGAAAATATCTGCTGTTAACTTCCTACATGGGTTGTAATAATTAATCAGCTTAACCTCTTACACTCCGGGATACTACGGCACGGGCGCCCGTAATATTTCCTTGTCCATTTGGCCTACATATTTCAATAATATTACACTCTACATCCTCAGGGGAGGGAATCACCCTATACGCCAGGCCATCTTTAATGAAAGTGGCGCATCCTCCTCCATTTACAGTGTTAATTCTATCCTGTCTGATTGAACTGTATCCTGGAATAACAAACTCTAAGTGAGATTGAAGCCATGTCTCCTGTACACACACTACCTGTGGAACAACTAGTTCGTAAATATACTTCTTGAGCTCTTGTCCATTTGCTATAAGACTCCTCGCATTCCCCTGTAGTATATGTATTACCATAATTAAGATCTTGTTTCAGCATGTGCAGTCTTCCCAGTTTCAGCTTTCAATAAAGCATGAATCTGGTCAGCTGTGATATCTTTCACATCTAGGAAGCTTTCTGCTTCTTTCACAATGGTTTTGATTCTGTCACTTTTCTTCTGTAGCTGTGCAGCAACATTCATGTTGTGGCAGATAAAAGCTATAAAGTTTGTCCACTTAACTATCAATGTGTCATCATCCATTTTGCATTTATGAACACAAACATTCCTTGCAGCTGCACGATCCTGTGCTTGCGTGGGACCCGTTGATTGCTGGGCTTCCATTTGAACTGAACTTCTTTGAGGAAGGCCTGCTGTGTTTCTGACTATTCCTGCCTCTCTAACTGTCTGTAGAGCTTCCGCATATGAGATTTTCTTAGTTATTCTGATTTCCTGGACTTGTCTAGCTTCCCTCTGCACAACACATCCTCCATATGCAGCACTGTGTTCACCTCCGCAGTTGCAACACTTTACTTTGGCGTTCTTGTCACATTTACCATATTCATGCTCCCCTCCACATCTAGCACATCTTAGCTTTCCCCTACATTGCTGAGCAGTGTGACCCATCCTTTGACATTTGTAGCACCTGAGTGGCTTTGGGATGTATTCTCTGACACTGAAATACATGTATCCTATTAGGACTGATTTAGGGAGTGTTTCCTCAAACTGAATCATGACAGACTTTGTGTCCTTCAGCAAACCTTCTTTTTTACTCTGTAGCCTTTTCACATCCTTCACCTTTCCTCCTTGGTTCTCGTTTTTCACTTCTTCCATAGACATGCATAAAGGGACACCTGATATAACCAGGGATGTGATTTTTCTGCCAATTTGCGGAATTCCGCCTTTTTTATGAAACGACGCGCCTGATTGGCTGGTTGTCCTTGCAGTGACCGATGAACGCGGCTGTTTCTTATCTTAAAGGCAATCCTTTCCTTTCCTCGATTTTCCTTGCTCTCGCATACACTTTCGCATACGGAAAATCGACTGTGCCGGGAAGACGATATGCACATGGTGTCACAACACGATTGACTATGGTGGAAGAGGATTTAAGTCTCTCAAGAGTCATGCTAGGAGCAAAAAACATGAACAAGAGGTCAAATCGAGGTCCACTAATTACTCAATTGCTGGAACTTTCGGTGTTAAGAAAAAAACATCTAAACCATACGGGCTCCATCCTTTGTTGACGACACGATCGGACACGGAAATCGAAAGAAATGATCCACCCCAACAACCAGTGCCAGTTGCGGATAGAGTAGTGAATTTTGAGCTATGTGAAGATATATTTTTGTATACATGTCATCTAGTTAATATTTTCTTCATCTTGCCTGCTGAAGATGTTTTGGACTTTATTTTAAAAATATTTTTAACGCCACACATACTTAGAATTACGTTTATGTTTGTGCTTTTCTGTCTTCCCTAATTAATATCACATATATCAGATATGGATTTTGTCATCTATTATGTTACTGAATGATAATTGCTTGCTTGCATGCACATATATGTATGCTATTTTCTACAGTTAAATGTTTGTAGTCCCGTGTGTATTGCTCGAAAAAAAGGTGCTCTCGGCAGAGCGGAAGCAGCTTGAAGTGAAAATGGATGCCCAAATGAGCAAGTCTGCTTCAAGGAAGACGGTTCAAGCTGCTCAGAAACAAGCCAGGAAGATCCACATTAAGGCATTGAAGTCCGAAATTAAAAAAATGTAGTGTAGATATAGGGGAATATGCTGAAATGGACTTGGAACTTTGTATATTTTCTGTAGATATGTTGACATTGATGTTGAGGAGAAAAAAATAGCAAAACAATTTAGTTACATTACTTTTATGATTCCAAACAGTTTGAAATTGACAGTGCACAGTGGACATTGATTCATAACTTTTGAATATTTCTAAGACTTAGCTACATCAGTGATTGTGCAAAATGAACAGCTCAAGACTCGATGGAGATTGAAACTGGTGATCTGAAATGAATGCTGAAATTATAAAAAGTAATGGTATGTTGGAATTTTATTTCTATTATGGAATAGATAAAATTAACTGATTTTGATTTGATCAAGTGTTAAAGCATGTGATGGATAATGCTTGTTGGAATATTTTAGGAATGCTATCTTCTTGGAACATAAGTCAATATTATACAGTAATAAGTGGCATTCAGCTGTTTGTTTTATGTCATTTAAGCACAGTTCTGGTACTTAAAAATCATAAAAACCCAGGAGCTTCGGGGGGCCTTGCCCCCCCATCCCACCCCGGACCCCGCTGGGGGACTATGTCCCCCAGACCCCCTGCTGAATTTTCAGATAATTTCCCCAACCCCAAATCACATCGCTGGTTCATGTTGGAATTCTGAGCTTTCGGTATTGTTTTCAGTGGAATTATGAGATTTTTATCGAAGGATCAGGAGTCATCAGTGCTAGAAATAGCACTCTCCTTTCAACCCAATGTCAACCTTCAACCCAATGTCTTTTTTTTTTAAGCACAGTTCTGGTACTTAAAAATCATAAAAACCCAGGAGCTTCGGGGGGCTTTGCCTCCCGAGTCCCGCCAAAGGGGCTTTGCCCCAGACCCCGCTGGGGGACTGTGTCCCCCAGACCCCCTGCAAAATTTTCAGATAATTTTCCAAACCCCAAATCACATCCCTGTATAACGTCCCTCAAGTTAGCTGTTGCGCCAGGAACATGCACCTTCATTTGTTCTCCTTTTAGACATGTCATTGTCAGTATTTTCTCTTGCTATTGTTTACTTGTGGCATGAATTAACAGCCTGTTATTCTTCAAGAACTTTGCAAACTTAACTCTCCCAATTTCTTTCTCAATTGCTTTTGTTAGCTTAACCGGGTGATAGTGCCCCCCACTCTGATTGAACTCAGTGACAGCCTTGCAGTCATTCCCTGCATCCTCAAACTGCCATCCATTTTGGCCAGTTCGTGTTTTCTTCACATTGTTACTTCCTCCCGCATCACTCTCATCTGACCCGCTTCTAAGTCTTGGTGCCCCCCCTAGCTGCTCTTTCTCATATTTTATTTATTCTTGATGTACAGCACTTTGTGTCAGCTGCAGTTGTTTTTAAAGTGCTTTAGAAATAAAGTTGGATTGGATAATGTATGGGCCTGTATTACTATATTAATCCAGGAAATTTGGTCCTGATGATGTACAGTAGATGTCAGTCTGTAGCAAAGATAAGGTTACTTTAGTTAAGCTAGCTAGTAGTTAGCTAGTGCTACATCTGTGTGTCTGCTTTTGTTTTCAGCCCTGCCTTTTCAGTGTCTTCAGATGAAGTAGAGTCAGAACTATGGATGTATTAATACAGCTTTTTTTAATGTCCCATTCCATATTTTAAAAATTGGGGTATCAGCCGATAGGATCGTAAATATCGGACCAGGCCATCTGTAGTCAGAACCATGTGTTACGGCTGTGAGACTTCAATGGAACCCATGAGGTTTATTAAACTAAACTTTGGGGGAAATAATCTCAAAATAAAAATGTTGCAGCTAGCTGAGCTAACTATTAGCATGAACCCAGAGACGACATCACCATCTCCAGGGTGTAAAGTTCAAACATTTTACAGTTGTCACACTGACGGAACATAGATTATTAGAGCAGTGCTGGAGCAGAGTGGGTATCTGGTGATCGAAACTAAATATGTACTGTTTTCATGACATACTTAATGATGTCATGCTTTAATCTAGATTTTATTGTGACTTTTAGACACACTTGACCTTTGGTAAGGAGTTCACTGAGGCTGTTGAGATGAAGCAGGTGGCGCAGCAGGAGGCAGAGCGAGCTCGTTTCGTCGTGGAAAAGGTATGTTTTGTTCCTGTTCCTGCTAGATTTCTACAGATGGGCGTGACCAGAGTAACGTCTCTTCTCCTCCACAGGCAGAGCAGCAGAAGCAGGCAGCCATCATCTCAGCAGAGGGAGATTCTCAGGCTGCGCTGCTCATCGCCAACTCCCTGATGGAGGCCGGTGACGGTCTGGTAGAGCTGCGTAAACTGGAGGCAGCCGAGGACATTGCCTTCCAGCTCTCGCGCTCCCGTAATGTCACCTACCTGCCGTCCGGTCAGGGCACATTGCTGCAGCTGCCCCAGTGATAGCTCCTCGCCACATGCCCGCCCTGCTCTCATCACCGCCAACCATCACTCGGGCCGCTGAAGGGGCAGGCAGAGGGTTCGTAAACGGATCCTCCCAACATAACGGCGTACATTCCTGCCACTCCTTCTCTGACCACCTCTGGACTGATAGCAGTGTGGTGGGGAGACGGAGTGCGAGGTCTGCCCTGATGTAGGCCAGTAAAGAAGTCACCTACTCCACGACAATAATAAATATGTACACACCTGTTCTGAGACGGAACGCAGTAAATTATACTTCATGTCATGGTGTTTCAGAATAAAAGCACTTATGAGTGGAAATCTACCATTGTTGTTGAGTGAAGGGAACCATCATGGTTCCTTTATGAAGACAAAGCCCAGTTATCCACGTTTCTGTTCTGTTTTGTATCCTTCTTCCCCCAGATGAATTGGAATGTGCCTGTTGGACGGTAGAGTGACCTTTGATTCTTTAGTTGTGGCTGTGTAAACCTCCGTGGTTCAGGCTCAAATAAAATAGTCTTTCTACCTCCCAGTGGTCAGTCTGTTGGTCTAAGGTGGAAACACGGATGTTCAGTATTTATACGCGGCGTACTGATGTCATGGATTCGTGGTGACGTTTAAACAGCGCTAAAGCCTCTGTACTGTAGCTAAATATGGATTATTTCAGCGTACTTCAAAAGTTGAATATAACCCAGATCCAGAATGCTGCAAAATTATGAGGGGAAAAAAATGCAAATTCATGAGAAAAAGTAGCATATTTGCAAGGGTGCAAGTTTATGAAGAAAAAAGGTGCAAATTTATAAAGAAAAAAGCTGCAAGTTTATGAAAAGAGCAAATTTATGAAGACAAAACCTGCACATTTATGAGAGAGCTAAAGAATAAAGCTACAAGAATAAAGGCTGCAAATTTGAGAAATACAAATTTATGAAGAAAAAATGTAGCAAATTTACAAGAACAAAAAAGCTGTATGGAATAAGGTTTGTGCCAGCAGGAATTGAGTTTCAAATGTTTTTTATTTGAATAACTGAATTTGAACCTGAATTAATCAGTTTGAATAGTTGCTTTTAAGATTTGAATCTAAATGACCTAATTTGAAATTGAATCTATTGGTTTGAATGCTTATTGCAATAAAATTGAAACCATTTCATTTACTTAAAAAATTTGGCTCCCTAATTCATTATCAGAGTTCAGTTTCACTTCTTGTCAGATGGATTCGGTTTTTTATTTCAGGTTTTTGTGCCACACATCCAGGACCTAGCCTCAGTCAAAACTAGTCGAGCACAGATAGAACTCTGTTTTATGTCCACAATTCTCACTTTATGTACTGTTTACCTGTTACACACCCGCACGGACTTGAGTGGTTAATTCAAAGTGATGTCCAGCAGTCACACGCCAGGTTTGTAAAAATAATAATAATGTCATGTATGAGAAGAAGCTTCATGTATGCATACAAAACATGATTAGCCAGGGCAACAGATTAGCAGAGATCAACAGCAGAGCCTCCGTTCAGGTGTTGGAGGAGGAGGTGATCCTGCTGTCAGGGCACTGATCTGTCAAAAACCAGAGGCTTTCTGTGAGACATGTTTTTGCTACACAAAGTTTGGTGGAGCCAGAAGTGGACAAAGGTCAGTAACTTGTGTTAATCTTGGCTATTTAGCATCATAGAAGACAGAATTATGAAACAGTAAAGAATGAAGTATTGTACCGTCTCTGACTTACTAAGAGGATGGAGACTGTAGTTACAATGGTTATCCTTTAAAATTAGGTTTCAAACTAATAAAGCTGTTAGGTTGGCAAGTAAATTAGTAGCGTTGTTAGCTTGATAACTAGCCACAGTCAGCTGGTAAGATGCTAACGTCAGAAATCATCCATCCATCTTCTACTGCTTAATCCTGTTCAGGTCGTGGGAGGGCTATCCCTATCCCAGCATCTTTGGGCTAGAGGCAGGGTACACCCTGGACAGATCACCAGTCCATCGCAGGGCCGCAGAAATCGGCACTTAAAAATGGCTTTAGATATAATCTATAGATTATCCATCTAAACTGACACACTTTAGATTTGTAACAGCCTAATATTACATTTAATGTATTGATAAAAACTTGTCACATTTGCCTTGTGACAGCAGATGATCAATAACTGTCCAGTTTTGTCTTTAATTATTAACTACACAGAGCTCATCCACAATATTAGTGCAGTATTGTTTGCATGACATATCACATGATGTACAGAAACATGATTGTGTGGAAGATGAACGCAGACGAGACAGTGAGCTGGACAGCACATGAACTTTATTCCTCTTCCAACATAAAACACAGAAACTCTAAATCCTGAGTGCCTGAGCGAACTCCTTTATACTCTTTTTTTATTTTAAATTCCCGTACAGGGTAAACACATTAACATTCAGACTGCAACACATGTAAACACATTAACATGACACTGACACACGTCACAGAGCAGGTCTTGCTACCATACATTCGCACCCCTGCGTCCTCGGGTGTGAACCAGGCATGGTGGGGGGCGAAAGGCACATCTTTGTTTATTTGCCCCCCCCCCCCCACCCTATCTTCTCCCCCACCAACCCCTTTGTTCTGGGTGGAGTGCCATGTGTATTGGGTCCACCACACAGCACCCCCCCGGCAAACACCCTGAAGGGGCTCTAACCCTCTGGCACCTTGGGCTTGACCCAGCGCCCGTAACGGCTGTAATGTGGAGTCGCCGGACCGGCCAAAGCGTCTTGCTGTTGAGGCAGGAGACAAACTCGGCCTCCGGCGTGCAATCCTATAGAGGGGGAAAGGGTGGGGAGGGGGAAAGCCTAGTCTGCTGCCAACAGTTCTCTGCAGGGGGAACACCAACTTTTGGAGCCACTGTAGGTGGGCGTCCACGCCGGGGAGCTTGACCCAACACCACCTGTTCATCTGCCAACACATAAGCAGGCTTAAGCCTGTCAATCTAGACCATTTCCTTACGCTCCCCAAAATCTAACACAAAATGCTTTGTCCCGGTTTCCAGCACTCTGAACGGTCCGTCATACGGTGGGCACAGCGGGGTTCTGTGCGCGTTGTGCCTAACAAAAATTAACTTGGCGCTCTGTAAGCTCTTTGGGATGAAGGTGTGGGGAAGACAATGGTGCGCCGGGCCCAGCACATTGGCCAGTCCTGTACCGTGAAAAAATTGCATGGGCAGATCAGGCGTGGGGTTTTCCTGTAAAAACTCCCTGGGTATCCGCAGTTCGTCGGCCTCCGTCGGTCTATGATGACCATGGAAGAGAATCCTAAACGTCTCTGCTGGGACAGCACCGCCTGTGGCTGAACAGGCCGATGCGCGAATGAATGGCAGTCCCTGTCACACAGGTCGCACTTGTGGGTGGTCTCCGTGCTGCTGGGTCTGTGGTGGTTCTTCCTGCGGGTCCTTTTCTTCATCTGCTGCAGCAGTCAGTCTCTCTTCACCCGCCTTGAGCTGTCTGGTCAGGGTGCCTCTCCATTTGGAGCGGTCCGTTGCAAGGTCCTCCCAGCGCTCTGTGTTGATCTCCAGGGCCTTGATGTCTCTCTTGCAGACATCTCTAAAGCGCACCTGTGGGCGGCCAACGTCTCTCCTGCCAGTCGCCAGTTCTCCGTAGAGGACGTCTTTGAGGATTCTGCCATCCTCCATATGGTGAACGTGGCCTAGCCAGCGGAGCCTGCGCTGCCTGAGTAGAGTGAACATGGAGGGAAGGCCGGCGCGGGACAGAACTTCTGTGTTGGGCACTTTGTCCTGCCAGGATGTGGGGAATGCAGCGCAAGTGGAAGGAGTTCAGTCTCTTTTCCTGCTGGGCGTATGTTGTCCATGTCTCACTCCCATAGAGCAGTGTGCTGATGACGCAGGCGTTGTACACTGCCATCTTCGTCTTGACAGAGAGTTTGGGATTCTCCCACACTCGTGTGGTGAGGCGAGCGAGTGTGAAGGCTGATTTTCCAATCCTCTTGTCGATCTCTGTATCAAGGGAGAGGTTGTTGCTGATCGTGGACCCCAGGTACGTGAACTGATTCACGACCTCCAGCTCGTAGTCGTCGATGGTGATGGTTGGTGGTGCTTCCGTGCCTTGCGCCAAGACGTTAGTCTTCTTCAGGCTGATGGTAAGCCCGAAGTCCTTGCATGCCTGGGAGAAGCGGTCCATCGGGGTCTGAAGCTCCTGCTGTGTGTGGGTTGCGACTGCAGCGTCGTCTGCGAACAGCATGTCTCTGATTAGAGCCTCGCGTACTTTGGTTCTGGCTTTCAGGCGGGCGAGGTTGAAAAGCCTGCCGTCAGATCTTGTGTGCAGGTAGATTCCCTCTGTTGCTGTGCTGAAGGCATGCCTCAGGAGCATAGCAAAGAAAATCCCAAAGAGGGTTGGCGCAAGTATACAGCCCTGTTTCACTCCGCTGCGTATGTTGAATGGCTCTGAGACGTTGCCGTCGTGCTGCACTATCCCCTGCATGTTGGTGTGAAACGATTCGATGAGGCTTTGCAACTTTGGTGGGCATCCTATCTTTGGCAGGATCTTGAAAAGGCCCTCTCTGCTGACCAGATCGAACGCTTTGGTGAGGTCGATGAAGGCGACGTACAGGGGCATGTTCTGTTCTCTGCATTTCTCCTGAAGTTTCTCCTGAATCCATCTACACACAGACACTACAGACACAGCCGCGAACAGAAAGCCAAAAGAGTGCTTTGATTGGTTTAGATGTGATTGACCTCTCATTCGACTAATAAGAGCCTTGAATTGGGTTTCTGAAACCTTGAAGAACCAATGACTGAAAACCTAGCAAGAAGGACCCGCCTACCAACGGCTGCGAATACAGCGAGCCAGTTGAAGCACAGAAGTTCGAAAGCGTGCGTCCCTTGCAAAATCTGTTTTGTGTAAGGCTGGGTGAAGAGAGACTGACTGCTGCAGCAGATGAAAAAAGGACCCACAGGAAGAGCCGCCACAGACCCAGCAGCACGGAGACCACCCACAAGTGCGACCTGTGTGACAGGGACTGCCATTCGCGCATCGGCCTGTTCAGCCACAGGCGGTGCTGTCCCAGCAGAGTAGACGTTTAGGATTCTCTTCCATGGTCATCATAGACCGACAGAGGCCGACGACGAAGGCTGGGTGACACACACGTGTTCGCCAGTCTTTTTTTCTTACTACTGTTATTTGTTTTGAAAAATCGTTCGTCAAAACCGCAATAATGGAATTATGGTTTGACCGGGTCGCGTGACCAGAACCACGAGTCCGTAACAAGCGAACCAGCGTCATGTTCGTCTGACAATGAGGAAGAGAAGTTCGCCAGCGACACTGCTGTTGTGAACAGGTAAGTGTTATAAGCTAAATTATTCTTTATCCCTGAAAATTGTAATCAAAAATGACTTTTGATCGATCGGTAAATTACAACTGTGAATGGTAGACCGCGGGGCACGAAGTCTGAAGTCCGTGCGCCGCAGTACACGGTTCGTGCGCCGCGTCCGGACCGTGAACCCCCCCCCCCCCCCCCCGCTACTCTTCTGTAGCCGATTGCAGATATATTGCAGATATTTCAGTACAACTGTGCGTAGTAGACCGTGGGGACTGTGCGCCGCGGTCGTCACGGCGTCACGGACATCGCCCATCGCCACATGACGGAACAGTCATGTGGCGATGGGCGATGTCCGTCCTCTGTAGCGGGGGAGTGGGGGGTGGGAGTTGTTATCTTCTACATTACAGATATTTTAGAATAATTTTCAGTGCACTGTAGGTTATTTTTTCTTGTAAAAAAAAAAAAAGCCACACATTTTTTACGTGGCATGCTTCTTTGTGTGTGAGGGCTTGTTTGTTCATGCATTCATGAATGAATGAATAAACAACCACACACACACACACAGCCCCGAGTGTCACCTTTCATTAGGGCCCAAGATGAAGCTTCTATATTGAGTCATTCAAAAGTTACAGACGATTTTCCAAACTGTGCCATTTGGCACAGTTCAAAAACACCTGGGAACTACCTGAGAAAAAAGCTGTGTAATATATTCATTTTTTGTGGTATTGTTACAAAATTTTGACCTCAGCTGGATAACACTTGGTTCTACATTTCTGTTGCATTTTCCAGCCCGGATCTGACAGCTGTGTGTTATTTGCAAGCATTTGTATCCAACAAAAACACCCAGGCAAAATTTATTTTCTTCAAGTTCAGTATGTTTAGATGACTGTTACTCAGTGACAGGAGCACTTGGAGAGATTATGACTGTTTTGCCAAAAAATTCAAAGTGTTTTCTTTTAAATGAGACCAACCCCATGAAGATACTGCAAAGGGTTGAAGAACAGCTTTTGATTTGCTTTGGGTATGTTATTTTTAGGCGTTTTTAGGGAAATTGACCAGATTGCAAGGGGTTAAATAACAGTAATTAGTATTCACTGAGCCAAAAACGAAAAACCATTAGAAAAAAAACCCAATGCTTTAACTCAAGGACACGTGACTGAACTCTTTCAGTATCTTGATTTCACTGATTTTAAATAAATGGGAGCAAAGCTTTTCTCATCAGATGTGAGATTATTTTCTAATTGCTTGTCTATTCTGGCTCAGTGAAAACTTTGTTTCTACACACGATTTTACTACAATAGAGGGTGTGGGGAGACTTGAATAACGAAACCGAATTGTCTTCCATTCCAGTTTATTCAAGAAATCATTCCACTGTCTGCTCTTATTCTTGAGCAGCGAACAAAGAGAGTGAACACACCAAAGTTCTCTCATTTAAACATTCTCACATCAAACCATTTCCCTCGCGGGGGAAATCACACATCTATATCAAAGTCTCTTTATTCACATTCATTAGCCTTTTATTTACATAACTCCCCCTTCTTTCCTCTCGAGCCTCAGTGGTCAGGAAGTCTTCTGTCCCCTGTCCTCCGCAGGGGGTCCAGGCTCTGTGGCTCCGCACCGCAGGGGGCTGGCTCTCCTTCATCGTGAGGTTAAATCACATATGCAGTGTCCAACATATACATGTCTCACAACACAGCCATATAACCCCCCCCAAACGATGAAGAACAGACTAATTCCCAAAATTTAATAGCACCTTACTCACTACTGAATAATCAACACCAACATTCAGTCTGTGCGCCACTTGGGCTTCAGCCGTCTGCCGAATCTGCTGTGCGTTGGCCCCGCCTTGCCTGCGGTGCTGTTCTGCTTCGGGTCTGTTGACTGAGGAAGAGAGTGGTTAATTGCCCTCTGCGGGGGCCTGCCTCGTCGAGGCGCCACCGCGACCGGTACAGAAACGTCCTTCATGACAAAAGCAGGTTTTAGTCTGTCAATACTGACTGTCTCTTTTCTGTCTCCAAAATCTAGCACAAATTGCTTATCACCTGCCTCCAGCACTCGAAATGGCCCTTCGTAAGGTGGTTTGAGTGTTGCTTTAAGGGCTTCGCGCCTGACAAAAACGAAATCGGCATTTTTCAAAGCCTTGGGGACGAAAACTCGTGGAAAAGCGTGATGAACCGGACCCGGGAGCGTGTCTGCCCCCGTGCCGACTAACGGTCCAAGAGCAGAGAGAGGTGGGGGCTCTGGGTGCTCTGGTAAAAACTCGCCCGGCAGCCTCAGAGTTTGTGCGAATACCAGCTCCGCTGGGGAGGCGTCTAAGTCCTCTTTAGGCGCAGAACGCAACCCTAATAAAACCCATGGAAGTTTATTTACCCAATCTGCATCCGTGAGCGACGCTCTGAGTGCTGCCTTCAAAGACCTATGAAAACGCTCGCATAAACCATTGGCCTGAGGGTGGTAAGCCGTAGTGCGGTGAATTTTGGCTCCTAAGCCGTTGGCCATCGCTGACCACAGCTCAGAGATGAATTGCGGTCCTCTATCGGACGTAATGTCCGACAGAACCCCGAAGCGCGCCACCCAAGCCGTTAAAAAAAACGCGAGCCACCTCCGCGGCCGTGGTCGTCGCAAGTGGGACCACTTCCGGCCAACGTGTGGTGCGGTCCACCATTGTCAAAAGATACGTGAACCCCTGTGATGCCGGTAGGGGGCCCACAAGGTCGACGTGCACATGGTCGAACCTTCTGGCCGGAATGCGGAACGGTTCTAACGGGGCTCTTGTGTGCCTGTGAATTTTGGCCCGTTGACAGGAAATGCAGGTTTTTGCCCATTCCTTCACGTGCTTGCGCAGGCACAGCCAAACAAACTTTTCCGCCACTAGTTTCACCGACGCGCGCACCCCCGGGTGCGCCAGTGAGTGGACCGAGTCAAAAACACGGCGGCGCCACGTGGCCGGAACCACCGGACGCGGGCGCCCCGTCGACATGTCGCAGATCAGGGGGGGCATACCGGTTTGTAAACACTTGCTCTCCAGCCTCAACCCTGTTGGTCCAGACTGGAGCGCGCGCACGTCTGCGTCCGCCCCCTGGTCCGCTGCCATGGCTGCGTAATCTATACCCACGTGCACCGGGGCTGCGCGCGCCACCGTGCCGCCCTCCTGCGGCGCGGTCACGGTGGCCCGTTCTGCCTCTGCGCGTGTTGGGGTCGTGAACGCGCGTGAGAGACAATCCGCTACTACATTGAATTTGCCCGCAACGTGCCTAATGTCAGTGGTAAATTCCGAGATTGCGGCCAGCTGCCTCTGCTGCCTGCCGGACCACGGATCTGAAATTTTGGCCATGGCGTATGTGAGCGGCTTGTGGTCCACATAAGCGGTGAAGCACCGTCCTTCCAGCCAGAACTGGAAATGACGAATAGCCAAAAGTAGCGCCAACAGTTCTCTGTCAAACGCGCTGTATTTTCGTTCAGCCACGCTTAAAGATTTGCTAAAGAAAGCCAAAGGCTGCCAAACTCCGGCTACCTGTTGCTCAATAACGGCCCCTATGGCTAAATCTGAAGCGTCTGTCGTCAGCGCGATACGTGCTGCAGGGTCTGGGTGGGCCAGGAGCGCAGCGTCAGCCAAGGCTTTTTTAACCTCTGTGAACGCGCGCTCCCGCTCCGGGGACCATTCGACCGCCTGGGTCGGCTTTTGTTTTTTGAGCGCGGCATATAACGGTTGCATGATTTGAGCTGCGTGGGGCAGGAATCGGTTATAAAAATTCACCATCCCCAAGAATTCCTGTAGTGATTTGACCGTTTGTGGACGGGGAAAATCCGCTACCGCGCGTACTTTCTCTGGTAACGGAACCGCTCCCTCCGGGGAGACGCGGTGACCCAAAAAATCGATCCGCTCGACGCCGAACTGGCACTTGGCTGGGTTAACTATTAAGCCGTGCTCTCCCAGCCTCCTAAAAACTGCTGTGAGGTGCGTTTCGTGTTCGTCCTCTGAAGTACTCGCGACCAAAATGTCGTCGAGGTACACAAACACGAAAGGGAGATCGCGTAACACGGCATCCATCATCCGCTGAAATGTTTGCGCCGCCCCTTTGAGACCAAACGGCATGCGTAAAAATTCGAAAAGTCCGAACGGGGTTATTACCGCTGTTTTAGGAATGTCCTCCGGTTGGACCGGGACTTGGTGATAGCCGCGAACTAGATCAATCTTTGAAAAAATGCGTGCCCCCGCCAGGTGCACCGAAAAATCCTGAATGTGCGGGATGGGATAACGATCGTGCGCCGTAGCGTTGTTTAGCCTGCGGTAATCCCCGCACAGTCTCCAGGAGCCATCGGCTTTCGGTACCATGTGCAGCGGCGAAGCCCACGGGCTCTTCGACCTACGAACGATGCCCAGCCTCTCCAGGCTGGCGAACTCCTCGCGCGCAATGGCGAGCTTAACTGCATCCAAGCGCCGAGCTTTTGCAAACACGGGAGGACCAGAAGTGGGGATAAAGTGTTTCACCCCGTGCTTCGCGACCGTCGCTGAAAAAGTGGGCACAGTGAGCGCTGGAAATTGGGTGAGGAGTGTGTGAAACTTACCACCTGCTGTAGCGACGTGGGTCTGTACTGGTGGCGGGGACACTCGAGCTGAACAGGGGAGAGAGTAAAAAGAGAGTGCATTTACCAGCCGTCTATTAGCAAGATCAACTAACAGATTGTGTGAACACAAAAAATCCGCGCCCAACATGTTGAAACTCACCGCCGCTATTACAAAAGTCCATTCATATGTGCGGCCATGTAAGCATAAAGGCAAGGTCCTTCTCCCGTAGGTGTTGATGTTCGAGCCATTTGCCGCTGTAGCTCCGTTACCGTGGGGTCCAGCCACCCGGTCCGCGTATGTTGGGGTGATGAAGCTCACTTGTGCTCCGGTGTCAATGAGGAACACTCGTCCGGAGCGCGCATCCGTGATGTAGAGCAGCTTGTTGCGTTCTCCGAAGGTCGAAGCTGCTAGCGACCCCCGGTCTTGCCGTTTCCCGAACTCCTGAAGATGCAGGGCGGCACACACCTGCGTGCTTTCTCTGCGAACCTCCGATGGTAAAAGCAGAGATCTTCTCCTCCGCTGTGTCGTGCCCGCGCTTCTGCCGCCGGGCTATTGGCTCCCCCTCGTCGCGGTCGTGTTGCCGCCGTCGTCGGCCAGTCTGGTTCTGCCGCCTCTGGCTCCCCGCTGTCTCGGGTCGCTGCTGTGGTTGCTTGCCCGCCGCAGGCGTCCAGGATCCCATCTGCCTCCTGGGCCAGCTCCCGGAACTCCTCCAGGGTGTGACACTTTTTGCCGGCCAGCGTGCTTCTCGCATGCGCCGGGAGGTTGGAGAGGAAGATGAACTGAAAAATGAAATCATCGTTGTCCAAACCTCTCAGCTGTATCATCTCCTCCATCAGGGCGCTCGGCCTGTGTCCACCTTGGTCTAGCAAAGACAGGATCCTCCTCGCCCTCACTTCAGCCGAGGGGGTGAAAAACTTGATGAGGGTGGATTTCAGCTTGCCGTACCTGTCGGTCGCGGGTGGCTGCTCCACCAAGCTTTGCACGCACCGAGCTGTGCTGTTGTCCAGTTTAGCGATGACATGGTGGAACTTAGTGTCATCCACCGTTACTCCTGCGAGCGCGAACTGCGACTCTGCTTGCAGAAACCACGACCGTGGGTTATCCTGCCAGAAATCAGGCAGCTTAACGGCCACTGCGCTCACCAGCTCTGAGCGCTGTGAGTCCGGGACCCTGAGAATTTCTTCGTTCATTCTCAACGTCGTCAGTCACCAATGTGGGGAGACTTGAATAACGAAACCGAATTGTCTTCCATTCCAGTTTATTCAAGAAATCATTCCACTGTCTGCTCTTATTCTTGAGCAGCGAACAAAGAGAGTGAACACACCAAAGTTCTCTCATTTAAACATTCTCACATCAAACCATTTCCCTCGCGGGGGAAATCACACATCTATATCAAAGTCTCTTTATTCACATTCATTAGCCTTTTATTTACATAACTCCCCCTTCTCTCCTCTCGAGCCTCAGTGGTCAGGAAGTCTTCTGTCCCCTGTCCTCCGCAGGGGGTCCAGGCTCTGTGGCTCCGCACCGCAGGGGGCTGGCTCTCCTTCATCGTGAGGTTAAATCACATATGCAGTGTCCAACATATACATGTCTCACAACACAGCCATAGAGGGCACATGTCAGTAGTTTATGTTTTAGTCTTTAGAAACAGAAAACACTTGTAAAATTGCCAAAGCTGCAAAACTAAAAATGAATGTGCTGTGGGGAGCGTGAAATAACGAGGCTGAATTATTTCTCAATTCAGGTTTTAATGTGGCTTTCACATCCCCAGCGATCTCTCAAGAACAGAAGAGAGAGAGCTGCATTAGAACCCCCACATTTATATATCAACATCAAAGGAAGAATCACACATCCCTGTCAAAACCCCGCATTGACAGTAACTCTCCCCCAAGTCCCTTAGTCCTCCGCCTGGCCCCAGGAGGTCAGGAAGTCCTTTCAGCTCCTTATCCCGGTACCTCCGTCCTCTTGCCGTCATCCACAGGCGGTCCAGACATAATGTCCCATCCTAAGACGTGAGGTCAATCCACATATGCAATTCCTTTCTGTCCCCCAAATCTAGCACAAAATGCTTATCACCTGTCTCCAGCACTCTAAATGGGCCATCATATGGCGGGCGGAGGCCTGATCGTGAAGCCTCGTGCCTGACAAAAACAAACTCGGCATTTTTTAAAGCTTTGGGAACGAAAACACGCGGAAAGGTGTGATGAACGGGGCCCGGGAGCATGTCTGCTCCCGTGCCACTCAGTGGCCCCAGAGCCGGGGGACGCCCAGAATCCGAGTGCTCTGGTACAAACTCGCCGGGCAGCCTGAGAGGTTGTGCAAAAACTAACTCCGCTGGGGAGGCATTTAAATCCTCCTTGGGCGCAGCACGTAACCCCAATAAAACCCATGGTAGTTTGTTTACCCAATCTGCATCCGTAAGCGACACTCTGAGGGCTGCCTTCAAGGACCTATGAAAACGCTCGCATAAACCATTAGCCTGGGGGTGATACGCGGTAGTGCGGTGAATTGTCGCCCCTAAGCTGCTGGCCATCCCTGACCAAAGCTCAGAGACAAATTGAGGCCCTCTGTCGGACGTAATATCCGACGGGACCCCGAAACGCGCTACCCAGGCCGTCAAAAAATGCGCGAGCCACCTCTGCAGCCGTGGTCGATGCTAGTGGGACCACTTCCGGCCAGCGTGTGGTTCGGTCCACCATTGTCAAAAGATATGTGAACCCCTGCGACGACGGTAGGGGGCCCATGAGGTCGACATGCACATGATCGAACCTCTTCGCCGGAATGTGGAACGGTTCAAAGGGGGCTTTTGTGTGTTGTGAATTTTGGCCCGCTGGCAAGCCATGCAGGTTCTTGCCCACTCTTTCACGTGCTTGCGCAGGCTCGGCCAAACAAACTTCTCCGCTACCATTTTCACCGAAGCGTGCACCCCTGGGTGTGCCAGGGAGTGAACCGAGTCAAAAATGCGGCGGCGCCAAGCGGCCGGTACCACCGGGCACGGTCGCCCAGTAGAAATATCGCAGATTAGAGGGGGCATACCGGTTTGCAAACTCCTACTCTCCAGCCTTAACCCTGTTGGTCCAGACTGGAGCGCGCACACGTCCGCATCTCTACTCTGTTCCGCCGCCATGGCTGCATAATCTATCCCCACGTGAACTGGGGCCGCGTGCGCTTCCTCGCTGCTATTTTGCCCTGTGGCTGCGGTAGTATAATCTACCCCCGCGCGGACGGGTGCTGTCACCGCGCGAGAGAGGCAGTCTGCCACTACATTGAGTTTACCCACTACGTGCTGAATATCAGTAGTAAATTCCGAAATTGCGGCCAGCTGCCTCTGCTGCCGGCCCGACCAAGGTTCTGAAATTTTGGCCATCGCAAAAGTGAGCGGCTTGTGGTCGACAAACGCGGTGAAACGCCGACCTTCCAGCCAGAACTGGAAATGGCAAATGGCTAAGTGGAGCGCTAACAGCTCCCTGTCAAACGTGCTGTATTTCAGCTCGGCCCCGTGCAAGGATCTGCTGAAAAATGCCAGCAGCTGCCAAACCCCGGCAACCTGCTGTTCCACAACCGCCCCTATGGCCAAATCTGATGCGTCAGTGGTGAGCGCTATGCGGGCCGTTGGGTCTGGTTGAGCTAGGAGCGCAGCGTCAGCAAGGGCTTTTTTAACCTCCGCGAACGCGCGCTCCTGCTCCGGGGACCACTCGATCGTATTGGAGGGTTTTTGCTTTTTAAGCGCGGCATATAACGGTTGCATGAGCTGCACTGCGTGGAGTAGGAAATAGTTATAAAAATTTACCATTCCTAAAAATTCCTGTAATGATTTGACCGTTTGTGGTCGGGGAAAATCTGCCACTGCGCGCACCTTGTCCGGTAGCGGAACTGCCCCTTCTGGGGAAACGCAATGCCCCAAAAAATCGATCTGCGCCACGCCAAACTGGCACTTGGCTGGATTAATTATTAACCCGTGCTCTCCCAACCTCCGAAAAACTGCAGTGAGGTGTTTTTCGTGTTCCTCCTCGGAAGTACTGGCAACTAAAATGTCGTCGAGGTAGACGAACACAAAAGGGAGATCGCGTAACACGGTATCCATCATGCGTTGGAATGTTTGTGCAGCGCCTTTAAGACCAAACGGCATGCGCAAAAACTCAAAAAGTCCAAAAGGGGTTATTACCGCTGTTTTAGGAATGTCCTCAGGCCGGACTGGAACTTGATGGTAGCCGCGAACCAGGTCTATTTTAGAAAAAATGCACGCCCCCACTAGATGCACCGAAAAATCCTGAATGTGTGGGATTGGGTAGCAGTCATGCGCTGTGGCGTTGTTTAGTCTGTGGTAATCGCCGCAGGGTCTCCACGAGCCGTCAGCTTTAGGGACCATATGCAGCGGCGAGGCCCATGGGCTCTTCGAACGGCGAATAATGCCCAGCCTTTCCAGGCTGGCGAACTCCTCGCGCGCTATGGAGAGCTTAGCGGCATCCAAGCGCCGAGCTTTTGTGAAGACGGGGGGGCCAGCTGTAGTGATAAAATGCTCCACCCCGTGTTTCGCAACTGTTGCCGAAAATGTGGGGACTGTGAGCGTTGGAAACTGGGTGAGTAGTGTGTTAAACTTACCGCCTGCTGTGGCAACGTTGGTCTGCACTGGTGGCGGGGACACTCGAGCTGCACAAGGAATAGAATAAAAAGAGAGTGCATTTACCAGCCGCCTATTGGCAAGATCAACTAACAAACCATGTGAGCACAGAAAATCAGCACCTAACATGTTGAAACTCACCGCCGCAATAATAACAGTCCATTCATAAGTGCGAAGGACAGAAACAGAGTCCTCTCTCCAAAGGTGTCGATGCTCGAACCGTTCGCCGCCATTGCCCCGTTACCCCGGGGGCCTGCCAACCGGTCAGCATAGGTCGGGGTGATGAAACTCACTTGGGCCCCGGTGTCCACGAGGAAGTGTCGCCCGGAACTCGCATCTGTGATGTAGAGCAGCTTATTCTCCGAGAGCCGAGGCTGCTAACGACTCTCGGTCCTGGAGTTTCCCGAGCTCTTGAAGTTGCACGGCGGCACACATCTGTGCGCCTTCTCTGCGAAACGCCGATGATAAAAGCAGAGGCCATCTCCCCCGCTGCGTTGGGAACGCGCCGCTGCCATTGTTGGTGGGGTTGGTTCTGCTGTCTCCGGCCATTCGCTGCTCCCGGACGCCGCACTGTGGTCTGCCGCTGCTGCTGTAGCCGTCTGCTCACCGCAGGAGTCGAGGAGCCGCTGTGCCTCCCGGGCCAGCACGCGGAAGTCCCGCTGGGTCACACAGCGCATGCTGGAAAGGGTCCCTCTCATCTGCGCTGGGGGGTTTCTCAGGAAGATATGCTTAAACAAGAAATTGTCGTTGTCTGAGTCCCTCAGCTGCAGCATATCCTCCATAAGGTCGACTGGCCTGCGTCCGCCCCGGTCGTGCATAGCCAGGAGTCTCCTAGCCCTCTCTTCGGCTGAGGGCGTAAAGTATTGGATGAGGGCGGTCTTCAGCTCGCCGTATTTGTCATCAGTGGGCAGTTGCTGCACCAGGCTCCGCACGCACCGAGCTGTGCGGTTGTCGAGCTTTGCGATGACGTGGTAGAACTTAGTGTCATCTGCCGTTATTCCCCCGAGTGCGAACTGTGCCTCGGCCTGGAGGAGCCACGAGTCCGGGTTGTCCTGCCAGAATTCTGGCAGCTTTATCGAGACGGCGCTCGCTCGGGCAGACTCCAACGAGTCTGGATCGGGGGACTCGCTTCTAGGCATTCTCACGTCTCTGGTCACCAATGTGGGGAGCGTGAAATAACGAGGCTGAATTATTTCTCAATTCAGGTTTTAATGTAGCTTTCACATCCCCAGCGATCTCTCAAGAACAGAAGAGAGAGAGCAACATCAGAACCCCCACATTTATACATCAACATCAAAGGAAGAATCACACATCCCTGTCAAAACCCCGCATTGACAATAACTCTCCCCCGAGTCCCTTAGTCCTCCGCCTGGCCCCAGGAGGTCAGGAAGTCCTTTCAGCTCCTTATCCCGGTACCTCCGTCCTCTTGCCGTTATCCACAGGCGGTCCAGACATATTGTCCCATCCTAAGACGTGAGGTCAATCCACATATGCAATCCTAAGCATCTCACTTTATACTCATACATATGTAGGCAAAAATACATGCGCCACAGTGCAAACTTATTAAAACAGTTGGAAATGTAGATGATAAAAGTTCAGCAAGAGTGAAGGTGTTACTAATATTTTCTTATTGACGTAGTTTTTAGAGGACTGTTCTTGTATGTATGCAAGCTAAACATAAAAGGTAATGCTACTTTTACTTGAGTACGGTACGTATTAAAGATATTCTACCCACCTCTGTAAACGAGGAGATGTTTCTGGAGTTACATGGGTCACTTAAGTGCCAGTGGGATTAACTTTTAGTACCCTGAACACCATCACATCTCCTTAGAAGTTAAAGAGCTTACTGTCTTTCTCCTAGTAAGAAGCAATAATTTCAACATGAACTTGTAACTTCTATGCAGATAAATGGATTAGATTATTTTAAATATTTGAAACAAATCCAGTATTGTACAGTTGAATAATTCTCACTGTACAAAGTTTGATGCTCCTTTTAATAGGGGACTTTTATAGATATCACACTCTCCATTTTCTTGCTTACAGACATTTTTCAAAGGTAATAATAATCCATCAGATTTATATCGTGCTTTTTATGGGCACTCAAAGATGGTTTACAATGGATACATTATTCATCTACAGACAATGGTAAACAATGAATGAATGAACATTCATTCAGTAAGCTACTACTGTAGCCACAGCTGCCCTGGGGCAGACTGATGGAAACATGGCTGCCAATCCACGCCAACGGCCTCTCCAACCACTACTGAACATTTAGACACATTCATACCAGTGTCATGGACACTGGAGGCAAGGTGGGTAAAGTGTCTTGTTCAGGGACACAACAGCAGGATGGCTGGGGAGAGCGGGATTCAAACCGTCAACCCTCTGGTTATTGGATGACCTGCTCTAGCTCCTGAGCTACTGCTGAGGTATATCACTACTTTAAACTACAACTCCCACAATCCACTGGGAAATCCTATATTCCTTAGCTCACAATCAGAGCAAAAATGCCACCATGTGGGCAAAAGGTGCAACAACATGTTTGCATTTACAGAAAGGAACTCCATGATAATCTGCAGAACAAATAAGATGCCAAAACAAATTAAAAACTATTGTGGAGTGTCTCATTCAAAACAGCATCCAGTCCCTCACAGCAGTTTAGCAGGAACAAAGTCGGAGCCAGTTTCTGTGATACTAAATGTATGGAGCAGTGAAGCTGGATTTAAACAGCACTTTTCAGAACAAGTCTCATTGCTTCAATGGGAACTGTATAAAGGTTTAAAAAATTAATTCAAAGACTTATTGGACTGGATAAGATTAAATGGATAGCTTTAAAAAAAACTACAAATATTTGAAATAAAAAAAAAATCATAGTAAAATATGCTGAAAGTGTTAAAAAAGAGATGAGAGAAAAAACAGATAAGAGAGAAGGGTCATATTTTTTTTCCACAATATTTTTTATTGAACCTTTTTTACAAACATAACACAAACAATCAAACACTAACACTAAAGTGATTTAAAAAAAAAAAAATATATATATATACGGTATATACTGTATATATATACTAAAAACACCAACAACCACTAACAAAAGCAGGTCTTCAACAATGCTCCTCTGTTTAGTCTAGTTA
Source organism: Pholidichthys leucotaenia (assembly GCA_020510985.1). Classification (NCBI taxonomy): domain Eukaryota; kingdom Metazoa; phylum Chordata; class Actinopteri; order Cichliformes; family Pholidichthyidae; genus Pholidichthys; species Pholidichthys leucotaenia. The sequence goes on along the minus strand of CM035838.1, from coordinate 202,922,464 downwards.
CTCCATTACATAAGTATACATATTATACATTCACCAGTTTGGAATTTGCAAGGTCCACACACATCATTCACCTTCTTCTTCAAAAGTTATGTTTAAATTCTTTACATAATCAATGAAAGGTCTCCATATATTCTCAAACACAATTTCCTTTGATTTCAGTATGTATGTTATTCTTTCTAGTGGAAGGTTTGTTAACATCTGTCTTAACCACTGAGTCACATCTGGTCTATGAGTCTTTTTCTACAATAATGCAATACATTTTTTGGCATTAAGCAAACTGAGGTCTATGAATGCTCTTTCACTCTTATTAAAGTTATGTTTTTCTGGATACAGACCCAACAAAAACAGTTTAGGATTCAATATGATTTGTTTTGAAATTATTTTTTCAATTGTTACCCTCACCTCTTCCCAAAACATTCTAATTTTTCTACATTCCCATAAAGTTTATGGGAATGTAGAAAATGAATCTATTTCATTGTTTATGGCATAAACAATGAAATAGGGTTCCTTTACTTTCCATACATTTTGTGCACGTATCTGGTATGTTTTTGTTATATCTATTTAACTCCACCGGTGTAACATACATCCGCATTAACCATTTAAAATGTATCAATTTAAGACGTACATTTATTGATTTGGTTTGAGCTTCTGTACAAGCCAATTCCCATTGTTCCTCTGAAATTTCAGTTTGCAGGTCTTCTTTCCAATAATTCAGTCTTTTCTGTGAGTTTAACTTGAGGATAGTGTCATTGAGTTATAAAACTCTGAAATAATACCCTTTCTCTTACTATCTTTCGTCAAAATTTTTTCCAAGGATGAATAAATAGGTCGGGTGAGCATTATTTTGATTTGATCGAATAAAGTTCCTAAGCTGAAGATGTTTAAAAAAATGTGTTCTATTAAGATTAAATTTGATCCTCAGTTCTTCAAAATACATTATGTTATCTGAGCATGATAAATATAAGTCTTGGAGAAGGGTCATATTAAAAAGTGAAAGACTAGTCAAAGAGGTTAAAAACTCAAAGATCTAGAACCCAATAAAAGAATGATGCAATGAGATTTAGAAAAATTGACCCCATAAGAATTTATTCGCCATCTAATATTTCCTATTGCCAGGCTGCTTATAGGTGACGGTGCTCAAATCATTAATAGTAACGGTGAACTTCCTCCAGCAGCAGATGCTCTTCTTTCCTCGTTACTTCACCACCAGTTCTTCTGAAGACCAGCATGTTGAAACAGGAGATCAAGCTCATCTCTGGAACTTTCCTGTTTAAAAGCAGACATAAATAAATACAAGACATAATGCAAATATGATACTTACTAAACTAAATACGATCAGTTAGGCAGTGAAAGCTGTTTTTCATTTTTTTTCCTGTTTTACAAACTTGAGTTTTCCTGATCTACTGACACTGACTCTGCTCCAGTGCTAGGTTTTAAAAAAGTCTCAGATAAGTTGGTTGAAGGTATCTTTTAAAAATAATTAAGTTTAATGTATTTATTAATGTATCAACAACCTCACTAACCGGCCACAGTTTGTGAGAACCCGGGACTGTGTGTCTGACACGATCATCGGTAGCACGGGGGCCCCCCAGGGAACGGTTTTGGCTCCCTTCCTGTTCATCCTTTATACTGCGGACTTCTCAAACAACACAACACACTGCCATCTACAGAAGTTCTCTGACGACTCTATTTAAGGCACATACTGTATATGGCATGCTTGTATGGTACGCTTTCTCCCCCCACATGCTTCCAGTAGGCATGACGGTGCAGACCCTACAGATCAAACGTCCATAAGAACAATGCCCCAGCAGGGACCTCGGCTAGGAGGTGGGTGCTGGAGGAAGACGGAGGTCAGAGACAATGTCCCAGCAAGAGCCCCGAGGTGGAGAAGAGAACAGAAGCGCCAGCAAGTCTCGGGGACTGTGGGTTCATGTGTTTACCAAACTTCTGTGGGGTGAAGGTGTGAGATACTTGATGTGGGGGTTTTGTATCTCTGGGTTATAAAAGCAGTGGGGAAAGTTGGGTCTGTCTCTTTTTCTGCTGAGAACTTTGATGATAGAAGATGTGACTTCCAATAAAGCTTTCCTGAGATAATACACTCAGTCTCGTTTGTAAGGCATCTTCTACACTGGTGACCTACGACTACTTAAGATAAGATAAGATAAGATAAGCCTTTATTAGTCCCACAACCGGAAAATTCCAGGATTGCAACAGCACAGGGATAGCAACACTCAGAGCAACAATCAGAAGGCAAGAAAAAAAACAAGCAAGCAAGAGCAGCTAATATACATATGTACATAGTGCAGAGCATTGTAGCTGGATGGAATAAATATATGAATATATGAACACACAGTGCAGAGCATTGTAGCTAGATGGAATAAATATGTAAATATATAAACACCCACAGTACGGAGCATTGCAGCACGGTGGCGCAGTGGTTTAGCACTGTGGCAGCACAGTTTTACCCTTGGCCGGGGGATCGCGGGGATCATGAGGTCGTGGGTTCGATCCCAGCCCCCGACCAACAGTGAGCTGTGTGGAGTTTGCATGTTCTCCCCGTGTTGCGTGGGTTTACTCCGGGATTTCTCCGGTTTCCTCCCGCATACCAAAAACATGTAGGTTTAGGGCGCTCGCGCACGCAGCGACCAGCAGCCAGTGGCTTGTCACCAGACTGCAAACCAAGTCTACCTACGGGTACAAATAAGTAACAAAAAAAAAAAAAAATTGCAGCTAGGTGGAATAAATATGCAAGTATATAAACACACACAGTGCGGAGCAATGTAGCTAGATGGAATAATATGTAGCTATATAAAAACACAGTGCGGAGCATTGTAGCTAGATGGAATAAATATATAGATATATAAATATAAACACACCCAGTGCTGAGCATTGTAGCTAGATGGAATAAATATGTAAATATATAAACACACACAGTGCAGAGCATTGTTGCTAGGTGGGATGAAACAGCATAACCGTCTATTTAGTTATCCTACATGGTATGATTATGTGCCCATACATATTCTCACCCTCCATAGTGACCGGTATTTTCCTAGTTGTATGCCGGAGAGGACCATTGTGTAAGTCTATTGCATCTTTTGCATTCAAAAAAACTATTAGTTTGTTACGTCTTTTTGCTATCTCTGCGAGCAGCCCTGCTTAGGTTGTACAGTCTGACAGCCGTTGGTAGGAAGGACCTACGAAACCTCTCGGTTGTGCACCTGGGATGATGTAGTCTGCTGCTAAATGAGCTCCTCAGTGCATCCAGTATGTCCTGCATAGGGTGGAACTCGGACTCCAGCAGAGATGACAGTTTAGCCACCGTCCTTCTCTCTCCTATCTCCTCCATCGGATCAAGGCGCTGCCCCAGGACAGAGCTAGCTTTCTTAATCAGTTTGTTCAGTCTCTTCCTATCGGCTGCAGTAATGCCACTGCCCCAGCAGACCACTCCAAAAGTGATGGCTGATGCCACCACCGTGTCATAGAATGACTTCAGCAGCGCCCCTTGTACACCAAAAGACCTGAGTCTCCTCAGCAGGAACAGCCTGCGCTGTCCCTTCTTGTAGAGTGCGTCAGTATTGTGTGACCAGTCTAGTTTATTGTTCAGATGAATACCCAGGTACTTATAGGATGTCACCATCTCGATGTCTGTTCCCTGTATATTTACTGGTGCTGTGAGGGGCTGCCCATGCCTGCGGCAGTCCACCACCAGCTCCTTAGTTTTCCTCGCGTTGATCTGGAGGCAGTTCCGATGGCACCAGTCCACAAAGTCCTGGATAAGCCCTCTGTACTCAGCTTCATCTCCGTTGGAGATGAGACCAACGATCGCAGAGTCATCAGAGAACTTCTGTAGATGGCAATGTGTTGTGTTGTGTGAGAAGTCCGCAGTATAAAGAGTGAACAGGAAGGGAGCCAGCACCGTTCCCTGGGGGGCCCCCGTGCTACTGATGATCGTGTCGGAAACACAGTCCCGGGTTCTCACAAACTGAGGCCGGTTCGTGAGGTAGTCCAGGATCCATGATGACAGGTGCTGGTCCACCCCTGCGCGCAGCAGCTTGTCCTTCAGGATCATCGGTTGGATGGTGTTGAAAGCACTGGAGAAGTCAAAGAACATGATCCTCACCATATTCCCGGGCTTCTCCAGGTGGGACAGAGAACGGTGAAGGAGGAAGATCACCGCATCCTCCACCCCAATGCCATGCTGGTAGGCGAACTGGAGTGGATCCATCGCTGGTTCCACCAGGGGGCGGAGATGAGCAAGGAGCAGTCTCTCCAGGGTCTTCATCAAGTGGGACGTCAAGGCCACCGGTCTGTAGCTGTTCAGGTCTTTGGGGTGGGAAGTTTTTGGTACAGGTACCACACAAGATGTTTTCCACAGCTGTGGTACCCTCCCCAGTTTCAGGCTCATGTTGAAGATATACGTCACAATCCCACACAGCTGGTCTGCACAGGACTTGAGGAGCTTTGCGCTGATGCCGTCCGGTCCCGACGCCTTCCTCGCCTTGATCTTCCTCAGCTCCGTCCTCACCTGGGTCTTGGTCAGGGTCAGGATGGGGGGCTGTGTGTTGGGAGTGGGGGGGGGGGGGTCGGTGGAGTGGGGAGTGGGCAGCAGGACTTGATTTCTTAGAGGCAGCAGTGGTTGTTGTGCAGACAGGGGGGAGGGCGGTTGGTCAAATCTATTGAAAAACAGATTCAGGTTGTTCGCCCACTCCCTGCCCCCCGTGGCCTGGGGGGAGGTATTCTGGAGCCCGAGATGGTTTTGAGGTTTCTCCAGACCCCGCTGATGTCGCTCTGTTGCAGCTTGTCCTCCATCTTCTTCCTGAAGCTGTCCTTGCCTTCTCTGATCTTTCTCCTCAGCTCCCTCTGTACGGACTTCAGCATCTCCCTGTTCCCCGACCTGAAGATCCTCTTCTTCTCTCTCAGAAGTGTTTTTATCTCAGGGTTGATCCAGGGTTTGTTGTTTGAGTGACGCCGTATGGTCTTGGTGGGAACGGATTTGTCCACACAGAAGCTGAGGTAGCCCGTGAAGGTGTGAATGAGGCCATCGATGTCCTCACCATGTGGATCGCAGAGCTGCTTCCAGGCAGTGGCTTCAAAACAGTCCTTTAGAGTGTCCATTGTCTCCTCAGACCATAACTCCACAGTGTGCATGGCCGGAGGTTGTCTGTGCACTAGGGGTTTGTACACCGGTCGGAGATGAACCAAGTTGTGATCCGATCTCCCAAGTGGGGGGAGTTGTGATGAGGTGTACGCCTCCTTAGTGTTTGCGTAGAACAAATCCAGTGTTTTATTGTCTCTAGTGTGGCATGTGACATACTGGGTGAAAGTGGGCAGAATGGGAGACAGTGAAACGTGGTTGAAATCGCCTGAGATGAGGAGAAGAGCATCTGGGTGTTCTGTCTGCAGCCTGCTGGTTACTGAATGGATGACGTCACGCGCTGTCCCAGCGTTCGCCGTCGGATTTGCATAAACAACAATGCAGATCACATGTGAGTGTTCTCTCGGGAGATATGTAGGCCTCATGCTAACAGCTAGCAACTCAATGTCTTTGCTGCAGTGTCGTTGTTTAACAGTGATATGTCCCGGTCTGCACCAGTTGTTGTTAACATACATTATCACTCCACCGCCCCTAGCTTTGCCACTCTCTGGTGTTCGGTCAGCTCGTATCATGTGAAAACCCTCCAGCTCAATGTTAGCATCTGCTGCTAGTTCAGTTAGCCACGTCTCAGTAAACAAAAGGAGAGAGCACTCCCGGTAAGTGCTATCATAACGGGAGATAGCCGCTAGCTCATCTAACTTTCCCAGTATCGACCGTACATTTCCCATGACAACAGATGGAAGGGAGGGTCTGTACCTTATATTTTTTGTCCTCCGCCTTACTCCAGCCCGGCAGCCGCGACGCTTTCGCCTCAATTCTCTCGGTATGTCGAGTTTTTCCAGTGGGACCGGGTGGCGGTTAAATGCTAGCAGCTCTTCCCTGTTGTATCGTATCCTGCTATAAACAGTGGTTCCGTCCACCGGCTCAGGAGACATTTGGGACGATCTGTGTGTCCGTGATATAAGTGGGGTGAAAAAAAAAAGTGATCAAAAGAGAGAGGAAGGGAAAAAAAACTCGGAATCGAGCCGCTGTTGCAAAAGGCAGCCTACTGGTGTGGCGCCGAGAGGACACTCGGCGTAGTATTACACAGTATTGTAAATACTTATGGCCGGTGACGGCGTGATTTCCGCACCGGACCCTTCAGGAGCCAACCGGGTTAACGCGGCTACCGCGCTACAGCTGCCTGACTTCTGGCAACATAACCCGCGCTCCTGGTTTACCACTGTGGAGGCGCAATTCCACCTTCGGGGAATCTCAGCGGATGCAACGAGGTTCTACCATGTCGTCGCGAAGTTGGACAGCCTCACAGTGCAACGGGTGGAGAGCCTGACCAACCACCCGCCCCAAGACAACAAGTATAGCGCACTGAAAGATGCCCTCATCCGAGCCTTCACTCCCTCGCTGGAAGAGCGGGCAGAGAAGCTCCTGGCGCTGACAGAGGGAGAAGCAGACAGGCCAGCGGATCTGATGGCGAAGATGATGAGCCTGAGAGGTGAGGACGACGACAGTTTTATCTTCGCTCACCTCTTCCTCAGAACGCTCCCGCCAGCAGTGAGAGTCACCCTGACCAGCTCGCAGCTGCTCGTCAACCGTAACTACCACGAGCTGGGACAGGTGGCGCAACGGCTCGTCGACTCCCATAGGCGGCGCGCAGCCACGACGGCAGCAGCAGAGATGACCGCCCCTTCGCAAGAAGGAGGGAGACCAGAGGCTGTGGCACCGGATCCACTGACGGCAGCAGCGGCGGAGACCAGGAGAAGCGGAGCTGACGACGCCCTCTGCTTCTACCATCGACGTTTCACCGAGAAAGCCCACAGATGCGTCCCACCATGCCGGTACCAGCGCCAGGGAAACGCCAAGACCGGGAGCCGGTAGCAGCTGCGACTCTCGGCACGAAGAATAGGCTGCTTTTCGTGACGGACGCGAATTCTGGGAAAGAATTCCTGGTGGACACGGGCTCCCAGCTGAGTTTTGTCAAGCCTACCTACGCGGACACACTGGCGCCGGCCAGCGGCCCCCTGGTGTTAGCGGCGAACGGCTCCATGATCAAAACCTATGGGGAGAAGACACTCCGCCTGTCCCTTCACGGGCGCAACTTCGAGTGGACATTCGTTGTCGCTGCAGTTAACAACGACATGCTAGGTGCTGACTTTTTGTGCTCAAACAGTTTGTTAGTTGATCTTGCTAATAGACGTATTGTAAATGCACTGTCTTTCTACTCTATCTCCTGCACAGCTCGGGTGGCCCTGCCTTCTGCACATTCCAATGTCACAGCTGCGGGTGGTAAGTTTCACGCATTACTCAACCAGTTTCCAGCACTCACGGTCCCTACATTTTCAGCGTCAGTTGCCAAACACGGGGTCGAACATTTCATAAGTACTTCGGGCCCCCCTGTTTTTGCAAAAGCTCGGCGGTTGGACCCAGCTAAACTGGCCATCGCGCGCGAGGAATTTGCCAACTTGGAAAAGCTGGGCATAGTCCGGCGTTCGAACAGCGCCTGGTCGTCACCCCTGCACATGGTACCCAAAGCTGACGGCTCGTGGCGCCCTTGCGGCGATTTCCGCAGATTAAATAATGCTTCAGCCCACGACCGCTATCCGATTCCGCACATCCAGGATTTTTCGGCGCATTTAGCGGGGGCGCGCATCTTTTCCAAAATAGATTTGGTGCGTGGTTATCACCAAGTTCCAGTCCGTGCGCAGGACATACCCAAAACGGCAGTTATAACCCCTTTTGGGCTTTTCGAGTTTTTGCGCATGCCTTTCGGCCTCAAAAGCACCGCGCAGACGTTCCAATGCATGATGGATGCAGTGCTGCGCGACCTCCCTTTCGTGTTCGCTTATTTGGATGATATTTTGGTAGCCAGCGCGTCCGAAGCCGAGCACGAACGCCACCTCACAGCCGTTTTTCAGAGGCTCACAGACCACGGGCTAATCATTAACCCAGCGAAGTGCCAATTCGGGGTAGCGAAAATCGATTTTTTGGGACACCGCGTGTCGCCAGAAGGCGCGGTCCCGCTGCCGGATAAAGTACGCGCGATAACGGATTTCCCCCAACCGCAGACGGTTAAGGCGCTGCAAGAATTTTTGGGGATGGTCAATTTTTACAACCGTTTCCTCCCAAACGCGGCACGGCTCATGCACCCATTGTACGCGGCATTAAAGAAGCAAAAACCTGCATCTAAGGTCGAGTGGTCCCCGGATCGGGAGCGCGCTTTTTCACAGGTCAAATCAGCCCTCGCGAACGCTGCGTTATTGGCACACCCGGTGCCAGCAGCTCGCATGGCGCTAACCACAGACGCCTCTGACGTGGCAGTGGGAGCGGTTGTCGAGCAACTGGTGGCAGGATGCTGGCAACCACTTGCGTTTTTCAGCAAAACATTGCGCGATAGCGAGCGTAAATACAGCGCGTTTGACAGGGAGCTTTTGGCCCTACATTTGGCCATCCGCCACTTCCAGTTCTGGTTGGAAGGGCGCCGTTTTACCGCGTTCGTGGACCATAAACCCTTAACTTTTGCAATGGCTAAGGTTTCAGAGCCTTGGTCGGGCCGACAACAAAGGCAGCTGGCTGCAATTTCGGAGTTTACCACTGACATTCAACACGTGGCGGGTAAACACAATGTAGTGGCAGATTGCCTCTCGCGTGCAGTTGCAGCGACAGGCCCCCAGGGGGCAGATTCGGCGGCGGCAGACCTAGGCCAGGCTTGCGGCGCGGAAGCGCTCACAGCTCCGTTCTGCGTCGGGTTAGATTATGCAGCCATGGCCGCTGAACAGGTTGGCGACGCGGACGTGCACGCGCTCCAGTCTGGGCCAACAGGGCTAAGGCTGGAGCACAGGGTGCTTCACAGAGGCATTCCCCCCCTAATCTGCGATACCTCCACGGGACGTCCCCGTCCCGTAGTCCCGGCTGCGTGGCGTCACCGTGTTTTTGACTTAATACATTCACTGGCACACCCGGGCGTCCGCGCGTCTATCAAAATGGTAGGAGAGAAGTTTGTTTGGCCGGGGCTGCATAAACAAGTCAAAGAGTGGGCTGCAGCCTGTGCTGCATGTCAAAGAGCAAAGGTGCACAGACACACACGAGCCCCTCTGGAACCTTTTCACATCCCAGCCATACGCTTTGATCATGTGCATATCGACTTAGTAGGACCTCTTCCGCTGTCCCAGGGTTTCACACACCTTGTAACCATGGTAGACCGCACCACGCGCTGGCCAGAGGCGGTTCCTTTGGCGGCAACCACAGCGGCAGACGTCGCTCGTGCCTTTTTAACAGCTTGGGTCGCACGTTTTGGTATCCCGTCAGACATAACGTCTGACAGAGGACCCCAGTTTGTTTCCGAGCTCTGGTCGTCCATGGCACTCAGCCTGGGGGTGAAAATTCATCGCACGACCGCGTATAACCCCCAGGCCAACGGTTTGTGCGAGCGCTTCCATCGGTCATTGAAAGCAGCCCTCAGAGCGGCTCTCACGGACACAAATTGGGTTGATAAACTCCCATGGGTTTTATTAGGGTTGCGTTCAGCACCTAAAGAGGATTTGCAAGCCTCTCCGGCAGAACTCGTCTTCGCCCAACCCCTCCGGTTACCGGGAGATTTCCTCCCTGAGAACCCTGCTCCAGAGCACCTCCCCGCTCGGCTGCTGCAGAGCGAAGTGGGGTCACACACCCTCCCCGGTCCCGTTCATCACAGTTTTCCACGTGTTTTTGTGCCCAAAGCCTTAAAGAATGCAGAATTTGTCTTCGTTAGACACGACGCACAGAGGTTAGGTTTAAGGCCACCTTATGATGGACCGTTCAGAGTGTTAGAAACCGGGGAAAAGCATTTTTTGCTCGATTTGGGAGACAGGAGGGACTTAGTCTGCATTAACAGACTCAAACCCGCTTTTGTGTTAGCTGACGACCCAGTCCAGTTGGCCAGAGCCCCCCGCCGCAGCAGGCCACCCGGGAGGCGCTCTGCTAAGCTTTCACGACGATGTGTTAATGATTCTACTTCACAGATGCAGCAGACAGCCACAGGCAGAGCGAGACCTGCTCACAGCAGATATGGCAGAGAGTTGAAGCCCAAGCAGTGGGATATGTGATCTGTTGTGCCAAGTTTTTTTCTCTCTCTTGTTCTGTGTGGGGTGTCATGATTCTATGCATTTGAAATGTAACTTGTCCTTATTTGAACGTTTGGGGGGGGTTATATGGTGCATATTTAAGGCACATATATGGCATGCTTGTATGGTACGCTTTCTCCCCCCACATGCTTCCAGTAGGCATGACGGTGCAGACCCTACAGATCAAACGTCCATAAGAACAATGCCCCAGCAGGGACCTCAGCTAGGAGGTGGGTGCTGGAGGAAGACGGAGGTCAGAGACAATGTCCCAGCAAGAGCCCCGAGGTGGAGAAGAGAACAGAAGCGCCAGCAAGTCTCGGGGACTGTGGGTTCATGTGTTTACCAAACTTCTGTGGGGTGAAGGTGTGAGATACTTGATGTGGGGGTTTTGTATCTCTGGGTTATAAAAGCTGTGGGGAAAGTTGGGTCTGTCTCTTTTTCTGCTGAGAACTTTGATGATAGAAGATGTGACTTCCAATAAAGCTTTCCTGAGATAATACACTCAGTCTCGTTTGTAAGGCATCTTCTACACTAAGCTGAAGATGTTTAAAAAAATGTGTTCTATTAAGATTAAATTTGATCCTCAGTTCTTCAAAAGACATTATGTTATCTGAGCATGATAAATATAAGTCTTGGAGAAGGGTCATATTAAAAAGTGAAAGACTAGTCAAAGAGGTTAAAAACTCAAAGATCTAGAACCCAATAAAAGAATGATGCAATGAGATTTAGAAAAATTGACCCCATAAGAATTTATTCGCCATCTAATATTTCCTATTGCCAGGCTGCTTATAGGTGACGGTGCTCAAATCATTAATAGTAACGGTGAACTTCCTCCAGCAGCAGATGCTCTTCTTTCCTCGTTACTTCACCACCAGTTCTTCTGAAGACCAGCATGTTGAAACAGGAGATCAAGCTCATCTCTGGAACTTTCCTGTTTAAAAACAGACATAAATAAATACAAGACATAATGCAAATATGATACTTACTAAACTAAATACGATCAGTTAGGCAGTGAAAGCTGTTTTTCATTTTTTTTCCTGTTTTACAAACTTGAGTTTTCCTGATCTACTGACACTGACTCTGCTCCAGTGCTAGGTTTTAAAAAAGTCTCAGATAAGTTGGTTGAAGGTATCTTTTAAAAATAATTAAGTTTAATGTATTTATTAATGTATCAACAACCTCACTAACCGGCCACAGTTTGTGAGAACCCGGGACTGTGTGTCTGACACGATCATCGGTAGCACGGGGGGCCCCCAGGGAACGGTTTTGGCTCCCTTCCTGTTCATCCTTTATACTGCGGACTTCTCAAACAACACAACACACTGCCATCTACAGAAGTTCTCTGACGACTCTGCGATTGTCGGCCTCATCTCCAACGGAGATGAAGCTGAGTACAGAGGACTTATCCAGGACTTCGTGGACTGGTGTCATCGGAACTGCCTCCAGATCAACGCGAGGAAAACTAAGGGGCTGGTGGTGGACTGCCGCAGGCAAGGACAACCCCTCACAGCACCAGTAAATATACAGGGAACAGACATTGAGATGGTGACATCCTACAAGTACCTTGGTGTTCATCTGAACAATAAACGACTGGTCACACAATACCGACGCACTCTACAAGAAGGGACAGCGCAGGCTGTTCCTACTGAGGAGACTCAGGTCTTTTGGTGTACAAGGGGCGCTGCTGAAGACATTCTATAACACGGTGGTGGCATCAGCCATCACTTTTGGAGTGGTCTGCTGGGGCAGTGGCATCACAGCAGCCAATAGGAAGAGACTGAACAAACCGATAAAGAAAGCTAGCTCTGTCCTGGGGCAACGCCTTGACCCAGTGGAGGAGATAGGAGAGAGAAGGATGGTGGCTAAACTGTCATCTCTGCTGGTGTCCGAGTCCCACCCTATGCAGGACATACTGAACGCACTGAGGAGCTTGGTTAGCGGTAGACTACATCATCCTAGGTGCGCAACCGAGAGGTTTCGCAGGTCCTTCCTACCTACGGCTGTTAGACTGTACAACCTAAGCAGGGCTGCTCGCAGAGATGGCAAAAAAAAAACGTGACGACCCAATAGTATTGAATGCAAAAGACGCAATAGACTTACACAATGGTCCCCTCCAGTATACAACTAGGACAATATCGGTCGCTACGGAGGGTGACAGTATATATGGGTACATATTCATACTATGTAGGATAACTAAATAGATGGTTATGCTGTTTATTCCATCGAGCTACAATGCTCCGCACTGTGTTTATATATTTATATGTACATATGTGTATTCGCTGCTCTTGTTTTTCTTGTCTTCTTGATTGTTGCTCTGAGTGTTGCTATCCCTGTGCTGTTGCAATCCTGGAATTTCCCCATTGTGGGACTAATAAAGGCTGATCTTATCTTAACTTCTGTGTGGACAACACCGTACCCATCAAGACCATACGGTGTTTCTCAAACAACAAACTCTGGATCAACCCTGAGATAAAGTCACTGCTGAAGGAGAAGAAAAGGATCTTCAGGTCGGGAAACAAGGAGGAGCTGAAGTCCATACAGAGGGAGCTAAGGAGGAAGATCAGAGAGGGGAAGGACAGTTACAGGAAGAAGATGGAGGACAAGCTGCAACAGAGTGACATCAGCGGTGTCTAGAGAAGCCTCAAACCATCTCTGGGTTCCAGAATACCTCCTCCCAGGCCACGGGGAGGGGGGGAGGCAACCTGAACCTGTTCTCAACAGGTTTGACCAACCATCCTCCTCTCCGCCTGCCCACCAACCACTGCTGCCTCTGTTATGTAGGAATAATGGAGGACGGAGAGTTTCCACTGTTGAACACTGAAAACCCTTTATTGAACTTTACACAAGTATATATATCCCCACCCGTAGCCCACCTGATGTCACTCAATCCCCCACCCCGGCTGAGCTACGGCAAGCCCCAGAGTACAATTCTCATGTGTAACCCCCCCCCCCCCACAAAGTTCCAGGCCCCAGTTCAATAACCCAACAACCAAAGAACGTAGTGTACAAATAGCATCATTTTTTTTTTTTTTTTTACGTATGTACATGAAAACTATAAGCAAATGAACATCTTGGGAGTCTGAGTCGACTATCAGAACACCCTGCCAAGTTGGAGAAGATTATTCTGCCGCTAGATCCAACTGACATCAAACACAGCAGTTTATGTAATATAGTCTTCCCGGTACCCAGTCCTCTGACAAATTCTAGCCAGGCATCCCCCAGCGGGGAACTCTGCACCTGGCACCGTCGGCCTAGTTTGTGGGCACTCATCAGGCAGGACCCCCCCCAGTCCCAGCTCTCCCTAAAGCATCGCGCTGCAGGCTCAGTCCCCTGCCCCGGTGGCGACCTCCTCAGTCTACTGGCGTGCCACCGAGACCAATCATCCAGTTCAAACGTGTCTGGGCCCCTTTTCCTAGTGATTTGCCGTGGTCCCGTCCACAGTGGTTGGAGCTTATGAGTGCGGACAGGATGCTTGATCCACACCTGGTCCATCTCCTTCAGTCCATGGTCCCTCACCCTGTGTTTCCGATCGAATCTCTGCTTCATCCTGTGTTGTCTGTGTTGTCTGACCCGGCCCCGCATTGTCCCTGTGTCTTCCTGAGAACTCGTCGCTGAAGGTCTCAGCCGGCCCACTGGCAAAGGCAACTCACGTCCTAACATGAGAGCCGCTGGGGAACTGCCCGTCGTGGCATGAACAGACGCCCTGTAGTGCAGCAGCATGTTATGTAGGGCATCTGTAAATGCAAAACCATCCGCTAGGTGAGCTCTCAGTCCATTTTTCAATGTTTTATTAAAGCGCTCAACACCACCATTGGCCTGAGGGTGGTAGAACGCCGTCTTCACATGTTCCATGCCTCTGCTACTCAGGAACTCCTCAAAAGCTCCGGAGAGAAACTACGGGCTGTTATCCGTCGTAACCATACTCAGGGTCCCCCACCTAGCAAACAGGGACACCAGGAACCTCGTGATCACCTTCGTCATGACAGAGTTGGTTGGTAGAGCCTCCAGCCATTTCGAGAACACATCATAAGCCATGAGCAGGAACCGGCTACCCAAAGGAGCCGCATGCAACTTGCAACATATATCCATCTCAGCACGCCTCCAAGGTCCCTCCGGATACGGCATTGGCCGCAGTGGTGGGGGAGGAGGTCCACCCATCTTGCTGCTCTCCAGACATGGCACGCAGTGTTTCACCATGGCCTCGATGTCCTTATGTCCTGGCCACCAGACAGTCTCTACTGCGCTGCTTCACCTTGACCACCCCCAAATGACCCTCATGCAGTATCGCCAGGACATGTGCCCTCAGGGACGATGGGATCAGGGCGCACTGTCCTCTGGCCACACACACCTCATTCCAGCAGCTCGGTTCATCCTTGAACTGGTGATAAGGCACTAACTCACCCTGCACCCTCTCTGGCCAGCCCTCCCTGATCGCTGAGCGTAATTCCGCCATTACTGGGTCCCGCTCCAACTCCTCCCTGAGTTCCTGAGGAGATACTATCTTATGGAGGACTCCGTAGAGTGTGTGGACAAGGTCTGCCTCAGCTGGATCAGTGTTGCCAGCATCTGGTTGAGATGAATTGACCATGGTGCGAGACAAGAGGTCCGCCACGATGTTCTCTTTGCCCGGGGTGAACTTGGTGGTGAAATTATAGGCTCTCGAAATTATAGGCTCTCAGTCTTTTAGACCATCTATGTATCCTCGGTGGTCAGTGCCCTGACCCCAATGTTTAATGCAAAGTCGTGAGCACCCGGTGGTCCATCCGTAGGTTGAAGTGGCGCCCATAGAGGTAAATGTGCCACCTCTCACATGCCCAAATGCAGGCCAGCGCCTCCCTCTCACCCACAGCATATTTTTGGTCCGCTGCCGAGAGAGACCGTGATGCAAATGCCACCAGGCACCCCGTGCCATCCTGCACCTGCGACATGACTGCCCCCAGCGCCGAACCTGATGTGTCGCAGGTCACATTGGTCTCTTGGTTGGAGTCGAAATGGGCCAACACTGGTGGAGAGGTGAGCTGCCGCTTCAACTTGGAGATTGCTGCCGAGCAGGCTGGGGTCCACACCCACGGCGCATCCTGCTTTAACAGAGCTCGGAGCAGCTCAATAGTCTCTGAATAGCGAGGGATGAACCGTCCATAAAAGTTGACCATGCCCAGAAGCGATGAGATCTGAGCAGGCGTGGAGGGATCTGGGATGTGCAGGACTGCTTCAGCATTTGAATGCAGCGGTTGAAGCTCTCTTCCTGCGAGCCAGAATCCCACAAACTCTAAGGCGTCCGCTGCGAAGATGCACTTCTCGCCATTCAGGGTAACCCCGTAATCTTGGAGTTTCGTCAGGACCCTCTCCAGCCTCTTGTCGTGTTCTTCCTGCGATGTGCCATGCACCACGATGTCCTCTAGATAGGCCACCACGCCCTTGAGTCCGGCCAACATCGTCAACATCACCTTCTGAAAACAACTGGGTGCAGAGCTCAGACCGAACGGCATCCGGGTATACCTGAAGGCCCCCATGTAAACAGGACATCCGGCGCCACACGAGTAGGCTGCCTTTTTGCAACAGCGGATCAATTTCTTCCTATTTCTATTTACTATCTGGCTCTCTTGCTAATCTTTCTGGCCCAGCGACACCTTTATTCCATCCAGACACGTAGATCGCCCAAATGTCTCCTGAGCCAGCGGACGGAGCCACTGTTTCTTGCAGGAGGCAGTACAATAGAGACCAGCTGTTAGCACTTAACTGGCCCACGATGCTAACGCAAAAACTCGACATACCGGGAGAAATAAGATAGAAACGGCGTGGATGTCGAGCTGGAGTAAGATGGCGGGCGAGGAATATAAGGTACAGACCCGTCCTCCCATCCGTTATTATGGGGAATGTACGATCGCTATTCATTAAGACTGACGAGCTAGCGGCTATCTCCCGCTACGAGAGCATCTTCAGAGAGAGTAGTTTGATGTTGTTTACCGAGACATGGCTAACAGAACTAGCAACAGATGCAAACATCGAACTGGAGGGTTTCCACGCAATACGGGCAGACCGAACACCAGACAGTGGGAAGGCAAGAGGCGGGGAAGTGATAATGTATGTCAATAACTACTGGTGCAGACCGGGACATATCACGGTTAAGGAACAGTACTGTAGCAAAGACATCGAGTTGCTAGCTGTTTGCATGCGGCCTACCTATCTCCCGAGGGAATACTCACACGTGATCTGCATTGTTATTTATACAAATCCGACGGCGAATGCTGGGACAGCGCGTGACGTCATCCATTCAGTAACTGGCAGGCTGCTGACAGAACACCCAGATGCTCTTCTCCTCATCTCAGGTGATTTCAACCATATTTCACTGTCCCCCATTCTACCCATGCTCACCCAGTATGTCACATGCCACACTAGAGACAATAAAACACTGGACTTATTCTATGCAAACACTAAGGAGGCGTACACCTCATTACCACTCCCCCCACTTGGGAGATCGGATCACAACTTGGTTCATCTCCTGCCGGTGTACAAACCCCTAGTACACAGACAACCTCCGGTCATGCGCACAGTGAAGTTATGGTCTGAGAAGGCAATGGACGCTCTAAAGGACTGTTTTGAAACCACTGCCTGGGAGCAGCTCTGCGGTCCACATGGTGTGGACATCGATGGCCTCACTCACACCATCACGGACTACATCAGCTTCTGTGTGGACAACACCGTACCCACCAAGACCATACGGTGTTGCTCAAACAACAAACCCTGGATCAACCCTGAGATAAAAACACTTATGAGAGAGAAGAAGAGGATCTTCAGGTCGGGGAACAGGGAGATGCTGAAGTCCGTACAGAGGGAGCTGAGGAGGAAGATCAGAGAAGGCAAGGACAGCTTCAGGAAGAAGATGGAGGACAAGCTGCAACAGAGCGACATCGGCGGGGTCTGGAGAAACCTTAAAACCACCTCTGGGCTCCAGAATACCTCCCCTCAGGCTACGGGGGGCAGGGAGTGGGTGAACAATCTGAACCTGTTTTTTAATAGGTTTGACCAACCGCCCTCCTCCCCGACTGCACAACAACCACTGCTGCCTCTGAAGACATCGAGTCCTGCTGCCGACACCCCACTCCACCAACACCCCCCCACTCCCAACACACAGCCCCCCAACATGACTCTCACTAAGACCCAGGTGGGTGAGGACGGAGCTGAGGAAGATCAAGGCGAGGAAGGCCTCAGGACCGGACAGCATCAGCACGAAGCTCCTCAAGTCCTGTGCAGACCAGCTGTGTGGGATTGTGGAGCACATCTTCAACCTGAGCCTGAAGCTGGGGAGGGTACCACAGTTGTGAAAAACATCTTGTGTGGTACTTGTACCAAAGACTTCCCACCCCAAAGATCTGAACAGCTACAGACCAGTGGCCCTGACGTCCCACTTGATGAAGACCCTGGAGACAATGCTCCTTGCTCACATCCGCCCCCTGGTGGGACCAGCGATGGATCCACTCCAGTTCGCCTACCAGCATGGCATTGGGGTGGAGGATGCAGTGATCTTCAGAAGGGTAAAGAATGACATACTGAGGCAGGCCAGAAAGCTACGGGGAACAGAAGTTTACCTAAATGAACATCTAACAAAAACTAATGCTGAAATAGCACGGCAAGCACGGATGCTGAAAAGACAAAATAAGATACAGGCAACATGGACAAGAAATTGTAGAGTTTGGATCAAACTAAATGGAACACCTGAGGAAGCAAAGAGCATAATGATCAGAGATCTCACTGACTTAAATAAATATAGATGAACACTGATTAACAAAATCAAGAGACTATGATAATCCATATCCACACACACGGCAAGAATAGTTCTTTTGACATACCATGATAATGTACTTAAAAAAAAAAACCTAAACAAAACAAACAAAAAAACTTATGACTGACTTGAGTAGACATCAATCATCCCCAGTCGGAGGAAGTCATTTGACACAGAGTGAGGAAATTCAAACTCTGAAAATATGCCATTATGCTGAACATAAACTACAAGAGATGGAAAATGATATTGATCCTGATAACCACTTTTTCAATAATATTCATCATCATTGTGAATATTACACTGAAAAGCAATTCAAAAGTCAAGTGCAACTAGATGGTAAACTATCAATAATACACTTCAACAGCAGAAGTCTTAACAAAAACTTTCCACAGATTCAGGACTATTTAAAACAGCTAGACAGAAAATTTACAGCTATCGCAGTCTCTGAAACTTGGCTTAATGAAGAGCAGGCTCCTCTGATGGCAATAGAGGGATATCAGATGTTTCATATTAACAGATCTCAAAAAAAGGGTGGTGATGTTGCACTGTATATTGATGACCTGTATAGGTGTAAACTTGTAAATGGAATGTCCTTTGCACTACCAGGGATTTTGGAATGTGTTACTGTTGAGATTGACCATGATAAAACAAAAAATCTAATTATAAGTTGTATGTATAGAATGCCGGGAACTTGCATTGAGACATTCAGAGATAAATTAGTCGAGCTGTACAATAATATTACTAGTAAGAAAATGGTAGTAATTTGTGGAGATTTCAATATTGATTTACTAAATCCATTTCAACAAAATGTAATTACAGAGTTCATGAATTCTGTGTACAGTATGAGTCTATATCCCACAATAACACATCCCAGTAGAATCACAGTTCACACTGCTACACTTATTGACAACCTGTCTGTTAATATTATTGATAAGAAAATAGAAAATGGATTATTGATAAATGATGTAAGTGACCAATTGCCAACCTTTGCACTTATCCATGGCCACACGGAGGCCAATACAGAAAATTTTTTAAAATCGTTCAGATACAAATCACCAAATGCAATCAGTTCTTTTAAAGAAGACTTGCTGAAGCAAGACTGGACAAAAGTCTATGTATCAGATGTAAATGAAGCCTATGACACATTTATGAACATTGTAACCACTCTTTATGAAAAAAAATGTCCATTAGTAAAGAAAAAGCTCAAACATAAATTTGTCGATAAGCCATGGTTAACCAAAGGATTACAAAAGGTGTGTAAAAAGAAAAATTTATTATATAAAGATTTTCTAAAGAAAAGGACAAAAGAAGCAGAGCAGCGGTATAAAACATACAAAAATAAGTTAACATATATAATAAGATGTAGTAAAAGAGACTATTACAGTAAAGAACTGGAGAAAAACAGAGACAATATTAAAAATAGATGGACAATACTTAACAATATTCTTGGAAATAAAAACAGAAATACAAGCTACCCAAGCAATTTTTCAAAAAATAATAAAACGACTCAGAGTGTGAATGCAGCTTCACCTGCAGATGAATTTAATAACTTTTTTGTTAACATTGGTACTAATTTGGCTCGAGAAATACCCATTACCGCACCTACAGGTGATACAATAAGCAAAAACACTACTATAAAAGACTCCATTTTCATAAAGAACAGACGAGAGAGAGGTCATTGAAATTAAGTCGTTTAAAAGTAAAACATCTACGGACTGTGATGGTATTGACATGCTCTTAGTCAAAACTATTATTGAATGCTTAGTGAAGCCACTGACGTATATCTGTAACCTGTCTCTCCAAACAGGTATATTTCCCAATGCAATGAAAATAGCTAAAGTAATTCCGATATACAAGACGGGTGACAGAGGGGAACTTTCAAACTATAGACCAATTTCACGATTGCCGCAATTTTCCAAGATACTTGAAAAAATATTCTATGAGAGAATTGACAACTTCATACTGAAGAATAATTTATTGTGTGAGCAGCAATATGGGTTCAGACACAAGAGGACAACTGCATTTGCTCTAATGGAATTTATAGAAAAAATATCAACTGCCGTTGAAAATAAAGAGTATTCAGTTGGGGTATTCCTGGATCTTAAAAAAGCATTTGATACAGTGGATCATAATTTATTATTAAAGAAACTACAAAATTGTGGTATTGCGGCGGCATGAAATAAAGCGGCGTTGTTGGAGGTTTTAAGGAAGTTTATTATATCATACCGCCGTCACGGGATCCCCTCTCCAGCCCAAGTGTGTGCAGGCTGGATGGGGATCCTCTGGCTCTCAGAGAAGAAGACACAGAGTGCGTGTCTGCAGCAGAGGTTGAAGTGTGAGAGTGAGAGAGAGAGCATGGATTTCAGTCAGCTTAAATACCAGTTACAAACAATTCATGAAAGGCATTCACAGCAGGGAGTATGGCATTTGCATTTGAGAGGCATACATCACAATAAGCAGATTTGCTAGACTTTGCTCCAGCTGCAGAACAAAGAGTTTAACAGGCACATCTACATATTGATCTGAGTCTCTAGGTCACAGTAAGGACAGGACGCATGAACACAATACATGAAAGGTGACATTATCACAGTAGTGTAGCGGAAAAAACCAGGAGTAGCGAGTTGTCTGTCCTTAGTCTGTTTGTGGGGGTTTTCCCAAACCGCCACAGTATTAGGGGGGTAGCACTGTCCTGGTTATGTAGTTACTTAAAGAATAGATATCAGTATGTATGTGTTGGTAACAAAAACTCACAGTTACTGAAGGTTACTTGTGGAGTCCCACAGGGTTCAGTTTTGGGGCCATTGTTATTCAATATGTATATAAATGATATATGTAAAGTTTCGGAAAAGGTGGATTTAATATTGTTTGCCAATGACACTAATTTATTATGCAGTGGAAGCAATTTGGAACATCTTTTGGATACACTCGGAAAGGAATTAGGAAAGCTTAAACTGTGGTTTGATTCAAACAAATTAACGCTCAATTTAAATAAGACAAAATTTATAGTTTTTAACAACCATCACAACAACTTAGTATCTAAACTCAGTGTAAATGGTGTAGAGATTGAAATGGTATCCGAAACTAAATTTCTTGGAGTAATAATTGATAATAAACTGTGTTGGAAGTCACATATTAATTATATTAAAGGTAAAATATCCAAATCAATTGCAATACTACACAGAGTGAAATATTTGCTGAATCAACCCACACTATATACCTTGTTTCATTCATTAATACTCCCATACATGACATATTGTACTGAAGTATGGGGAAATACATATAAAACAAACATATATCCAGTCTTTATGCTTCAGAAGAGAGCTATTAGAATAATAAACAAAGCTGCTTACAGGGAACCAACAAACCCACTTTTTCTTAAATGAAAAGCTCTCAAGTTGAAAGATCTGGTTGACTTTAAAACTGCAGTAATAATGTTTAAAGTGAAGAATCTATCACTGCCCGCAAATATCCAAAAGCTGTTCCAAATAAGGGAGAAACAATATCATTTCAGAGGAACATGTATATTTCAAAAACCTTCAGTGAGAACTACCACCAAGCAACACTGTGTTTCAGTGCAAGGAGTCAAAATCATGTACAACGCTTGGACAATTTAAACAAAAACTAAAGGAAGAAATACTCCAAACATATATACAAGATGACATGTAAAATCACATAAGGATTGTCATATCCAGTCTGCGTTGTGTTGTTGCTTAGTTTTTGTCACGTTTTGTCTTAGCTTTGTTCTGAATTGTAATCGCTCTTGTTTTGTTTTTCTTTTGAATTCTTGGATAGAATATGGGTGGGCAATATAAGCTGCGGCTTCAGCCATCACCCATTTCGAATAACTTATGTTGAACTGTATAATCAGAGGAGTTATTGTTTAATTTGATCTTGTTGGATTTTCTTTCCCCCTTTGTTATATTATTCTGTTTCTTTTTTAATCTCTACTTTTAATCTATCCGAAATAAAATAAAAATAAAAGATAAAAAATAAATTAAAAAAAAAAAAGAATGATCTTCCTCCTTCACCGTTCTCTGTCCCACCTGGAGAAGCCCAGGAATGCGGTGAGGATCATGTTCTTTGACTTCTCCAGTGCTTTCAACACCATCCAACCTATGATCCTGAAGGACAAGCTGCTGTGCGCAGGGGTGGACCAACACCTGTCATCATGGATCCTGGACTACCTCACTAACCGGCCACAGTTTGTGAGAACCTGAGATTGTGTGTCTAACACGATCATTGGTAGCACGGGGGCCTCCCAGGGAACGGTCTTGGCTCCCTTCCTGTTCACCCTTTAGACTGCAGACTTCTCACACAACACAACACAACACAACACACTGCCATCTACAGAAGTTCTCTGACAACTCTGCGATCGTCGGCCTCATCTCCAACGGAGATGAAGCTGAGTACAGAGGACTTATCCAGGACTTCGTGGACTGGTGCCATCGGAACTGCCTCCAGATCAACACGAAGAAAACTAAGGTGTTGGTGGTGGACTGCCGCAGGCAAGAACAACCCCTCACAGCACCAGTAAACATACAGGGAACAGACATTGAGATGATGACATCCTACAAGCACCTTGGTGTTCATCTGAACAATAAACTAGACTGGTCACACAATACTGACGCACTCTACAAGAAGGGACAGCGCAGGCTGTTCCTACTGAGGAGACTCAGGTCTTTTGGTGTACAAGGGGCGCTGCTGAAGACATTCTACAACACGGTGGTGGCATCAGCCATCACTTTTGGAGTGGTCTGCTGGGGCAATGGCATTACAGCAGCCGATAGGAAGAGACTGAACAAACTGATCAAGAAAGCTAGATCTCTCCTGGGGCAACGCCTTGACCCAGTGGAGGAGATAGGAGAGAGAAGGATGGTGGCTAAATTGTCATCTCTGCTGGAGTCCGAGTCCCACCCAATGCAGGACATACTGAACGCACTGAGGAGCTCATTTAGCAGTAGACTACATCATCCTAGGTCCTATCCACCTAGGTCCTACCTACGGCTGTCAGACTGTATAACCTAAGCAGGGCTGCTCACAGAGATAGCAAAAAGACGTGACGACCTAATAGTATTGAATGCAAAAGACGCAATAGACTTACACAATGGTCCCCTCCAGTATACAACTAGGACAATATCGGTCGCTACGGAGGGTGACAGTATATATGGGTACATATTCATACTATGTAGGATAACTAAGTAGACGGTTATGCTGTTTATTCCATCTTGCTACAATGCTCCGCACTGTGTATATACAGTATACAGTGGGGCAAAAAAGTATTTAGTCAGCCACCAATTGTGCAAGTTCTCCCACTTAAAAGGTGAGAGAGGTCTCCAATTTTCATCATAGGTATACCTCAACTATGAGAGACAAAATGAGAAAAAAAAAATCCAGAAAATCACATTGTCTGATTTTTAAAGAATTTATTTGCAAATTATGGTGGAAAATAAGTGTTTGGTCAATAACAAAAGTTCATCTCAATACTTTGTTATATACCCTTTGTTGGCAATAACAGAGGTCAAACGTTTTCTGTAAGTCTTCACAAGGTTTTCACACACTGTTTCTGGTATTTTGGCCCATTCCTCCATGCAGATCTCCTCAAGAGCAGTGATGTTTTGGGGCTGTCGCTGGGCAACATGGACTTTCAACTCCCTCCAAAGATTTTCTATGGGGTTGAGATCTGGAGACTGGCTAGGCCACTCCAGGACCTTGAAATGCTTCTTACGAAGCCACTCCTTCATTGCCCGGGTGGTGTGTTTGGGATCATTGTCATGCTGAAAGACCCAGCCACGTTTCACCTTCAATGCCCTTGCTGATGGAAGGAGGTTTTCACTCAAAATCTCACAATACATGGCCCCATTCATTCTTTCCTTTACACGGATCAGTCGTCCTTATCCCTTTGCAGAAAAACAGCCCCAAAGCATGATGTTTCCACCCCCATGCTTCACAGTAGGTATGGTGTTCTTTGGATGCAACTCAGCATTCTTTCTCCTCCAAACACGACAAGTTGAGTTTTTACCAAAAAGTTCTATTTTGGTTTCATCTGACCATATGACATTCTCCCAGTCCTCTTCTGGATCATCCAAATGCTCTCTAGCAAACTTCAGATGGGCCTGGACATGTACTGGCTTAAGCAGGGGGACACGTCTGGCACTGCAGGATTTGAGTCCCTGGCGGTGTAGTGTGTTACTGATGATAGCCTTTGTTACTTTGGTCCCAGCTCTCTGCAGGTCATTCACTAGGTCCCCCCATGTGGTTCTGGGATTTTTGCTCACCGTTCTCGTGATCATTTTGACCCCACAGGGTGAGATCTTGCATGGAGCCCCAGATTGAGGGAGATTATCAGTGGTCTTGTATGTCTTCCATTTTCTAATAATTGCTCCCACAGTTGATTTCTTCACACCAAGCTGCTTACCTATTGCAGATTCAGTTTTCCCAGCCTGGTGCCGGTCTACAGTTTTGTTTCTGGTGTCCTTTGACAGCTCTTTGGTCTTGGCCATAGTGGAGTTTGGAGTCTGACTGTTTGAGGTTGTGGACAGGTGTCTTTTATACTGATAACGAGTTCAAACAGGTGCCATTAATACAGGTAACGAGTGGAGGACAGAGGAGCCTCTTAAAGAAGTTGTTACAGGTCTGTGAGAGCCAGAAATCTTGCTTGTTTGTAGGTGACCAAATACTTATTTTCCACTATAATTTGCAAATAAATTCTTTAAAAATCAATGTGATTTTCTGGATTTTTTTTTCTCATTTTGTGTCTCATAGTTGAGGTATACCTATGATGAAAATTGGAGACCTCTCTCATCTTTTAAGTGGGAGAACTTGCACAATTGGTGGCTGACTAAATACTTTTTTGCCCCGCTGTATTTATATATTTATGTGTACGTATGTATATTCACTGCTCTTATTTTTATTCTTATTTTTATTTTTATTTTTCTTATCTTCTTAATTATTGCTCTTGCAGCGGATGATAAAATAAGGCAGCATTGTTGGAGGTTTTAAGTAGAGTTTTATTATCATACCGCCGTCACAAGCTCCGCTCCCGGCGCCGTGCAAGCGCGCTGAGAGCGAGCCCACGGCTCTCAGAGAAGGAGGACACAATGTCTGTGTCCAGCAGCTGTAGTTGCAGAAGTGACATTGAGAGGCAGATTTGCAGCACAGTGCAGCTTATATACTCAACTCAAACAATAGATCAAAGACATTCACAGCAGTTAATCTGGGCATACAACCTCACGGCTGTAAACGCAGCATGCAGCGGAAAAAACCCAGGAGTGCGAGCTGACTGTCTCTGTGTTCTGTCTGTGTGTTGTGGGGGTTGAATCAAACCGCTACACTGCTCCCCCCCCAGAGGGAACGGTAGGGGACCGTGACCTCTATGTTGCAGTCTGGGCAGTGAGCAGGGAAAAGCTCTGTGCAGGAGGAGGGGGGCGGGGTAGTACATGCTGACCGGGCGCGGGAAAATCGTTCGAGTCGCGCCAAAAGTGTTTGCTGCTCCGCGATGTCCCGTCTGAACATGCAGAGATCAGAAGAAGAAAAATTTGTCACTGGCTCCTCCCGCGATTAAGTCCTGCAGGGATTAATAGCGGCCATGAAGAAAAGACGAGGCTGTGTGGCGGCTGTAATGAGAGCAGAGGGACTGGCGTGTTGACTTTAGGTTCAGGTGTAACCCTAAAGCCTTGGGAACCGCAGACAGCTGAATTCCCCTTGTGTGCCGTGGCTAAGACCATAAAATCCAGTGAGCAAGCTGCGTGCCTCAGGTGAACGAGCAAGCCTGAAGGGCCAGTGTGCAGCAGAAGGAAGGCGGTCAGAAAAGCCGTATGTGTCCCGTGCGTGGTGTGCCGTCCTCGTAACTCCCCGGTGCGTGCGCCGGGGTTCCGTGATGGGTGGGCCAGCTGGAGAGGAGAACCAGGGTCAGGGAGCTTAATCATCCCTGTTCAGTGTGTTGGAGCGGTGCAGGGAAGTAGACGCTCTGTCACTCGCTCGGTCATGGTGCGTTCAGGTCCACGTGTGCTCCGTCGGCCGTGGGAGTCGCCGTTGCGGAGAAAGGACGAGGTACATGCGCTCTCGATGTGGAGGAGCTGCGAGCGCGGCTGGTCCAGCGTGGATGTGCCGATCTAGGCGTGCAGATCTCACCATGAAGTTTGCTGCGGCTTTCCCGGTCGTGGGTGGTCTCCGGAGAGTTTCACCTGGAAACTCTGCGTCGAAATCTCCCTGAAGCAGAAGGGAGCTGTTGCGTTCGCTTGTCGTCGGAGAATCACCGCCGGGTGTTGCGTTCGCTGGCAGCGTGTTCGTTTCAGCGTCGGGTCACCAGTGCAGCGGATGATAAAATAAGGCAGCGTTGTTGGAGGTTTTAAGTAGAGTTTTATTATCATACCGCCATCACAAGCTCCGCTCCCGACGCCGTGCAAGCGCGCCGAGAGCGAGCCCACGGCTCTCAGAGAAGGAGGACACAATGTCTGTGTCCAGCAGCTGTAGTTGCAGAAGTGAGATTGAGAGGCAGATTTACAGCACAGTGCAGCTTATATACTCAACTCAAACAATAGATCAAAGACATTCACAGCAGTTAATCTGGGCATTTGCATATCAGAGGTACAGGTAGGATGCATGAACACAATGCATGGATGACAATTTAACCTCACGGCTGTAAACGCAGCATGCAGCGGAAAAAACCCAGGAGTGCGAGCTGACTGTCTCTGTGTTCTGTCTGTGTGTTGTGGGGATTGAATCAAACCGCTACAGCTCTGAGTGTTGCTATCCCTGTGCTGTTGCAATCCTGGAATTTCCCCATTGTGGGACTAATAAAGGCTTATCTTATCTTATCTTATCTTAAGTCACAAACACCGTCAGGTTTCTGCTGTCCGGGTGGAGTGGCACCTGCAGGTAGCCTTGGTGGAGGTCCAGCTTTGTGAAGACTTGAGACCCACTGAACACCGCCGTGAGCTACTCCATGGTTGGGAGGGGGTACCTGTCCAGAATGACCGCCTTGTTTACCATCCGGAGGTCTATACACAATCGGATGCCTCCCCCCTTTTTTCTTGGCCATTACCAAGTTGGAGATCCATGGCGAGGCATCCATCTTCTCAGTGATTCCGGACTCCAGCAGCTTGGACAGCTCTGCTGAGACCTCATCCCACAGCGCCAGGGGTAGTCACTGTAGTGATTGGATCTTCGGTGTCGTGCTTTCATCAATGAGAGGCTGGTGGTGAAAAGCGTCTATGCAGCCCGGGCCCTTAAACAGCGCAGGCCAGTGGAGGTGCCAATCTGGGTACACTGTCAACACAGTCGAGCCCTCTGGGTCCCTAATGGAAAAACCCAGCACCCCCAGTAGGTCGATTCCCAATAGGGCCGTCCCTTGACGCGCCACCTGGAAGGTGAATCTGGACACAATCTTCGACCCATAAGTCACTGAAAGTTCCGCTGTGCCCACCATCTCAATTTCCGCATGTCCATAGCAGAACATCTTCACTGCTCCCGGGCTAACAATCTTCACAGGGAACAGTCTCCTCAACGTGGCCGAACACAAAATGGATTGACCCGCCCCCAAATCCACCATCAGGGGAGCGTCAACCCCGTCGAGCTGGAGTACATACCACTTGAGCGGTCCTTTCCTCATGTGTGCTACATACACCGCTTTGTCACTGCTGGGCTCTGCCATCTCTAGGCTAGGGGCTAAAGTGTGTGTCCGTATCCACCTTTTCTTCTTCTTCTTCTTAGCTTGCTTTGGGGGTTTGGTTAGCATGCTAACTGTCCTCTCCGGCGGGACACCACGAGCAGTCGGTTTCTCGCTAGCTGGCGCGGTTAGCTTCTGCAGGGCTGGAGATTCTCTTTGCTTGACTAAATCCAACACGCCATCTAGGGACAGGGTTTCCCGATTTAACCTTAGCTTGGTTTTTAGCCACTCGTTGCTAGTGCTGTGAGCTAGCTTGTCTCTCACTAGCTCTTCTTCGATGGGCCCAAAAGCGCACTCTCTTGCTAGGCTATGTAGCTCCAAAGCGAATGATAACATGGACCCACCCACTTGCTGTCAACGGTCAAAAAATCCATATCTCCTTTCGGTGATGTTAGAGTGTCACCAAAAGTTTTGTCCATTAGGGCCAGCCCATCTTCCAGCGAACCGCTACCATATAGCCGAAGAACACGCGTTGTCCTTCGGCGCCAAGATATGTCACTGAGCCCTGCTGCCGTTACATACACCTGGAACATGGACTTCCAGCAGGCCCACGGTATGGCTGGCGTACCTCGGTCTTGCAGGAATGGAGGTAGCTCCCTGACGCACGCGCCCATTTTTCCTCGTCGCCAAATGTTATGTAGGAATAATGGAGGACGGAAAGTTTCCACTGTTGAACACTAAGCACCCTTTATTGAACTTCACACTAGTATATATATCCCCAGCCGTAGCCCGCCTGACGTCACTCAACCCCCCACCCCGGCTGAGCTACGGCAAGCCCCAGAATACAATTCTCATATGTATATCACGGTTAAACAACAACACTGCAACAAAGACATTGAGTTGCTAGCTGTTAACATGCAGCCTACCTATCTCCCGAGGGAATACTCACACGTGATCTGCATTGTTATTTGTGCAAATCCGATGGCGAACGTGGGGACAGCGCGTGACGCCATTCACTTAGTAACTGGCAGGCTGCTGACAGAACACCCAGATGCTCTCCTCCTCATCTCAGGTGATTTCAACCATGTTTCACTGTCCCCCATCCTACCCACATTCACCCAGTATGTAACATGCCACACTAGAGACAATAAAACACTGGACTTATTCTATGCAAACACTAAGGAGCCGTACACCTCATCACCACTCCCCCCACTCGGGAGATTGGATCACAACTTGGTTCATCTCCTGCCAGTGTACAAACCCCTAGTACACAGACAACCTCTGGTCATGCGCACAGTGAAGTTATGGTCTGAGGAGGCAATGGACGCTCTAAAGGACTGTTTTGAAACCACCGCCTGGTAGCAGCTCTGCGATCCACATGGTGAGGACATTGACGGCCTCACTCACACCATCACGGACTACATCAACTTCTGTGTGGACAACACCGTACCCACCAAGACCATACTGTTATGTATTTTGGTTTACTACGGCACCCGTCGTAGTGCTTTTGCTAAAAGCATTATGGGTAATCTGTAATGTCAGAGTGTGTTGTCGTTGGCTGTGTGCTATGAGTTGCTGCTACGCTAATAAACCGTGAACAGCACGTCGATGGTCCGAGTTATTATTGTTATATTAAGTAACGTAACGGGTGAAAGATATAACAAAAAGTGGCGACGAGGACGTCTGGACCGACGCTGCAGTCCGCGACGGAGGAGAGTTTTTTTTGTCGTGTTTTTTTTTTCCCGCCGCTACTTCGTGCTGACAGGGTGATACACCGCGCCACTGTGCTGAGGTGGATGCTGCGGGCTGTCTGCTAAGCGGGGAGGAGCGGAGCAGTGGAAATCGCAAAGACAAAAAAAAAAAAACTCCGTGAGTAACGCCGGAGGGAAGAAACGACGTTACAGAAAGGAGCCGCGAGGGAAAGAGCGACATTCAACCAGGAGTGTTAAAATGGCTGGAGTCATTGGCTCTATCGGGCCCTTTGATGAGAGCGCGGAACAATGGAGCTCCTATACTGAGCGCTTTGACTATTTTGTCGCGGCCAATGGAATAACGGATGAAAAGTTAGTGCCCACTTTTCTGAGTGTGATGGGTCCCAAGACATTTAACCTACTACGTAACCTCCTACAGCCAGTAAAGCCAGGCTCTAAAACCTACAAAGAACTGGTGGACACACTGACCCACCACTTCTCACCCAAGCCGCTAGTGATTGCAGAAAGATACAGGTTTCACAGACGTAACCAAGAAGAGGGTGAGTCTGTTAACATGTTTGTTGCAGCGCTACGCAAGTTAGCCGAACACTGTGAATTTAAAGATGTTTTAAATGACACATTAAGAGACAGGCTTGTGTGTGGACTACGGAATGAAGCAGCACAGAAGAAGTTACTCACAGAAAGTGATATGACGCTTGAAAGAGCCATTAACATTAGTGTGATGATGGACATGGCTTCCAAAGAAGCACACCAACTGCATGCTACAGGCAGAGTACATAAGCTCAACAGTGGTAAAACCAATGCAACAGGGCCATGTTTCCGCTGTGGCAAGGTGGGACACCTTCCTAATGACTGTTGGTACAAAGAGATGGACTGTAACAACTGTGGAAAAAAAGGCCACGTGGAGCGGGCATGTAGAAGCAAAAGGAGCAAAGACAAAGGCCCAAAGACAAGGAATAAAAGTGACATGGTAAAATACAAAAAGAAAAGAAATGTTCACACAGTTAAACATGGCGAGGACAGAGTGAGCGACTCCTCAGAGGAAGAGGTGTCAACTGCAATAAATACTGTCCGGATTATGAATGTGAATGAAGGCTCAGAAGGCTTTTGGACTAAACCAAAAGTGGAGGGACATTTTATTAAAATGCAGATAGACACCGGATCAAAGGCATCACTTGTGTCGCATGGCATTTACAAGAAGTTTCTGAAACATCTTCCACTCCGACCTTCAGACACCGTCTTCAGGGCGTATACTGGACACTGAGTGCCCATGAAAGGGATGACAGAGGTAACTGTTCAGTACAATGGCCAAACTGCTGAGCTTCCAGTTTATGTTACCAAGAACAACTGTCCAGCTATAATGGGGCGTGTGTGGCTAAAGAAAATCCAACTTGACTGGCAAGAAGTAAGGAAGCTGTCACACAGTTCCACTCAGCTGCAGGCCATACTGGAAAAGCACAAAAAGGTTTTTCGTGATGAACTAGGCAGTATGAAAAAAATTATAGTGAAGCTGCATGTCAAACCTGACAGTAAACCAGTGTTTATGAAAGCCAGACCAGTGCCGTACGCCATCAGACCAAAGGTGGAGGCTGACTTGGATGCTCTGGTCAAGAATGGAGTGCTGGAGCCTGTGACAACCAGTGAGTGGGCCACGCCCATAGTTCCAGTACCCAAAAAGGACGGAGGAATCCGGACCTGTGGAGACTTTAAGGTAACAGTAAACCCTGTACTAACAGCAGAGCAGTATCCCCTTCCACTGATTGATGACTTATTTGCGGGGCTGAGTGGGGGACAAAAGTTCAGCAAAATAGATCTCAACCAGGCTTACTTACAAATGCATGTAGACGAGCAGTCACGTGAAATGCTGACTATCAACACCCATAAAGGACTCTTCAGATACTGCAGACTGCCTTTTGGCATCACATCTGCTCCAGCACTTTTTCAGCGAGCTATGGATCAAATCCTGAGTGGATTACCAGGAGTGCAGTGCTACCTGGATGATATCTTGTGTACAGGAGCAGATGATGAAGAGCATCTGCGCAACTTGGATGCAACTCTCACGAGACTGGAGGAATATGGATTGAGAATCTGCAAGGATAAAAGTGAGTTTTTCCAGTCATCCGTGGAATACTTAGGTCATGTGATCGATGCTAAGGGACTGCACACTGCACCATCGAAAATCACAGCCATTGTGGATGCACCTCCACCCCAAAATGTCAGTCAGCTGAAGTCTTTCTTGGGACTGCTGAACTATTATGGACGTTTCATACCAAACTTGGCATCACTATTAAAACCGCTGTATAACCTGCTGTGCAAAGAGGAAGCATGGAAGTGGACAGCAAGCTGTCAGGAGGCTTTTCAGAAGGCAAAGGATGCGCTGACAGCATCAGAGGTTCTGACCCACTTCAACCCATCACTTCCGATCCAGCTTGCCTGCGACGCCTCTCCTTATGGCGTAGGGGCGGTGATTTCCCACGTAATGCTAGACGGTGAGGAAAAGCCAATCGCTTTTGCGTCAAGAACATTAAACAAGGCAGAAGCTAACTATGCTCAACTGGAAAGAGAGGCTCTGAGCATTGTGTTTGGTGTCAGAAAATTCCACCAGTACTTGTATGGACGGAAGTTTACACTTTTTACTGACCACCGACCTCTCACAACCATCCTTGGACCATACACAGGAATACCATCTCTTGCAGCGTCCCGACTGCAGAGGTGGGCATTGCTGTTGTCAGGACACTCCTATGACATCAGGTATCGAAAGTCAGACTGTCATGGTAATGCATATGGGTTATCCAGATTACCACTTCCTGTCATGAAGCCAGAGTCGAGCACTGTGGACATCTTCTACTTCACAGAGGTAGAAAACGCACCTGTTTCAGCTGTGCAGGTGAAAAAGGGGACTAGAAATGACCCTGTGTTGTCTGCAGTCATGGACTTGATCATTAAAGGACAACCTGCGGGTGATGACGCAACCTTGAAGCCCTTCCTTGGGAAGTGGACAGAATTGTCTGTTCAGTCGGGTTGTTTGCTGTGGGGGAGGAGAGTGATTATTCCCCTGTCATGTCGAACAAAAGTGTTACAGCAACTTCACGCAGGACATAGTGGAATCGTGAGAATGAAAGAAATAGCGAGAAGCTATTTTTGGTGGCCAAACATTGACAAGCAGATTGAAGAAATAGCCAAAAGCTGTTCATCTTGTCACAAGGTACGGAACAACCCACCATTGGCTCCTCTCCATCCCTGGGAGTTCCCACAGGAGCCATGGCATCATGTGCACATTGACTTTGCAGGTCCGTTTGAGGACAGAATGTTTCTCGTTGCTGTGGATGCACACAGTAAATGGCCTGAAGTGGCTATTATGAGGTCAACCACCACAGAGAAGACCACAGAGGCATTAGGAGAAATGTTTAGTCGTTTTGGGTCTCCTACACAACTAGTTTCTGACAATGGACCTCAGTTGGTTTCACAAGAAATGGACGCTTTTCTACAAGCTAATGGAGTGCAGCACATTAAATCAGCTCCATACCATCCTGCGACGAACGGCCTTGCAGAAAGGTTTGTGCAGACAATGAAACATGCATTGAAAGCATCACAAGGTCAAGGAACACTGCATCAGAGGCTGCACAAGTTCCTGCTAAACTACCGCAACACTCCACATGCAATCACAAAGACAACCCCTGCTAGTCTGATGTTCAAGAGAGATCTGCGCACTACCTTTGACCTTTTGAAACCCTCAGGATTAAAGGACACTGTGCAAAAGCAACAAGAGAAACAAATTATGCACAGAGAACATCGGGCAAAGGACAGAGCGTTCACGTCAGGAGAATCTGTGCTGGCCAGGAACTACAGAGGTGAACCTAAGTGGGTTCCTGCAACTATTATTGCACAAACTGGACCAGTCTCATATACAGTTCAAACCACTGATAGTGTTTGGAAAAGGCACGTGGATCAACTCCTGCAGACACCACCAGCGCCTGCAGAACTGTCTCTTGGATATCCTAACGATGCACTCACCAACTCACCACTTTGTCCACCTACACCAGTACAGAACTCAACCACTTCAGAGACCAGAGTTCCAGCTGGAGATGTGACATCTTCTTCTGCATCAGCACCAGAAGCAACCTCCACATTAGAAAGAACACAGACTCATGTTCCTGCAGAGCGCCGATACCCCACCAGGGAGCGACGACCTCCTGTCCGTCTGAGTTATTAGACTAGATAGTAACTGACCCACATTAATGGGGCAGAATAATCCCCAGGGGTACAGTTATGGGATGAGGTAGTCTACCCTCACTCCTAAGGTAGCATAATAATTAAAAAAAAAAAGAGAGACAAAACAAAGACATTTGGTATCTTCTGTAGGACATCTATTGTAAGGGGAGAGGAGATGTCATGTATTTTGGTTTACTACGGCACCCGTTGTAGTGCTTTTGCTAAAAGCATTATGGGTAATCTGTAATGTCAGAGTGTGTCGTCGTTGGCTGTGTGCTATGAGTTGCTGCTACGCTAATAAACCGTGAACAGCACGTCGATGGTCCGAGTTATTATTGTTATATTAAGTAACGTAACGGGTGAAAGATATAACACATACGGTGTTGCTCGAACAACAAACCCTGGATCAACCTTGAGATAAAAACACTTCTGAGAGAGAAGAAGAGGGTCTTCAGGTTGGGGAACAGGGAGATGCTGAAGTCCGTACAGAGGGAGCTGAGGAGGAAGATCAGAGAAGGCAAGGACAGCTTCAGGAAGAAGATGGAGGACAAGCTGCAACAGAGCGACATCGACGGGGTCTGGAGAAACCTCAAAACCATCTCTGGGCTCCAGAATACCTCCTCCCAGGCCACGGGGGGCAGGGAGTGGGCGTACAATGTGAACCTGTTTTTTAATAGGTTTGACCAACCCCCCCCCCCCCCCCCCCCCCGACTGCACACCAACCACTGCTGCCTCTACCATCATCGAGACCTGCTGTCCACACCCCACTCCACCAACACCCCTCCACTCCCAGCACACAGCCCCCCAACCTGACCCTGACTAAGACCCAGGTGAGGATGGAGCTGGTGAAGATCAAGGCGAGGAAGGCCTCAGGACCGGACGGCATCAGTGCGAAGCTCCTCAAGTCCTGCGCAGACCAGCTGTGTGGGATTGTGGAGCACATCTTCAGCCTGAGCCTGAAGCTGGGGAGGGTCCCACAGTTGTGGAAAACATCTTGTGTGGTACCTGTACCAAAGACTTCCCACTGCAAAGACCTGAACAGCTACAGACCAGTAGCCCTGACGTCTCACATGATGAAGACCCTGGAGAGACTGCTCCTTGCTCACCTCCGCCCCCTGGTGGGACCAGCAATGGATCCACTCCAGTTCGCCTACCAACATGGCATTGGGGTGGAGGACGCAGTGATCATCCTCCTTCACCGTTCCCTGTCCCACCTGGAGAAGCCCGGGAACGCAGTGAAGATCATGTTCTTTGACTTCTCCAGTGCTTTCAACACCATCCAACCGATGATCATGAGGGACAAGCTGATGTGCGCAGGGGTGGACCAGCACCTGTCATCATGGATCCTGGACTACCTCACTAACCGGCCACAGTTTGTGAGAACACGGGATTGTGTGTCCGACACGATCATCGGTAGCACGGGGCCCCCCAGGGAACGGTTTTGGCTCCCTTCCTGTTCACCCTTTATACTGCGGACTTCTCACACAACACAACACACTGCCATCATGGCTGCACGGTGGCGCAGTGGTTTAGCACTGTGGCAGCGCAGTTTTACCCTCGGCCGGGGGATCGCGGGGATCATGAGATCGTGGGTTCGATCCCAGCCCCCGACCAACAGTGAGCTGTGTGGAGTTTGCATGTTCTCCCCGTGTTGCGTGGGTTTACTCCGGGATTTCTCCGGTTTCCTTCCGCATACCAAAAAAAACATGTAGGTTTAGGGCGCTCGCGCACGCAGCAACCAGCAGCCGGTGGCTTGTCACCAGACTGCAAACCAAATCTACCTACGGGTACAAATAAGTAACAAAAAAAAAAAATAATCTACAGAAGTTCTCTGATGACTCTGCGATTGTCAGCCTCATCTCCAATGGAGATGAAGCTGAGTACAGAGGACTTATCCAGGACTTCGTGGACTGGTGCCATCGAAACTACCTCCAGATCAACGCGAGGAAAACTGAGGAGCTGGTGGTGGACTGCCGCAGGCAAGAACAACCCCTCACAGCACCAGTAAAAATACAGGGAACACCACTTCCGGTTATGGCGGCCACGTAGGAAGATGTGTTTCACTCTGCTCTGCTCCTAAAAATAAAAAATTGGCAAATAACTCTCTCAATTGGAACAAAACCTATCCCAGCGTTTGGGCGCGGATATGGTAAAGCCTAAGGCTGGGAAATTAGGTGGAGGAAAAACTGAATTGTCGAAACAGTCCAAGCTAACAGACTTCCACGCTCGTGACGAAGCAGAAAAATCTCCAGAGACTATGGCGGAGGAAGCTAGCGGCGGAGCGGTGACTGCTGGGGAAGGCACGAGTGCGGTGCTCGCTGCCATTAGCTCAATGAGAGCAGACTTTTCCTCTAAATTTGATGGGATTATAGCAGCGATAGAAGGAATGAGAAAGGAAATAAGCGACTGTATGGAACGAGTATCGCAGGCGGAGCTCCGAATTTCCAGCGCTGAGGATGACGTCACCAGCCTACAATTAAAGGTGCGCACATTGGAATTAAAAAATAAACATCTGGAAGATAGTGTCCTGGACTTAGAATCCCGGTTGAGACGGAACAATCTGAGGCTGGTGGGCCTCCCGGAGGGAACGGAGGGACAGGACACATGTTCTTTTTTGGAAAAGTGGATTCCAGAAGCGCTGAACAACGCGGAGCTGCAGTCATTGGTCGTCTTAGAGAGCGCCCACCGAATCGGCCCACCAAGAGATAATAAGGCACCACTGAGGACGCTGATTATGAAGTTCCTCAGCTACAGAGACAAGATGACGATCTCCAACGCAGCGTGAGCTAAAGGAGAAATTAAATACCAGGATCAACAGGTGCGGTTCTACCCAGATTTGGCCACAGGAATCCAACAATTAAGGAAACAGTTTGACCCCGCCCGTAAAGAGCTGCACAACCTCGGGATTCGTCACGGAGTGATTCATCCGGCAAGACTGCTGGTCACATATAAAGGGAGAACCCACACCTTCAAGACCCCTCAGGAGGCGCAAGTGCTTATCAAGCAGATCCAAGGGGAGACTGGTGGGAGCTAAGCATGAAGCATGAACAAGATATAAAGGTAGAATATTTAAGCATTTGCACAGGCATCTGACTGATCTGAAGCATATAGCAAGTTTACAAAATATAGATTGTATTATATATAAAAAAAACCTATGATGTACAAAGTTGCTATAAAATTTTGGAGTTAAGTTGGAAAACTACAGAAGAGAGTTAATGTTATGTCATTAAAAGCAGTAGAGTCAGGGTGATTGAGAGGAGAAAGAAAGAGTGGTTTGACTGATCCTCGCGGGTGTGGAGCAGTCAATGGCTATAGCGGGAGACGGAAATTTTTTTTTGATTTTGGGGGGATTACCACGAATGTGGGGAGGGGGAATTTGTTTGTGTGTAGTTTGTGGGACGAATATTCAACCACTCATGTTTTTGCTTCTCTGTATGAGCATGTTTATATTGCGAGGTAATCTCAAACTCCTTATTGATCATAGACCAAAGCGTTAATCTTAATTTAACTTCATGGAATTGCAGAGGTCTACAAAATTTAAAAAAAACTTAAACAAGTTATGAATAAAATAAAAGACATAGGTTCAAAAATTGTGTTTTTACAAGAAACTCATCTAATAGAGGAGGATGTAAAAAGAATTAGGAGAAGATGGCAGGGAAGTATGTTCACCTCATCATTTTCATCCCGAGCCAGGGGAGTTATGACTCTCATACATAAATCAGTCCCATTTCAAGTGAAAAATGTAATTGGAGACAAATTAGGAAGATATCTAATCATCCAAGGATCTTTGTTATTAGAAAATATAAATCTGGTGAACTTATACGGTCCCAATATAGATGATCAAAACTTCTTTGCTAATTTATTTCTTATTTTATCATCACTTACAGGGCAACATATAATAGCAGGGGATTTTAATTGTACATTGAATCCCAGTATAGATAGATCAACAGGACTGGACTGTACGCACAATGGATGCAGGATGACCATTAATCATTTTATGAAAGAATTGAGATTGCTTCGCAGACCCTTTCCTCTGCCAGGACATTCAGCTTTCTGCAGATCACGGAAACATGCGCAAAATGTACGAAGGCATGAAGAAGGCTTTCGGTCCCAGTGTCATCAAGACCGCCCCACTTAAATCAGCTGCAGGAGATGTCATCAAGGATCGCGGTAAACAAATGGAGAGATGGGCTGAGCACTACCAAGAGCTCTACTCGAGAGTAACCACCGTCTCGAACACGGCCCTTGAGAACACCCCTCTACTGTCAGTCATGGATGAGCTTGACGCTCCACCCACCATCGAGGAGCTCAGCAAGGCGATAGACTCTATCTCAAACGGCAAGGCTCCGGGCAGTGACAACATCCCCCCTGAAATCGTCAAAACCGCAAAGGAGAGCTCGCTCTTGAAACACCTCCATGAGCTCCTGTTGCAGTGCTGGGAGGAAGGGGCTGTGCCCCAAGATATGCGTGATGTCAAAATCATCACTCTTTACAAGAACAAGGGGGAGCGGAGCGATTGTAACAACTATCGCGGTATCTCACTCCTAAGCATAGTTGGCAAAGCCTTTGCCCGTGTCGTCCTCAACAGACTACAACTACTTGCCGAACGTGTGTATCCAGAGGCGCAGTGTGGATTCAGAGCAACCAGGTCAACCATAGATATGGTCTTCTCTATGAGGCAGCTGCAAGAAAAGTGTCGGGAGCAGAGACAACCCCTCTTTTTGGCCTTTATTGATCTGACCAAGGCTTTTGACTTGGTCAGCAGGGATGGACTGTTTGCCCTCCTCCAACGAATTGGATGTCCCCCCAAGCTTTTGAGCATGATCAAGTCATTCCACCAGGACATGAACGGCATTGTCCAGTTTGATAGATTATCCTCAGACCCTTTCCCGATCAAGAACGGTGTGAAGCAGGGTTGTGTTCTGGCTCCTACCCTATTTGGCATCTTTTTCTCCCTGCTTCTGTGCTACGCCTTCCGGGGCTCTGAAGACGGTGTCTTTCTCCACACCAGGAGCGACGGAGGCCTCTTCAACATGGCACGCCTCAGATCAAAGACCAAGGTGCGAAGTGTTCTAATCAGGGAGCTGCTCTTTGCTGATGATGCTGGTCTTGTTGCCCACACCGTGGAAGCGCTCCAGCGTCTCATCAACTGCTTTGCTCGTGCCTGCTCTGAGTTTGGCCTCACCATCAGCCTTAAAAAGACCGAGGTCATGGGCCAGGATGTCAGCAGTGCTCCCAATATCAATATCGGCGACCACACACTTGCGGTGGTGGACAAGTTCACCTACCTCAGGTCGATCATCTCCAGCAATCTCTCCCTAGATGCCGAACTGAACGCCCGTATCGGCAAGGCATCGACGGTGATGGCCCGTCTGGCGAAGCGAGTCTGGGACAACTCTATGCTAACCATCAACACCAAGATAAGAGTCTACATGGCCTGTGTACTGAGTACTCTCCTATACGGCAGTGAAGCTTGGACCCTCTACTCCTGCCAGGAACGCCGACTGAACGCCTTCCACCAGCGCTGCCTTCGCAGACTACTACACATCACTTGGCAGGACCGTGTCTCCAACATCGACATCCTGGCCAGAGCAGATGTGCCCAGTATGTTTGCCATCCTGACAAAGAGACGCTTGCGATGGCTTGGCCACGTCAACCGAATGGAGGATGGCTGCATCCCCAAAGACTTACTGTATGGGGAGCTGGCTACTGGAACTAGATCAAAGGGACGCCCAACTCTCAGATTCAAGGATGTTTGCAAGCGTGACCTCAAGGCTGGAGGCTTTAACCCCTCCGACCTGGAGTCAGCCGCCTCCGTCCGCTCCAACTGGCGGACCATCACCCAGGATGTCATCCGAACAGCAGAGGAAAGAAGAGACACTCGCTGGGGGGAGAAGAGACTCCGCAGACAGAGGAGACTGTCGAGACCCCCACTACACTGTGAAGAATTCATCTGCAACGGCTGCGGCAGGACCTGCAGATCCCGTATCGGCCTCTACAGCCACGCCTGATGGTGCAGCTCCCTGAATGATGACCCAAGGCACAAAACCCCCCCCCATGATCTTTCGAGATCGATGGAGCCAATGATGAATGACAATGATGAGATTGCTAGATATATAGAGAGAAATGAAACCACAAGTTAAAGCTTACTCTTGTTATTCTAATACCTACAAGACATTCTCACGTATTGACTATTTTTTGATCTCCACAGAATTAAGGTCCAAGATTCAAAACTGTTTCTATGATAACATTATGATCTCTGATCATGCACCCTGCTGTCTAATATATGTAGATAAGAAATTGACAAAGGAACCAGGTAGGTGGCATTTTCAGCATAAATGGCTTCAGGATGAGGAATTTGTTAAGTACATAGAAAAACAGATAGATGAGTTCTTTGATATCAATACTACACAAACATCAGCATGTATAAAATGGGAGGCTTTCAAAGCTTTTATTAGGGGGCATATTATTAGTTATACAGGTTCAAAATCTAAGAAGACTCGAGAGGAGAGAGTCCAGTTGGAACATAAAATAAAAATTCTTCAAGAAAAAGTGTATGCAGGAAGTGACCCAAAGTTAGAGAACGAATTACTGATTCTGAGAGCTGAATATGACAAAAAATCAGCGAATAGAGCTGCCTCGAGTCTTCTAAGATTGAAGCAAACTTTTTATGAACAAGGTGAAAAATCAGGGAAATTATTGGCATGGCAGATTAAACAATTAGAATTTAAAACACCAATTACCAGTATTGTAAGTAACGGACAGGCAGTTGTAGATCCTTTAGAAATTAACAGTGCCTTCAGAGATTAATTATGAAAAACTATATGATACATAAAATGAAACTGACTTAACAAAACTAAATGGGTTTTTGGACGGATTATCTATACCATGTATTCCAAATGAAAACAGGGAGATACTGGAGTCTAAAATTAGTCAAGAAGAAGTTGGGCTAGCCATTGATAATATGAAATCAGGAAAAAGAGCAGGACCAGATGGTCTTCCAGTTGACCTCTATAAAAAATTTAAGAATAAATTAATAAAACCATTTTTGGAAATGGTTTTAGAAGCATTTCAAAAATAGTAATTTACCACTATACATGAATAATGCCTTAATTATACTGTTGCCAAAACCAGGTAAACCCTCTAATAAATGTGAAAATATGAGACCAATAAGCCTATTAAATGCTGACCTTAAGATAATCTGCAAAATTTTAGCAAGACGACTACAAGAAATATTACCA
Organism: Pholidichthys leucotaenia; assembly: GCA_020510985.1. Lineage (NCBI taxonomy): Eukaryota > Metazoa > Chordata > Actinopteri > Cichliformes > Pholidichthyidae > Pholidichthys > Pholidichthys leucotaenia. Next base: position 202,881,718 of record CM035838.1, on the reverse strand, counting down.
ACTATTATTAACAGAGATCAGAATGGCTTTATAATGGGAAGACAAGGCTTCCATAATGTAAGAAGACTATTTAATATTATCTATTCTAATAAAGAAGCACCGGATACAGCTCTCCTATCATTGGATGCCGAAAAGGCCTTTGATAGGGTCGAATGGCCCTTTCTTTTTGAAGTCCTACAAAGGTTTGTAGGTTTGTGAAGTCCTCACAATTCTCCAAAATACTTGAAAAAATCTTCACTAAGAGACTGGATGATTTCACTGAAAAACACAACCTCCTTACAAATAGCCAGTATGGTTTTAGAGCAGATAAATCTACATCTTTGGCACTGATCGAACTTATAGAAGAAATTACTAGTTGTATAGATAAAAAAAAAAGGTTGCTGTAGGAGTATTTATAGATTTAAAGAAAGCTTTTGACACCATTGACCACAGAATACTACTAAGGAAACTGGAAAGGTATGGGATAAGAGGGGTAGGACTGAGTTGGGTGGAAAGTTATTTAAGTAACAGACAACAATTTGTACAAATTGGTGAGCGCAAATCACCCTTCATGGACATCACTTGTGGTGTGCCCCAGGGGTCAGTTTTGGGACCCAAACTCTTTATTTTGTATATAAATGACATATGCCAAGTATCAAAAATTCTGAAATTTGTTTTGTTTGCGGATGACACAAATATCCTTTGCATTGGTGAGAATTTGCAGCAGGTTTTAGAGGTGGTCACAACTGAAATGGAAAAATTAACGCAGTGGTACAACAAAAATAAATTATCTATAAATCTAAAAAAAACAAAGATTATGTTGTTTGGAAATTATAAAGTAAATCATGAAATAATGGTAACAATAGATGATACCAGAATAGAAACAGTACAGGAAAATAAGTTTCTGGGGGTGATGCTAGACAATAAAATCTGCTGGAAACCTCACATCAGTCACATCCGGGCCAAGTTAGCAAAATGTATAGGCATACTGGGGAAGACAAGACACATCTTGGACTATAAATCATTGGTCTTATTGTACAATTCACTGTTTTTACCTTATCTTAACTACTGTGTAGAAGTCTGGGGAAACACCTACAAGACCAACCTACAGTCAATATGCACATTACAAAAAAGAGCTATAAGGATAATAAACAATGTAGGATATAGAGACCATACCGATTCGTTGTTCTTAAAGTCACATGTCATAAATTTCATCGATTTAGTTAAATTTAAGACAGCACAAGTAATGTACAGGGCAATTAATAATCAACTCCCAACTAATATACAAAAAATATTTTTAAAAAAAGAGACAATGATCATAATTTGAGAGGAGACTTAAACTTTACAAAACCCAAGATACGTACAACCAAGAAAAGTATGTGCATATCTGTCTGTGGGGTGGATTTGTGGAACAGTCTAGAGCCGGAACTGAAACTATGTACAAACAGAAATCAATTCAAAAAGAGGTATAAGCACCATTTGCTGAAAGGATATATGTTAGAAGGGTAGTATTTATATGTACGATTCATTATGTTCACTCTGGGACATTATGGGACACTATGGAATGGTGGGTGGGGCAGCACTGTGTATATCTGTGTTGTTTGAGGCTGGTTTTGATGTATGGACATCAATGTATGTTAGAATGGATGGGTGTTAATGTTGATTTGTAAAAAATACAGTAAATTGTTTACTTGGGGTCTTAAAGGTGGTAATTTGTATAAAATTCACATGGGTGTATCTATGGAAAAGAGGAGATGGAATTAATAAGTGTTCACTTCTTCCTTCTCCCTTTCGAACAGTGTATACTGTTACTTTACTGCATTTGCCGTTTGCTTGTTTTTGTTAAATTTTTGTGTTCGAAATAAACTATCTATCTATCTATCTATCTATCTATAAGGTTTGGACTTGGAAATAATTTCATAAAATGGGTTCAGATAATATACAATAATGCTACAGCAGAAATCCAAACAAACAGCAATATCTCAAAATCAATAAATATCAATAGAGGTTGTCGACAAGGTTGCCCACTTTCACCTTTACTGTTTACTATGGCAATTGAACCTTTAGCGATGGCAGTACATTTACATCCACAAATATATGGAATTAAAGTAGGACCAACAGAACATAAAATCTCCCTGTATGCCGATGACATAATTTTGTTTATGTCGAATCTTAAAAAAATCAATTCCGACCTTGTTGAATTTAATAAAGAATTTTGGGGAAATATCAGGATATAAAATAAATAAAACTAAATCTTCAATATTAATGCTAAATGAGACCCAGAGAAATCACCCAGCTCCTGAGGTAAATCAATTCAATGTTGTAAATCAGTTTAAATATTTAGGAATTCAAATTGTGCCTAAGCTAGAATCAGTCGCCAGTGTCAACTATGAAGCCTTAATGACAGACATTAATGAGTTACTTCAGAGATGGATGTCACTATCAATGTCGATGATCGGGAGAATTAATATACTTAAAAGTAATATCTTACCCAAAATACTTTATTTATTTCAATACATTCCTTTACCACCACCTTCAGATCTATTCTCAAGAATTTAAAAAAAGTTAGTGGAATTTATATGGAACAATAGGAAGGCTAGATTACGTCTGTCCTTACTATATTTACCATTTGATCGTGGAGGTCTGAAATGTCCAAACTTTATGTTGTATTACTGGTCAGCACAACTGATGTCTATGACATATTATTTTTCATCAAATGATCTCCCTCACTGGACTGAAATGGAATCATACAATTTACCTTTACCTCTTCCCATATTCATATACTCTGTTGACCGTTCCTGCCTTTCGTCTCCTAACCGTGGTTGGGGGACACAGGGGAGATCAATCTTCTCCAGGGCCGGAGGCAGCTCTTCCTCCAGGGTCAACTCCCAAGTAAACCTCACTCTTGTTAAAAAAAAAGGATATGGTGGTACACAGAAGCACAGGTCGTTTTGCTGAAGCGTTGGGGCTTTATTTATATACCGCACTGTTGTTAGCGACAAATTCTACCTGCTCCGGTCGCCTCACTCCCTTTCTACTCATCCGCACCAAATCACACACACCATTCGCTCTCGGGGTCATTCCACACACACCTGTGGGGGGGGGGGGGCGCCTCGGCTGCGCGCACGCTCTCACTCACTCACGTTCACGCGCTGAGCTGCCCTATCTAAACACATGCACCAGACACATCCTACAACACTACCCCCACCATGGACTGGCAATTAATACTAATTCCATTCCATCCAAACAATATAAAACTGGAATTCAAATAGGTAGGTTATACTATAATGACAAGTGTCTATGCAGTGATAAAGAAATTAGCTCATTTAGCAGTGAAAACATGAGGGACAAATACATTGGAATACAATTGTTTCTAATTAAACAAGGAGTACATTACACTTTCAAAACCTATTTCTTGGCGACCGGGAGTAATACTGTCTAACTAATCAAAATACAATACATTCAAATGAAACAAAGTGCATGTAGGTATATAAAAGCATTGTCTCTTCAGCCTTTTTTTTTTTTTTTTTTTTTAAACAAACGTATAGAACATTATAACTAGACTAGAGTCTAAAAATGTAAACTGGAGAGTCTCTCGTGCAAACATGAACTACTACAGTTGGCTCATTCAGTAACCCAGTCCCCGTAACGGTCCGGTCCTCTGCGCCGACGTTTGGGCCGTGACACGTGCTGAGCCTGATGGTGTGGCTCTCCCACCGCACTCCCACCATGGTCAAATATCACATGGGAAGGAGTAGATGGAAGAGACCCGATCACATTGGGGGCATTAGCAGGTGGAGTGGACAGTCGGGAATTCTTGGGGCCATCACTGGAGGCAGTAGCGAACAGGTTGTACAGGCTGAGGTCCTGGTCTGCTGGGTCCCCCTCCACAGCTGGTGGCAAGATCTCAGAAGGTGTCCAGTTCTGGGCTTGGTCCAGGTCCCAAGTGTTGTCCAGCTGCTCACGGCTGCGGTAGTGTTTCAGTTGGTCATGGTGGACGACTTTGACTTTGGCTCTGGGGCTCTTTTGGATCCGGTAGACTAGATCATCCAACTGTCCCATAACAAAGAAGGGTCCTTCGTAGGAGGGGAGGAACTTTTTGACTCTGTTTTTGACATGCCGTGTTCCTTTGATGAGGTACCACACTGCGTCTCCGACTTTGTACTGTGTGTGGCAAGCGTTTTTGTCATATTGTCTTTTTGCACGTGTGACTGACTCACCCAGGGCTTCTCGAGTAATGTTGTGAGCCAGCTCCAGCCGCTCGCGTATTTGTTGCACATACTCTGGGGCTGAAGGTGCATGGTCAGAGTCCGGGGGCAGACCGGCTACAAGGTCCACTGGCTCATTTATTTCACGTCCAAACATCATATAGTTGGGGGTGAAACCAGTAGCACTGTGCTTGGTCGATCTGTAGGCCATAACTGCATATGGGGTCATCAGGTCCCAATCCCAGTGACAGCGTTCTGCAGTAGAGGCCAAGATCTTTTGAAGTGTGGCATTGAAACGCTCAACCTGGCCATCTGACTGTGGTCTGAATGGCGTAGTGTGGGTTTTCTCAATGCCAGATAGACAGCACATTTCTTGAACCACCTCTGATTCAAAATTGCACCCTTGGTCGCTGTGCAAAGAGTGAGGCATTCCGAAGTGGCACACCCATTCTGTTGCAACAACGCGTGCCACGGTGACAGCCTTTTCGTCTGGAATAGGAAATGCTTCAGCCCATTTTGTGAAATACTCCTGTATTACGAGCACATAGCTGTTTTTGCGTTCTGTCTCATTGAGTGGGCCCATAATGTCCAGTGCAATGCGCTCCATGGGGGCTCCTACCCTGACAGTTCCCATGGGCGCTTGTGGCGTTTTGTGGGGTCTGGCTCTGCATGCACAGTTGGTACAAGTCCGGCACCAGAGGGTCACGTCTTCTCTCATGTGGTGCCAGTAGTATCTGGTTTGAAGTCTGGCCACAGTCCGTTCAATACCAAAATGTCCACCTATTGGCCCCTCGTGCATCTGGCACATGGCGTCGGGTTGCATTTTGCGTGGCAGGACAATTTGGGGGTAGTACTGTGTGTCGTCCAAACAGTAAAAACGGTGGACCAGAACTCCATCTCGGAAATACAGTCTTTTCCATTGACTCCAGTATGTTTTAGTGGCTGGACTGCAAGGGGCGACTGTGGTCCAGGGAGGGCGCTCACTGCTAGCCTCTAACCAAGCTTTTATTGGTGCAATGTCTGTATCAGCGGCTTGGGCCTGGCGCAACTCCTCCATAGTCCAGCCAGGAAACAGTGTGGTCTCGTTTGTATTCATCACATAAATTGTCTTTTTTTGTTTTAAAGTGTCTGTATTGGTAAAGCTGTCTGCACTTACCCCCACCGGACTCACAGCTGTAGTTGTAGGGCATGTCTCTACCCCCACCGGACTCAGCGACAGGGAGCTGGTGTCGGAGTCCAATTCACACTGAATGGCTTGGTGGTTTGTGATTCTCAGCCGTGAGGAGGGGTCCTGCATTTTACAAGGACAGGACTGGCGGCAGGGCCTGCGGGAGAGACTGTCAGCATTAGTGTGTAAGCGACCTGGGCGATGAATGATTTCAAACTCATACTCTGCTAGCTTCTCAAGCCACCTGGCTAACTGACCTTCTGGCTCTTTCATTCGGGTTAACCAACGCAGGCTGCTGTGGTCGGTACGTACTTTGAAAGGCCGCCCAAGTAGATACTGTCGAAAATGTGACGTGAAATTGACAATGGCTAACAGCTCTCGTCTTGTAGTGCAATAGTTCTGTTCAGCTTTGGCTAGTTTGCGGCTGCCGTATGCCAACACACGTTCCGCACCATCCTGCATCTGTGAGAGGACGGCGCCAATGCCTGTGTCACTAGCATCAGTGTCCAAGATCATTTCACCATGGTCCAGTGGGTAGCCTAAGACAGGGGCTGCGTGTGCCACTGGAAATGTGCATTTTTCCTTGTCAGGTTGTGTAACGGTTCGGCAATGGAGGCAAAGTCTTTCACGAACCTGCGATAGTAGGAGACAAGGCCAATGAAACGTCGGACCTCTTGGACCGATGTGGGAGTGGGCCAAGCTTGGACTTTGTGGACTTTATTGGGGTCAGTGGCTACACCGTGCTCGGACACAGTGTGACCTAGATAAGCCACTTGGCGGCAGAAGAGGCAGCATTTGGCTGGTTTTAGTTTGAGGTTTGCATGTTTAAGTCTCTGGAACACCTGACTCAGCCGCTGCAGCATCCCGGACACATCCTTGGCCAGCACGATGATGTCATCCAAGTAGACAAGGCAGGTCTCCCACTGCATGCCGGCAAGGACGCGGTCCATAAGGCGTTGGAACGTCGCTGGCGCATTGCATAACCCAAACGGCATAACGTTCCATTCAAACAGCCCATTTCGGGTGCAAAAGGCGGCTGCTTGGCGAGCTCTTGGAGTCAGCTCGACTTGCCAATAACCTGAAGCAAGGTCCAAGGTGCTGAACCATTTGGCGGTGGCGAGGGTGTCTAATGTGTCTTGGATGCGGGGTAGCGGGTACACGTCAGTGATGGTGCGGTCGTTGAGTGTTCTATAGTCTATACAAAGACGGTAAGTTCCATCCTTTTTACGTACCATAACAATCGGTGAGGCCCAACTGCTGTGGCTGCGGGTGGCGAGGCTGTTCTGGAGGTTCTCACAGCTCTGCTGGTCTGCGTGTTGCTGCTTTTCTCCAGCCATGCGACAAGGGGGCTGCTTCACAGGAGCTCCAGGCCGGGTTATGATGTCGTGCTGCACAAGACTGGTCCGTCCCAGGTCACCGGGCCCTCTGGAAAACACATTTTCATAGGCACACAACAGGTTAGACAGTTCAAGTTTTTCATTGTCATTAAGCTCGGTGGAACTCTGGGCATAGAGCTTCTGGAGGTGATCTGGGACTGCAGGGGAGCTAGCTGGGAAGTCTGCCGCTGGGGAGGCACTGAGCGGGGGAAGAGCTTCAGCTGGCTGGAGGAGGCCTGCAATGGCACCTTCTTTAATAGTGACGGCCTTGTTGCCAGGGTTAAAGAGGCGTAGTGGAACAACATTAGTGGGCTAAGCATTGACTAGGACCCTGGCAATGAGTATTTTGTGCTTCTCAGCAAAGCCTTTTGTGGGGCTGAGCATCATGTCTCCCTGAGCTGCTTTGCCACAAGGCACAGTGCCCTTGACTAGGTACTCTTGTCCAGGTTCAACCACGACAGTTCTGGCTCCTCTCACAGCATGCGACTTTGGGACATTCTCTGGGTGAAAGTATGGCACTTCTTCTCCAAACAGAACTACGCGGCGCTTACCAAAATCAAGGCGGGCCTCAGCTTGGGTGAGGAATGGGTGGCCTAGCAGTACTTCATTGCCCGTTATGTCCGCCACGAGGAAGTCCACTTCAACTTGCCAGTTGTTAATACTGACCGGTATTTTGGCCTCACCACACACAAGCACGTCTCCTGGTCCCACCCCGAGCAGAGTCTCAACGATGGATGACTGTAGTGGGGGTCTCATGTCTTGGTGAATGGCATTGTAATGGTGAAGGGGCAGCATGTTCCTCCGCGCTCCACTGTCCAGGACTGCGCACACCTCCAGTTCATGTATGCGCATGTGGATGCTCATGTCAAGACTCTGGCCTTTAAAGTGGAGCACAGTGGCCTGTGGGCTTCCCTGGGGAGTGCTTGGAATGAAAGTCTTTGCATTTCTTTGAGGGGATGAACACTGGCTCTGTTTGTGACCCCAGCCCTTACAGTTATGGCAGCGAATGTCACCCTTCTTAAAGTTCTTGTGTTGCCCTGGTGTTTTTGCAGACGTGTGTGGGGCAAAGCGATTGGGTGAGGAGCTTGCTGCAGGTGTAGTGGCAGTTACAGTCTCATTCTCGTCTCTTTCTCTGACAACAGCGGCCCGGGGCCTGCATTCAGTGAGGTTACGGGCCCCTGGCTGCATGACGCTGGTGATATAGGACGCAGCTCTCTTTGTGGTTTCATGGCGATGGGCTATCTCGTAAGCTCTGGCTAGTGTGGCTGAATGTTCTTCTAAAAGTTTTTGGATTAGCGCTGCATCGCCCAGGCCATTTGTGAAAACTTCCACAGCTATAGCATCTTGCTCGGCCTCTGGCCAATTTCCATAAGCTACAGCTACTTTCCCATAAATGTCATCTCTGAACACATGAAGGGCCTCACCAAATTTGCGTACTCTTTGCCTCAGTTCCACTGCCACAGCCGCTGAGTGATATGAGGAAGGGCCGTATGCAGTTTCGAGTTCCTCCAGCAGGCGGCGGTAGTCCCATTTGGATGAACGAGGGTTTCTGTGGATGATGGCGCCTGCAGCTCCAACAAGGCAGAATTTCAGCTGGATGGCCATTGTCTTTTCTGACCAGTGATTTGCTTCTGCGCAGCTCTCAAATCTGTGCAGGAACTCTCTTCATGGTGTGCTGCTGTTGTACTGGCCTGGACGTAGAGTGGGGACTCTTTCTTTGGGATCATAGTCCTCATCACTGTCCGATGTAAGAGGCTGACGGGGCGCAGAGCGGCTCTCATGTGTATGTGAGTGACAGGAATGGCTCAATGGTGAATACCCCTGTTTATCAGTCTCCTCTGAATTGATGTAAGGAGTAGACATGGGGAGCGTTCCTGCTTTTGGCTTGGAAGTAGCCGGTGTGCTGTGTACAAAGCTTCTCATGTGAGCAGTGGCAAAGGGGTTTGTATCTGCATAATACAACTTTAATAATGTGTTTGGAGCAGGATTCGGGGGCACATAAACGTCTAGGCCTCCCACGGGGGCGTGGCTTTGATTGTCGGCTCTGAAAAAGGGATTCGTGGGGGCGAATTGAGCGGGGCTGGCGAATCGCGCGAACAAATCCTCTCCATCAACAAGTGTGCCCGCGCAGCTTTCATCACACAAAAATGGGTTATAATGCCCACACTTCGTCTCAGCCTGACATTCATGAGCCTCCACAGTATCCCGTCTGCATTCCCGATCACTACCCAGCGACATGAACAGGTTCGAGCAGCTCGTTTCTTCCATATGAACATCGGCGGGATAGCGAGCGGCCGCCATGTCGCACTAGCTTAGCTGCTATAACAGTCACTCGGCCTAGTTGTTGTTGTCCTTTTCTTTCTGTACTCACCACCCTCTTAACAACGTGAGAGTCCCTTCGTGGTCGCCAGTGTTGACCTTTCCTGCCTTTCGTCTCCTAACCGTGGTTGGGGGACGCAGGGGAGATCTATCTTCTCCAGGGCCGGAGGCAGCTCTTCCTCCGCGGTCAACTCCCGAGTAAACCTCACTCTTGTTAAAAAAAAAGGATATGGTGGTACACAGAAGCACAGGCCGTTTTGCTGAAGCGTTGGGGCTTTATTTATATACTGCACTGTTGTTAGCGACAAATTCTACCTGTTCCGGTCGCCTCGCTCCCTTTCTACTCATCCGCACCAAATCACACACCATCCGCTCTCAGGGTCATTCCACACACACCGGGGGGAGGGGGGGCGCGCCTCGGCTGCGCGCACGCTCTCACTCACTCACGTTCACGCACTGAGCTGCCCTATCTAAACACATGCACCAGACACATCCTACAACAACTCAGACTCGGCAAAAAAATTACAGAAACAAGTTAAAAATCCATTTGTAAAGCATATGATCAAAATATGGTGTGAAACCAAAAAATATTTAAAAGAACCACACTTATTGTCACAATTTAGCCCAATATGGGGCAATCAATATTTTACACCAGGGAGAGCGGATGCTGTATTTAAAGTATGGAATTTAAAAGGGATTCAAAAGACTCAAGACTTATATTTGTCATGTTCAGATAACATAATGTCTTTTGAAGAGCTGAAGATCAAATTTAATCTTAATAGAATGCATTTTTTTTTAAAATATCTTCAGCTTAGGAACTTTATTCGATCAAATCAAAATAATGCTCTCACCCGACCTACTTATTCATCCTTGGAAAAAATTTTGACGAAAGATAGTAAGAGAAAGGGTATTATTTCAGAGTTTTATAACTCGTTGACATTATCCTCAAGTGAAAACTCACAGAAAAGACTGAATTATTGGAAAGAAGACCTGCAAACTGAAATTTCAGAGGAACAATGGGAATTGGCTTGTACAAAAGCTCAAACCAAATCAATAAATGTACGTCTTAAATTGATACATTTTAAATGGTTAATGCGGATGTATGTTACACCGGTGGAGTTAAATAGATATAACAAAAACATACCAGATACGTGCACAAAATGTATGGAAAGTAAAGGAAACCTATTTCATTGTTTATGGGAATGTAGAAAAATTAGAATGTTTTGGGAAGAGGTGAGGGTAACAATTGAAAAAATAATTTCAAAACAAATCATATTGAATCCTAAATTGTTTTTGTTGGGTCTGTATCCAGAAAAACATAACTTTAATAAGAGTGAAAGAGCATTCATAGGACCTCAGTTTGCTTAACGCCAAAAAATGTATTGCACTATTGTGGAAAAAGACTCATAGACCAGATGTGACTCAGTGGTTAAGACAGATGTTAACAAACCTTCCACTAGAAAGAATAACATACATACTGAAATCAAAGGAAATTGTGTTTGAGAATATATGGAGACCTTTCATTGATTATGTAAAGAATTTAAACATAACTTTTGAAGAAGAAGGTGAATGATGTGTGTGGACCTTGCAAATTCCAAACTGGTGAATGTATAATATGTATACTTATGTAATGGATTGCCTAGACTAAACAGAGGAGCACTGTTGAAGACCTGCCTTTGTTAGTGGTTGTTGGTGTTTTTAGTACATTTTTTTTTAATTACTTTAGTGTTAGTGTTTGATTGTTTGTGTTATGTTTGTAAAAAAAAAGGTTCAAGAAAAAATATTGAGGAAAAAAAAATACAGGGAACAGACATAGAGATGGTGACATCCTACAAGTACCTGGGTGTTCATCTGAACAATAAACTAGACTGGTCACACAATACCGACGCACTCTACAAGAAGGGACAGCGCAGGCTGTTCCTACTGAGGAGGCTCAGGTCTTTTGGTGTACAAGGTGTGCTCTTGAAGACATTCTACGACACGGTGGTGGCATCAGCCATCACTTTTGGAGTGGTCTGCTGGGGCAATGGCATTACAGCAGCCGATAGGAAGAGACTGAACAAACTGATCAAGAAAGCTAGCTCTGTCCTGGGGCAACGCCTTGACCCAGTGGAGGAGATAGGAGAGAGAAGGATGGTGGCTAAACTGTCATCTCTGCTGAAGTCCGAGTTCCACCCTATGCAGGACATACTGAACGCACTGAGGAGCTCATTTAGCAGTAGACTACATCATCCTAGGTGCACGACCAAGACGTTTCGCAGGTCCTTCCTACCTACAGCTGTCAGACTGTATAACCTAAGCAGGGCTGCTCGCAGAGATAGCAAAAAACGTGACGACCTAATAGTATTGAATGCAAAAGACGGAATAGACTTACACAATAGTCCCCTCCAGCATACAACTAGGACAATATCAGTCGCTACGGAGGGTGACAATATGTATGGGTACTAGGGATGGGCATAATTTACCGATTAACCGATAATTGATCATTAAGAATTTCACCGAGGAAGTTCATTTTCGTCGACAAACCGTTTTTTTTTTTTAAACAATCCGAATGTAGGTTATTAGGCCTAGTGCACGGCCGTCCTCAAACAATGCAATGCATTTAACTGTGCCACTGGCAAAATTTGGGCACCAGGGGGCAACATTACACCATCGCCGTACCCTGGCGTGCCTCAGTTGATACATGCGAGCTTCCGTAGGGCAATCGCCAAATCATGAAGCGGTTACGGCGAAATGTTGCTTGGGACCATTTCAATTTAAAAAATGACCAGGTGTACTGCAATCACTGCAATGCAGCATACAAATATACCTCATCGACAACACAAATGATGTATCATTTGAACACCACTCATCCAAGCCTGATAAAAGACGGTGGCGGCGGTTCATCTCTAACCCAGGCTAGCCTGGACTCGATGCTAGCACAGAGGAGCTGCAGTGCTCAACGAGCAGAGAAGGTCACCGAACTGATAGTGAAGATGGTCAAAATAGACATGCTCCCTGTCAGTGCCGTGGAGGGCAAAGGTTTTCAGGAATTAATCAAATTTTTGGAACCGGAATACACCATGGCGTCAAGACGCACCGTGACGCACCGTGATGTTTTTAGAACTCTTTTATTCTTATAACAAGATACGTAACTCAAGATGAAAATGATTTACTGCACAGGTTAATGAGAGCTTTACTGCTCCTCAGGTGCTAGAGGCGCAGGATCGTCGAGGGAAGCTGCAGGAGGCGGCGTAGTGGCTCGACGGGAAGACTATTTCGCACAAAATGGCACAAGAGAACAGCAAAAAGTTCCACGCGGCTAGACTAAGCAACACGAGCGATAGAGCAATGAATGCGGTCTTTGTTTGTTGGGTGGCCGCTCGGCAGGGAGAGAAGCTGGGTAAAACGTCTCGGCCAATCAGCTTGCGGGGTGAAACGTCTCGGCCAATCAGCTTGCAAGATTCCCGAGCTGAGCCAACACGAGAACAGCGAACAGAGAGAGAGGGATTTGAGAGAGAGAGGTGGATTTGAGTTGTGCGGCTCTCCGTGTTGATACCTGATGTTCTAATGTCGTCTACCTGCCTTGTTACCTACCTAAAAATGTTAATGATTAACCGATTATTAATCATTAATTCTCCCGACGATCGGTGAAGAAAATTTCACCGAATGCCCATCCCTAATGGGTACATATTTATACTATGTGGGGTAACTAAATAGACGGTTATGCTGTTTATTCCATCTAGCTACAATGCTCCGCACTGTGTATATATATTTATATATTTATGTGTACATATGTATATTCACTGCTCTTATTTTCTTATCTTCTTAATTATTGCTCTGAGTGTTGCTATCCCTGTGCTGTTGCAATCCTGGAATTTCCCCATTGTGGGACTAATAAAGGCTTATCTTATCTTATCTTATCTTACAGTATCTTAACAGCCTCCACCTTCATCTAGTCCCGCTGTCCATGGCTTCCCCCCCCGTACATCCCTCGCTGTTTTTCCCCCCACTGACCCAACATCCCACCCTGCCCTCCCAGCACACAGCCCCCCTGCCCCAACCTGACTCTCACTAAGACCCAGGTGAGATCTGAGCTGAGGAAGATCAAGGCAAGGAAGGCTGCAGGTCCAGACGGCATCAGCTCAACGCTCCTCATGTCCTGTGTAGACCAGCTGTGTGGGATCATGGAGCACATCTTTAGTCTGAGCCTGAAGCTGGGGAGGGTACCACAGCTGTGGAAAACATCCTGTGTGGTACCCATACCAAAGACCCCTCACCCCAAAGACCTGAACAGCTACAGGCCAGCGGCCCTCACATCACACCTGATGAAGACCCTGGAGAGGCTGTTCCTCGCCCACCTCCACCCCCTGGTGGGACCAGCAATAGATCCACTTCACTTTGCCTACTAGCATGGCATCAGGGTGGATGATGCAGTGATCTTCCTCCTGCATCGCTCCCTGTCCCATCTGGAGAAGCCTGGGAACACTGTGAGGATCATGTTCTTTGATTTCTCCAGTGCTTTCAACACCATCCAACCAGTGATTCTGAGGGACAAGTTGCTGTGTGCAGGGGTGGACCAGCACCTGTCATTGTTGATCCTGGACTACCTCACAAACCAACCACAGTTTTTGAGAACCCAGGACTGTGTGTCTGACACCATCATCTGTAGTACGGAGGCCCCCCCCATGGAACAGTTCTGGCTTCCTTCCTGTTCACCCTCTACACTGCTGACTTTTCACACAACACACCACACTGCCATCAACAGAAGTTCTCTGATGACTTTGCAATTGTCGGTCTCATCTCTGATGAGATGATGCGGAGTACAGAGGACTTATCCTGGACTTTGTGGACTGGTGCCTGTGGAACTGCCTCCAGGTCAATGCGAGGAAAAGCAAGGAACCTGGTGGTGGACTGCTGCAGGTGAGGACAACCCCCCACAGCACCAGTAAACATCCAGGGAACAGACATTGAGGTGGGGACAGCTTACAAATACCTGGGTGTTCATCTGAACAATAAACTGAACTGGTCACACAACACCAGTGCGCTCTACAAGAAGGGGCAGCGCAGGCTGTTCCTCCTGAGGAGACTCAGGTCTTTTGGAGTGCAAGGGGTGCTCCTGAAGACCTTCTATGATTTGGTGGTGGCATCAGCCATCACATCTGGAGTGGTCTGCTGGGGCAGTGGCATCACAACAGCCGACAGGAAGAGACTGAAGAGGCTGATCAAAAAAGCTAGCTCTGTTCTGGGGAAACGCCTCGACCCAGTGGAGGAGATAGGAGAGAGGAGGATGGTGCATAAGCTGTCATCTCTGCTGGAGTCTGAGTCCCACCCCATGCAGGACACGCTAAAGGCTGAAATATGCTGCTGTATCATGTCGGGCAGCCATTGCCTACGCAGTCCTCAGCAAAATTTACTTCCACACCAGTTTGTCAGCATTGGTCTGCACTTCACCACATTTTGAGAAAATGTTTCCTTGCAAGAATACACAACTTTTTGTGTTTTTGTTTATGAAATAGTGACAGACAAGAGCAGATTGTCATGAAGTTAGGGCTAAAACATGTTAAGAAAATCAACTTTTAATACAATCGTTGCAGAGAAAACGGTGTGTGACCACCACTGCTGCTGTTTTGACAATCTGTGTAATTACTGGGGTTATGACGAGCCACAAAATGTTCTGTATGTGCTTGCTAGCTCCATATTCTTTTGAATTTGGACTGCTGTTTAACCGACTTGTCTTGGAAGTTGTGCCGCGGTGAACAGGCAGAACGAAGCAGCGGCAAGAACCATGAAATGTGAAGGAGGAGACAAAGCGGACCAATCACAGCTCTTACAGCCTGTGTTGCCGACATGCACCTCTGCTTCTCCGGAGAGGTGCATGTTGGGCTACGTAATAGGAGTGCACATTGTTGCTGCATCGACAACGTCAGAGCTGCGTAGTGTCAACGCGGAAGCGTAATTCAGCCTTAACACACTAACAACTTTGCACAGTGGAGATCATCCCCTCCAATACACAACTAGGACAAGAACAATCATTACTGAGGGTGGCAACAACACTGTTGATTCAAATGTGAAATATCCTGTCTGGGTCCATATTTATATTCTGTTGGGTAATTTAGCAAACCATAATGCTGTTTATTCCATCTAGCTGCAATGTTCCTGCACTGTGTATATAGCTGTACATATGTATATTTATTTACTGCTTTGGCTAACCAGTTCTGATTATCTTATTAACTGTTGCTCTAAGTGCTGCTATCCCTTTGCTGCTCTAATGCTGGAATTTCCCCATTGTGAGACTAATAAAGGCTTATCTTATTTATGGCTGAAACTTTACCACAGCATGTCACAGATTTTTGCTTATATTTAGTGAGATTTACTCACCTGACATGAAAATACTGAATAATTTATTCTGATTAAGCTGTTAGTATGCTCTGAATATGCTCATATTAATACAATCATGTTTCTGTACATCATGTGATATGTTACAGATTATAAATGATCATGCAGACAATACTGCACTAATATTGTGGATGAGCTCTGTGTAGTTAATAATGGAACAGACAAAACTGGACAGTTATTGATCATCTGCTGTCACAAGGCAAATGTGACAATAAGTTTTATGACAGTGGTTTTTATCAGTACATTAAATGTAATATTAGGCTGTTACAAATCTAAAGTGTGGCAATTTAGATGGATAATCTATAGATTATATCTAAAGTCATTTTTAAGTGCTGATTTCTGTGGCTCTGCGATGGACTGGTGATCTGTCCAGGGTGCACCCTGCCTCTCACCCAAAGATGCTGGGATAGGGATAGTGTTATGTCTGTATATAGAGCCAAGGACGAGGCCAGGTGTCAAACTGAACACACGTTTATTAGGGAGGCACTATACAATACAGACACAACTGTCAGGCAGAAGAGGTGGCAAAGAGACCGCCCCTCCTGCCCACTGCCCTCTTATAGCCACGGGTGGTGACGGAAAAGGTGGAGCCGCCACCTGTACCTCACAAATAAGAGTCTAAACTATATACAACATTCTCCCCACCTTCAAAAAAGTCCAAAACACACGTACACAATTCAGACCCACCCCAATTTAGGACCCCAATCACGCACTAAAATGATGAAAACGATACATCATAAGCAGCCTAACACATTCACACCAAAACAACTAAAACTAGGGGGAACGGGTGGACTGCTGTCCCACCCCCACACGGCCAGGCAGATTATTCTGCTGCAGTTACTAAATAAAAAAACAGTCCATTTATAAATTAAATAACTGCTGTGTTCCTAAACTAAAATACAATACACAAAATAATCCCAAAGTATATACACAAAAACACATGCACAATAATTAAACTATATACACACGGCTGAAGGATTAATAAGCCCGTGGGCCCCCCCGGACTGTCCTTTCATCAGTCCGCCCCTGGAAGCGTACTGCCGCCAGAGCTGCAGCAAGTTGCCTCGGCACCAGTGTGCCTCCTCTTCTTCACCACCGGCCGTCTCACTTGTCCAGGCCCACCACTCACAGTCTCCTCCCGGACACTCCACAACTCGTTCGGGTGCCCCCACGAACCGTCCGACAGCTGGAGAAAAGCATCCTCCCGTCTGGCCACAACACGCAGCCATCCCTGGTGCTCCTCCATCTGTCGTTTGGTCCTGAACTGCCGTGATTTCACCATCCCCCAAGCCCAAATCCAGTCCGTGGCTGCCAGAGGGGTTTTGTTTGGCTCGCAGTGTTTCTGCTTGGCACGTCATTCTACCATGCCAGCCGGTCCTGCCCCAACTTGTTTTAACTTCGCCATCACCGTTGTGACCCCTTGTTCACCGGTACCATCCAGCCAAAATCCGGGAGCAGATGGAGCCAGCCACTTGGCGCCACCCGCCGTCACAGGCATCCGGCATCCCACCGTGCCGCCCAGTTCTCTCGCCCAGGGTTACTTGGGCTCTGGCACAGGTACCCTCCTGTGGTGGCCCTGGATGATATTGGTCTTGCTCATTCTCCAGGGTGTCAGGCAGTTCCTTATCCTGCACCGCACTGTCTACCCCTCTCAGGGTCGGACAGTCCCACGTCTCGGCCAATTTGCACTGAGCCGTTGGTTCCAACGTTCCCACCGTGGCCAGCTGTCCTCCTCCACAACCACAAAGCAGTGCCAGGTCACTCTCAATCCTGATGTGCAGGGAAAAACATCTCACGGTAGTCCAATCCGGCACGGAGACCACCGCTCCCGCATCATTCTACAAAACCACTTCCATCCTGTCCAACTCCATCATACCATATGCGTGACCGTTGGTGCTGGGAGACACAGCATGAACAACCATGAGGGCGCGAGAGTCCTCCTTGTGCCACGGACCTCCCCACTCGGATCCGTGGCATCCCCTGGTGACATGAAGCAAGCGGCCACACATGCTGCAGCGCTCCGCTCTTGCTGAACAATCTCTGTCTCTGAAACAGTGATTCATGGACCCACAGCTCTCATCTTTGGGCTTTTCCGGGGCGGACCTCACATTCACAGCGCTAGCGTCGTCCTCCACGCTTTCCACGCTGACCAGGTCCAGTGCATGTGCAGTCGGCAGTGATCCCAGATGTCGGTGTGATAAGCACTCACTCAGCTCCCGTGGCAGTTTATCCGCAACTTCCAGCTGTCAAGCCAGCTCAATGGCTGTGGGCAGTGTCAGTTCACCCAAAAACGTAAGCAGCTTCGACCCTATCGCAGCGCCGTTGGCTTACTCCACCAACTGGTCGTGAATCATCCCCTTCTCAAATAGTCCAAGCTGGCACCCACTGACCAACAGCTCCAAGTCTGTCACAAACCGCTGAATAGACTCACCTACTCGTTGGCGGTGCTGTCGAAACTGCATCTTGCAAACCATGACTTTTTCCAGGGTGCGACAATAGCACACCATTAGCTCAACTGCTGCAGCCAAGCTATCACAGTCACTCAGTGTGCTCAGAACACGCTGTTCCTCCATTCCAGGATTGTACACCAACAACTCACGTGGCCACAACTTCTCCAGTCTCCCAAGGTCCAGTGCCACCATGTATGTCTGGAAACGGCACACCACCTCGGCCAGGGGACCAGTGGCTCGCTGGAGAGCTCCAAAAACGGACGAATTTCAAACCCACACACTTCCATACCTTGTTTTAATCCACTTTTATCCTCGTTGCCAAATGTTATGTCTGTATATAGAGCCAAGGATGAGGCCAGGTGTCGAACTGAACACACGTTTATTAGAGAGGCACTATACAGCACTCGCACAACTGTCAGGCAGAAGAGGTGGCCAAGAGACCGCCCCTCCCACTTACTGCTCTCTTATACCCTGGATGGTGGCGGAAACAGAAGGGTGGAGCCACCACCCGTGTCTCACAAATAAAGGTCCCAAACTATAACACAACACCCCCCCTTCCCCCACAAAAGCCGTAATGCCACACACACAATTTGAACCCACCCTAATTTGGAACCCAAAGCACACCCTAAGGACAGTAACATAACAAAAGTGGCCTAACACAGTCATACTAAAAAAATACACTAGGGGTAGATGGGTAGACTGCCCTTTCACCCCTCACAGCGAAACGGATTATTCTGCCGCCTATATACCACAATAAACCATACAACACAAAATACCGCCGTGCCTTAATCCAAACATTACATGAAATAAATCCCCCGAACATAGGCAACCAATAAATTTGAGAGTGTTTTCTTTTTTTGAACAACTTAGAACAAAGTAAACAAGAAAAATATATCCCTGGTCCCCTTTCTCTTTCCTCTGTGAACTGTCCAACCATCAGTCTGCCACAGGGGAAGGACCACCCACTGGGTCACCAGTGACTGATCCGACCCCGGTGCGTCGCCTCTTCACCACCACCGGGGACGTCCCTTGTTCAGGCTCAAGCCCATCAACCTTCTCCCGGGTGCACCGCAGCTCATTGGGATGCCTCCATGAGCCATCTGATAGCTGAAGATAGGCATCCTCCCGTACTGCTACCACCCGCAGCCGCCCCTGGTGTTCTTGGCCCAAATCCTCTGCGACCGTGCCTCCTCCCGGGCCCGGACTACACCTGCGACCCCCAGAGGAGCCCTACTCAGCTTACAGTGTTTCTGTTTGGCACATTGTTCTACCGTGCCAGCTGGTCCTGCTCCAACCGCTTTCATTTCCGCTGCCGCCCTCGCTGTTGTGATTCCATGTTCTCCAGTCCCTTCCAGTCAACATCTGGGAACAAATGGAACCAGCCACTCGGTGCCACCCACTGTCACAGGTGTCTCACCGTGCCGCCCAGTTCCCTCATCTAAGGCTACTTGGGCTCTGGCACAGGAACCCTCCTGCGATGGCCCTGGGTGGGGCTGGTCCCGCTCACTCTCCAGGGTGCCTGGCAAGTTCTCGTCCCACACAGCTCCATCCACCGTTCTTGGGATTAGTCGGTCCCACAAACCGCAGCCCGACTACTCCTCTCCAGTACCACTCTTGGTGGTGAAACCCAGGCCATAAAACAAATCACATCCCATAATGTTCTTTCCACGGGCAGTCACAGTGAACTTCAGGTTACACACTTCCATCGACTTGTACCGAGCCGTCAGACTCACCGTAACCACCATGGCCAATCTCCCTCCACCATAACCACAAAGTGGCACCGGATCACCTCCAATCCTATAATGTGGGAAAAAGTCCCTCACGGTTGCCCAATTTAACACGGAGCCCACCACTCCCATGTTGATCAGCAATGGCACTGTTACCCCATCCAGCTCCACCATACAGTAGGAGCGTCCATTGGTACTTGGGGACACAGTGTGAATAACCATGGGAGCAGGAGAATCTTCCTTGTGTTTTGGACTCCCTCGTTCAAACTTGTGGCATGCCCTGGTGAAATGATGCAAGAGTCCGGACTTGCTGCAGTGTTTCCCTCTCACCGGACACACCCTGGCCTTATAGCGGTGCTTCGTGGACCAACAACCTAAACACATGGGCGTTCCTGGGGTGGACCTCATCTTTATAGCATTAGCGTAGCTTCCATCACTCTCCACACTGTCGTCGCTGTCCAGGTCCACTGCCTGTGCCGTCGATTGTGGAACAGACTGTCGGTGTAACACACTCTCACTGAGCTCCCATGATAGCTTGCCTGCCGCCTCCAGCTGGTGAGCTAAATCTATGGCTATGGGTAACATCAGTTTGCCCGAGAACGTAAGCAGCTTCGACCTTGTAGCAGGGCAGATTGTATGTTCCGCCGGCTGGTCGTGAACCATCTCCTCCTCCAATAATCCAAACCGACAGTCCCTGGCCAGTTGACGCAGGTCTGCCACAAACTGCTGCACCAACTCGCTGACTCGCTGGCGGCACTGTCGAAACTGAATCCTGCGAACGATGACGTTTTCTGGAGTGTGAAAATGTCACACCTGTCACGCCTCGCCGCTCATCAGCGGCGCCAGCTGCACGCACACCTGCACATCATCAGCGGCGAGGGATTTAAGCCGCCTCGCCCTGGGCTTCGGCCTGAAGCCGTCAGACTTCACTCGTTGGATTGCTGTGAGTAACCTCTAACACTTCAGCAAGCATCGCGGTAAGAAGCCCTTACCTTTTTTCCTCTCCAAGTCTGCTCCCCTGTGCACAGGTGGATTTCCCGGCGGCGGACCATTCCTCTCCGTCTCCATTCCCTCGCTGCTGCACCGGGCTCTCCAGGTTGCTGTCTACCGGACCTCGTCCTTGCTGTGCCAGCCACCTGCTCACTCCAAGTAAGCTCATCTCTACTTTTACATCTCCTGTGTTGGTGTGTGCCCGTCACCCTTCTCCCTGTGCTTTTCCCATAGGGTTGTCCGGCTGTACGATCTCCTGCCTCCGTGCCCGAAGCAGACGCCACCACCAATACATTTACATCTCGCAGACACACATTCATACACCCTTGTTGTTAATAAAGCTATTTGAGCTACTCTGAGCCTGCGTGTGTGTCTCCTGAGCCGTGCATTATGTCAGTACGGCTTCAGCAGAGCGGCTCGGCAGACGGCGGGCTCACACGCCGACTTACCACTCTCGAGGCTCGAGTGGACCAAATAGCTTACCAGCAACAGGTGATTCTTAACCAGTTGATCAGTATTACTAACCGATTGGACCGCTTGGACCCCCAACAGCCGTTCCCCCCGGCTCGTCAGGGTGGCGCGGCTCCTGCTGCTCCAGCGGCCGTCCAGCAGGCTCCGGTAGCACCGGCTCGGCTCACGCCCATTCCGACCCCCGCCCGCTTTAGCGGTAAGCTCGGCGGAGCGCGGGGGTTCATAATGCAGTGTGAGTCCATGTTTCACTGTGTGCCTGGAGACTTTCCTTCAGATCATAGCCGAATTGGTTACATTGGGAATCTCCTAGAGGGGCGAGCACTAACCTGGACTTACGCCATAATGGCGAGGCCCAGTTACGCCACCCTCACCTATGACAAATTCGTGAGACAATTCCTGGAGGTCTTTGATCATTCTCGTACCGAGACAGTCCAGGTCGATCGGCTTCTCAGTCTCCAGCAGGGAAGCCGGTCGGCAGCGGACTATGCGATCGACTTCTGGGTAGCGGCGGAGGAATTGGGCTGGGATGAACGTTCATTCTGCGGCCTTTTCCTCTGCAGTCTCAATGATGATCTGAAGGATGAACTGGCTGGGCGGGATATCCTGGAGACTCTAGCGGAGCTAACGTCTCTAGCTATCAGTTTGGATAACAGGCTGCGCGAGCGCTCCTCGGGGCGGAAGTCGTCTTCTTCTCGCCCTCGTGGAGCCTCGTTGCGCCAGTTTCAAGCTCGCCCCCTAGCGACGCCGCCACCATCGCGCCCCGAGGAGTCGGAGCCGATGGTGACGGGCTGGACAAAGCTCCCCACTGCGGAGAGACAACGCCGCCGTGAGTTGAATCTCTGCATGTATTGCGGAGACAGCCAACACACGGTGGAGCTTTGTCCACAGAAGCCAAACGGCGGGGTCCGCGAGTCACTGTAGGGGGCCTCGCGGACATCAATCGGTTAAGTCCCCTCACCCAATTGAAGCTGCCCGTCCGATTTTGTCACAACTCCACTGGGCTTCTCACTCATGCACTGGTGGATTCGGGCGCGGAGGGCAGTTTTATTTCACAAGGCCTGGCAACCCGATTGGGCATCCGCTGCCAAGCACTAAAGACTCCTCTCTCCCTGGTCAACCTCTCCCGTGTCTCCCTGGGGAGAGTAACACATCAGACCGTCCCTGTTCCTGTTATCATCTCTGGGAACCACCGGGAGGAAATATCCTTCTACGTCCTCCCCAACTCTGTGTCGCCCGTCATCCTGGGATACCCCTGGCTACGCCTCCACAACCCCGTCTTGGATTGGAAGTCTGCCAGGGTGTCGGCATGGAGCACATTCTGTATGAGCACCTGCTTACAGTCCGCTGCCTGCTCTCCGTCCTCTTCCCCAACACCTACGGACGCTGCGCCCCCGGACCTCTCCCTGGTGCCATCGGAATTTCACGACCTGGGTATGGTATTCAGCAAGTCCAAGGCGATGTCTCTTCCTCCACACAGACCCTACGACTGTGCAATAAACATCCGCCAGGGGGCACCCTTACCCTCTGGGCGACTCTACAGCCTGTCGGCGCCAGAGAAGGAGACCATGAATGCCTATCTCAAGGAATCGCTGAGTGCTGGAATTATCCGTCCCTCGTCATCACCATTGGGGGCAGGATTCTTCTTTGTGGGCAAGAAGGACGGTTCCCTCCGTCCTTGCATCGACTATCGCGCCCTAAATGATATCACGGAGAAGGATCGCTACACCCTGCCCCTCATGGACACCGCCTTCCACTCCCTCCAGGGGGCGACTTGGTTCACCAAGCTGGATCTACGCAGCGCATACCACCTCGTCCGGATCCGGGAGGGAGATGAGTGGAAGACAGCCTTCCGTACCCCGAACGGCCACTTCGAGTACCTGGTGATGCCGTTCGGGTTGACCAACGCTCCAGCCGTCTTTCAGCGCCTAATTAATGACGTCCTCCGGGATTTCATTGGCTTTTTTGTGTTCGTCTACCTGGATGACATCCTCATCTTCTCCAAATCCAGGGACGAGCACCGGGTCCATGTGAGGCGGGTCCTTCAAAGACTGTTGGAGAACCGGTTGTACGTGAAGGCCGAAAAATGCGAATTCTACGCTAAGACAACATCCTTCCTCGGGTTCATCATCTCCCATGACCAGGTGCTTCCGGACCCAGTGAAGGTGAAGGCGGTGGTGGAATGGCCTACACCTGCATCGAGAAAACAGGTGCAACAATTCATCGGGTTTGCAAATTTCTACCGCCGCTTCGTCCCTAATTTTGGCACCATCGTCGGCCCGCTGACCCGCCTCACGTCCCCTAAGGTCCCGTTCCGGTGGACCGAAGAGGCCGCGGCTGCTTTTCAGGCGCTGAAGGCGGAGTTCTCCTCCTCCCGGGTCCTTAGCCAAGTCAACCCGGCGCTGCAGTGCATCGTGGAGGTGGACGCTTCGGACACAGGAGTGGGGGCGGTTCTATCCCAGCGGTCGCCAGGTGATGGAGTCAAACGGCCCTGCGCCTTCTTCTCTCGGCGCTTGTCCCCAGCGGAGCGGAATTACGACGTGGGGGACAGAGAGCTCCTCGCCATCAAGCTCGCGCTGCAGGAGTGGCGTCACTGGCTAGAGGGGGCGGACCTGCCGTTCGTGGTCCTGACGGACCACAAGAACTTGGAGTACCTGAGATCTGCCAAGCGTCTGAACGCCCGCCAGGCGCGCTGGTCCTTGTTCTTTGCCAGGTTCCGCTTTAACATCACCTTCAGGCCTGGCTCCAAGAACGGCCTGCCCGACGCCCTCTCTAGGCAATTTGCCCCTGAGGAGTCTGAGGACACGGTCCACACCATCCTACCCAGGTCGTGCGTCGTGGGAGCCGTCACCTGGGACATAGAAAGCAAGATCCGGAAGGCGCAGGAAGTGGAACCTGACCCTGGCGGCAGACCGGAGGGGAGGCTGTTCGTGCCATCCACGGTTCGGGGGGAGGTCATCCACTGGTTGCATACGTCCAAGCTCACCTGCCACCCTGGTTCCTCCCGGATGATCGACCTCCTTCAACGGTCCTTCTGGTGGCCGGGCCTGCGGAGGGACGCTGCCCGCTACGCCCGGGCCTGCCCAGTGTGTGCCACCAGCAAATCAGGTAATGCCCCTCCAGTGGGTTTGCTCCAGCCTCTGCCCGTCCCTGGCAGGCCCTGGTCGCATATCGCCCTGGATTTTGTCACCGGACTCCCAGTCTCTAACACCTTCGACACCGTCCTGACCATCGTGGACCGCTTCTCCAAGGCGGCGCATTTCATCTTGCTACGGGGTCTTCCATCCACCCTGGAGACGACGAACCTCCTAGTCCAACACGTGGTCAGGCTGCACGGGATTCCGGTGGACATGGTCTCGGACCGGGGGCCCCAATTTTCCTCTGAGGTTTGGAGGTCATTCTGCAACGCCCTGGGAGCCAAGGTGAGCCTCTCCTCCGGCCATTACCCCCAAACCAACGGGCAGTGCGAGCGGACCAACCAGGAGCTGGAGGCTGCGCTCCGCTGCGTCACTGCGTCCAAACCTACGTCCTGGAGTAACCATCTCACCTGGGTTGAGTACGCCCACAACACCGCCCGCTCTTCTGCTACAGGGATGCCCCCCTTTAAGGCGTCCCTGGGTTACGACCCCCCTCTTTTTCCAGCGCAGGAGAGTGAGGTAACGGTCCCCTCAGTTCGGGCGCACCTCAGACAGTTCCGCTCCATCTGGACGTCAGCGCGCAGTGCGCTTTTACGCACGGCGGAGCGCAACAGAACCACGGCGGACCGGCACAGAAGACCTGCCCCAGCGTACCAGGTGGGTCAGCATGTCTATGTGTCAACCCAGGACGTAATTTTAAAGGGTGAGAGGACAAAGCTGGCACAGCGTTTTATGGGCCCATACCCCATCACCAGGATTATCAACCCGGTGGCTGTGCGTGTAGCTATTCCCCCCTCCCTCCGCATCCATCCCACCTTCCACGTATCCAAGGTGAAGCTGGCAGTCTCCGACCCCCTTTGCCCTCCTCCTGCTGTGCAACCCGCGCCCCAGATGATTGATGGCCATCCGGCCTGGCCTGTCTCCTCCATCCTGGACTCCCGGCGCCGGGGTCGTGGGTTGCAGTACTCGGTGGACTGGGAGGGTTATGGGCCTGAACATCGACAGTGGGTACCCTCGTCGTTTGTGTTGGACCCATCCCTCATTACTGAGTTCCACCGAGCGCACCCGGAGAAACCATCGCCAGGAGGCACTGCTAGAGGGGGGAGTACTGTCACGCCTCGCCGCTCATCAGCGGCGCCAGCTGCACGCACACCTGCACATCATCAGCGGCGAGGGATTTAAGCCGCCTCGCTCTGGGCTTCGGCCTGAAGCCGTCAGACTTCACTCGTTGGATTGCTGTGAGTAACCTCTAACACTTCAGCAAGCATCGCGGTAAGAAGCCCTTACCTTTTTTCCTCTCCAAGTCTGCTCCCCTGTGCACAGGTGGATTTCCCGGCAGCGGACCATTCCTCTCCGTCTCCATTCCCTCGCTGCTGCACCGGGCTCTCCAGGTTGCTGTCTACCGGACCTCGTCCTTGCTGTGCCAGCCACCTGCTCACTCCAAGTAAGCTCATCTCTACTTTTACATCTCCTGTGTTGGTGTGTGCCCATCACCCTTCTCCCTGTGCTTTTCCCATAGGGTTGTCCGGCTGTACGGTCTCCTGCCTCCGTGCCCGAAGCAGACGCCACCACCAATACATTTACATCTCGCAGACACACATTCATACACCCTTGTTGTTAATAAAGCTATTTGAGCTACTCTGAGCATGCGTGTGTGTCTCCTGAGCCGTGCATTATGTCAACACCATTAGCTCCACTACCTCCTCAAAGCTATCACATTTGCCCAAAGTACTCAAAATACACTGTCCTTCCAGTCCCAAATTATGAACCAACAGTGCCCATGCCCTCAACTTCTCCAGCCTCCCAAGGTCCAGCACCACCAAGTATGTATGAAACGCAGCAAACCATCTTGCCCAAGGGACGGGAGGCTCACCGGGAAGCTCCAGGAATGGCTGGATGGATGTTACACATGCATCCATACCCTTTATCCTCTTTGCCAAATGTTATGTCGATGGTAGGAGCCAAGGATGAGGCCAGGTGTTGAGCTAAACACAGGTTTATTTATAGACACTCCACAATACACCAGCATACCCACCAGGCAGAGAGGTGGCCAAGAGACCGCCCCTCCCGCTCACTGCTCTCTTATACCCTGGGTGGTGGCTCCACCGTTCCGGTTCCGCCACCACCCGTGTCTCACAAATAAAGGTCCCAAAGTACAACACAACACATTGGTTATTTTTTTATTTATTTTTTTTCCACAATATTTTTTATTGAACCTTTTTTTTTTTTTTTTACAAACATGGCATAAACAATCAAACACTAACACTAAAGTAATTAAAAAAAAACAAAAAAACCCCACTAACTACAAAAAAAAATGTACTAAAAACACCAACAACCATTAACAAAGGCAAGTCATCAACAATGCTCCTCTGTTTAGTCTAGGTAATCTATTACATAAGTATACATATTATACATTCACCAATTTGGAATTTGCAAGGTCCACACACATCATTCACCTTCTTCTTCAGAAGTTATGTTTAATTTCTTTACATAATCAATGAAAGGTCTCCATATATTCTCAAACACATTTTCCTTTGATTTCAGTATGTATATTATTCTTTCTAGTGGAAGGTTTGTTAACATCTGTCTTAACCACTGAGTCACATCTGGTCTATGAGTCTTTTTCCACAGTAGTGCAATACATTTTTTGGCATTAAGCAAACTGAGGTCTATGAATGTTCTTTCACTCTTTTTAAAATTATGCTTTTCTGGACACAGACCCAACAAAAACACTTTAGGGTTCAATGTGATTTGTTTTGAAATTATTTTTTCAATTGTTACCCTCACCTCTTCCCAAAACATTCTGATTTTTTTACATTCCCATAAACAGTGAAATAGGGTTCCTTTACTTTCCATACATTTTGTGCATGTATCTGGTATGTTTTTGTTATATCTATTTAACTCCACTGGTGTAACATACATCTGCATTAACCATTTAAAATGTATCAATTTAAGACGTACATTTATTGATTTGGTTTGAGCTTCTGTACAAGCAAATTCCCATTGTTCCTCTGAAATTTCAATTTGCAGGTCTTCTTTCCAATAATTCAGTCTTTTCTGTGAGTTTTCACTTGAGGATAGTGTCAATGAATTATAAAACTCTGAAATAATACCCTTTCTCTTACTATCTTTCGTCAAAATTTTTTCCAAGGATGAATAAGTAGGTCGGGTGAGAGCATTATTTTGATTTGATCAAATAAAATTCCTAAGCTGAAGATATTTTAAAAAATGTGTTCTATTAAGATTGAATTTGATCCTCAGTTCTTCAAAAGACATTATGTTATCTGAACGTGACAAATCTAAGTCTTGAATCTTTTGAATCCCTTTTAAATTCCATGCTTTAAATACAGCATCCGCTCTCCCTGGTGTAAAATATTGATTACCCCATATTGGGCTAAACTGTGACAATAAGTGTGGTTCTTTTAAATATTTTTTGGTTTCACACCATATTTTGATCATATGCTTTACAATTGGATTTTTAACTTGTTTTTGTAATTTTTTAGCCGTGTCTGAGTATATGAATAAGGGAAGAGGTAAAGGTAAATTGTATGATTCCATTTCAGTCCAGTGAGGGAGATCATTTGATGAAAAATAATATGTCATAGACCTCAGTTGTGCTGACCAGTAATACAACATAAAGTTTGGACATTTCAGACCTCCACGATCAAATGGTAAATATAGTAAGGACAAACGTAATCTAGCGAGAATAGATCTGAAGGTAGTGGTAAAGGAATGTATTGAAATAAATAAAGTATTTTTGGTAAGATATTACTTTTAAGTATATTAATTCTCCCGATCATCGACATTGGTAATGACATCCATCTCTGAAGTAACTCATTAATATCTGTCATTAAGGCTTCATAGTTGGCACTGGCGACTGATTCTAGCTTAGGCAAAATTTGAATTCCTAAATATTTAAACTGATTTACAACATTAAATTGATTTACCTCAGGAGCTGGGTGATTTCTCTGGGTCTCATTTAGCATTAATATTGAAGATTTAGTTTTATTTATTTTATATCCTGATATTTCCCCAAAGTTCTTTATTAAATTTAACAAGGTCGGAATTGATTTTTTAAAATTCGACATAAACAAAATTATGTCATCGGCATACAGGGAGATTTTATGTTCTGTTGGTCCTACTTTAATTCCATATATTTGTGGATGTAAACGTACTGCCATCGCTAAAGGTTCAGTTGCCATAGTAAACAGTAAAGGTGAAAATGGACAGCCTTGTCGACATCCTCTATTGATTTTTATTGATTTTGAGATATTGCTGTTTGTTAGGATTTCTGCTGTAGCATTATTGTATATTATCTGAACCCATTTTATGAAATTATTTCCAAGTCCAAACCTTTGTAGGACTTCAAAAAAGATAGGGCCATTTGACCCTATCAAAGGCCTTTTTGGCATCCAATGATAGAAGAGCTGTATCCGGTGCTTCTTTATTGGAATAAATAATATTAAATAGTCTTCTTACATTATGGAAGCCTTGTCTTCCCATTATAAAGCCATTCTGATCTCGGTTAATAATATTTGGTAATATTTTTTGTAGTCATCTTGCTAAAATTTTATAGATTATCTTAAGATCAGCATTTAATAGGCTTATTGGTCTCATATTTTCACATTTATTAGGGGGTTTACCTGGTTTTGGCAACAGTATAATTAAGGCATTATTCATGTATGGTGGTAAATTACTATTTTGAAATGCTTCTAAAACCATTTCCAAAAGTGGTTTTATTAATTTATTCTTAAATTTTTTATAAAGGTCAACTGGAAGACCATCTGGTCCTGCTCTTTTTCCTGATTTCATATTATCAATGGCTAGCCCAACTTCTTCTTGACTAATTTTAGACTCCAGTATCTCCCTGTTTTCATTTGGAATACACGGTATAGATAATCCACCCAAAAACCCATTTAGTTTTGTTAAGTCAGTTTCATTTTTTGTATCATATATTTTTTCATAATAATCTCTAAAGGCACTATTAATTTCTAAAGGATCTACGACTGCCTGTCCGTTACTTATAATACTGGTAATTGGTGTTTTAAATTTTAATTGTTTAATCTGCCATGCCAATAATTTTCCTGATTTTTCACCTTGATCATAAAAAGTTTGCTTCAATCTTAGAAGACTCGAGGCAGCTCTATTCGCTGATTTTTTTTGTCATATTCAGCTCTCAGAATCAGTAATTCGTTCTCTAACTGTGGGTTACTTCCTGCATACACTTTTTCTTGAAGAATTTTTATTTTACGTTCCAACTGGACTCGAGTCTTCTTAGATTTTGAACCTGTATAACTAATAATATGCCCCCTTATAAAAGCTTTGAAAGCTTCCCACTTTATACATGCTGATGTTTGTGTAGTATTGATATCAAAGAACTCATCTATCTGTTTTTCTATGTACTTAACAAATTCCTCATCCTGAAGCCATTTATGTTGAAAATGCCACCTACCTGGATCCTTTGTCAATTTCTTATCTACATATATTAGTCAGCAGGGTGCATGATCAGATATCATGATGTTATCATAGAAACAGTTTTGAATCTTGGACCTTAATTCTGTGGAGATCAAAAAGTAGTCAATACGTGAGAATGTCTTATATGTATTAGAATAACAAGAATAGGCTTTGACTTGTGGTTTCATTTCTCTCCATATATCTAGCAATCTCATTTCTTTCATAAAATGATTAATGGTCATCCTGCATCCATTGTGCGTACAGTCCAGTCCTGTTGATCTATCTATACTGGGATTCAATGTACAATTAAAATCCCCTGCTATTATATGTTGCCCTGTAAGTGATGCTAAAGTAAGAAATAAATTAACAAAGAAGTTTTGATCATTAGTATTGGGACCGTATAAGTTCACCAGATTTATATTTTCTAATAACAAAGATCCTTGGATGATTAGATATCTTCCTAATTTGTCTCCAATTACATTTTTCACTTGAAATGGGACTGTTTTATGTATTAGAGTCATAACTCCCCTGGCTCGGGATGAAAATGATGAGGTGAACACACTTCCCTGCCATCTTCTCCTAATTCTTTTTACATCCTCCTCTATTAGATGAGTTTCTTGTAAAAACACAATTTTTTGAATCTATGTCTTTTATTTTATTCATAACTTGTTTAAGTTTTTTTAGATTTTGTAGACCTCTGCAATTCCATGAAGTTAAATTAAGATTAACGCTTTGATCTATGATCAATAAGGAGTTTGAGATTACCTTGCAATATGAACATGCTCATACAGAGAAGCAAAAACATGGATGGTTGAACATTCATCCTACAAACTACACAAAAACAAATTCCCTTTCCCCACATTCGTGGTAATCCCCCCAAAATCAAAAAAAATTCCGTCTCCCGTTATAGCTAGTGACTGTTCCACACCTGCGAGGATCAGTCAAACCACTCTCTCTTTCTCCTCTCAATCACCCTGACTCTACTACTTTTTTAATGACATTAACTCTCTTCTGTAGTTTTTCCAACATAACTTCAAAGTTTTATAGCAACTTTGTACATTATAGCTTTTGTTTTTGTTTTTTATAATACAATCTGTATTTTGTAGACTTGTTATGTTTCAGATCAATCAGATGCCTGTACAAATGCTTAAATATTCTACCTTTATCATGTTCATGCTTAGCTCCCACCAGTCTCCTCCTGGATCTGCTTAAAGAGCTCCTGCGTCTCTTGAGGGGTCTTGAAGATATGGGTTCTGCCCTTATATGTGACCAGGAGTCTTACCGGATGAATTACTCCGTGACGAATCCCGAGGTTGCGCAGCTCTTTACGGGCGGGGTCGAACTGCCTCCTTAATTGTTGAATTCCTGTGGCCAAATCTGGGTAGAACCGCACCTGTTGCTCCTGGTATTTAATTTCTCCTTTAGCTTGTGCCGCGTTGGTGACCGTCATCTTGTCTCTGTAGTTGAGGAACATCATAATCAGCGTCCTCAGTGGTGTCTTATTATCTCTCGGTGGGGCGATTCGGTGAGCACTCTCTAAGACGACCGATGACTGCAGGTCCGGGTCGTTCAGCGCTTTTGGAATCCACTTTTCCAAAAAGGAACATGGGTCCCATCCCTCCGCTCCCTCCGGGAGACCCACCAGCCTCAAATTATTCCGTCGCGAACGGGATTCTAAGTCCAGGACATTATCTTCCAGACGTTTACATTTTAATTCCATTGTTTGCAGCTTTGATTGTAGGCTGGTGACGTCATCTTCAGCGCTTGAGATTCGGAGCTCCGCCTGCAACACTCGTTCCATACAGTCGCTTATTTCCTTACTCATTCCTTCTATCGCTGCTATAATCCCATCAAATTTAGACAAAAAGTCTGCTCTCATGGAGCTGATGGCAGCAAGCACCGCATTTGTCCCCTCCTCAGCAGTTACCGCTCCACCGCTGGCTCCCTCCTCCGCCATCGTCTCTGGAGATTTTTCTGCTTCGTCACGAGCGTGGAAGTCTGTTAGTTTGGATTGTTTTGTCGAATTACTTTTTCCTTCGCCTAATTTCCCAGCCTTGGTCTTTACCATATCCGCGCCTAAATGCTGGGATAGGTTTTTGTTCCAATTAAGAGAGTTTTAGCCTACTTTTTATTTTTAGGAGCAGAACAGTGTGAAACACGTCTTCCTACGTGGCCGCCATAACCGGAAGTCCTTATTTATTTTTTTTATTTTTCCCCTTGTTCTGTCAGGCAGCGAGGTAAGCAGAACAGGGATCTGTCATCCTTACTGTGCCAAAACAGATTTACTTTGCCAAGAGGAGCTTATACAGTACCTATGTGTTGCATATTGTTGTAAACTTCTCCTGTAATAACTTTTAATACTTTAAATTATTTTACCCATGAAAGACCCGACAGGATGGGGAAGAGGGAAAGGAAGTGTGTGGAGGGGGAAAGAAAAGGGAGGGGAACAGACAAAAAGACAAACAAACCAACAACTAAAACAAACAGAAGACAAACTGCTTCTTCCACCGAAGATGTCTCAACACCAGTCTGGTTTCCGCACCTGTTAAAGGAGAGACACTTGTGCGTGTATGTCTGCGTGCGTATATATGAGAGCACGCAAAATAAGTGTGTGCATGTGAGTGGTTTGTCAGGAAACATATGAAGCGGAGGGCTGGTCGCAGCAGCTCTCCCTCTGGGAACCCTGAGCAGGCAAGGCAGCGCCACCAACCCCCACAGGGCACAAATGTCCAAGGTCAGCAAGCCCCAGGAAAGCCAGGCATCTGCCCCTGGAGGGACAATCGAAGTAGGCCAGGTCGCCAGGCGGCCGGCGTGGCAAGCCCACACCCCCGGACCCACCAGCCCCCTACCCCCCCAGCAGGGCCAACACCTGCCCCTGGGCCCCAGGCGCCAGGAGGCCATTGACCCCACCCCCCGGGCTGGAGACCAGCCCGTGCCCCCCAGTGCAAGCCCCCCCAGGCACCCCCACAGCCCCCCCCCCCCAGCACCACCGCCGCACACCCAGGGGACCCCCATGCCCAAAGAAGTCCCCCCCACCCAGGGGAGCCCACATTGCTGAGAGGCACTACCCCCCTTAATCCAGCACCTCCTGACTCGCAGACACACCCCTCCCCACACCTTCACACCCACATGCTCCCATGGGCACCCATATGCACTCCCTCACTCTCACTCACCCAGATCCACCCATTCTCCCTCACTCCTGTACCCGTTCAATCTCACCCCTCATTCACCCTTGTTTCTTAAGGCGGCTGTGAAGCAGATGCAGCGAGCCTGAATGCGCACCAGCGCCCGGCAGCAGCCGGGGAGACCGCTGGTGGAGGTCACAGAAGCAGACCCCCACCCCCGGCGCCCACCCGAGCGACTGATCAGCAGACCATTGCAGGTGCCCCGAGATGCCACCGGAAGGGTGGAGCCATCACCCGTGTCTCACAAATAAAGGTCTCAAACTACAACACAACACATTGGTTATTATTGTACACAAGCATTGGTTATTATTGCACCATGTATTGGTTATTATTGCACACATGCATTGTTATTGTAGCACACATGCACTGGTTATTGCACACATCCACTGATTATTATTGCACAATGTATTGGTTATAGCACACATGCACTGTTATTATTGTACACATACATTGGTTATAGCATACAATCACTCTTTTTATAGCACACATGCACTGTGGTTGTTATTGCAGCCATGCATTGGTTATTTTTGCTGTGATGGCTGCCCCACCAGCCACAAACCAGGAATAAATGGTAACTTTTCATTTACTTTATAGCACATTTTTATATAAAATAGAACACACATTTTTATTCAACATATTTTTAATTTTGTTGGCAGTAAATTGGCATTTGAGTTTCCTGTTTGGAGTGCACACATTTAGTTAACGTTATCTGTCAGTTTTGCCACATGTATTTGAAGCACATTGCTAATAGCTTTTTGTTTTAGTTGCCAGCTGCTGGGTGGTAGCTGCAGGATGGAGGCCTCCAGGTTGTCTGGAAAGCAGGGCAGCGCACGCAGGAGTTGTACTGAACCGAACTTTATTATAGACAAAATGGTACACGTGTTGCAGCGTATGCTAACAAACAAGCTAACTGTTGACTCCTGCAGGCTACTGGTGTTACTGAGGCGGAGCACCGAAGAGGACAGATATGGCTTTGAATAACTTGCAGATTTTTATTAAAATTTTTTATTACTTGATCATATCTTCAGTATACACCTGTATAATTTTTTAAACAATATTCTGTCTTTGATGCTGGCTACCAATTTGGCCGGTGGGTGGGGCTTAACGCTTGACCCCGCCCACATTGAGCCCCGCCCCGAACTGCACACTGCAGTCGGGGGCTTCTCGCGCGCGCAGGGATCCAGACAAGTAGCGCGCGCCCTGGATGAGCGCGGGACTGAGCTGATCTGGGCCCGGGGCCACGTATCCGGTCATCACGGCGGCAGGTAAAACACTCTTCATCATCCCGGACCTCGGGTCCACCTTCTGCACCCACGAAAACGACCAGAGGCACGTGCGGTTATTCAGGGGGCGCGCGCAGCTCTGCTCCGAATCTGTGCAACTGTGATTGCACGAGCGCAGGAAGGAGAGCAGCGGGGCCGGGGTCGCTCCGGGACGGGGGTAGGACGTGTGAACGCAGCGGTACCGGGACTCTGTGCCGCACTTACCCGGCTGATATGCACGACCAGCGGCCCGGCGCTGCGGGTCAGCCGGAGGAGGAGGACTGTTCCCCGGGGAGAGAGTGGCTCGGCTCGGCTAGCTCCGGGTGTGTGACAGCGGTCACTTTGGCTTTGTCCCGCGTCGCTGGGTGTCGGTGTTTCTGACGGTGTCACACCGATAACAAAGCGTGTCGTTACCGTTCCACCCACGGTGATTACCGTCATGCTGACGCTAGCGTCGGGCTAGCCTAGCAGCAGCCGGGCGCTTTGGGGTTAAACGGCGAAGGTGTTCTCGTGCTTGTTTCCTGATCCGAGGCAGCGAACAGCAGCTCACCGTCGGTTCTGGATCCTCCCACACGTCCCGGCTTCAGCGGCCTAGGGCCACGGTCCGGCTGGTGGACCTGGATCCAGGCTAGCAGGCTAGCTGTTCAGGCCTGCTCCACGGTACCGGGACAGCGGTGTCCTGCAGCGGAACACATGTCGGGATGAGATGGTTTCACGTTCCCAGTGCGTCTCAGAACTGCGTCAGATTCATAAAAACTGCGTCAGATTCACGAAGGCCAAGTGCCTTTTTATTTTGTGAGGTGCTGCAGACGTTCTCCTGGTTCCACCAGCATGGAACCTCACGTTTCTGTCTTTAAAAGTGTAAATGCAACACTTTAGTTTTCCTGTTTCTCTCCAAGTTGAAGTTAACTGAGTTCAGAACCAAGTTTGGACACAGATGTGCCGCTCCTCCCGAATATTTGTTCAACTGTCAACAGCAGCGTTTTAATGTCTCACCTGTCTGGTGGAGAAGTGCTCCTGAACACAGAAATATCACTGTTATGTGCACAGAACAAAGATCTTATACCTAAATCTGACTTTAAATTGTTTAAAAAAAACCCACAGCAAAATGATGTTGATTTCTATTTGTTATTGTGGAACGTCATGTCTGCTTATGGAACGTCATGTCCACTCTTCTTCTTTGTCAGTGAAGATCAGTTTGTGTGTTTTCACATCAGCAAGGGTTGTGCTGGTGGAAACGATGGCCGGTGCTTTTCTTTAGTTGTTGCAGCTGTTGTCTAAAGTGGAGCACAGGAAATGTCAGAATGAAAAGACGAGACGGAGGATGAGCTCACTGAGCTGGTGTCTCGTGGTTAGAACGGCGAGGGGACAGGGTGACCAGCTGAAGAGCTGCTGCACAGTTGGCCGTGGACCTCTGCTCCCACGACCGTTACCTTCATCCACACTGCAGCACTGAAACGTTTCACACAGCACATGAACGCCTTTGAAATGGTTCTAGTTGCAGTTCTTGTTTGGCTTATAAAGTCAGCCACACATTCAGCCTCTAAGCTTGGTTCTTCACGTCTAAAACTGTTATTATTTAAAATAAACCTCGGTGTCTACAAAGGCATGGAGAAAATACAAAATTGGCAACATTGTGACTCAGAAAAAAACTTGTCCAGACCTTCAGGTCCTAGTGGGAACTACAGTCAAAGAATGGAGGCAGCCGTCTGCTCGGACTCTGGAGGTTTTTCCCCTCATGTGTGTTTGAAGCACATCCATGGAACCTTCTTGTTCCTGCAGGAACACTGAAAGCCTACAACTATGGCTGATGAGTTGTTGGTGGCTACAGTCCAGCCCTGTGATTGGCTGTTGGATGTAGGGGATTTTTTTTCTCCAGAAATGTAGAATAAGGTACAAATTTATAAATGTAAATTGGGTAAAAATGTTCAAAAATAAAGGTGCAAAAATAGAATAAAAGTTGCCATATTAAAAATTTTTAAAAGGTTCCAAATTACAAGTTAATTACATAGAATAAAAATTTAAGTAGCATCCAGATGAACAGTAGTACAAATTTATAAGAAAGACGTTATAAATTGGCAGGGTTTTTTTTCCATCAAAAACTTACATTTTTGCAATTTCCCGTAAATTTTCAAGAGGGGAAAAAACACAATTTTGAGAGTCATTAATTTATAAGCAAAAGTTGCAAATTTGAAAGAGAAAAATTACAAATTTATGTGGAAACAAGTTGCAGATTTGCAAGAAAAGTTGCATATTTGTGACAAAAGTTGCAAATTTGAGGAAAAAAGTTGCAACTTTACAAGAGAAAAACCACAAATTTGTAAGAGAAAAAAGTTACAAATTTAAGAGGAAAAAAGTAAAAAAAAAAAAAATCTGGAGTTTCCTGAGTTTTTTTTTTTTTTTGTTTTGTTTCATTTGTGCTCAGAATTGGTTCAGTGTTTTTATTCAGTTCTGCACCCCGATGGAGAAGGTTTACAATGATTGCCCATCTCCTACTGGCTGCTGGTCCTGAGGTCAGAGTCTCCATAGTTGTAGTCCTTCAGTGTTCTTACTGAGACCAGAACAGGTCCAGTCAGGTTATGGAGGAGGTGACGTTCACCTGGTCAGTGGTTGGTGGACCATCAGAACAACTGCAGAAGGTCTTGGTGTTGCTTTAGTCATTCAGACAAGTAGACCTCTGTAAAACCTTACTGTGTGGAGCTGAAATGGCTGTCAGGACTGACCCAGTTCTGTCTGTTAGGACTAACCCGGTTCTGTCTCAGGTGGACTTTGGTATCAGGGTGTGCCATGTCTCTTTTGGTCCATGAGGAACCTTGTCCTGGAGGAGTGGAAGCTGACGTAATTCCTCAGCTGTTTGCTCCTAAACCCAGAACCTGAGTTCTGCTCTGTGACCTGATTATAACTGTGAGGCCCAAACGCTTCCTGCAATGAGCTGATTAATGTCTTTGGACAGACTCAGGAATGTGAAGGAGAGCAGGAGAAAGCTCATGAAAGTCTAGATGTGAGAGGGTTCATCGATCTGGGGAGCACGGTGGCACTGGTAAACGTGACGTGGACTTCAGAGGTCTGCTATATTGCCTAGTTAACAGGTCACTAGCCATGTTTACATGGACACAAGTAACCAGATTAAAAGCCTGATCGGAATAAAAATGCTTCATGTAAACATGCCAATCTGAAGGTTGTGACCCAATCACACTCATTCGGATCAAAATTTCCTTCCGATTCAGACGGGTGGGTTATGTCAATTGTTAATCCGATTGGTGCACATATAAACACTTATTTTGAAGTTTGGGAAGAAAATATGTTTACTGTGCATGTCTGTACATCAGCCACATGTCGACGTGACGTATTTCCACCTTTACAGCAGCTAGCAGAAGACATGGCGGGAGTAAAATAAAACTGGTCTGTATGGTCCTGCTGTCTCCCTCTGTTCATATGCAGAAGTGTGTACTGCTGGGCTTGTAGCTTCATTACGGAGACCAGCAGAAGCAAAAGTACAGTCTGAATAACACAATATAGGTCCATTTCAAAAAGAGAGACAAAGTGGGGTTTGTTTACATCCGAAGTTGCTTCTTCTACTACTATTTCCGGAATGTCAGATAATTGTGTGCATGTCAAAATGATTTAGTCCGTTCAGACGTGTGACACATGGAAACGCACATCCTAATCGAATCAACTTTTTCAGGATCCATGTAAACGGTAAAGTTCTGATCTGAATTGTAATCAGGTTGAAGAAATTTTGCACATGTAATCGTGGCTAGTGTTTGATGCTGTGGTTGAAGTTCTCTGAAGTTAACGCTTCCATCCTGTGGCACATCTTCAGCCTCGGCAGCCGTCGCTGTACGGCTGCTCCTGTGTCTGACACGTCAAGTCAACTTTGGTTTCTCATCAGGAGGACAAGGCTGTGAGTCAGCAACTCCTGGACCCATGGTGAAGGTTCTGCTCAGCATCAGAACTGCTGTGCATTAGTGAGATGGGCTGAAAGACTGGTGTTGATGTGCAGAGTTCATGTTTGAAAGCTGCCTATGCTCACAGGAACCAGAACCATCTCCATTTCAGTGTCTTTAACTTCTCCAAGGAACCAGAACCATCTCGATCAGGGTCTCTAACCTCTCAGTGAGACTCAGTCATGATTCAGTCTTAATTAGCAGTGATATTGAGACTTGTGTACTCCACTCATTCCCACATCAAAGAGCTTCATTATTTCACAGCAACTGAAACCTCAGAATGACTCATCATAGATGCTGATAAACCAGGTTTACCTACCAAGGTCGCAGAACCACGCCGTCTTCTTTTCTACACGACGTCTCCATTTCTACACACCGTCTTTATTTTTACACGTCTTTATTTGTACATACAGTGGATATAAAAAAGTCTCCACACCCCTGTTCAATGCCAGGTTTTTGTGATGTAAAAAATTAGATGAAGACAAATCATTTCAAAACTTTTTTCCCCACTAATGTGACCTATAACCTGTACAACCCTATTGAAAAACAAACTGAAATCTTTTAATGGGAAAAATTAAAAAAAACATACAGCAACCTGGTTGCATAAATATGCACACCCTTAAACTAATACTTTGTTGCAGCACCCTTGGATTTTATTACAGCACTCAGTCTTTTTGGGTAGGAGTCTATCAGTGTGGCACATCTTGATGTGGTAATATTTGCCCACTCTTCTTTGCAAAAACACTCCAAATCTGTCAGATTGTGAGGGCAGCTCCTGTGCACAGCCCTCTTTCAGATCACCCCACAGATGTTCAGTCGGATTCAGGTCCGGACTCTGGCTGGGCCATTCCAAAACCTTAATCTTCTTCTGGTGAAGCCATTCTTTTGTTGATTTGGATGTGTGCTTTGGGTCATTGTCATGCTGAGAGATGAAGTTCCTCTTCAGCTTTCTAGCAGAAGCCTGAAGGTTTTGTGCCAACACTGACTGGTATTTAGAACTGTTCATAATTCCCTCCACCTTGACTAAGGCCCCAGTTCCAGCTGAAGAAAAATGGCCCCAAAGCATGATGCTGCCACCACCATGCTTCACTGTAGGTATGGTGTTCTTTTGGTGATGAGCAGTTTTGTGATTGTGCCAAATATACCTTTTGGAATTATGGCCAAAAGGTTCAACCTTGGTTTCATCAGACCATAACACATTTTCTCACGTGTTTGGGAGATTTCAAATGTGTTTTTGCAAAATGTAGCCAGGCTTGGATGTTTTTCTCTGTAAGATAAGGCTTCCATCTTGCCACCCTAGACAGGAGATTGTTGTCACATGTATTAAACAGCCAGTACTTGCCAGAAATTCCTGCAGCTCCTTCAATGTTGCTGTCAGCCTGTTGGCAGCCTACCTGACCAGGTTTATTCTCATCTCTTCCTCAATGTTGGAGGCACGTCCAGTCCTTGGTAATGTCACTGTTGTGCCATATTTTCTCCACTTGATGATGACTGTCTTCACTGTGTTCCATGGGCTATTTAATGCCTTGGAAATTCTTTTGTACCCTTCTCCTGACTGATACCTTTGAACAATGAGATCCCTCTGATGCCTTGGAAGCTCTCTGCGGACCATGGCTTGTGCTGTAAGGTGTGACTACAAAAATGTCAGGGAAAGCCTCCTAGAACAGCTGAACTTTATTTGGGGTTAATCAGAGGCACTTTAAATGGCGGCAGGTGTGTGGTGACTCCCATTTAACATGAGTTTGAATGTGATTGGTTAATTCTGAACATAGCCACATCCCCATTTGTAACAGAGTGTGCATATTTATGCAACCAGGTTATTGTAAGTTTTTTATTTTTTCCCTTAAAAGATTTCAGTTTGTTTTTCAATTGGGTTGTACAGGTTATAGGTCACATTAATGGTGGAAAAAGTTTTGAAATGATTTATGTTGGTCTCATTTTTTTTAGATCACAAAAACCTGGCATTGAACAGGGGTGTGTAGACTTTTATATCCACTGTATGTATCTTTGTTTCTGTGTGCATCTCTATTTCAGTATGCTTTACTCACAAAAAGTTAGGGATATTTGGCTTTCAGGTGAAATTTATTGAAAATGGAGGGTGACAATATGTATGGGTACATATTCATACTATGTAGGATAACTAAGTAGACGGTTATGCTCTTTATGCCATCTAGCTACAATGCTCTGCACTGTATATTTATGTGTACATATGTATATTCGCTGCTCTTGTTTTTCTTATCTTCTTAATTATTGCTCTGAGTGTTGCTATCCCTGTGCTGTTGCAATCCTGG
The DNA here is from genome assembly GCA_020510985.1 of Pholidichthys leucotaenia. Taxonomy (NCBI): domain Eukaryota; kingdom Metazoa; phylum Chordata; class Actinopteri; order Cichliformes; family Pholidichthyidae; genus Pholidichthys; species Pholidichthys leucotaenia. The sequence goes on along the minus strand of CM035838.1, from coordinate 202,841,379 downwards.
AATTTCCCCATTGTGGGACTAATAAAGGCTTATCTTATCTAAAATGTAAAAAGTTCACGCTACAGTGATATAATATCATGAAAGTAGGGCATTTAAGTAGAAGCATGCAATGGTGATTTCCTCATCTCAAACAATTTATTGAAACAAAAACCAACAATAGTGGTGGGTATACCACAACAAAAAATATCAATGTCTCAATAACTTGTCGTGTGTCCTTGAGCATCAATTACAGCTTGACAACGACGTCTCCTGCTGTTCACAAGTCGACTTATTGTCTGCTGAGGCATGGCATTCCAGTCTTGTTGAAGGGCGGCCCTCAGGTCATTGAGGTTGTGGGGTGCAGTATGGCAAGCCATTTTAACATTAAAACAAACCACATTCCTATCTACAATGAACGTTTAGATATCTATAATTGCCTTCCTCCTAGTCAAAATTAAATTCTTACTGGTTACAATTGTAAATACAGATATCTATAATAACATTCATGCTAGTAAAAATTATCAAGATATCTAAAGTGTAGATTGTACTAGTCAAAACTAACTTTACGATGTCTGACAAGTTTTGAAAAGTTCAAGTGGCTGTTTTAACATTAAATAGCTAGCCTGGATATGTATTAATATCAATAATTCAATTTTTCCTAATAAAAATGAACATTTCCGATATCTACAATGAAATTCTTCCTCTCCATAATGATCTTTTTAGATATCTGACATCATTCTTCCTAGGAGAAAGATGTCACTTTTCCCCATTCATGAGTATTGGGTTTTCACTTCCAGACATCTATGTTTACATTCTTCCTGTCTGGACTAAACATTCTGGATATCTGAAATAGAATTCTTACTAGGAGAAACTCTTATTTCAGATATCTACAATCCAGTTGTTACTAGTCATAATTTTCATTTTGGATATCCACAATGAAAAAACATTCCAGATATCTGTCTATCCATCCATCTTCTTCCGCTTAATCCTTCTCGGGTCGTGGGGGTGCTGGAGCCTATCCCAGCATCTTTGGGCGAGAGGCAGGGTCCATCATGGACAGATCGCCAGTCCATCGCAGGGCCAACACAGAGAGACAGACAACCATTCACTCTCACAGTCAGACCTAAGGACAATTTAGAATCTCCATCTATAATGTAATTTTGGACATCCAAAATATATTTTTACTAGTAGAAATAATATTATAGATATTCAATATTCATATTAAGACTAACTTGCCAGGTACATAATTGGGAACAGAATCAGAATCAGCTTTATTGGCCAAGTATGCACAACACATACAAGGAATTTGACTTTGGCTAAAAACATGCTCTCGTTGTTCAGGTGGAGGATTTAAATAAGGATTCAATGACAACAGAGTATGTACAGTAAATTACAGTCTGTCCACGTTTCTATAAAAGGATGCAAATATATACAGGAATATATGCAGTTATTTACTCAGACTAACCACACTTTGCAGAAATATATGAAAAAATATACAGTCACAGTATTTCAATGTGAACTCAGATTCAGTGATATAATGTGAATGAAGTAAAAAGCAGTGTGAGAGTTATGTATTGTAGTGGCTGGTGAAATATATCCTCAGCAATTCATCAGTCCCCCTTGCCTTTCACTTCATATGAAATGGCTGCATATGAATTCTAACCATATCTCTTATTATTATTGTTATTGCTCCCATTTCCAGCGGGTTAAAGGGCCTATATCATGCAAAATCGACTTTTTTGAGCTTTTAAGCATGTTATAATGTTAATTCCTCACCAAAAACACCCCCAAAGAGGTATTTTGCTCCATTTACGCATCTCTGAGTATTCCTCCTCAACCCTGCTCTGAGCTGCTGCTCCGCCCTGTCCCTGATAATGACTGGGTCCCCACGTTCATACGTATGAACGTGGGTGAGCCGCCCACTCCAGGAAGTGCCTGTGCTGCCAGCACCGCCCCCAGGCTAACGCACACACCCACTTTCTCCGCACAGCTAACGGAGCGGTGATCGGCAAAACTCTTTCACTTTAGCATTGATGCTGTGAAGAAGTAGTTCCTCTAGCACCTAATCTGCTCAGTGACAACAACTGTTTGCTTTTTTACGTAAGACAATGTCTTCTAAGTTTTTGTGGGCGGAACCCAGCGACACGCTGCAGCAGCCGGCTCAGGGGTTACGTCATGAAATGGGCGGCAGCCACAAGAAGGAGAGACTGAGCCTCAGAGATCGAGGCATCTTACTTCCGGGTTGGAAAAGTAGCTCGCGAAAATAACTCATATTTCATAAGAAATTCATTCTCCAGTGTACCAAAGGTAATATACTATCACATACATACATATAGTTTACTCTGAAAGGCTTAAAATAGCATGATATAGGCCCTTTAAAACCATGATAAATGCCTCCAGTGCTTACATACCTCTTCTGATTTTTTTTTTCCACGTTTAGAGTACTGTAATAAACTCATGTTTCTGTCGGACAGTCAAGCCTTATTCATGCTGCATTTCCCCTCTAGTCCGCCTTGGTCCGCGTACGCTTTAGACGAGCATGCACGCGGCGCTGTTCATGCTCACTTTTTTCCATCTACCCAGGCCAGGCGGTTGACGCATGCACACAACCATCATTTGTAGTTTCACTCACGCCTGATAGGTAGCGCCAAGGCGCTGACGTGCCAGGATTTTTACCAACAAAGAAATGGCAGACTTCTTCACAAAGTTTCCCTTCAAATAGAGTCCATTTCTGCTGTTTGACTTCCCGGTTTTCACTCCTTTTCCACGAAGATGCTGCTGCCGCTAGCGAGACACTGCCTACTGACTGACTGGAATGCTCGCGTGGGCGGGGCACTTCGAAACGGCGCGGATGATGGCCACACGCGTTGTGTGCGTGCTTGCAGAAAGTCATTGCTTCATATAATTTTCTTAAATTCATATTTCCTTTTTGGCGTGGTGGTAAATTTTCTGGCATGGCAGGCCGCCACCGAGAAATGTTACCAGAGGAAACCCTGAGTCTACATTTAACTGGTTTGTTATTCATTTTTGGTAAAATCCTCCCATACTTGGGAAACTTTTGGCCTTCTCTGTGATTTTCTTTCTGTGTCGTCATGATGCATTTCTCTTCTTCTTCGCTGGAACAGTTAAACTGAACATTTCCACGGCATGCATAAAAACTTCAGAATTAAATTCGTTGTCGACAATAAAAATCTGCGGCGACAAATTTTTGTGATTGACATCATTGACAATATCAACTAATCGTTTCAGCCCTGGTCTCTATTTCTACATACAGCGGGGAAAATAAGTACTAAACACATCAGCATTTTACTCATTCAACATATTTCTGATGGAGCCATTGACCTGAGATTTTCACCAGATATCAGTAACAACTCAAGTAATCCATACATACAAAGAAATCAAGGCAACTGTGTTCACAAAGCAAGTTATATTTAATAAAGTGCAATGACACAGGGAATAAGTATTGAACACACTTGGTGAAATTCATTTAATATTTAGTAGAAAAGCCTTTGTTGGTAATAACAGCTTCCAGACACCTCCTGTATGGAGAAACTAGGCACAGGCATTGCTCAGGAGTGACTTTTGCCCATTCTTCCACACAAACTGTCTTCAAATCTTGAAGGTTCCATGAGTGTCTTCTATGAACTCTGATCTTCAGTTCATTCCATAGATTTTCAATTGGATTCAGGTCAGGTGACTGACTGGGCCATTCTAGCAGCTTTATTTTCCTTCTCTGGAGCCAGTTAGTTTCCTTAGCTGTGTGTTTGGGATCATTGTCTTGCTGAAATGTCCACCCTAGTTTCATCTTCAGCCTCTTGGCAGATGGCAACAATATCTTATCAAGGATGTCTCTGTACATTTGTCCATTCATCTTTCCTTCAATTATATGAAGTCTGCCTGTACCATGTGCTGAAAACCACCCCCACACCGCGATTAATCACATTGATTCATTTACTTTAGGAAAACCAGTTTACATAAAATTCAATTTCTTTTATTCGTTCTACTTACCAATTGCTAGATGAAGCCTTTGGCCAGAGCACTGGAGCCTCGTCCATTTACAGTGGTGTGAAAAAGTGTTTGCCCCTTCCTGATTTCTCATTTTTTGTATGTCACACTTAAATGTTTCAGATCATCAAACAAATTTAAATATGAGGCAAAGATAACACAAGTAAACACAAAATGCAGTTTTTAAATGGTGTTTATTAGTAAAGGAAAAAAATCCAAACATATATGGCCCTGTGTGAAAGTGACCCCTCCCATTAAAACATAAATTAACTGTGATTTATTACATCTTTGAAAAGCTGAGTTCAATTTCTCTAGCCATACCCAGGCATAATTACTGACACACCTGTTCTCAATCAAGAAATCACTTAAATAGGACCTGCCTGACAAAGTGAAGTAGACCAAAGATCCTCAAAAGCTAGACATCATATTGCGATCCGAAGAAATTCAGGAACAAATGAGAAACAAAGTAATTGAGATCTATCAGTCTGGAAAACGTTATAAAGCAATTTCTAAAGCTTTGGGACTCCAGCGAACCTCAGTGAGAGCCATTATCCACAAATGGCGAAAACATGGAACAGTGGTGAACCTTCCCAGGAGTGGCTGGCCTACCAAAATTAATTCAATTCAATTCAATTCAACTTTATTTATATAGCGCCATTTCACAACAACAGTCAAATTACCCCAAGAGCGAAGCGACAACTCATCCAAGAGGTCACAAAAGACCCCACAACAACATCCAGATAACTGCAGGCCTCACTTGTCTCAGTTAAGGTCAGTATTCACGACTCCACCATAAGAAAGAGACTGGGCAAAAATGGCCTGCATGGCAGAGTTCCAAGACAAAAACCATTGCTGAGCAAAAAGAACATAAAGGCTTGTCACAGTTTTGCCAGAAAACATCTTGATGATCCCCAAAACTTTTGGAAAAATACTGTGTGGACTGATGAGACAAAAGTTGAACTTTTTGGAAGGTGTGTCCCATTACATCTGGCGTAAAAATAACACAGCATTTCAGAAAAGGAACAGTTGGATTGATGCACACAACAGCGTGTGTAGGCGCATAGGACCAGTAGCCGAGGCTTAACACACCTGCTAATGTTTGGACTAGCGCAGCTGTGTAGAAGTTGGAGCGTGGTTAAAAAGAAAATGACAGAAAACAGTAATGAAAAGCCCAGTGACTGCATTACCAAAGAAGACACTGAAACAGACGCCATCCAGTGCTCAATAGACGAGGAGATTGTTGAAAAGAATGGTCTGAGGAATTCAGTAGTGCGGACAGAATGTCGGATTTACTGTAAGTGGCTGATTAAAGTAATTGACCCTTGTTACCAACTCCCTGGCTGTAAATATTTCTCCCAGACGACACTCCCCCAGCTGTACACAGAGAGGCAGGGGTTCAAATCCCGGCCGGGTCATGCCGAAGACCATATTAAAAGCGGAACTTCCTGCCGTCCATCTTGGTGCTCAGCAATAATGGAATGGAGGAGGGAAATCTGTGGTGGTGCCTTGCATGGCAGTGGCCCTTCTGATTCTACACATGGGGTGTGTGTGATTAACACTGTAGATAGGATAAAGCACGATTTCGTTCTACTGTACATGATTGGTTGTATGGTTGAATGACAATAAAGGGTGATTTGATTTGATTTGAGTGTAGAGAAACGGTTGAAAAGTAGCTGCAGAGTCTGCCATACTTGACTAGTACGTCAGGTTTGTGGTGAAGTGGCACATCTGAACCATATATGAGCGTCACTGGCCACTTCACTGATTGAGATTGAAATCTGAACAGCAAATGTCTCCAAACTTTCCTGAAGACCACACAGGTGAAGTCATTTAGGACTGACCGAAGCACCCTGGAGACTGAAGGCAAGTCTGCATCAGGACAGACAGTGGGACAAAGTCTGCAGAGCTTTGGGCATGAACTTCACTCAGTTATCAGTAAGTTGGTGAAGAGAATATTGTAAAATATTTATAGTTTTATAATTATGTGAAATATAGCTGTATAATGTTCTACACTACATTTGTCAAGTTCAACTTCTGACAGAAAATAAATATTTCAAGATTCAAAGGCTTTATTATCATGTGCACAGTTAAGAATTGCTACATTTTCTGAGCAATAAAATTCTTACTCTGCTCTCCGAACGAATGCCAAGGTAACAGGTACAGAAACAACAATTCTAATAGGTCATGACACACCAACACAGAAACCCAATCCTAATACTAATGGATGCTAATAACACACACATCAACACACAGTTCGGTAGTTAGGACTCCTTAAGCACACCTTGATCCTAAATACTAAAAATAATGAGTACTAATAACACATACTAGGCAAATTGTACAGTTAAAGCAGTCAGAAAAGAGGTTGAAAGTGAAAATTCACTGGATGACTAAAGTGATAGTGGTATATTGATGTCAGATGATGTGAACCTGAGATGGCATGAACCTATGTACAGTGTGCAAATGAGCATTGTGCAACGAGCAGTGTATAATTAATTACAAATTAGGACCCAGTGCTAGTTTTTGTACCGGTGGTACCAGTAGACTGTACATGATAAGTAGTAGCAGAGATGATATGGACATCAGACGGGTGAGACTATATCTACTGTGCAGGTGAGCAGTGTGCAAGTTTAGCAGCCAGTGTGTGAGTTCCAATATGCAACGCTGTGTTACAGAGTTTTGGGAGTTGTTTAATTCAATTCAGTTCAATTCAACTTTATTTATATAGCGCCATTTCACAACAACAGTCATCTCATAGCACTATCAACTGTAGGGGGAACCCCCACAGTTGCAGAAAGACCCCAGCAATCAGGCGATCCCCTGTGAGCAAGCACTTGGCGACGGTGGAGAGGAAAAACTCCCTTTTAACAGGAAGAAACCTCCAGCAGAACCAGGCTCAGGGAGGGGCAGTCATCTGCTGCAACTGGCTGGGGGGTGAGGGGATAGAGAAGAAGAAAAGAACAGACATGTAGAGAGCAAACAGCACGATGGGGACTCGATCTATGGGAGAGAACAAACAAATGTTAATGACCAGCAAAAAAAAATATTTCATAGAGAGTGAGGAAAGGAGTGAGGCCCATTGCATTACTGGAGGTCCCCCGGCTGACTAAACCTATTAGCAGCATAACTAAGGGAGGGTTCAGAAACACATGATCCCTCCCTAATTGTAGGCTATATCAAAAAGGTAGGTTTTAGCCCTATTCTTAAAAACAGAGATCGAGTCTGACTCCCGAATCCAGATTGGCAGCTGATTCCACAGGAGAGGAGCTTGATAACTGAAGGCTCTGCCTCCCATTGTACTTTTGGAGATTCTAGGTATTACAAGTAATCCTGCATTTTGGGAGCGTAGTGCTCTGTTAGGATAATACGGTAGTATCAGATCTTTTAAATAAAAAGGAGCCTGATTGTTTAGAGCTTTGTAAGTAAGAAGAAGGATTTTAAACTTAATTCTAAACTCTATGGGAAGCCAATGAAGGGAGGCCAGAACCGGAGAGATATGATCTCTCTTTCTAGTACCTGTTAAAACTCTTGCTGCAGCATTTTGGATCAGCTGAAGACTTTTTAAAGATGTTTTAGGACAGCCTGATAATAAAGAATTACAATAATCTAATCTCGAGCTAACAAAAGCGTGGATCAGCTTCTCAGCATCACTCTGAGACGAGATGCTCCTAATCTTGGCAATATTACGCAAATGATAGAAGGCAGTCTTAGAAACAAATTTAATATGTGAATTGAAGGACAAATCCTGATCAAAAATAACTCCAAGGTTCCTCACAGAGCTATTAAGAGAAAGAGTAACTGCATCCAAACTAAAAGTTTGATTTGGAAAGGAATTTCTAAGGTTTTTTGGACCAACAAGAATGACTTCAGTCTTATCTGAATTTAATAGCAGGAAATTACAAGTCATCCAAGCTTTGATTTCCTTAAGACAGGCTTCTAACTTGGCTAATTGATTAGTATCATCTGGCTTCATTGACAGGTATAATTGTGTGTCATCTGCATAACAATGAAAATGTATACAGTGCTTTCTAATAATGTTGCCTAACGGAAGCATATATAAACTAAAAAGAGTAGGGCCTAGCACAGATCCCTGTGGAACTCCATGACTAAGCTTTGAGTTGAAAGAAAACTCATTATTTACATGAACAAACTGGAACCTATCAGATAAATAAGATCTAAACCACTGCAACGAAGTTCCATTAAGTTCAACATAAGGGCCTTTTCCACTAGCACGCTTTAGCGCGACACGGGACGGCTCAGCACGCTTTGTACGCTTTTCCACAAGCCCCAACACGGTTTAACAGCCGCGATTCTCAGCCCCGCTGAAGGGCAGGGTACAGCAGTGCTGAGCTGTGCCGTGTTGTGACGTTAACAGACTGGTCGCCGCTGATTGGTCAGGTCGTAACCGGCGCTGATTGGTCAGGTTGTAACCGCCCCTCTCCTCCTCCTCATCTACCAAATCTTCACGACCTTCTCAATAAAGTTTTTGAAAAAAAAAAAAAAAAAAAGAATCTTCACGATCGCCTTTACTCAGCACGCAACCACTGTTGGCGGTTCCTTTTCAGTGTATTGCTGTGCTATTTTCATTTATTCTCTATCAAAAATGGCTTCGCGTGATAAGGGTGTTCCATGGACCAGTAAGGAGCTGCAGTGTCTGCTGACTGCATTGTCAGACGAACGTATTCAGCGCGAGTTAGACGGAGACGCCCGGAATGAAAAAATATACCGGGAGGTCTCGACATCGGAGTCCTTTAACGGTGAGTTTTAATTTTTTTTTATTGTGTGTTTTTTCGCAAATATATTCGGTAAGACGCTCAGTTTATTTAGGCAATAAAAAAGCTGTTCATTTGTGGATGGATCGCTGCTTTATTGCAGCACACTGCGGACTAAAGCTTTTATTGTAATTATTCATGTGAACAATACGCTGAAATAAGCTTATGTATTCTTGTTAAAAACTATTGTCTTTTCTGTATACAGTGATCCCTCACTTATCGCGGTTAATGGGTTCCAGAACCGACCGCGAAAAGTGAAAAACCGCGAAGTAGCGTCACCCCTAATGACGTCATCCATAAATAATACGTACGTTCATTCTCTCACTCTCTCTCTCTCATACACGTACACACACGTGTGTGTGTGTGTGTACGTGTACATACATACGTAGATGTAAACAAAGTGTACATAAATATGTTTTTAGAACTCTTTTATTCTTATAACAAGATACGTAACTCAAGATGAAAATGATTTACTGCACAGGTTAATGAGAGCTTTACTGCTCCTCAGGTGACGCCTCATCGTGAGGTGCTAGAGGCGCAGGATCATCGAGGGCAGCTTCCGGTAGAGCTGGAGGAGGCGGCGTAGTGGCTCGACGGGAAGACTATTTCGCACAAAATGGCACAAGAGAACAGCAAAAAGTTCCACGCGGCGAGACTAAGTAACACGAGCAATAAAAAGCAATGAATGCGGTCTTCCTTCCCTTCATGGGTGCTCGGCAGGGAGAGGAGGTGGGTGAAACGTCTCGGCCAATCAGCTTGCGGGGTGAAACGTCTCGGCCAATCAGCTTGTGAGATTTCCAAGCCGAGCCAACACGAGAACAGCGAACAGAGAGTTGTGCGGCTCTCCGTGTTGACACCTGATGGTCTAATGTAGTCTCCCTGCCTTCTGCTAGCGCCCGCCCATTATTTCTCAATTTTGAATTTTTGATGAATATTTTTGAAAAATCTGCGATGCACTGAGGGCGCGAAAGGTGAAGCGCGAAGTAGCGAGGGATCACTGTATATTTCGTGCTGTGTTTTATTGTGTGCATTTTCCTTGTAGAATCATCCCACGCGTCCGCCGCGACAGCCCGCACGGATTATTCAACCGAGCCTTCCTGACCCACAGCTGGCAGAGACGGATTAATTCTACCGAGCCTCAGCACTCAGTGGTCGGCGTGTATAAAATGTCGATTAACCTTCATGTTGTGTTGCAAAGTTTTTTTTTATTTTAATATTTTGTATATAATAAAATGGAATTGTTTTGGAAAGTGTGGTTTGTCTGTTATAACACTGAATTATAAAACAGTATAATTACATAGAAATTCCATTGCCTAGTCTGATCAAAATGATGCTGAGGGTCAACCATTGTAAAGGTAATGTAATTTTTAACTAGACCAAAAAAGAAATCTTTTTGTAAGCTTTCTGTTCTTTTTATTGAAATATCATAAAAAATTAGCACCAAGTCAAAGGTACAAGTATATGTAAATTGAATGTTCTATCGGCATTCCAAATTCAGAGATTTACAATACTTTAGAAGGAGTGTAGCATCATCTAAACGGAAAATAATAATACTGTTGTTCCAAACGTTGACCTGAAGGTGAAAAACATGAATTTTTTTAATTCAGTACATCCAAAATGCCCTAGGATGTGGTGTTGGACAGTGTGCCACCGTCTCATTATTTAATACGAATAAAAACAAGTTTTAGGTCATTTGGCAGTTAATTCTAAACAAAAGTGACTTGTGTTGTTGCAGCTTAATTATGAGATAAAATTAATTGTGAGATAAAACCACAGAGCGAGCAAGGCAATAATCCTTGGATCCTCCATTTTTTGTCTCGTGTAAATAAGGACTCAGTCCGGTGCATAACATCACGGGAGTGTGGCCCCGCCTCGCTGAGAATCTGCTGCTGCCCCGCAACACTGTGCTAATGGAGACAGAAGCATTCCGAGCCGTACTGATGTGAATCGAGCCGTACCGAGGTGTGCTGGGCTAGTGGAAAACAGGCTATAGTGTTCTAATCTATCAAGTAGAATATTATGATCGGTAGTATCAAAAGCTGCACTAAGGTCTAAAAGGACAAGTACAGAAACTAGTCCATTATCAGATGCAATGAGGAGGTCGTTAGTGACCTTCGCTAAGGCTGTTTCAGTACTATGATGGATTCTAAACCCAGATTGAAACTCTTCAAGTAAACCATTTCCCTGCAGGTGGTCAAATAATTGCGTAGCAACAACTCTTTCTAAGATTTTTGAAATGAAAGGGAGATTAGAGATTGGCCTATAGTTGGCTCTTGCTCCTGGATCTAGCGTTGGCTTTTTGAGTAAGGGTTTAATTACAGCCGTTTTAAAAGCCTGCGGTACATGGCCTAAAGTTAATGAAGAATTGATTATATGAAGAATAAAGCTACCAATAAGTGGGAAGACTTCTTTAAATAACCTGGTAGGAATAGGGTCTAAAAGACAAGTTGAAGGTTTGGATGAGGAAACTATTTTGTCTAACTCACAAAGGTCGATTGGAGTAAACTCATCAAGACAGACATCAAAAGAAGGAGTTGTAGTAGTTACAGTATTTAAGTTAACTGTGGGAAGAATCTGATTGATTTTATCTCTGATGGATGAAATTTTATTATTGAAAAAGTTCATAAAGTCCTGACTAGTAAGCTCTAAGGGAATGCTAGGATTGACAGAGTCCTGACTCTTTGTCAACCTGGCTACAGTACTGAAAAGAAACCTGGGATTATTCTTGTTCTCTTCTATTAATGCAGAGTAATAACTTGTTCTAGCTTTTCTAAGAGATTTTTTATAAATTAAAAGATGATTTCTCCAAGCTAAATAGATTTCATCTAAATTAGTAAAGCGCCATTTTCTTTCTAATTGACGAGTCTTCTGTTTTAAGCTACGAGTTTCTGTGTTGAACCAAGGAGTTAGAAATCTCTGATTAGACTTTTTCTTTTTTAAGGGGGCCACCAAGTCTAGAGCCTGATGCAGAGAAGCTGAAACACTATCCACCATGTTATCAATTACAGAAGGAGCAAGCTGTCTATAGCTTATTTCCGTTGTGTTGACACATGGCATAGAGGAAACAATCTGCATAAATTTGGAAACGGCATCATCTGAGAGGCATCTACTGTAATAATATTTTTCTTTAGGAGCCAAATTGTCAGAAATAGTAAAATCAAAGGTTAACAGACAATGGTCTGACAGTACAGGGTTATGAGGAGACACTACAAGATTTTCTATTTCTATGCCATATGTCAGAACAAGGTCCAATGTATGGTGGAGGTAATGAGTAGAATTTCCTACTTTCTGAGAAAACCCAATCGAGTCTAATATTGAATTAAATGCCACATGAAGGCAGTCACTATCTACATCCACATGTATATTAAAGTCCCCTACTATAATTATTCTATCAGATTTCAGCACTAAACCAGCTAAGAAATCAGCAAATTCGGATAAAAATTCTGAGTAGGTTGATGGGGGACGATAAACTATGGCAAATAAAATTGGGTTTAACCTAAAATTGCTAAAGTGCCCAATACTGAGGACCAGGCCCTCAAAGGAATTATAACATGTTTTTTGCTTTACATTAACTAGTAATTTGGAATGGTAAATTGTTGCTACTCCTCCTCCACGACCAGAACTTCTGGGATTTTGACAGTTTAAATAGCCAGAGGGAGTTGATTCATTTAAACCAACATAATCCTCTTGCCCTAACCAAGTCTCTGTAAGGGAAATTAAATCAATCTGATGATCAATTAACAGATCATGGACTAACAGAGACTTGGGAGTTAGAGACCTAATATTTAATAAACCACATTTAATTTTTAAATTATGAGGAGGAACAGAGGTCAAATCATTCAGTTTAGAGGCTTTATGTTTAATTTGAGTTTTACCAATATTTTGCTTTATCACTTTGGGATGCTTATACATTATATTTTTATTCACTGTGGAGGGAGCAGACAACGATTCTCTGATGGGGAAGTCAGGGGCTAAGCTGAGGGGTGGCGGATGAAGAGGAGCTGCAGAGAGGCATGTAAGACTGCGACTCTGCTTCCTGGTCCCAACTCTGAGTAGTCAGGGTTTTGGAAATTTGGATAAAAAAGATGCCAGATTGTTAGATAAATGAGAAGCACCATCCAAAGTGGGATGAATGCTGTCTCGTCTCATAAGACCAGGTTTTCCCCAAAAAGAGCTCCAATTGTCAATGTAGCCCACGTCATTTTTAGGACACCACACAGACAGCCAGCGGTTCAAGGATGACGAGCGACTAAACATGTCATCACTGGTCAGATTGGGGAGGGGCCCAGAGAATACTACAGTGGCAGACATCGTTTTTGCAAAGTCACACACCGATTCTACATCAAGTTTCGTGACTTCCGACTGCCGGAGACGGATGTCATTAATGCCGGCGTGAATAACAATTGTGGAGTATTTACAGTTACTTTTAGCCAGCATTTTCAAATTTGACTCGATGTCGCCTGCTCTGGCCCCAGGAATGCATTGGACTATGGCCGCTGGAGTCTCTAGGTTCACGTTTCTGACTACAGAGTCGCCAATGATCAGAGTTTTTTCCTCAGCGGGTGTGTCGCTGAGCGGGGAAAAACGATTAGAAACGTGAACAGGTTGGTGGTGAACTGGGGCTTTGCGACTAGGCTTCCTTCTCACCGTCACCCACCCAGTCTCCTCGCTGCTGAGGAGAGCCGGGGAACCGCTGACAGTGGGGCCTAAGCTAGCTAGCTCCGCTGCAGCTAATGGGCGTCCGTCGAGATTAACTGGCGCAGACGGTGTTTCAATGCAGCGGAGCCGGGATTCCAAATCAGACAACCTCGCCTCGAGCGCCTCAAAAAGACAACATTTATTACATTTACCATGATCACTAAAAGAGGCAGAGGTGTAGCTAAACATCTGACAGAGAGAGCACACCAGAGGAGGAGAGGAAAGAGAGCTAGTAGCCATAGCTAGTGGCTAACTAGTGGCTGAAGAGCAAACCACACAGGCAGACAGCAAAACAGGAAGTGACGATACGTTGCCACAAGGAAGTGACGATCCTCCAAAAAGGAGGATTTACTGTTTACTGTTCAGGAGTCTGATCGCAGTGGGAAAGGAGGAGTTCTTCAGTCTGGTTGTCCTGTATTTCACACTTCTGTACCTCTGACCTGAGGGTAGAAGTGTGAACATTCTGTGCTGGGGATGGGTGGGGTCCCGGAGGATGGCGTCAGCTCTCCTTTGGACCGGAGTGGTGGCTCAGTTGGTAGAGCATCTGCCCCACACCCAGGAGGCAGGGGTTCAAATCTTGGTCGGGTCATGCCGAAGACCATATAAAAAGCGGAACTTCCTGCCATCCAGCTTGGTGCTCAGCAATAATGGAATGGAGGAGGGAAATTTGTGGCGGCACCTTGTATGGCAGCGACCCCTCTGATTCTATACATATATGTGTGTATGATTAACATTGTAGATAAGAGAAACATAATTTTGTTCTACTGTACATGATTGGCTGTATGGATTGAATGACAATAAAGGTGGCTTATCCTCATCCTCTGTGGTGGTAAATGCTCTGCAGAGAGGGGAGTGGAGTCCTGATGATCTTCTCCGCTGTTGTCACCACTCTCTGCAGACATTTGCGGTCCAGGGCAGTGGTGCTGCCGTACCACGCAGTGATGCAGTTGGTCAGGAAAATTAATCTTGTTGTAGCTTTACATCTCAGGAGTAAAAAGGAACCTTTAAGCTTGACAGAAATAGTGATGTGATTCATATCGCTATATATATCTATTGATCAATATGGTTGCGATATACAGCCGTGGACAAAATTGTTGGTACCCCTCTGTTAAGGAAAGAAAAACCACAATGGTCACAGAAATAACTTGAATCTGACAAAAGTGGTAATAAATAAAAATTCCATGAAAATTAACCAGTGAAAATCAGACAATGCTTTTGAATTGTGGTTCAACAGAATTACTTTAAAAAACAAACTCATGGGACTTCCGGTCTGGACACCATGGTGATAACAGCTTAACGCTGAAGCTCCCAGACCTGATCCGTGAAAATACCTTGAAAATCAGATTTAACGGATTTTTAGAAGAGTGAAAATCAAAAGACAAAGTCATTATGCCTAAAGGAAAACAGAAGAGATCGACATTTACCAGGCCAAGACACGCATCGGCCGGACAATCTGACCCGGAGGACATCCACTCAGAAGCGGAGGAGCTGAATGAAGCTAGCAACACGGTTAGCTTAAAAATGGTACTTCAAGAATTAAGACAATTTCGCCGAGAGTGTTGGGCCGAATTTCGTGAAATTAAAGACGAAATAAAAAGGACAAACAGCAGAGTGGACCAGGCTGAGGACCGAATCATGGAAGCAGAGGAAAGAATAAAAGGGCTGGAAGAAACCGTGCTGGATTTACTTAAACGACAGACAAGACTGGAGGCTAAGCTAACCCACCAAGAAGGAAGACTAAGAAGAGACAACATAAGAATTCATGGTCTGAAAGAAGGAGTCGAGGATGGTTTCACCACAATGGCTGCATGCATGGAATCCATACTGAGAGAGAAGTTGGAAATTCCCCAATCCACCGACTTGAAGATAGAAAGGGCGCACCGTACATTAGCCCCAAGGCCGTCGGCGGAAGCGCCACCAAGATCGGTGGTGGTGAAGTTCTCCAACTCCAGAATAAAAGAAGAGGTTGTGAGACTGGCTTGGCAGAAAAAAGGATTTATGCACCAAGAGAGAAATGTTTTTGTGGAGCACGACTACGCCCTGGAGGTCCTTAAAAAGCGTTGGGAATACAACAACGCTAAAAAGGTACTACGAGAGAAGAAACTGCGCTTTCAAACTCCATTTCCAGCGAAGCTGCGGGTTTTTTACGGGGCTGAGATGTGTCTCTACAATTCGGCAAAAGAAGCAACCACGGATATGGCGAGGAGAGGGCTCCCGGTAACAGTGTATAAACCCGCAGCAGACCCGATCGAAAGAATCAAGACTCAAACGTGGTGCACACAGAGACCCTCAAAATCCACGAGCCAGCAACGGGAAACCCAGCGCCAGGGCTATAAGGAAAAACTGAGCGTTTTCAGGAGGGAATAACAATATTTTTAGTCAATCTGTGCATCCAACCCTCCTCCTACAAGGTAACAAACATTAAAGGAGATGCAGAATCAGCAAGTATCAAGTGGTAAAACATTTCATGGAACAGACATAATATTAGAAACAAATAAATCTTAAAAAAAAAAAAACTTGTTAAAATAGAAATGTGACAATGAACCACATGATCTCTCCACACTAACAAATACTGTATTAACGTGAATGTTTGCTGTGATGGTGGTGGGAGGTTGCGCACAATTTCATAGGGTAAAGGCATAAAAAAAAAAATCATTACAAGTTCAGATTGGGATCTGAAATAAACGTTAAAAACATGGGACAACTTACACGGGTAAGAGAGGGCCCTCAACACGTAACAGAGTTTGAGGAATTTCCCTCAGAGCCAACACACCATCAAGGCTCTTCTAAGGTCACTAAAAAGACCTCAGCTCAGGAAGATCTTTTGTTAATTTTTTGTTTTAAAGTTTTATATACTATGTTCTTAATGTTTTTTATGTTCTTAATGTTCTTTCAGTTTCTGAGTAGCATGAAAGAGGGCCACCACACTGTTATACTAAATAAGACAATACAATGGCGAAACAGAGTGTAACCAAAATAATCTCATATAATGTAAAAGGGATCCTGAATCCAGTTAAAAGATCCAAGATTCTGGGCAAAATGAAAAAAGACAAAGCAGGAATAATATTTTTACAGGAAACCCACCTAACAGACGTGGAGCACACTAAACTTAATAGACAAGGGTTTAAACTGATCTCTTCATCTTCATATAAGTCAGGGAGGAGGAGGGGGGTAGCAACATTGATCTCAACCAAAATTATATTTGAAAAAAAATCAGAACACAAAGATAACATATTGACATATTGTACTGAAGTATGGGGAAATGCATATAAAACAAACATATATCCAGTCTTTATGCTTCAGAAGAGAGCTATTAGAATAATAAACAAAGCTGCTTACAGGGAACCAACAAACCCACTTTTTCTTAAATTAAAAGCTCTCAAGTTGAAAGATCTGGTTGACTTTAAAACTGCAGTAATAATGTTTAAAGTGAAGAATCTATCACTGCCCGCAAATATCCAAAAGCTGTTCCAAATAAGGGAGAAACAATATCATTTCAGATGAACATGTATATTTCAAAAACCTTCAGTGAGAACTACCACCAAGCAACACTGTGTTTCAGTGCAAGGAGTCAGATTATGGAACGATTTTGGACCTGAATTAAGATCATGTACAACGCTTGGACAATTTAAACAAAAACTAAAGGAAGAAATACTCCAAACATATATACAAGATGACATGTAAAATCACATAAGGATTGTCATATCCAGTCTGTGTTGTGTTGTTGCTTAGTTTTTTTGTCACATTTTGTCTTAGCTTTGTTCCGAATTGTAATCGCTCTTGTTTTGTTTTTCTTGGATGGAATATGGGTGGGCAATATAAGCTGCGGCTTCAGCCATCACCCATTTCGGATAACTTATGTTGAACTGTATAATCAGAGGAGTTATTGTCTAATTTGACCTTGTTGGATTTTCTTTCCCCCTTTGTTATATTATTCAGTTTCTTTTAATCTGTACTTTTAATCTATCCGAAATAAAGATTCATTCATTCATTCATAAAGAAGGGAGATTCAGCGTGGTACTTGGTCGGCTAGAGGGAAAAGATATCACCCTGCTGAATGTATATGCACCTCCAGGGGCTAACTGGAAATTTTATAAAAATGTATTTGACCTAATGATAACTAAAGCCCAAGGTTTAGTGATATGTGGTGGAGACTTCAATCTAAGACTGAATCCATACTGGGATGCATCAGGTAATTCTTCACATCAAAATAACACTCAAAGTAGAAAAACTCGGATGCTACTAAAAGAAATGGGAATCTGTGACGTGTGGAGGGAATTCAACCCCAGTGTAAAAGATTATACATTTTACTCAGCACCACATTCATCATACTCAAGGATTGACTATTTTTTTTATGTTTAATAGAGACATTGGAAGAGTAAAAACATGTAAAATAGGACTGATGGATCTCTCTGACCACAGTCCGATCTATATGGACTTAAGTATCCAAAAATACACAAATAATACATTTTCTTGGAGGTTAAATTCAAATGTGCTGAAAGGACCACTGAAAGATGAATTGGAATCAGATATTCTCAGATATTTGGAAGAAAATGATAATGGAGAAGTATCCCCTTTAATACTGTGGGACGCATCCAAAGCTGTAATAAGGGGAAAGATTATCGCAAAACTGGCAATCCAAAAGAAACTGAGACAAGAAAAACTAATCACATTAGAGTCAGAACTTAAGAAACTAGAAAAAGAGCACAAAGACAACACTCATTCTAATGACTCGCTCAAAATTAAGGAAATTAAAAAAAAAACAAATAAATGAGATCTACACAATAGAAATCCAGAAGAAACTTACATTTCTGAAACAAAAATACTATGAAACGGGTAGCAAATCGGCAAAATTACTAGCCTATAAATTGAGGAAACAACAAACGGAGAGAGCAACCTACAAAATCAGAGACCCAGTATCAAAGGAAATAAAATTTAGAATTCAGGAAATTCTTAAAAGCTTCGAGAACTACAAGAACTTGTACTGCCTCAAAAAACATAAAAACGCATCCGAAGCCTTCCTAAATACATTAAACCTTCCCCAACTTACTGAGTCACAAAATAAAACACAATTGTCAGAAATACAACCTAAAGAATTAGAAAAAGCAGTTATGAAACTTAAAGCTAACAAATCCCCAGGAGCCGATGGTTATACAGCAGAGTGGTACAAAACCTTTAAACAGCAAGCATCTCCTCTCCTCCTGAAAACATTTAACTATGTTCTCCACACAGGGGAAATCCCCTCCCTCCTGGAGAGAAGGGGTCATTGCAGTCCTACCTAAACCTGAAAAGGATAAACTAGACTGCTCCAACTACAGACCAATCAGTGTATTAAATCAGGACTATAAGCTTTTTACCACTATCCTTGCCAAAAGGTTAGAAAATATACTGACAGACTTAATTCATTTAGACCAAACAGGTTTTATAAGACAAAGACAGACACAAGATAACATTAGACGTACTTTACACATAATTCATCATATAAAAAAATATAACTTAAATGCAGCCATATTGGGATTAGATGCTGAAAAGGCATTTGATTCTGTTGACTGGTCTTTCCTATATAGAATCTTATCCAGTTTCAATTTTCATAACAACTTCATTAGAACTATCCAGGCATTATATAAAAAACCAACAGCTAAAATAAGGATTAACGGTAAATTATCATCATCTTTTGAACTGGAAAGAGGATGTCGTCAGGGCTGCCTCTTGTCTCCACTGCTCTTTGCAATCTTCATAGAACCTCTGAGCCAATGGATAAGACAGAATCAAAAAATTCAAGGTATTACACTTGGTCAGAAGGAACATAAAATAGCACGCTTTGCTGATGACATTTTAATATACCTGGGAAAGCCGGACACCTCTTTTCCAGAACTAATCTCAGTTTTTTCAGAGTATGGAGATTTATCGGGGTACGAATTAAACATGCATAAAACCCAAATTTTTACATTCAACTATGACCCAAATCAATATTTACTAAGCAAACTCAAAACTAACTGGGAGATGGAATCTATGAAATATCTGGGGGTCAATATCCCGAAACAACTCAACAAAATTATAACACTAAACTATGATCCACTGATGGCAAAAATAAAATCTGATCTAGCAAGATGGAATATGATACCATTCTTGGGTACTGCACAAAGAATTGAAGCAGTCAAAATGAATATACTTCCACATCTTCTATACCTTTTCCAAACAATACCGGTAGAACCTCCCAAAAAAACATGGCATGAACTGGACAGAAGGATCTCAAGATTCATATGGCAGGGCAAGAGACCTAGAATCAGATATAGAACCCTACAGCTAAACAAAGACAAAGGTGGGCTCGTGCTGCCAAATATCAGGGACTATTTTAAAGCCGCACAAATTAGAACCTTAGTAGAGATATGTAACCCAGTCTACACTGCACAATGGAAGGAGATGGAATGCCAAATAACAAGTGACATCCCCCTACAGGTGATAATAGGGAACAATGCCTTACCTAAACTTTTGAATAACACTAACCCGTGGATAGAGACCCCGCTAAAAAATTTGGTTTAAGATAGTCAGAGAGAATCAAACTAAAGAACCCTATCGATTACTGCAATGGATTGCCTATGATTTTTTTTTTTTTTTTTTTACTTCCGGCGCCACACGAGTCGGCTGCCTTTTGCAACAGCGGCTCAATTCTGAGTCTTTTTATCTTCCTTCTTCTTTCTGATCCGGTGATAACTTTCTGATCCGGCACACCTTTCGCTCTATATATATGTCACGGACACACAGATCTCCCCAAAGGTCTCCCGAGTCGGCGGACGGAGCCTCTGTTTACAGCAGGAGACAATACAGCAGGGAAGAGCTAGCTAGCA
This sequence comes from Pholidichthys leucotaenia, assembly GCA_020510985.1. NCBI lineage: Eukaryota > Metazoa > Chordata > Actinopteri > Cichliformes > Pholidichthyidae > Pholidichthys > Pholidichthys leucotaenia. The sequence continues at coordinate 202,821,080 of CM035838.1, read as the reverse complement.
CTCAACCGCCACCCGGTGCTAACGGAGGAACTCGACATACCGGGGAACTGAAGCAAAAACGACGCGGGTGCCGGGCTGGAGTTTAGGTGGCATGCAAGAAATATAAGACAGAATAATAAAGAGCGATGGCAAGAACCAAGTAGACCGCCCGTAAATCTACTGGAGGAGAAGCCCCCAGGAAGCAGCTGGCCACCAAGGCTGCTCGGAAAAGCGCTCCGGCCACTGGCGGAGTGAAGAAGCCTCACCGTTACAGGCCCGGTACCGTAGCTCTGAGAGAGATCCGTCGCTACCAGAGGTCCACGGAGCTGCTCGTCCGTAAGCTGCCCTTCCAGCGCCTGGTGAGGCAGATCGCTCAGGACTTCAAGGCCGACCTGCGCTTCCAGAGCTCCGCCATCATGGCTCTGCAGGAGGCCAGCGAGGCCTACCTGGTGGGTCTCCTCGAGGACACCAATCTGTGCGCCACCCACGCCAAGAGGGTCATCATCATGCCCAAAGACATCCAGCTGGCCTGCCCCATCCGCGGAGAGAGAGCTTAGACTTTCTGCTGCACATCCACCAACCACAATGCTCCGCACTGTGTATCTATCTGTCTATCTATATATATATATATTTATATTAATATGTACATATGTATACTAGCTGCTCTTGTTTTTTCTTCCCTTCTGATTGTTGCTCTGAGTGTTGCTATCCCTGTGCTGTTGCAATCCTGGAATTTCCCCATTGTGGGACTAATAAAGGCTTTTCTTATCTCTTATCTTATGATCAGGACTTTACTCCTAATAAAACAGACACTAGATTTAAAAAGTGGAAAGAGAACGGACTGATAAAATATTACGATTTTTTTAAAGGGCAAACTAAGAAGTTTTGAAGATTTGAAAAAACAAGGTCTAATAAATCAAGACCTTTACAGGTTCTTTCAGCTTAGACACCACATAAGCAAAATACTTAAAAAGGAGGATTTGGAAAGGGCCCAGTCAGGTGTTCTGAAGGTTTTCTTAATGGCATATAAAGGGATCCCAGGGATCAGATACATTTCTAAAATATACCAAGGTCTTCAAGACTTAAAAGGAGACAACACATCATATATAAGAGAGAGATGGGAAAAAGAGGGGAATCTCACTTTACAACTGGAAATATGGGAAAAGCTAAATAAACAACAATGGAAAAGTACTTCATCCCTGCAGTGGAGAGAATTTGGATGGAAAAATTTGGTAAGATTTTTCAGAACACCTGCACAAAACAAATTTACTCGTAAGGGGTTGAATTGTTGGCGCTTGTGTGGTGAAGAGACTGCAAATCATTTTCATATGTTTTGGTCATGCCCAGTTATCCACCAATATTGGACCAATGTACAGACAATATTGGGGAAAATATTCAAAATAACAGTTCCCTTTTCTTTTGTAACTTTGTATTTGGGTTTACTTCCGGAATCACTGGAAAGACGAGGAGAAAAATACTTATTTGAAGCGGCATGAAATAAAGCGGCGTTGGTGAAGGTTTTAAGCAGGTTTATTAAATCATACCGCCTTCACGGGAACTCGGCTCCAGCCCATAGTGTGAGCAGGCTGAAGCTGAATTCCTCAGGCTCTCAGAGAGGAGACACAGTGCGTGTCTGCAGCAGCAGTTGCAGGAATCAGACTGAGAGTGAGAGAGTGAGCATGGATTACAGTGCAGTATATATACCCAACTACAACAATACATAAAAAAGCATTCCCCAGCAGTTGGTATGATCAAAGAGATTGTAGAACAGGCATGAGACATTTGCATTTGAGAGACATACATCACAATAGGCAGATTGCTGGCCTCTGCTCCAGCTGCAAGACAAAGAGGTTACAAGGCACATCTACATATTGATCTCAGTCTCTAGGTCACAGTAAGGACAGGACACATGAACACAATGCATGAAAGGCACATTAACATCACAGTAGTGAGCCCGAAGAAGCGGGGCTGCCTGTAGACATTAATACACACATTTCACTGTTCTGTTAATTGCTCTAGCCGAGCGCTGTGTCTGTCCAGTCTGTTGTGGGGGTTACACCAACACATATTCACTATTTTAATATTGCCAAGTAAAAAAGCTCTAACAAAAAAATGGATGTTGAAAGACTGTCCTACACCTGAAGATTGGATTAACGTGATTCAGGACATTTATTCGATGGAAAAGTTGACATTTGCACTGAGACAGGACATGGATGGGTTCTTGAACTTTTGGCAACCCTTGAACGCATATGTGTCTTCCATCAGATCTAATCTTTGACAAATACCATTTCAATAATGGCACCGCTCTTTGTTCCAACGCTACTCAGATACTCTTATTTTTTTTTTGCTCTTTTGCTTTTGTTTTTTTTCTTGTTTTGTTTTTTTGTTTGTTTTTTTGTTCTTTCTTTAATTTCTCTTTTTCTTTCACTTAAAAAAAGGGTGTTGTAATAATTATTTTTCCAATGTTGTCAAAAAAACAAAAAAAGGGAATGTGATGAAAATGTAAACAATGCAATGCTGTAATGACTTGTATACCTTTTACAGAAACTTAAAAAAAAAAAAAAAACAAACAAACTCATGAAACAGACCTGGACAAAAATGATGGTACCCCTAGAAAGATGAAAATAATGTTACCATAGTGACATGTTCAACCAAGATGTGTCCTCTAATTAACATCACAGGTGTCTACAAACTTGTAATCAGTCAGTCGGCCTATTTAAAGGGTGACAAGTAGTCACTGTGCTGTTTGGTGACATGGTGTGTACCACACTAAACATGGACCAGAGGACGCAAAGGAGAGAGTTGTCTCAGGAGATTAGAAAGGAAATTATAGACAAGCATGTTAAAGGTAAAGGCTATAAGACCATCTCCAAGCAGCTTGATGTTCCTGTGACTATAGTTGCACATATTATTCAGAAATTTAAGATCCACGGGACTGTAGCCAACCTTCCTGGACGTGGCCGCAGGAGGAGACGGATAATACGAATGGTAACAAAAGAGCCCAGAACAACCTCTAAACACATTCATAGTGAACTCCAAGGTCAAAGTACATCAGTGTCAGATCGCACCATCCATCGTTGTTTGAGCCAAAGTGGACTTCATGGGAGACGACCAAGGAGGACACCACTGTTGAAAACAAATCATAAAAAAGCCAGACTGGAATTTGCCAAACTGCATGTTGACAAGCCACAAAGCTTCTGGGAGAATGTCCTATGGACAGACAAACTGGAACTTTTTGGCAAGGCACATCAGCTCTATGTTCACAGATGCAAAAATGAAGCATACCAAGAAAAGAACACTGTCCCTACTGTGAAACATGGAGGAGGTTCTGTTATGTTCTGGGGCTGCTTTGCTGCATTTGGCACAGGGTATTTTGAATCTGTGCAGGGTACAATGAAATCTCAAGACTATCAAGGTATTCTAGAGAGAAATGTGCTGGCCAGTGTCAGACAGCTTGGTCTCAGTCACAGGTTATGGGTTTTGCAACAGGATAATGACCCAAAACACACAGCTAAAAACACCCAAGAATGGCTAAGAGCCAAACATTGGACTATTCTAAAGTGGCCTTCTATGAGCTCTCATCTAAATCCTATTGAACATCTGTGGAAGGAGCTGAAACATGCCGTCTGGAGAAGGCATCCTTCAAACCTGTGACACCTGGAGCAGTTTGCTCATGAGGAGTGGGCCAGAATACCTGCTGAGAGGTGCAGAAGTCTCATTGACAGTTACAGAAATCGTTTGATTGCAGTGATTGCCTCAAAAGGTTGTGCAACAAAATATTAAGTTATGGGTACCATCATTTTTGTCCAGGCCTGTTTCATGAGTTTGTTTTTTAAAATAATTCTGTTGAACCACAATTCAAAAGCATTGTCTGATTTTCAATGGTTAATTTTCATACAATTTTTATTTATTACCACTTTTGTCAGATTCAAGTTATTTCTGTGACCATTGTGGGTTTTTCTTTCATTAATAGAGGGGTACCAACAATTTTGTCGACGTGTGTATATCTATTGATCAATGTGGAAAAAACTTATCATGACTGGAATTTTGTCATATCGCCCAGCCCTATGTAGTGGCAGCCTTAAGTTTTCAATAGCGGACTGGTGTGGTGGTGAAACACAAAACAGATGTTGGGAGCAGAAGGTGACAGTACGGCAACACGTGGAGGTGAGGAGCTAGTGCCTCAAAAAGATAATCATCCCTTGTCTGGACGTGTTTTTGATTCAGGGCAACTGATGCTGACTAAAAAGAAATGATATGCAAAGAGTGCCGTAGAGCTGTGTCTGTGCCGCAGGGCAACACAACTAACTTCTTCAACCATCTGAAGAAACACCACAAACACAAGTACGATAAATTCATGAAGGCGAACGCTAATGTCATTGCACTAGTCCGGCACCGATCCAAGCAACCATGGTATCAACCCTGCACAGAGCTTCACTGTATCCATCCGCCTCCCAAAGACACGCTGAAGTAACTGATGCAATGGCGTTTTATTTGCCAGAGACATGTGCCCAGTAAATACTGTATGAGCAACGAAGGCTTCAGAAACATGGTCACAATCCTGGACAAGAAATACATGATCCCCACGGGATTCTCTAAAGTTGCATTACCTGCTCTGTATGAGAAATACAGATGATATCACAACTGTGCAGTACTTTGCAGCTACGACTGACCTATGGTCAAGCAGAATAACAGAGCCATACCTGTCCCTGACAATTACTACAATGATGGAGATTTTAAAATGAAGAGTCAATGCTTGCAGACGTCGTTTTTCCCACAAGACCACACAGGAGAAGCTGTAGCCCATGGACTGAGGTAGGACTGGGCGATATGACAAAATTCCAGTCATGATAAATATTTTCCTTATTGATCGATAGATATATATAGCGAATAAGAATCAAATCACTATTTCTGTCAAGCTTAAAGATTCCTTTTTACTCCTGAGATGTGAAGCTATAACAATATTAATTTTAAGTATATATTTTCTGTCACAAGTTGAACTTGACTAATGTAGTGTAGAACATTATACAGCTGTATTTCACATAATTATAAAACATAAACTATAAATATTTTACAATATTCTGCTCACCAACTTACTGATAACTGTGTGAAGTTCATGCCCAAAGCTCTGCAGCCTTTGTCTCCAGGGTGCTTCGGTCAGTCCTAAATGACTTCACCTGTGTGGTCTTCAGGAAAGTTTGGAGACATTTGATTTCAATCTCAATCAGTGAAGTGGCCAGTGACGCTCATATATAGTTCAGATGTGCCACTTCACCACAAACCTGACGTAGTAACCAAGTATGGCAGACTCTGCAGCTCCTTTTCAACCGTTTCTCTACACTCCGTGTACAGCTGGGGAAGTGTCATCTGGGAGAAATATTTACAGCCAGGGCGTTGGTAACGAGGGTCAATTACTTTAATCAGCCACTTAAATCCAACATTCTGTCTGCACTACTGAATTCCTCGGACCTTCTTTTCAACAATCTCCTCGTCTATTGAGCACTGGATGGTGTCTGTTTCAGTGTCTTCTTTGGTAACGCGGTCAGTGGACTTTTCATTACTGTTTTCTGTCACTTTCTTTCTAACCACGCTCCAACTTCTACACAGCTGCGCTAGCCCAAATATTAGCAGGTGTGCTATGCCTCGGCTACTGGTCCTATGCGCCTGCACATGCTGTTGTGTGTATCAATCCAACGTGACTTCCAGCCACATGACTGGCTCGGTGAGGTGTATTCTTATTTTCATTGGGTTTTCACGCTGTCTGTCAAAACAGAACAAATGAGTTCTATCAATGTTCGATCAAATGTACTATGTCTCTATCAAGGAAAAGTTATTTTGCAATAATTATCGTTTTGTTGCCTACCCATGCCACTACAGGGTGCGCTCGCTTGTCAGTTCTGCAGCTTAATGTTGCCCTAACGTGCATTTGCCCCCTCGTGGTTGGCTGGCTGTTGGTTGAGAAAATGCTTGATTTGATATGTAGCAGAGCCCACATTTTAACTGTTAATATCGCCAATGATCACATTAATTTAATTGTGGTAGGCAAAATTGTGATTGTGATCAAAATTCAATTAATTGTGCAGTCCTAGTACCAGCTGAGGTTCAAGATGCAGGTTTGTCCTGTTATCTCTCTCACATCCATGCAGGATTATCTTGTATCTTGTCAGGTTTGCTGTCTAGCCCACCACCCCACCCCAGTGTGGTCTTAATGCTCTCAGAAATTCTCAGAAATGCTCTCAGAAATTCTCAGAATGGATCAGAGTCGGTCTGCAGAGGAAGACAGGAGTGTGGTTGTTCATGTAGTGGAACAGTGCAGAACAGTTGAGGAGGAGTCAGTTCATGCTTGGTTGGGTTCGTTTCCTTCAGGTCATGTTATGGTCACGTGACTTTAATGAGCCTCAGAACAGCTGACTGATGTTTAATAAGGATGAGAATTGAGAACCGGTTCCTGTTGGGAACCGGTTCTCAATTTTTTGAGCCCCAGAAATTGTACGTCGCTGATGTTTTGAGTTGCTCTTGTTGTTGCTGCAGGTTTAAACACTCCTGTGGCTTTTTTTAAACAGCATGCATCATGACGTCACACACTGCTGTTACCAAGCAATGCCATGACACTGTTGCTACCGCAGGATAACAGCATAAGTGTATATAAACACTAGCAGTATGGCGTAGGATAAACATGAGTTGAAACATCTTGATGCAGCAGCATGGGATAAAATGAAAGACTGAAATGTGTTCCAACAGTCTACAAAGTGCACCTGCTTCCCAGACAGCAGCACCTCCGTTAGTGACGGTAATATTCAGTCCCTCCAGGATTTCGTGATGTTGCGATTGCACCAATTCACGCAAAATCAGCCAATCAGCGCAACTATTGCACGACCTTGCAACTTTGTCCAATCACCACAACTTTCTCGCAAATTTTGGCCAATCTTCATCAACTTCCGCCAAGTTCACCAATCAAATTTGTCTCCAACTGGCGCTGAAATGCTCAGTCTAACCAATCAAATGCATTGTTGCACCGCATTCACTTCCGTGTTTACAGTGAATAGTGAGTTTATAGTTTACAGTGAGTAATGGAACATGTTAGCAAACTGAGTGTGTGATTTTAAAAAAAAAAAACAAAACAAAAAAAACAACACTCACCTAGTGAGGTTTTCAACACCGTCCCTTCCTCCGTCTCCCCCAGCCTGCCCATGGACGCCTCGCCACATCTCTGTCCTGACCGCGTGTGTGAAGCGCTGGGTTTGTGTTGAAAAACATGGGCCTGCATGCATAGATTAGCATTACTTATTCTTACTCTACCTTTTATTGCATGCATAGTTTTTATCTTTAGTGTTACTCTATGTTTAATGTTGCAGCATTGCACGGAGAAAAATTCCTAGTTTGTGTACTACATGAACAATGGCAATAAATCTCATTCTGATTCTGATTCTGCCCCAAAAGCACTCCGTCGTGGAAGCGCGTGTGAGAGCCAGTGTTTGAACATTTATACATCTTTAGAGGTAAAATTACTAAATCTGCTCAATGAGCTTTAAAACTGTGAATCTCCGGTGTAGACTCTGGATGGACAAATGCACCCACCCATCCATCCCCGCCATCCCGCTGTAAATGAAAGGTGTGTGTGTGTGTAGACCGACATGCAGCAGAAAGGTAGGCATAGAAAGAGAGAGAATATTTTCTGTCCCCCCCCCCCCCCCCAGATAAACACAGACTCCAATAGCTAATACAGAGCAACAGAATAATTTATTGTTTCCTCTCCGCTCAGTACCGAGAGGTTGGGAACCGTAGAGAGTTTTCAAATGAAGGTGCTGCCAATAATTTCCAAATCTCTACTCTTTAACATGCATTCAATGCATTTTAGCTGTTGTCATGGATATTGTGTTAATGTTTGTATTTGCTGTTGCACAAAAGAGTTTTTCTGTATATCAGAAGTTTCTGCTCAATTTACAAATCTATAATAGGAAATTTTTTGACAATCCTGTGCATTTCTTTTATTGTTATATAGAATATAACTGCACTAAAATGGAAAAAAACATCTGCTTTAAAATTTGGAATTCTTCCCACAACTTTTAGTGCAAAAAAACACTCTAAAAACATTGCAACTTTTATCGCAACTTTTTAAAAAAGCTCTCACGAATTCAGGCTTTTTGGCCCACAACAATCATAAAAATATCTTGCGAAGTCCTGGAGGGACTGGATATTAGCTTCTTATTAGTAGTAGTAGAATATTAGCACGACGCTAGCATCCTTGAAAGTTAAGTTTAATCCGTTTAACTCAGTAAACCCAACTAAAAACGTCTGATATTTAAATATGATCTTATTACTTTTAGACGATGACGGCAGCAGGTAGCTCTGAGGTTTGACCCACCTGCTCGTCCTCCGCTCTGCGCCAGGATAACCCACTGATGCTAGCTGTTGACGGAGCTGTGATGAAGTTTGTGTTAAAAGCCTTGAATCCGTTGATGAGCGTAGAGCAGCTGGAGTTTGGGAAGGTGCTACGTGTGATGGAGGTTACACATTAATACTGAACTACTCTTTCCCAGAATGACAAATGTCTTCAGGTTTTACCAGCATATTAACATACAACTGTTTTATATATGTGTGGGTGTGTATACACTGTGCATATACAGTATACTGTATATATTAAAAAACAGGCAAAAATTCCACCAAAGTACAGCATGTCTATTATTGTGACTGCTAAAATAACATAATTTTCTAATCACTTCAGTATTCATTTATACTGTTTTAATTAAACACAAATGTTAGAAGGCATAAATGCCCATTTTTCCATGTTGACAGTCTTTTATATTTGATTTCACAATATCTTTTTAAGAGAAGAAACATTGTTTAAAGTCAGAGACATAACTAAACTCCTGCATTGATACTGAAATCCTGTGAGGTCTGATTTTCCCCACATGGAAGCTCGGCCAAGAATTGAACAGGGAATCGATAAAGAATCGGCTGGATAAGCAGAATCTACAATCACCTCCCATCCCGAATGTTTAGATAACAGACAGAAATGATCCTGATTCATGAAGATGTTCCATGTTTGTATCTGGTGCTCTTTAATGCTCCTGTGATGATTCTAACATGAAACCACCACCTGACCTCAGTAGAACATCACTGCTGACTCCACCTCTTCTGCTTTTGTTCACAACTATAACTCGGTGTTTGTGGTGGTTTGGGGGGGGTGGAAGGATGTTTGCTAGCTTGTTTCCAAGAAAGGAAATCTGATAATTGTTTACTGCTCAGGGAGGGTTCTGTAGTGAGCAAAACCGCCAAGGTGTATGCTCTCAGTGGCGTCTCAGAGCATGAGAGTTTTCAAGGGCAACCAGCTGTCAGTCATGCAGCTGCATAGCTGCTCAGAATGGCCCGGCCAGTAGAAGTGCTGCAGAACATCGTCCACAATCTGTAAACATCTGCAAAGCTACTATAGGGTAGAGGAGAACAACAGCAGCAGTGGCAGCGCGTACAGTTTCCTGTGGTTGGAGCTGCAGTATGGCGCCTCAGCTGTGGTTACTCTCCAGTCTGTAACAGTCAATGACAGCTATGCTCAGCCAACAGTCTTCTCTTCAGCTTCTGAATCATCAAAGGTGATAGTACTGTCATCTGATCTGAGTTTAGGATCCAGATTGTAGACGATGTCCTGAACCAAACAGAACAGCTTGATGAGCAGACGTTAAGGTGTTGCCATTAGCATTTTTTTCCATTAAAATTGGTCTTTTTTTTTTTTTACTCAAATCTACCTTTTTTGGCTCTGAAATGAGCTGATGTGATGACACATCGTCCGTTGTCCATCTCTCCACATGTCCTGGCAATCACTTCCTGGTCTCTGCCTCCATTCTAACCAAACTCAGTGATCCTCAGGTGTGTCTGCATCCAGGTTGAGGTCAAAGGTCAGGAGATTTGGACGTCTACAGTACATCCAGAAAGTCTTGACAGCGCTTCATTTTTTCTACATTTTATTATGTTTCAGCCTTATTCCAAAATCGATTAAATTAATTTCTTCCTCAAAATTCTACACACAATACTCCATAATGACAATATGAAAAAAGTTTTTTTGAGATTTTTGCAAATTGATTAAAAATAAAAAAACAAGAAATCACATGTACTGTACATCAGTATTCACAGCCTTTGCCTTGAAGCTCAAAACTGAGCTCAGGTTCATCCTGTTTCCACTGATCATCCTTGAGATGTTTCTACAGCTTAATTGGAGTCCACCTGTGGTCAATCCAGTTGATCGGACATGATTTGGAAAGGCACACACCCGTCTATATAAGGTCCCACAGTTGACAGTGCATGTCAGAGCACAAACCAAGCATGAAGTCAAAGGAATTGTCTGTAGACCTCCGAGACAGGATTGTCTCAAAGCACAAAGTTGGGGAAGGGTACAGAAAAATTTCTGCTGCTTTGAAGGTCCCAATGAGCACAGTATCCTCAATCATCCGTAAATGGAAGAAGTTCGGAACCACCAGGACTCTTCCTAGAGCTGGCCGGCTGTCTAAACTGAGCGATCAGGGAAGAAAGGCCTTAGTCAGGGAGGTGACCAAGAACCTGATGGTCACTCTGTCAGAGTTCCAGTGTTCCTCTGTGGAGAGAAGAGAACCTTCCAGAAGAACAACCATCTCTGCAGCAATCCACCAATAAAACCTGTATGGTACCGTAAAACGGGGCTATAAGGGACGGCTGGGTAATGAGGGACACTTTTCTGGGAAATGTTTTAAATGTAATTCTGCTTTTTTTATTTTGAGCAGGACGCTGAGTTGTGTTGTTATTGTCAAATATCCATGAATCCTTAAACAAATCATGGTATGTTGCATATTTCTTTTTGCTTTCCTGTGTGTCGAAAAGTGTCCCTTATTACCCAGCCGTCCCTTATAGCCCCGTTTTACGGTACAATGGCCAGACAGAAGCCACTCCTTAGTAAAAGGCACATGGCAGCCCACCTGGAGTTTGTCAAAAGGCACCTGAAGGACTCTCAGACCATGAGAAACAAAATTCTCTGGTCTGATGAGACAAAGATTGAACTCTTTGGTGTGAATGCCAGGCGTCATGTTTGGAGGAAACCAGGCACCGCTCATCACCAGGCCAATATCATCCCTACAGTGAAGCATGTTGGTGGCAGCATCATGCTGTGGGGATGTTTTTCAGCAGCAGGAACTGGGAGAGTCGTCAGGATAGAGGGAAAGATGAATGCAGTAGTGTACAGCGATATCCTGGTTGAAAACCTGCTCCAGAACTCTCTCTTGACCTCAGACTGGGGTGACGGTTCATCTTGCAGTAGGACAACAACCCTAAGCACACAGCCAAGATATCAAAGGAGTGGCTTCAGGACAACTTTGTGAATGTCCTTGAGTGGCCCAGCCAGAGCCCAGACTTGAATCCAATTGAACATCTCTGGAGAGATCTGAAAATGGCTGTGCACCGACGCTTCCCATCCAACCTGATGGAGCTTGAGAGGTGCTGCAAAGAGGAATGGGCCAGACTGCAAATTGATAGGTGTGCCAAGCTTGTGGCATCATATTCAGAAAGACTTGAGGCTGTAATTGCTGCCAGAGGTGCATCAACAAAGTACTGAGCAAGGGCTGTGAATACTGATGTACGTATGATTTCTTAGTGTTTTTATTGTGTTTATAATTTTGAAGAAAAAATGAATTCAATCCATTTTGGAATAAGGCTTTAACATCATGAAATGTGGAAAAAGTGAAGCGCTGTGAAGACTTTCCGGGTGCACTGTATGATCTCCAAGGCCACTGACCTTGACTTTAACTACATCCTAGATGGGTCTGTATCTAGGTTGGGGTCAGAGGTCAGAAGATTGTATTCAACTTTATTTCTATACAGTGGATATAAAAAGTCTATGCACCCCTGTTCAAATCCAGGTTTTTGTGATGTGAAAAAAGGAGACCAAGATAAATCATTTCAAAACTTTTTCCAGCATTAATGTGACCTATAACCTGTACAACCCAATGGAAAAACAAACAAATCTTTTAAGAGGAAAAATAAAAATCTTACAATAACCTGGTTGCATAAATATGCACACCCTTAAACTAATACTTTGTTGCAGCACCTTTGGCTTTTATTGCAGCCCTCAGTCTTTTTGGGTAGGAGTCTGTCAGCGTGGCACATCTTGATGTGGCAATATTTGCCCACTCTTCTTTGCAAAAACGCTCCAAATCTGTCAGATTGCGAGGGCAGCTCCTGGGCAGAGCCCTCTTCAGATCACTTCACAGATGTTGGATTGGATTCATGTTTGGGCTCTGGCTGGGCCATAACAAACCTTAATCTTCTTCTGGTGAAGCCATTCTTTTGTTGATTTGGACGTGTGCTTTGGGTCATTGTCGTGCTGAGAGATGAAGTTCCTCTTCATCTTCAGCTTTCTAGCAGAAGCCTGAAGGTTTTGTGCCAACGCTGACTGGTATTTAGAACTGTTCATAATTCCCTCCACCTTGACTAAGGCCCCAGTTCCAGCTGAAGAAAAAGGGCCCCAAAGCATGATGCTGCCGCTACCATGCTTGACTGTAGGTATGGTGTTCTTTTGGTGATGAGCAGTGTTGTGTTTGTGCCAAATATACCTTTTGGAATTATGGCCAGAAAGTTCAACCTTGGTTTCATCGGACCATAACACATTTTCCCACATGCATTTGGGAGATTTCAAATGTGTTTTTGCAAAATGTAGCCAGGCTTGGATGTTTTTCTTTGTAATATAAGGCTTCCGTCTTGCCACCCTAGACGGGAGATTGTTGTCACATGTACTAAACAGCCAGTACTTGCCAGAAATTCCTGCAGCTCCTTCAATGTTGCTGTGAGCCTGTTGGCAGCCTCCCTGACCAGCTTTCTTCTCATCTTTTCATCAGTGTTGGAGGCACGTCCAGTTCTTGGTAATGTCACTGTTGTGCCATATTTTCTCCACTTGATGATGACTGTCTTCACTGTGTTCCATGGGCTATTTAATGCCTTGGAAATTCTTTTGTACCCTTCTCCTGACTGATACCTTTGAACAATGAGATCCGTCTGATGCTTTGGAAGCTCTCTGCGAACCATAGCTTGTGCTGTAAGGTGTGACTACAAAAATGTCAGGAAAAGCCTCCTAGAACAGCTGAACTTTATTTGGGGTTAATCAGAGGCACTTTAAATGGTGGCAGGTGTGTGCTGACTCCCATTTAACTAACTAACTAACTAACTAACTAACCTGCACTTATATAGCGCTTTTCTAGTCACAAAGACCACTCAAAGCGCTTTCATTAATACTAACCCTCTATTCTAAGGGCCTATAGGAAACAGATATCTAGGGACAATTTAGAACAGCCAATTAACCTAACATGCATGTTTTTGGCATGTGGGAGGAAACCGGAGAAATCCCGGAGTAAACCCACGCAACACGGGGAGAACATGCAAACTCCACACAGATCACTGTTGGTCGGGGGCTGGGATCGAACCCACGATCCCATGATCCCCACAATCCCCCGGCCAAGGGTAAACTGTGCTGCCGCAGTGCTAACCACTGCGCCACCGTGCAGCCCAACATGAGTTTGAATGTGATTGGTTAATTCTGAACATAGCCACATCCCCAGTATAACAGGGTATGCAACCAGGTTACTTACAATAACCTGGTTGCATAAGTAAATTATGAAAATTATTTCTAGGCGCAGCCAGGGAATGGAGGGTGTCATGCTTGGTGACCACAGGATCTCATCTCTGTTGCTTGCAGATGATGTTGTCCTGCTGGCTTCATCCAGCAATGACCTACAGCTCTTGCTGGGACGGTTTGCCGCTTAGTGTGAAGCGGCTGGGATGAGAATCAGCACCTCCAAGTCCGAGTCCATGGTCCTCGGCTGGAAAAAGGTGGATTGTCCTCTCTGGGTTGGGGACAAGCTCCTGCCCCAAGTGGAGAAGTTTAAGTATCTTGGGGTCTTATTCATGATTGAGGGGAGAATGGAGTGAGAGATTGACAGATAGATCAGAGCAGCATCTGCAGTGATGCGGACGTTGTACCGGTCTGTTGTGGCTAAGAGGGAGCTGAGTTCTAAGGCAAAGCTGTCGATTTACCAGTCAATCTATGTTCCTACTCTCACCTATGGTCACGAGCTTTGGGTAATGACCGAAAGAACAAGATCACGGATACAAGCGGCTGAAATGAGCTTTCTCCGTAGGATCGCTTGGACTCACCCTCAGAGATAGGGTGAGGAGCTCAGTCATCTGGGAGAGGCTCAGAGTAGAACCGCTGCTCCTCCACATTGAAAGGAGCCAGTTTGAGGTGGTTTGGGCATCTGACCAGGATGCCTCCTGGACGCCTCCCGCTTTAGGTGTTTCGGGCATGTCCCATTGGGAGGAGACCCTGGTGCAGACCCAGGACTCGGTGGAGAGACTATGTCTCCCAGTTGATCTGGGAACGCCTTGGTATCCTCTCTGAAGAGCTGGAGCAGGTGGCTGGGGAGAGGGAAGTCTGGGCTTCTCTGCTTGAACTGCTGCCTCCGCGACCCCGACCTCCAGAAAAGCGGTAGAAGATGGATGGATGGTTATTGTAAGTCTCCCCCCCACCCAAAAAAAAAAAAGATTTCAGTTTGTTTTTCAATTGGGTTGTACAGGTTATAGGTCACATTAATGGTGGAAAAAGTTTTGAAATGATTTATCCTTGGTCTCATTTTTTGACATCACAAAAACCAGGATTTGAACAGGGGTGTGTAGACTTTTATATCCACTGTAGCGCCATTTCACAACAACAGTCATCTCATAGCACTTTCAACTGTAGGGGAAAACCCCACAATTGCAGAAAGACCCCAGCAATCAGGTATTTATTTATTTAGCGAATGCAAAGTCCTCGAGCGAAGCAGTTGCCTCCTGGTTTGCTGTATGGAGGGTGTGTAATCCTCCTTCCAGTCTTTCCAGTCTCTCTCCAGCAATCAGGTGATCCCCTGTGAGCAAGTACTTGCTGACGGTGGAGAGGAAAAACTCCCTTTTAACAGGAAGAAACCTTCAGCAGAACCAGGCTCAGGGAGGGGCAGTCAACTGCTGCGACTGGCTGGGGGGTGAGGGGATGGAGAAGAAGAAGAAAAGAACAGACATGTAGAGAGCAAACAGCACAACGGGAGCTCAATCTATGGGAGAGAACAAACAGATGTTAATGAGCAGCAAAAATATTTCATTGAGTGAAGAAAGGAGTGAAGCCCAGTGCCTTGTTAGAGGTCCCCCGGCTGTCTAAACTTATTAGCAGCATAACTAAGGGAGAGTTCAGAAACACATGATCCCTCCCTAATTATAGGCTATGTCAAAAAGGAAGGTTTTAACTAGGGCTGCAACAATTGCTCGAATAATTTGAATAATTCAGTTACAAAAAATTCTCGATTCAAAATTTATGCGTCGACGCGTCGTTTAATGTAGCACTTCCAATCTATATAACCTTCTTCCGGTGCGACCTTCCGGTCACGCTACCTAAACAAAATGCAGATTTGTTTCATGGTGACATGTCAGAGCGGCATAGTGACGGGCTGGCAAAGATAATGAAAATTCTTTTAAAAATGACAAAAGTATCTTAAGTCTGGAATCATTTCAAGCTCAAATTGAAGGAAAACGTTGTGCAGTGTATATATGGTAAAGCTGAACAGCGAGCTAGCATGCTACAACGTTGGCTGTTACAGTGTCTTGTTGGAAAGCATCCCACATCATGCACAGCCAGCGCACATGAGACAAGGTACATGATTGAGATTTAAAGTTAAAGATGAATAGAATGTAGTCTCCCAGCCACAGGGGAGCACAAGCCAGTGTACTCCTAGTGCCGGTCCCAAGCCTGGGTAAATGGGGAGGGTTGTGTCAGGAAGGGCATTCAACTTAAAACCTTTGCCAAATCAAACATGCAGCTCATGACCAATGAGACTTTCATAGCAGATCAGTTGAGGCCCGGGTTAACAATTACCACCACCGATGCTGTTAACTGACAGGATGCCGATCGAAATTGGGCTACTGTTGGTCAAAGGAGGAGAGGCGGGAGGTGTGTTAGGAGGGAGAGAGAGAGAGAAAAAGAAAGGTAGAAGTGTGGAGGTGAGAGTAGGGACGTTAAATGTAGGGACTATGACTGGTAAAGGCAGAGAGTTGGCTGATATGATGGAGAGAAGAAAGGTAGATATACTGTGTGTTCAAGAAACCAGATGGAAGAGAAGCAAGGCTATGTGCGTTGGAGGTGGATTTAGGCTGCGTTCAGACCAGGATAGTTCGGGGGTCTCAGTTCAACTGAGCGGGGAATGCCGAGAATTTTCACACCTTCGTTTGGTTTGCATTCACACTGCAGTGGCCCAAACTGCCTGGACAATGTCACACAGTTAAAACAACTGCTTGTTTGGGGTGCTGTAGCTAAAACCACCACTCACCAGGGAGAAAAAATCTTGGTGAAGAATTGAAATCATTCTCATTGATTGGCCAGGAGTGAAAACAGAAATCCATTCCCTTCACCCAGGTTGTTTGTCCACCACATATGAAACATTTTTTAACTTTTCTCATCGGCTTTCACCGGTAAAAGGATTTCTCGGATTCACGCGGTTATCTTTATTTTCTACTCAAAATGTACTACTGTAAACACCACTTCCTCTTCTCGGACTACGTGTTGCTATGGTTACACAAACGCTGAGGGGCATTAACGCCCTTTGGTACTGTGAATACTCCGTTTGGATTCACACTGCAAGAGGAGTGCACCACAGTTCGTTTGCGAGTGAACCGAGATCCCCGTTTTCAGGGGGACCAGACTTTGCTTATTTGGTGCACACCAGAGTTCCAACTTGCGTCCAGATGGCACCAAACGAACCAAACTATCTGCGGAAGCCACTGTTCGGTCCTTTGGGCCGGACCAAACAGTGGCTGTCTGAATGCACCCTTAAACTGTTCTACCATGGTGTAGATAAAAATAGAAATAAGTAGGAGTAATCTTGAAGGAAGAGTATGTGAAGAGTGTTCCGGAGGTAAAGAGGGAGTCAGACAGAATCATGAGTTTGAAGCTAGAAGTCAAAGGTGTGATGTTGAAAGTTGTCAGTGCGTATGCCCCACAAGTTGGATGTCCAGTAGAAAAGAGAGGGGAATTCTGGAGTAAGTTGGATGAAGAGGTAGAGAGTGTTCCCAGGGGGGAGAGAGTGGTGATTGGAGAGGACTTTAATGGACATGTAGGTGAAGGGAACAGAGGTGATGAGGAGGTCCTGGGTGGGTATGGTTTTAAGGAGAGAAACGTTGAAGGACAGGTGGCGTCAAGTTGCATGGTTAGCTTGTTTACTGACTTTTTCAAGCTATTATTTTCTTCTAAGAGAGAGACGAGCTGTGCCTGGCTGAATTACAAACTCTCTCGAACGCTCTGGAATACTTTATGGAGCAACTCTACCAATGCAAGTCCAGCATCCATGCTGGTAAGTGTATTTTCAATAGAGGAAAGAATGTCACTAACCTCAGGCTGCCCCATGATTTCTCAGGTGTTTCCTCTGGTAACATTTCTGGGTGATGGCCCGCCTTGCCAGAAAAATTCCCACCACTCAAATGAGGAGATATGAATTTAAGAAAAATATATGAAGCAATGAGTTTCCGCAAGCGCACGCACGAACAACGCCCGTGGCCGTCATCTGTGTGGAGTTTAGAAGCGCCCCGCCCACGTAAGCTTTCCAGCCAGTCACCAGACAGTGTCTCACTAGCGTGACTGTCTGACAGAAACATGAGTTTATTAACCTCTTGCACTCCGGTCAATTTCCCTAAAAACGCCAAAAAATAACGTGCCCAAAGTAAATTGAAAGCTGTTCTTCAACCCTTTGCAGCATCTTCATGGGGTTGGTCTCATTTAAAAGAAAACACTTTGAATTTTTTGGCAAAACAGTCATAATCTCTCTAAGTGCTCCGGCCACTGAGTTACAGTCATCTAAACATAGTGAACTTGAAGAAAATAAATTTCGCCTGGGTGTTTTTTTGGATATAAATGCTTGCAAATAACACACAGCTGTCAGATCCGGGCTGGAAAATGCAACAGAAATGTAGAACCAAGTGTTATCCAGTTGAGGTCAAAATTTTGTAGCAATACCACAAAAAAATGAATATATTACACAGCTTTTTTCTCAGGTAGTTCCCAGGCGTTTTTGAACTGTGCCAAATTGTGCCAAATGGCACAGTTTGGAAAAACGTCTGTAACTTTTGAATGATTCAATATAGAAGTTTCATCTTGGGCTCTAATGAAAGGTGACACTCAGGGCTCTGTGTGTGTGTGGGGGGGGTTGTCTCCACCCCCCCCCCCCCCCCCGCTACAGAGGACGGACATCGGCCATCGCTACATGACGGAATAGTCATGTGGCGACCGCGGCGCAGTCACCGCGGCTCCCCCCCCCCCCGCTACAGAAGTGTAGCGGGGGGGGGGGGCGTTCACGGTCTGGACGCGGCGCACGAACCGTGTACCGCGGCGCACAGACTTCGGACTTCATGCGCTGCACAGTTGTAATTTACCAATCGGTCAAAAGTAATTTTTGATTACAATTTTCAGGGATAAAGAATAATTTAGCTTATAACACTTACCTCTTCACAGCAGCAGTGTCCTGGTGAACTTCTCTTCCTCATTGTCAGACGAACGCGACGCTGGTCCCTTGTTACGGACTCGTGGTTCTGCTCTCGCGACCTGGTCAAAACATAATTCCATTATTGCGGTTTTGCGCTTCCATGATTGCGGTTTTGGCGAATGATTTACGACCTTCGTCGTCGGCCTCCGTCGGTCTATGATGACCATGGAAGAGAATCCTAAACGTCTATTCTGCTGGAATAAAAAAAAAAAAAAAAAAAAAAGCACCGCCTGTGACTGAACAGGCCGATGCGCGAATGGCAGTCCCTGTCACACAGGTTGCACTTGTGGATTGCCTCCGTGCTGCTGGGTCTGTGACGGTTCTTCCTGCGGGTCCTTTTTTCATCTGCTGCTGCAGCAGTCAGTCTCTCCACCCAGCCTTACACAAAACAGCTCGCGAACTTCTGTGCTTCAATTGGCTCGCTGCATTCACAGCGTTGGTAGGCAGGTCCTTCTTGCTAGGTTTTCAGTCATTGGTTCTTCAAGGTTTCAGAAACACAATTCAAGGCTCTTATTAGTCGAATGAGAGGTCAATCATATCCGATCTGTTCGCGGCTGTGTCTGTAGTGGAACAACGGAAATGCAGCTTTTTTTTCCAGTGCGCTCTTAGGACGCAGCGCCCCCGTGCGTCCTAGAGTACACGAGAGCGCCCTCGTGCGCTCTAGGACGCAGAGACGTGCCCGTCCGCGGTACACAGGAGTGCAACAGGTTAAAGTACTTCAAACATGGAAAAAAATCAGAAGAGGTGTGTAAGCACTGGAGGCATTTATCATAGTTTTAACCCACTGGAAACGGGAGCAATAATGGAAGAGTCACTTAGCTAAGAGAAGTGGTTAGAATTCATATGCAGCCACTTCATATGAAGGGAAAGGCAAGGAGGACTGATGAATTTCTGAGTATATATTTCACCAGTCACTACAATATTAGGGAACGGTTTTGGCTACCTTCCTGTTCACCCTTTATACTGCGGACTTCTCACAACACAACGCACTGCCATCTACAGAAGTTCTCTGACGACTCTGCAATCGTTGGCCTGATCTCCAACGGAGATGAAGCTGAGTACAGAGGACTTATCCAGGACTTCGTGGACTGGTGCCATCGGAACTGCCTCCAGATCAACGCGACAAAAACTAAGGAACTGGTGGTGGACTGCCGCAGGCAAGGACAACCCCTCACAGCACCAGTAAACATCCAGGGAACAGACATTGAGATGGTGACATCCTACAAGTACCTGGGTGTTCATTTGAACAATAAACTAGACTGGTCACACAACACACTGACGCGCTCTACAAGAAGGGACAGTGCAGGCTGTTCCTACTGAGGAGACTCAGGTCTTTTGGTGTACAAGGGGCGCTGCTGAAGACATTCTATGACACGGTGGTGGCAACAGCCATCACATTTAGAGTGGTCTGCTGGGGCAGCGGCATCACAGCAGCCGACAGGAAGAGACTGAACAAACTGATCAAGAAAGCTAGCTCTGTCCTGGGGCAGCGCCTTGACCCAGTGGAGGAGATAGGAGAGAGAAGGATGGTGGCTAAACTGTCATCTCTGCTGAAGTCCGAGGCCCACCCTATGCAGGACATACTGAATGCACTGAGGAGCTCATTTAGCAGTAGACTACATCATCCTAGATGCGCGACCAAGAGGTTTCGCAGGTCCTTCCTACCTACGGCTGCCAGACTGTATAACCTAAGCAGGGCTGCTCGCAGAGATGGCAAAAAAAAAAAAATGTGACGACCTAATAGTATTGAATGCAAAAGACGCAATAGACTTACACAATGGTCCCCTCCAGTATACAACTAGGACAATATCAGTCGCTACGGAGGGTGACAATATGTATGGGTACATATTCATACTATGTGGGGTAACTAAATAGACGGTTATGCTGTTTATTCCATCTAGCTACAATGCTCCGCACTGTGTATATACTATATTTATGTGTACATATGTATATTCACTGCTCTTATTTTCTTATTTTCTAAATTATTTCTCTGAGTGTTGCTATCCCTGTGCTGTTGCAATCCTGGAATTTCCCCGTTGTGGGACTAATAAAGGCTTATCTTATCTTAATATTATGTTATGTTCCCCATTATGTACCTGACAGGTTAAGATGACCAAAATTCATAAAGTCAGTGACTTTAATCCGTCAGCAGCCTTCAAACTAAACGTGCCAACATTTGGATTTCAAAATAAGGAAGGTTTTTCCTGCTGTCTGGGTGGTGAGGAGATTTCTGAAAAACTATAAATACATAGAAATATTATAACAGAAATAACTGCATATTTGGTCATTTAAGTTGATTTATTTCTTTGGATTCAGTGTTAAAGTTACTGTTTTGTTCATGACTCTACAAAATTATGGTCAAAAGTTTAAATTGTATGAGGAAAAAAGTAAAAAATTTGCCACATTTTGTTTCAAATTTATTAGAAAAAACAGTAATTTTATAAAAATCTGCCTTTGTCCATCAGACAGGCCTCTTCACTGTCCAGTTTTGAAACTCCTCTTAAAACCTATTTTTATTCTCTGACTTTTGACCCAGTTTGAGACCCTGATTTTATTTGTTCTTATTGTCTCTATTGTAGAGACTTTTTTTGTTGTATTGTAAGTTGGATTGGATTTAAAAAAAAGATAAAAAATTAGCCATAAAATAATCCACGTTTATAATAGTCTCAAATGTACAAGAAAAGTCATAATTTTACAAGAGAAAATTACAAATTTGAGGAAAGTGTTGCAAATTTAGATAAATTTACAGAGAAAAGTAGAAAACTATAAGAAAATAACTATAAATTTTGGAGAAAAACCTCAAACCTTCAAGATGAAGTCATTACTCAAGTTTTTAAGTGGCTGCTCTTTGTACCCTTAACTCAACTAGAAATTTTTGGTTGTCTACTTTTAATTATTAATTTAAAAGCACTGCTTTTACATGAGTAGAATTTCTGGCTACTATATCCACATGATCATATAATTTAAGTATCCATGAGTACATTACTATTATGAATGTTTTTTTTTCCTTTCCTACTCTTTGTCAATGGGGAAAAAAGAAACACTAGAATAAAAATACCAAAAATACACATTTTGGTTATTTATGTAAACCATGAAAAAAAAATCCTGCAAGACAAAACATGACACTTGGTATTTTCTAACCTGTTTGTTTTCCACCATAGACAGAGAGAGAAGCTCAATTAGACAGAGCTCAGAGAGGGAAAGATGAGACAGAAGAGAGGAGCCAAGGAGAGGGAAGTGTTCAGGCAGAGGAAGGAGAGAAGGATGACACCAGTAAAAAGTCCAAACACAGGATGTCTGGGTGGGACCACAACTGGCCCAGTATTCCAACATTCAAGCCTTGGTAGTACAATACTTGAAATGGTAAATTCCATTATAAAACTAGAAAAGCACTCGGAGAGCGCAGACCTCCGCCAAGCACCACAGTTCCCCCCATACAGTGTTTGTGTGTACGTTTTCAGATTCCTTGACCATGAAAACATATGACTAGCAATTGGATTGGCAATGATAGGATTAGTGGTTCAGTAGTTATTCACGAAAATGGCATTTTTCGTAATGGCGGCCACAGTTCCCCCCATACAGTGTTTGTGTGTACGTTTTCAGATTCCTTGACCATGAAAACATATGACTAGCAATTGGATTGACAATGATAGGATTAGTGGTTCAGTAGTTATTCACGAAAATGGCATTTTCGTGTGGAGTTTGCATGTTCTCCCCGTGTTGCGTGGGTTTACTCCGGGATTTCTCCGGTTTCCTCCCGCATACCAAAAACATGTAGGTTTAGGGCGCTCGCGCATGCAGCGACCAGCAGCCGGTGGCTTGTCACCAGACTGCAAACCAAATCTACCTACGGGTACAAATAAGTAACAAAAAAAAAAAAAAAAAAATTCACTAATGGCGGTTTTCTTCTGGACGGTGATCCGGATCATCCCCAAAATTTAATCAGTTCTTCCTTGTACCATTTCCAACAACGCCTGAAAGTTTCATCGAAATCCGTCCAAAACTTTTTGAGTTATCTTGCTAACCAACAGACAGACAAACAGACAAACCCCGGCAAAAACATTACCTCCTGGCGGAGGTAAAAAGTGTAAAATTAACATATTGTGGTTACAATCGTGTCATGTGTTTTCTGGCGCCCCCCCCCCCCCCCCGAAAAAATATGTTGCGACCACTACGCCAAGATCTTTCAACCAGAGGAAACACTGTTCTCAGGTGTTATTTTCGGTGAATCTACGGGTCTGGCTCTTTTAGACGAAGAAGAAGGAACGTGAATTTTAACGGGCGATACATTCGCCTCCTCCATATCACAGCAGCAGTGATAAAACTCGTCAATATAGTCCTGAAGTTCTTCCAGCTCCGTCGAGAAGATGGCAAAATGATATACGAAAAAGAAAGATGAGACCAGTCAGTTAGTGGATTAATTACAACAACAACAAAAAAAACCCACCAGTCTCGAAACGTCAAGCGATCACAGCATTATCCGTCTGGTTCAAAGTCCAACAGTGGACTTTTTAACCAGATTGTTTAACACAATCTTGGAGAGTGAGAGGACGCCTGAGGGGTGGAGAAGAAGTGTTTTGGTGCCAATTTTCAAGAACAAAGGTGATGCTTGTGGCTTATATTAATCATATATTCCATACCTACATATGTATAGACATATTAGAATGTTTAGTGATTACATATGTGGAATGACCTAATGCCTATGAACAGGACAAGAGGTCTCAACCGCCAGCGAGGATCAAAGAGCAGACAGTGTCGCAGCGGTGGAGACCGGATCCATCTCCCTGACCACCCAGGGTCAGGTGGAGGAGACGGAGGACAATGGAGGGGGGATTATGTTAATGCGGGATGTCAGCTTTGATATGCAATGTCTTTTGTTGAGTGTGGGTATAAGTATGAAGGTCTGACTGCGTTCAACCTCTTATTCTGCTTCTGCACCGAGATGAGACATGTTAGGGAGGTGAAGCTGATATTAAACTTTGATTTATAAAGTCACATCGCTTCTTCATTTCCAACTCCCTACAATGCTCAGAGCTGTAGTAACTACAGAGGCATGAAGTTGATCAGCCACACTATGAAGATATGGGAAAGAGTTGTTGAAGCCAGGTTAAGAGGAGAGGTGACAGTTAGGACTGAAATGAGTAGTCAACGTTGTCAATAACGTTGACAATAAAAATTTGTCTACAAAGATTTTTATTGTCAACAAATCGTTTAATTACGAAGTTTATATGCATACCGTGGAAATGTTCGGTTGTAACTGCAATGCACAACCAGAACTGCTGCAGGCAGTAGTGCCTCTGTTGTCCAGTATGCGTGAATAATTTCCAGTGAAGAAGAACAGGAGCACAGCATGGCAAAGTTGAAGGATAATAAACACGTAGAAGTGGAGCTAAAAAAAAAAAGCAGACCCAAACTTTCTGTAGTATGGGAACATTTCACAGAAAACAAAACGACACAAGTAAAATGCAGACCTTTCCTATCATGGCAGCTCTACAGTGATGCATAAGCATCTGAAACCACGGCAACCGGGAGCCAGGACATTAACAGCGCCGCTTATTTTCAATGGCCAACTGTTTCAAGCTTTAGAGAAATGACAGTCCTGTTAGTAAGTGCCGTTTGTTAGCTTAGTTGTTTGACAGCCAGCTCTGTGGTTGCTGAGGGCTGAGCTGTCATGGCTGCCGTGTTGAATGCAGTAAATGACTGAATTACAGGAGTCGCTACAGTATCTCGTTTTCATTGTCGTTAATATTAGCCCTCATTCTGAATATTAGTGCATCTGGGTTAGTTAGAATATCAATACATCTTCTTCCGCTTAATCCTTTTCGGGTTGCGGGGGGGCTGGAGCCTAACCCAGCATCTTTGGGCGAGAGGCAGGGTCCACCCTGGGCAAATCGCCAGTCCATCGCAGGGTCAACACAGAGAGACAGACAACCATTCACTCTCACAGTCAGACCTAAGGACAATTTAGAATCCCCAGTTTGAGGCCAATTAACCTAACTTGCATGTTTTTGGCATGTGGGAGGAAACCGGAGAAATCCCGGAGTAAACCCATGCAGACACGGGGAGAACATGCAAACTCCACCCAGATCACTGTTGGTTGGGGGCTGGGATCGAACCCAGGATCCCCCGACCAAGGGTGAGTTGCTGTGCTGCTGCAGTGCTAATTAGAATATCCCAATTTATAATTTAATAGATAAAAACCTCCAACCATGATCATCAAAATTCAATCAAACGGCTTGAAATCTCACTCTTAAGTGCAGTGAATACTGAATATGAAGGTTTACTTTTCTGAATTATGTTGTTAAAAAATGCACTTCTAGAAAACTTCCACCTAACGTTCGTTTGTGGGTGGGAGCAGATCAGTAATTCAGGTGTAAGAAATTTAATCAGTTGTTTAATTGACATTAGGCATTATGCTGTCTGTAATAAACTGATATATAACCTTAAACTGATGATAATCAATACAGCTTTATTGTTTTTTTTGTATTTAGCTCTGGAAACAGCAGGGACTGACAACTAGGTGATTTTTCACAGGTGTGCAGGCTTAACCCTCAAGCGACCGAGTGGGGTCATTTACGACCCCAGCCATATAATTTAATGTGCCGTCTCTTTATTTTTTATCCAAATTTTCTTTCCTAGCATGAATTTGTCAGTCTACTAATCCTACACACTTTCATAGTTTTTTGCAGGGATCAACCAGTTGGTGTGGCGTAGACATCACAAACTCTTGTGGGGTCATTTATGACCCCGAAGAGAAGCACTGGTTTTTAAACATTGGTTTTATAAATTTTATTCAAATGTTCCACTTCTAATAGTTAGTTAGTTAATCCCTTCACACCTGAAGGTGTATATGGGCGGCGCCTATCTCCGTTTCTCTGACCCTAGGCCACACAGCTACTGTAAGTAGTGAAAGCTACAGCGGGGGGTCAGTCCTCTGGTAGCTCTGTGTGTAACTTTACTTTCCCCATTCCATTATGCGGAGCACCACGCTAGAAGGCAGAAAGCACCATTTTTATATGGTCTTTGGTATGACCCGGCCGGGATTTGAACCCCTGCCTCCCGGGTGTGGGGCGGATGCTCTACCAACTGAGCCACCACTCCGGTTTCCACTTCTAATCAGTACTTTATATTGTATTGCAGTGAACCATGGCTAACAGACCTAGGATAGCAAGATTTACATTTGTCTGTTTGTCTGGATTTGTCTGTTTGTCTGTTTGTTAGCAAGATAACTCAAAAAGTTATGGATGGATTTTTATGAAATTTTCACAGATTGTCAGAAATGGGGTATCCTACAGATGATTAGATTTTGGTGGTGATCCAGATCACCGTCCACAAGAAAACCGCCATTACGCAAAATGCCATAATAGGTATCATGATCATCATCGTAACTACAATAATAGGTATCATCATCATCGTGATGATGATATGATGATGATGATGATGATGATGATGTTCCAAGAGTGAACTGACAAGGACTGTCTAAATAAATGTAATGTTGTTCTTACAGTCTGCGTTTTGGTTATTTCTTGCAATAAAAGTATTATTAGCAAACACATTTTACATTAGATCATTATAAAATACCTGTCTTAAATACAGGGAGTAGTTTTGGTATGATAAACCTCCAACCAGCCATTTATAATAAGGATCCCTGTACAGAGCACAATGGGGTCATAAATGACCCCACTTGGTCATTTCAGTCCGTAAAATATCTTGGTCGCTTGAGGGTTAAACAGGTGAGGTAAAATATGTACTAGAGCCCCAACAGGAAGCAGAGATGGTGGACAGGAGAGAAATAATCACCATTAGTTGACTAATCGAAAAAAACAGTTGTGAGATTAGTCGACTACAAAAATAATCGTTAGTTGCAGCCCTCGTGACAATCAGTGAGCAGCAGTATGGTTTCATGCCAAGAAAGAGTACTACAGATGCGATGTTTGCTCTAAAGGTGCATTCACATCAAACACGACCGGGAAAATTTTTCAAGCAGCACGATTACATTGTAACTCAATGTAAACATGTGAACAGACATGAATTCCCCTTCTGAGTGAGATGCAGACGGGCGAAGTTTCCTTTAAAACTTCTGCAGCTGTGTTCAACCTGCTGTGGAAATTCCCAAAATAACATCATGCTTATGTTTACGTTATCCGACCGGGGCTCACCTGAAAATGTTGTCTCAAGCCTCCAAAACCTCACAGATGATGGGTGTTTACGTTGCTAGCTTGCTAGGATGTCTGTGGCCGGAAACCGTGGATAAATGACTCCAAAATCCCAATTCAGCTGAAGAGCTCCCGGTCCTCCTGTCTCCAGGTGAGTGAGTTTCATTTTCAAACTAGTTTACTTTGCAGTGGTGATACTTTTACTCCGATGACGGCAGAATCTTAAAGCTAGCAGCTAGCTAGCCAGTTGCTAGCTAGCGAATGCGCAATTTCGTGTGTACTCACGTCTTTCCATTGACTTTGTATGGATTTGCGCCACCCATTCGCATTTGGTGTGAACACACCTTAAGAGTGTTGATGGAGAAGTATAGAGAAGGTCAGAAGGAGCTGCACTGTGTCTTTGTGGATCTAGAGAAAGCAGATGATGGGGCAGGCCTATTTAATTAACGGCCCATGGGCCACATGTGGCCCAGAACCAACCTCCGAGTGGCCCAGGCCATGCCAAGGAAATATAAATTTAAGAAAAAAATGTGAAGGAGTGACGGTCTGCAAGTGCGTGCACACAAACAACGCACGTGACTGTCATCTGTGCGGAGTTCAGAAGCGCCCTGCCCACATGAGCGTTCCAGTTGGCAGGCAGAGTGTCTATCTAGCGTCACTGTCCGAGAGAAGCATGAACTTATTACAGTACTTTAAACACAGAAAAAAGCAGAAGAGATACAGTATGTAAGCATTTTGTAAGCACATTTATGGTGGTTTTAACCCGCTGGTAATGGGAACAATAATCAGTCGCTTAGCAAACAATGGTTAAGCTTCATACTGTATGCAAGGAAAGGCAAGAGTGACTGAAATGCTGAGGATTGACTTCACCAGCTACTACAATATCCATAATGGATGGATGGATGGATGGATATTATGTACCTGGCAAGTTCATCATCATAGCAGTCTGTCGTGGGCGACAATGACTGTTTCATTTAGGTCTGATCAGATTCCTCCACACAGCTCTTCCTTAGCCTTCCGCTGCCAGGAACTCCCGTCTATGTCCAACTTCTTCAAGTTTCTTTTTACAGTGTCTTTGATGACCGAAATTCACAAAGTCAGTGACTTTAACCCTCTAAACGCAAGGCGACTCAAGGCCACAACCCCCCCCCCCCCCCCCAGTGGTCAAGAGTGGTAAAAAAAATTTTTGTCAATAAAGTAGTTCAGATTTCCAAGGCTATAACTTGAAAGTTACCAAAGATAATGGCTTACTGTCAATTAGTAAGATTTTTTTTTTTTTTTTTTTTGTATACTTTACTGATCCCCAGAGGGGAAATTGAGGGCATCCACCTGGATGAATGAAGCAGCCACGGTACGGCGCTATCCCTTAACCATTCACACACACATTCACACCTTTGGCCACTTTAGAGTCTCCAATTAACCTAACCTAAAAGATGTAGAATATGATCCAAAGTTTCAGATGGGAACAACTTTACGCATCTAATTTGCATAATGTCGTGGCAGCTATGTAAATTACATAACTTTGAACACATATACACAAAGAATAGTCCTTTTTTTGACGCTGATTTGTCTGCAGGGTATGCTTTTATGTAATCTTCAAAGTATATCAACCAGAAAATCAATAAAATGTCAGAAAAGCCTATATTTCTCTTACCTGTTGCCAGGTGGGGGGGCTCGCTTGCCCACGTGACCAGTCCGTTTTCGTCCATCGTGGCTGATGTTTTGCGTTTACTTAGTAATTTACACCTGCTTACACATCTACAAACCCTTATGATTATCCCACGCGAATTTCGTTTGTATTACATGGCTATTTTTCCTGTTTGGTGCATTTTTCCTGTGGGAATCCAGCCGCTTGTGGGCACCGCCATCTTGGTAATGGGAGCTCAGTTTTTCGTCCATTGTGGCCGATATATGCTCCGCACTGTGTTTTTATATATCTACATATTATTCCATCTAGCTACATTGCTCCGCACTGTGTGTGTTTATATACTTGCATATTTATTCCACCTAGCTGCAATGCTCCATACTGTGGGTGTTTATATATTTACATATTTATTCCATCTAGCTACAATGCTCTGCACTGTGTGTTCATATATTCATATATTTATTCCATCCAGCTACAATGCTCTGCACTGTGTGTCTGTGTGTGTGTGTGTGTGTATATATATATTTTATAGTAATATGTACATATGTATATTAGCTGCTCTTGCTTGCTTGTTTTTTCTTGCCTTCTGATTGTTGCTCTGAGTGTTGCTATCCCTGTGCTGTTGCAATCCTGGAATTTCCCCGTTGTGGGACTAATAAAGGCTTATCTTATCTTATCTTATCTTATCTTATATTTAGCGTTTACTTAGTAATTTACACCCATTTCCACATCTACAGACTCTTATGATTATCCCACGTGAATTTTGTTTGTATTACGCCACTATTTTTCCCGTTTCATGCAGTTTCAGTCATCACCACTGCCGCGATGACCAAACATCGCGGCATCCACATTGGTGTGTGAGCTCAAAGCGGAAAAAGGAAGAATAATAATGAGGATTTCTTCTTCTTTGCTATATTACCATGTCAGCCATGATTCCTTCAGCGCATGTCTGCCACCTTCTAAACTGTCAGATCAGTAGAGACTGGTGCAAATTCTCAGTATAGCCGGGGGACGTCAGTAAGTTGACACGTGCAGTTGCTGCGCTGTGCCACTGGGGGCGTGTGACTGTCCATAAAATGTGGACAGTTAAAGGGTTAATCCTTCAACATTGTTATGTATGGAACATACCTGGGTGAAGGATGAGGCAAGATGGACTTGACGAACACAGCTTTATTGAAAGAACTATTTACAAGCAACACACGGTATACACCTAGCGTGGGCATCCCGCAGAAGAGGCCATAAGATGGCACCCATCCCTTATATAGGGCAATGAGTTGGCGTGATGGGAAGTGCACGTCACCACACTGCACTTCACAATAAAGTGCCCCTCTTCCATATACCACAAACATCCTTTAGACAAGCTAAACGGGCCAACAGTCGGATTTCAAAATAAGGGAGGTTTGTCCTGTTGTCTGGGTGGTGAGGAGATTTTTAAAAAACTATAAATATATAGAAATATTATAACAGAAATGACTGCATCTTTGGTCATTTAAGTTAATTTATTTCATTAAATATATTTTTATTAATATTTTTTTCTTTGAAATCAGAGTTAAATTATTGTTCTGTTCTGGCTCTGCAAAATTATGGTCAAAAGCGTAAATTGTATAAGGAAAAAAAAGTCAATTTTACCACACTCTGTTTCAGATTTATAAAAAAACCCAGTAATTTTATTTAAAAATAAACAAAAATTAGCCATAAAATAATCCACAAATTTATAATGAAGTTTCAAATGTACAAGAAAAGTCCATTTTACAAGAGTAAGTTACAGATTTCAGGAAGATGGTTTCAAATTTAGATAAATTTAAAGAGAAATGTAGAAAAGTATCAGAAAATTGTTCTCAATTTTGGAGAAAAATCTCCAACCTTCAAGACTGAAGTCATTAATCAAGTTTTTAAGTGGGTGCTTTTGGCATCCTTAACTCTATTAAAAATTTTTGGCTGACTGATATGTGTGTGTGATGGAATGTGTAGTTCTAAAAAGAGGTTCCTCCTCACACGTGGTGATTTAAAACAAAGCAAACCACAATAGTGGATGTGCAGTGTTTAATGTTATCAGTCTTTTCTTGGGGGATTTGTGCACTGAAGTGTTCGACAGTTCTTTTTTTTTTATTCAGCTAAATGCACTTTGTGATGTGCCAAGATCAGTTATGACCAGGATGTAGTATATTTTATTTCAAAAAGGAAACAAATGTTAAAACTAATAACAGTGCACATTGAGTTTTTATGCACTTTGTGATATGCCTGAGTAAGATGTGACCAAAATGGTTATTTACAGAATTTTATTTTTTTCATTCTATTTATTTAATCGTTGTTCAAAAGGAAAAATATTTTTTCCCCCTTGTCCTGTCAGGCAGCTAGGCAAACAGAACCGGGATCTGTCACCCTTATTGTGCCAAAACAGATTTACTTTGCCAAGAGGAGCTTATACAGTAGCTAACTGTGTGTTGTATATTGTTGTAAACTCCTCCTGTAATAACTTTTAATACTTTATTTTAATTATTTTACCCATGGAAGACCCAACAGGATGGGAAGAGGGAAAGGAAGTGTGTGGAGGGGGAAAGAAAAGGGAGGGAAACAGACAAAAAGACAAATAAACCAACAACTAAAACAAACAGAAGACAAACTGTTTCTTCCACCGAAGATGTCTCAATATGAGTCTGGTTTCCACACCTGTTAAAGGAGAGACACTTGTGCGTGTATGTCTGCATGCATATGAGAACGCGTGCAAAATAAGTATGTGCATGTGAGTGGTTTGTCAGGAAACATACGAAGTAGAGGGCCGGTCGCAGCAGCTCTCCCCCCGGGAGCCCCGAGCAGGCAAGGCAGCGCCACCAACCCCCACAGGGCACAAACATCCAAGGTCAGCAAGCCCCAGAAAAGCCAGGCATCTGCCCCCGGAGGGACAATCAAGGGAGGCCAGGCTGCTCGGCGGCTGGCGCAGTGAGCCCACACCAACACCCGTCCCCGGGCCCCAGGCACCAGGAAACCAGTGACCCCACCCCCCGGGGCGGAGACCGGCCTGCACCCCCCGGTGCGAGCCCCCCCAGGCACCCCCATAGCAGGCCCGCCCCAGCTCCTCTTGTCGCACACCCCGGGGACCCCCATGCCCAAAGAAGTCCCCCCACCCAGGGGAGCCCACATTGCCGAGAGGCACTACCCCCCCTTAATCCAGCACCTCCCAACTCGCAGACACACCCCTCCCCACACCTTCACACCCACATGCTCCCATGCGCACCCATATGCACTAACTCCCTCTCACTCACCCAGACCAACCCATTCTCTCTCACTCCTGTACCCATTCAAACTCACCCCTCATTCACCTTTGTTTCATAAGGCTGCTGCGAAGCAGATGCAGCGAGCCTCAACACGCACCAGTGCCTGGCAGTGACCAGGGAGACCACCGGCGCAGGCCACAGAAGCAGACCCCCACTCCCAGCATCCACCTGAGTGACCAATCAGCAGACCACCGCAGGCGCCCCAAGATGCCACCCGACATGCAAAGCGCCGCACAAAACCGACCCACCATCACCACCTCCATTCATCACCCCCTCACTCACACTTAGACTCATATTCAGCCCCCCTCTCACTCCCTTGGTTGTATCTATATATTCAGTAGCACCCAGGGATTTTGACAACATGATAGGTCCCAGGATCCCCACCAGGCCCCTACACCCCAGCAGGAGCAGGGCAACAGGGGTGGGGGAAGACACCCCCCCCCCCCCCCCGCACAGAAGATGGTGGGTGTGTGTCGGTTATATGATGCAATTGTGTGTAAATGTGTGGACTACCAAAGTGCAATTAAAATTGGGGGATAGTGATTGGAGCACCGTTAGCCACTGCGATGGGCAGCAGGGCCCCCATCCCCCCAAGCCTTCAGTGTCTAAAATGCAATTAAAATTGAGGTGAGGGCAGCCCCACCACGCAGCAAAGGTATCCCCTTCACCGACACAGTGCGGCACACCCCCAAAGGAAAAATATTTCTACTACTTCAAGTTCTGCTCAAACCCAGCATTGTTATTGTGTTTTTATGCACTTCTGATGTGCCTTTGTCATGTTCCAAGCACACATTTAAAACCAAGACGATGAATAAAAAGTGCAGATTTTTCCTCATATTGATCTGAGTTGGTTTGAAATTTGTAATATTCAACAGATTGCTGAACATGTGCGGCCCAGTTAGATGTCTTGATTTCAGATTGTGGACCAACTGATTTTGTAGTTGAATAGCCCTGTGATAGGGTGCCAAAAGACGAAGTGTGGTACTGTATGAAGAAGTCAGGAGTGGCAGAGAAGTATGTGAGGATGGTGCAGGACATGTATGAGGACAGCGAGATGGTGGTGAAGTGCACTTTAGGAGTGACAAATGGATTCAAGGTGGGGGTGGGCTTACATCAGGGATCAGCTCTGAGCCCCTTCTTTTTGCCATGGTGATGGACAGGCTGACAGATGAGGTCAGGCATGAGTCTCTGTGGGCCATGATGTTTGCAGACAACATTGTGATTAGGGATGGGCGATACCAGCATTTTTCCTTTTGATACGATACCATTAAAGACCCTGACAAGTGAATTCAGCATTTTTCTTGTAAACGTATACAGTGGTGTGGAAAAAGTGTTTGCCCCCTTCCCGATTTCTCATTTTTTTGTATGTTTGTCACATTTAAATGTTTCAGATCATCAAACAAATTTAAATATTAGAGATAACATAAGTAAACACAAAATGCAGTTTTTAATTGAAGGTGTTTATTATTAAGGGTTAAAAAAAAATCCAAACCTACATGGACCTGTGTGAAAAAGTGATTGCCCGCCCATTAAAACATAAATTAACTGTGGTTTATCACATCTTTGGAAAGCAGAGTTCAATATTCTAGCCATTTCTAAAGCTTTGGGACTCCAGCGAACCACAGTGAGCGCTATTATCCACAAATGGCAAAAACATGGAACAGTGTTGAACCTTTCCAGGAGTGGCCGGCTGACCAAAATTATGCCAAGAGCACAGCGACGACTCATCCAAGAGGTCACAAAAGACCCCACAACAACATCCAGAGAACTGCAGGCCTCACTTGCCTCAGTTAAGGTCAGTGTTCATGACTCCACCATAAGAAAGAGACTGGGCAAAAATGGCCTGCATGGTAGAGTTCCAACACAAAAACCACTGCTGAGCAAAAAGAACATGAAGGCTTTTCTCAGTTTTGCCAGAAAACATCTTGATGATCCCCAAGACTTTTGAGAAAATACTCTTGTGGACTGATGAGACAAAAGTTGAACTTTTTGGAAGGTGTGTGTCTCATTACATCTGGCGTAAAAGTAACACAGCATTTCAGAAAAGGAACGTCATACCAACAGTAAACTATGGTGGTGGTAGTGTGATGGTCTGGGGCTGTTTTGCTGCTTCAGGACCTGGAAGACTTGCTGTGGTAAATGGAACCATGAATTCTACTGTCTACTAAAAAATCCTGTTCGTGACCTCAAGCTGAAGCGCACTTGGGTTCTGCAGCAGGACAGTGATCCAAAACACACCAGCAAGTCCACCTCTGAATGGCGTTTACAATACAGCAGTAGCCTGACTACAGAACATCCGGGTTATCACAGGAGACTTGACCCGGGGAAGCCCCGAGCGCTTATGTAATCGTGTTGATTTTCGCTAAAATCAGTAACATCGGTGACAATAAGGTACCTTACCCCCCCCTAAAATTTTCTCAACGGATTTAGACGATTCACAGAAATGATCAATTTGAAAATAAATCCGCGGAAAATTGCCATCCCTGCAAGTCCATCTCTGAATGGCTTAAGAAAAACAAAATGAAGACTTTGGAGTGGCCTAGTCAAAGTCCTGACCTGAATCTGATTGAGATGCTGTGGCATGACCTTAAAAAGACGGTTCATGCTTGAAAACCCTCCATTGTGGCTGAATTACAACAATTCTGCAAAGATGAGTGGGCCAAAATTCCTCCACAGCGCTGTAGAAGACTCATTGTCAGTTATCGCAAATGCTTGATTGCAGTTGTTGCTGCTAAGGGTGGCCCAACCAGTTATTAGGTTTAGGGGGCAATCACTTTGTTACACAGGGCCATGTGAGTTTGGATTTTTTCCCCTTAATAATAAACACCTTCATTTAAAAACTGCATTTTGTGTTTACTTGTGTTATCTTTGTCTAATATTTAAATTTGTTTGATGATTTGAAACATTTAAGTGTGACAAACGTACAAAAAAAATGAGAAATCAGGAAGGGGGCAAACACTTTTTCACACCACTGTATATTACAAATGTGGTGCTTAAATCATGTAAAAAGCCTTATAAGTATGCAGAGCTAAACAGCTGAGTTCCACTGCTGAACAGTTTTCTGGTACTTGTGTTGCCAGGATTTTTTGGACGAGCCTAAAACATCACGGCTCTACATAATGCTGCTATAACCCCGCTCCATCACTGCCACCAGGGATATAAATACCAGCTGTGCATGTGCAGTGGTTCTCTGCTTGTTCTTGCGTTTGCGCAGCCTGCTAACTGTTTGCTTGCTTGCCAGTTAACTAGATCCCTCCCCAGCCACAAAAATGCATCTTGCCTGGATGTTGTCGGGTAACAAGTCTATCTCAGCTACAGCTGGGGTTTTTGGAGAGCCCGTTGGTGCTCACAGATGGAGCCGGGCCTTCCGTCCTGCCTCACCCGGACACCACCTCCTGTATGGTGGATACTAGCCAGTGTCAGCACCGTTGTGACTACAACACACCATCAAAGAGTGTAAGTAGTCTTGTATGCGAATATCGTAAATTTAAACCAGTTTGCCAAGTGCTAAAGAAGTTCAGATATCTAATGTAAGTTTATAGACTACTATTTAGGAATAGTGTTGGCTTATGGTTAGAAATATTGTTACACTGGAGCATGAAATCTTCAGTTTCAGTGTCATTCTGTGATGGAGTCGTATCAGACACCACAGGACTAAATCACGTTCATCATCCGTGTGTTTTAATATCCATGCTGCTGGTGTATGTGTAGACTGGGCTTTTTACTGTCTGGATAATGGAAACTATGGATGGAGACTTTACACACAGCCTATGAATATAAAAGCCAGTGACCCCCCCCCCCTTTAATATTGGTGGGTAACTTTTAAAAGTTTTCCATTAAAATTGTACAAAAGGAGCTTTTTCCACCACTGTGGTTAGCTGCTTAAATACAGTATATTAAGAGGGTGGGACCATTATATGTACCATATTGTTATATTTATTTGAGGGGTGTCATGCTATCTTCTGTACACATTTTATGGTCATATTTCAGTCATTTTAAAACTGAAGCTCCCCAGCTGTCTGTATATCTCTACTTAAACACAGATTTGTATTTGCAGTAACTGGAAAATACTGCATACAAGTAACGTCCCTAAAGCTTCACAAAAAAAATCACCTGCCAACCAAGTGTGCCTGTATGCAAAGTAAAAGCTGTAATTATTTTATAAATGTAATGATTTAACATCCTTCAGTTTAATCTACACTTTTGCTTGCATTCAATGACACAAAAGTTTGTTTCTTTTCTGTTTGTGAAACATATTGATTAGGGCTGCAATGATTACTCAAATAATGTGAATAATTCGGTTACAAAAAATTCTTGATTCAAAATTTATACGTCAACGTGTTGTTTAACCCCTTGCACTCCGGTCAATTTCCCTAAAAACTCCAAAAAATAACGTACCCAAAGTAAATCGAAAGCTGTTCTTCAACCCTTTGCAGCATCTTCATGGGGTTGGTCTCATTTAAAAGAAAACACTTTGAATTTTTTGGCAAAACAGTCATAATCTCTCTAAGTGCTCCAGCCACTGAGTAACGGTCATCAGAATCAGAATCAGAATCAGAATAAACTTTATTGCCAAGCATGTAAAAAACACACGAGGAACTTGACTTGACATTGGTGCGCATGCGCGCGACACAACGACACGGCAGCCATAATAGGCGCCTCATCAAACAGAGATAGATAAGAAAGGGAGGGGAAGGGAGGGAACGACACAAGGGGGGAGGAGAAAAAAAAACTTCGTTATCAAAATACAGCTTATTTTTAAGCAGATTATGATTACAATGAAAAAAAATCTCTCAATAGCACAGAGCAACAACTCAGAATTCACAAGACACAAGAGAGCAGTGTACAGTATATCTTTAATCAGTTCATGAATCAATGTGTGTGCGGTGTTGAGCAGTGTTGATGATAATAAGAGAGACCCAAGGACCCTTGGCAGAAGATGTTTTGTCTGTCTGGCGCCCAGTCTTATCTGGCGCTGCAGCTGGCTGTCCAAGGCCTTGTGCTCATGATTTTGAAAAAAAACACAATCTGCAGACAGCCAGGAGGAATTTTCATGGGGAATAATAATGCCAAATAGGACTGATCACAGAGAAGACTTGTATTTCTAAACATAAACATCTAAACATAGTGAACTTGAAGAAAATAAATTTCGCCTGGGTGTTTTTTTGGATACGAATGCTTGCAAATAACACACAGCTTCAGATCTGGGCTGGAAAATGCAACAGAAATGTAGAACCAAGTGTTATCCAGCTGAGGTCAAAATTTTCTAACAATACCACAAAAAATGAATATATTACACAGCTTTTTTCTCAGGTAGTTCCCAGGTGTTTTTGAACTGTGCCAAATTGTGCCAAATGGCACAGTTTGGAAAAATGTCTGTAACTTTTGAATGATTCAATATAGAAGCTTCATCTTGGGCTCTAATGAAAGGTGACACTCAGGGCTCTGTGTGTGTGTGTGGGGGGGGTTGTCCCCCTCCCTCGCTACAGAGTACGGACATCGGCCATCGCTACATGATGGAATAGTCATGTGGCGACTGCGGCGCAGTCACCGCGGCTTCCCCCCCCTCGCTACAGAAGTGTAGTGGGGGGGGGGGGCTTCACGGTCTGGACGCGGTGCACGACCCGTGTACTGCGGCGCTCGGACTTCGTGCGCCGCACAGTTGTAATTTACCGATCGGTCAAAAGTCATTTTTGATTACAATTTTCAGGGATAAAGAATAATTTAACTTATAACACTTGCCTCTTCACAGCAGCAGTGTCCTGGCGAACTTCTCTTCCTCATTGTCAGACGAACGCGACGTTGGTCCCTTGTTACGGACTCGTGGTTCTGGTCTCGGCGACCCAGTCAAAACATAATTCCATTATTGCGGTTTTGCGCTTCCATGATTGCGGTTTTGGCGAATGATTTACGACCTTCGTCATCGGCCTCCGTCGGTCTATGATGACCATGGAAGAAAATCCTAAATGTCTATTCTGCTGGAATAAAAAAAAAAAAAAAAAAGCACCGCCTGTGACTGAACAGGCCGATGCGCCAATGGCAGTCGCTGTCACACAGGTTGCACTTGTGGATGGTCTCCGTGCTGCTGGGTCTGTGACGGTTCTTCCTGCGGGTCCTTTTTTCATCTGCTGCAGCAGTCTGTCTTCACCCAGCCTTACAAAAAACAGCTTGCGGACTTCTGTGCTTCAGTTGGCTCGCTGCATTCACAGCGTTGGTAGGCGGGTCCTTCTTGCTAGGTTTTCAGTCATTGGTTCTTCAAGGTTTCAGAAACACAATTCAAGGCTGTTATTAGTCGAATGAGAGGTCAATCAGATGAACTAATCTGTTCGCGGCTGTGTCTGCAGTGGAAGAACGGAAATGCAGCTTTTATTTTCAGTGCGCGCTTGGACGCAGCACCATCGTGCATCCTAGAGCGCACGAGAGCGCCCTCGTGCGCTCTGGGACGCAGAGACGTGCCCGTCCGTGGTACACCGGAGTGCAAGAGGTTAATGTAGCGCTTTGTCTATATGACCTTCTTCCAGTCACGCTACCTAAACAAAACGCAGATTTGTTTAACAGTGCAATGTCAGAGCAGCATAGTGATGTGCAGGCAAAGATAATTTAAAAAAAAAAAAAAATGACAAAAGTATCTCAATTCTGGAATCATTTCAAGCTCACATTGAAGGAAAACATTATGCAGTGTGTACATGGTAAAGCTGAGCGGCGAGCTAGCATGCTACAACGTTGGATGTTACAGTGTCTCAGCAGAAAGCATCCCACATCATGCACAGCCAGCGCACCCAAGACAAGGTACGTGATTGAGATTTAAAATTAAGATGAATCGAATGTAGTCATCTATGCTAATTATGCTTATCTGACCAAAGAACATATAGCAACCGCCGTTAGCATCTGGATGCTAACGGATGCTTACAGCATCTGCTAGTGGATGCTAACAGATGCTAACTGCTAGCAAAAGGAACTTTATGGTGCAACATACCGTTTAAAGTTACGTTCTATGCAATAAACATTGCAATAAATGTGTACCTGTGTTATTGAGTGTTTGGTACAATTACTACTGCTCATTAGGAAAGAAAGTTCTGCAAATGTTGGTCAATGCAAGTTTCTTTAAAAAATAAAACTATCAGATTACTTGAGTAATCTTTGATTAGATGGGTGATTACCCGAGCCGTAAAATAGTTGTTAGCTGCAGCCCTAATATTGATTAGACAATACATTTTATCCCAGCCTGTTTTTTTTTAACTATCAAACTGATCCAAGTTTATTATTAATTGAAGACTTTATTGAACACTTTATGAAGTGTTCCATTCCAGCCAGTGTGAGAAAGTTGCCAGAGATGCTATTGTGGGACAGACAGCTCTGTGTCTGACTGACCACGGCTGTCCAAAACAGGAAGCAGCAGAAAGACTCCAGGTCCAGTGATCAGAATTTGTCTCTGTCATTGTCTGATGTTCAGATTCTCAGTGTGTCCAATAGAGCTAAATATTATTCTCTCAATCTCTTGCTAAATATAATCTGTAGTTGCATTTATATTCTGATGTGAGAAGTTGACATCTCAACTCTGGATAAATGTGGAAAATTAGAAATAATACTCTGTCATCAGAACTTTTCTGTCCTGTTTTTCATTAACAGAACACCAATCAACAGACCACAGGACACATGAAGGACTTGTGGTACCAGGACGGCCAGCCTGAGCGTTGTAAAGTCTGACCTACCTGCTCAACAGTGACCAAAACATCAGACTTTGCTGGAAATACAGACTAAGGGATTTAATTTGAGAACTAAGACAACATAGCAGTCTCCATTTTCAAAACACCAACTTGAACAAACTCAAACAGACTGAAACATTTATAACATTTCTTATATTAAACACAAAATTGGACAACTACAGATTTTTTTAATGGGAGGTTTGAACCCAGTGTAGTCGCCATCTTCATGGAGGAACCCCCCCGGGCTTCTGTGGATGGGCAAGGTGAAACGCCCGAACCATCATGGAAGTAGGATTGTGGGATCTGTGATCTCTTCTCTGGACCATAACCCTTCCAGTGTACCAAATACTGCACACTCCAGCCTCGACAGCGGACGTCCAGAATCTGCTGGATGGTTGAGGTGGTCTGTCCATCGATGGTCCAGGAGGGTGGAGGGGGGTCTGGAGGCATAAGGGGCTGACGGAGAGAGGTTTGATTTGTGAAACATGAAAGGTAGGAGGATGGAGGCAACTTCAGCCGGACAGTGATGTCATTGATGATGCGGGAGATTGGGAACGGACCCAGAAAGCTAGGGGAAAGCTTCCGAGAGTCCATCTTCACTAGTACCCTCTCGGCAGATAGCCAGACCTTCTGGCCCACAGAGTATTTTGGCGCCGCCACGCACTTGCGGTTGGCATACAGGTGACTCCGCTCGGACGATCACTGAAGAGCAGCCCAAGTGGACCTCCAGAGGCAGCGACAGCGGCAGGTGTGGGCCTCCACTAAAGGTACCGCGATCTCCCTCTCCATCATGGGCAGAAGCGATGGCATATACCCCATGGCAGCTTCAAAAGGTGTCAGCCCTGTAACAGAAGAGACAGCAGAGTTGAGTGCATACTCTACCCAGGTCAGGTGGGAGCTCCAGGTTGATGGGTTGCAAGATGCTACACACATCAGGGTGGCCCCTAAGGACTGGTTTGCACGCTTGGCCTGACCGTTACTCTGAGGATGGTATCCCGATGTGAGGCTGACGGAGGTGCCCAGGGATCGACAAAATGCTCTCCACACCCGAGAAGTAAACTGTGGCCCTCGATCAGAGACGGTGTCTATGGCAGGGGTCACCAACCTTTTTGAAACCAAGAGCTACTTCATGGGTATCGAGTCATGTGAAGGGCACCAGCTTGACACACTCCTCTAAAATAACAAATTGTGTGTGTGTGTGTGTGTGTGTGTATGTATATATACACACACACACACATAAATAATTATCAATAACTTACGTCAAATAGGTTCATTTTGTCGTCTTTTAATTATTTATCCTTTTTTTAAATTATTTATCCTTTTTTTTCAATCACTGAAAAAAAAGGATAAATATTAATAACTTAAGAGTGGGTAACAGACAAGATCAATATTCAACACTTTATTTTTATTAATCTCAGCAATTGTCCAGATGATCACTTCTACATTTCATTAAAAAAATGTCCAGTTTTCACCAGTCCCTTTTAACCATAAAAAACTAAACCCTTTTAATTCATGAACTATGTTGAACCATGTTTGAAAAAGTTGTGCAACATTTAAGAAAAATCAACTTTCATATTAAATAAATCTTATCACATTTTTAACTGAACAAATCTGCTGCAATTCTGCTCAAAATCTGTTACATTTAATAAACACACTTTTGTGTGTTCTTCTTCACTGGATTTATATCCATACAGTTCTTGCCAAGAATCCTGCTTGAGTAATAACCAGCACTGTCCTTTCATGAGAAGAAGCTAAACAGCACTGAGAGTGCTTATATGGGCGCAGTGGTTAGCACCGCGGCAGCAATTTACCCTCGGCTGGGGCATCGCGGGGATCGTGGGTTCGATCCCTGCCCCCGGCCAACAGTGATCTGTGTGGAGTTTGCATGTTCTCCCCGTGTTTGCGTGGGTTTCCTCCCACATGCCAAAAACATGCAGGTTCGGGAGTTAAGGGGCGCTTGCGCACGCAACGACCGGCAGCTGGTGGCTTGTCACCGGACTGCAGAACAAATCCACCTACGGGTACAAAATAAAAACAAAAAAAACCCCAAAAAGAGTGGGTAGTGAAGTGTCGCTCCACATAGTGGCGCTTCGCCGTCGCTTCGCAAATGAAACACACGCAGCTTCCTTTCACGGTAGTAAAAAAAGAACTCTTCCTCCCGCTCACTTTGAAAATGATAAATTTTCTGTCTTTTTTTTTGCCATGTTTTTGGGCCAGGAAACAGCACTGCGTTCACCATCTTCACTGGCCGCTAGCTTACTCTCCACAAGCGCGAAGGTTTTGTCATGCGCACAATACTGACCTTTGAACTAGGTCAGAGTTCACCTTAACTTTACGTGTAATAAACATATTTTCATTTTTTTATTTTTAAGACATTGTCATTTTAAAATCTATATAAATGCAAGTGTGATTTTAAAAAATAGCGGCAGAAAAAATTACATCTTAGACGCAGCTCACTTGCGAGTTGTGCTATTTTTAGAACAGGCCTGCAGGCGACTCATGTGGTCCTTGCGGGCGACATGGTGCCCGCGGGCACCGCGTTGGTGACCCCTGGTCTATGGGGATGCCATGTAACCGGATGATGTTAATGGACAGGAGATTGGCCGTCTTGGCAGCAGAAGGGAGACCAGGAAGAGGGACCAAGTGGATGGCCTTGGAGAAGCGGTCAGTGATCGTGAAAATTACAGTGTTACCTTGTGATGGAGGGAGACCCGAGACAAAGTCAATGGCGATATGGGACTAGGGATGGGAAGGGATGGGGAGTGGATGGAGGAGACCGGCTGGGAGTGAAGAGTCTGCTTTATTGGAGACACATGTATGACAGGCCTTAATATAGTCTTTAACGTCCTTCCTGAGGGAAGGCCACCAAAACACACGCTGAATGAGTTCCATGGTGCGGGTGATACCGGGATGACAGGCAAAAAAACTTGTGTGCCCCCACTGGATAGCATCACTGCATAGAAGGGAGGGCACATACAGTCTGTTGGTTGGGCCTCCCTCAGGAACCGGTTCCACTGACTGGGCCTACCGGACCCTCTGCTCAGTATCCCAAGTGTGGGCTCCCAGAATACAGGAAGAGGGCAGGATGGTATCTGGGAGGGGGGCAACAGCTGTGGGAGGAAAGGTGGAGAAGGAGTCGGAGGAGAACTGGTGTGAGAGAGCGTCAGGTTTCACATTATGGGACCCTGGGAGGTATGTAATAGAGAGGTTGAATCTAAGAAAAAACAGGGCCCACCGAGCCTGCCGGGCATTCAATCGTCTGGCAGATCTAAGATATTCTAAATTTTTGTGATCTGTCCAGACCATCACTGGCTGATTGGCTCCCTGCAACCAGTGCCTCCACTCTTCCATTGCCAATTTAATGGCCAGCAGTTCGCAGTCCCCTACGTCACAATTTCTCTCGGCTGGGGTCAGCTGCCGGGAGAAAAATGCGCATGGGTGGAGCTTCTGATTGGAGCCAGAACGCTGTGAGAGCACAGCGCCCACTCCCGAGACAGAAGCATCCACCTCGACCACGAACTGGGCTTGGGGGTCAACCTGCATCAAAATGTGTGCGGTGGTCTGTGGTGGACCACTCCCAGTTACACGGGGTGAGACTGGACGTCCTGGCAGATAAGTACATCTGTCGCAAGGTCTGTGATGGACTTTTGCCAGTCAGTGCATCGTGACATGCACTACACAAAGAGCAGAGATAAACAAACCTATCATCTGGTCAGTCACTGCAACAGATACTGGAGTCAGTTTGTTTTGGCCTGTCCTTGCCACTGATAATACCTCTGTCTGCCAAGAATGTGCCGCTAGTCCAGCAAAAGCTAGCGGTACTCAAATACTTTGCAAGCAGTTTCATGAAATGGTCAGTCAGAAAACAACTCATGCCGGCTCGGACCTCACCCAGGTTAACAAGGTCAGGAGTTCCTGGCAGCAGAGGGTGAAGGACAGAGCTGCGTGGAGGAATCTGATCAGACCTAAATGAAACAGTCATTGTCGCCTCCAACAGACTGCTATGATGATGATGATAACAGTATGTACATGCATACAGTCGTGAAAAAATTAGGACACCCTGTATAAGCCTGTGTTTTTCAACATATTTGGACATATGGATATTTAATATCAGTGTTAAAATACTGGGAGATTAATGTAATACAACTAAACAGTTAAAAATCAGTTGGACTTTTTTCACATTTTCTGTAAAATGTAATTCTAAACAAATAGTGAGGAATAAATTAAGACACCCTCCATCTTTTTTAGGGCACCCCCACATTCATTCCCACTTAAAATGGCTAAAATAAATGTTAAAAATGCAAATAAAAACAAAGACATAGATATGTGAACATTTCTTAATAAAGAATTGAATATTTAATGGAGTATACTAATTTTTTCACATGACTGTATATCCAGTAAATCCATGTATTTCTCCATATAACCTTGTGACTGCATTATTTTAATTGCTTTTAATCCTAAATCAAGTTTGTTTTGGCTTAGAAATGCATGATAATTGTTAAATATATCTTATCATACCTAACTCGGTACTGTTTACCTGTTGAAATATATATTTTATGGCTTCATAACTACAATATGGCACCTGGTGATAAATTTTTGGCAGCTGGTCACTTTTTGCCACGACACCACCACAGGCTGGAGTGCTGCTGTAGCAGCTACATCCCATGACGTCTCAACAGTCTCTCTGTGATTTTCACACAGATCAGAGCAGTTTGTTGCACAGGAAGCTAAACGTTTCTCCTGACATTCTGAAGCTCTACAACCACTGTGCGTTCGTGAAGCTGATGTCGATCCAAGATGGCGCCCACAGTGGTCGCCATGGTGCTTCGCTGCGCTTTTTTTTGTTTGTTTTTGTTTGTCAATTGTGTGTCTGCCTGCTCTTACACCCGTGAAGAGCTACTAAATATCAGGACTTTCACTCCCACGGACCTACTCCCAGTTTTTTTGGCTCCTGCCGCCGATCTGGTTCACTTTTTAGTCCAAAAAGTGAGACGGCGAAAGAGAGGAAGACGAGCGGGCGCCCTGGTGCGGCTTCGCAGGAGAGGCACGCACACGGCTTTGCCTGGGATCTTTCTGTCCAACGTCAACTCACTTTATAACAAGGTAGATGAACTGAGACTGCTGATGCGATTTAAGGACCTCTCCACCTCGTGTGCCCTCTGCTTCACTGAGACCTGGCTCAAGGAAAAGACACCGGACAGTGCGCTCCTCCTCGAGGGATTTCAGCTGTTTCGTGCGGACCGCGACACGGGGCTTTCTGGCAAGACCACAGGCGGAGGAGTCTGCTTCTACATCAACAGCAGCTGGTGCTCCG
Source organism: Pholidichthys leucotaenia (assembly GCA_020510985.1). Classification (NCBI taxonomy): domain Eukaryota; kingdom Metazoa; phylum Chordata; class Actinopteri; order Cichliformes; family Pholidichthyidae; genus Pholidichthys; species Pholidichthys leucotaenia. The sequence continues at coordinate 202,776,439 of CM035838.1, read as the reverse complement.
ATGTAACTGTGATCTCCCAACACTGTTCTCCCGCTCTGGAATATTTATTCATCAACTGCAAGCCATTTTATTCCCCGCGTGAGTTTGCTTCATTCATCCTGGCCGCTGTTTACGTCCCGCCCGACGTGGATGTGCGCGAGGCTCAGCGCGCGCGTGGGGATCACATTCAGCAAGTGGAGCGGACTTTCCCGGACTCTCTGGTTATCGTGGTTGGCGACTTTAACCAGAGCAACCTGAGCCACGAACTCCCCCGGTACAAACAGTTTATTAAATGCCCCACCAGAGGAGAGAACACGCTGGATCACTGTTACACTACAGTTAAGGACGCGTATCGCGCTGTTCCCCGCGCTGCGCTCGGACTATCTGATCACGTAATGGTCCACCTGATCCCCACATACAGCCAGACACTGAAGCTCACAAAACCTGTTGTGAGCACTACGAGGAAATGGACCAGTGAAGCTGTGGAGGAGCTGCGCACGTGCTTGGAAATAACTGACTGGGACATGTTTAAAAGTGCTACGTATGATCTGGATGAGTACACAGACACTGTGACCTCATATATCCACTTTTGTGAGGAGAGCATTCTTCCATCGCGCACCAGGGTGAGTTACTCCAATGAGAAGCCCTGGTTCACAGCTAAGCTCAGACAGATCAGGAAGGAGAAGGAAGCAGCGTTGAAAAGTGGAGACAGGGACTGCTACAGGGAGGTCAAATACCGGTTTAGCAGAGAGCTGAGGAGAGCTAAATCTGTGTATTCTGAGAGACTCCAGCAACAGTTCACTGCTAACGACTCTGCTTCTGTGTGGAGAGGACTGAGGCAAATCACCAACTATCGGCCTCAGGCTTCTAAGGGACAGGATGACAAAGCCCTTTGTCAAAGACTGTCCCAACACTATGCCCGTTTTGACACCTCGTCAGCTGTGTCCAACTCCCCCCCCTCCCCCCAGCGCCACTGCCTCCATGGTCCCCATTTCATCAAAGGCGGCCCCCCCTCCTCCCCCCCTGCCCTTGCCATCAGTGAGCAGGACGTGCACAGACAGTTCTCCAGACTGAATCCGCGCAAGGCCCCTGGTCCGGACAGCGTGTCTCCCTCCACCCTGAGACACTGTGCGGAGGAGCTGACTCCTGTCTTCACAGACATTTTTAACACCTCCCTGAAGTCATGCCACGTGCCGGCCTGCCTCAAAACCTCTACCATCGTCCCTGTCCCCAAGAAGCCACAGATCACTGGACTTGACGACTACAGACCTGTAGCGCTCACCTCTGTAGTCATGAAGTCCTTTGAGCGCCTGGTCCTGCCCCACCTCAAGACCATCACCACTCCCCTCCTGGACCCGCTGCAGTTCGCCTACAGAGCCAACAGGTCTGTGGACGACGCAGTCAACCTGGCCCTCCATTCCATCCTGCAGCACCTGGACTCCCCAGGAACCTACGTCAGGATCCTGTTTGTGGACTTCAGCTCTGCATTCAGTACCATCCGCCCCGCTCTGCTCCAGGACAAGCTGTCCCTGCTCAACGTGCCTGACTCCCTCTGCAGGTGGATCACCGACTTCCTGATGGACCGGAGGCAGCATGTGCGGCTGGGAAAGACTGTCTCAGACTCTGTTAGCATCAGCACCGGATCACCCCAGGGCTGTGTACTTTCCCCCCTGCTCTTCTCCCTGTACACCAACTCCTGCACCTCCAGCCACCAGTCTGTCAAGCTGATCAAGTTTGCGGACGACACCACCCTCATCGGGCTCATCTCCAACGGCGACGAGTCCGTCTACAGGAGAGAGGTGGCCCAGCTGGCGTCCTGGTGCAGCCACAACAACCTGCAGCTGAACGCTCTGAAGACAGTGGAGATGATCGTGGACTTCAGAAAAGTCACAGCCCCTCTGCCCCACCTTACCCTCACAGACTCTCCCATCACCACTGCGGATTCCTTCCGCTTCCTGGGCACCACCATCACCCGGGACCTCAAGTGGGAGCCGACCATCAGCTCCCTCATCAAAAAGGCCCAGCAGAGGATGTTCTTCCTGCGGCAGCTGAGGAAGCTCAAGCTACCCACCAAGATGTTGGTGCAGTTCTACACGGCCATCATCGAGTCCATCCTCACCACCTCCATCACCGTGTGGTACGCAGGAGCCACCACCAGGGACAGACTAAGACTGCAGCGTGTTGTGCGCGCTGCTGAGAAGGTGATCGGCTGCAAGCTCCCATCCCTCCAGGACCTGTACATCTCCAGGACCCGGAGGCGTGCAGGTCGGATCATAGCCGACCCTTCCCACCCTGGACACGCACTGTTTGCCCCTTCCCCTCAGGCAGAAGACTTCGGTCCATTCAGACTAAAACCTCCCGCTACATGAACAGCTTCTTCCCCTCTGCCATCAGACTGTTGAACACTAAGTGACTTATTGACTCTCGTGCACTATGTACAGCAGCTCAACCAGACTCATGACAATTATCACTGTTTTCTTTTTGCACTACCGACTGCACTATGTGGAACTCCACAATATCTGTTGCTTGTTAATATATTTAAAAATTGCATAGATTAGTATTACTTATTCATATTCTACCTTTTATTGCATGCATAGTTTTTTATCTTTAGTGCTACTCCATGTTTAATGTTGCAGCATTGCACCGAGACAAATTCCTATTTTGTGTACTACATGAACAATGGCAATAAATCTCATTCTGATTCTAATTCTGAGCTGGGGTGACATCCCACCACTGGGAGGCTCGGTTGAACACCCCTTCTTCTTCCAGCTATCAGAGAGAGCAGACGCATTTCTTCTCCTCTCCCTTCTCCTCCTCCCTTTACTGATCCCAGCTTGCTGTGTCCTGTCTGTGTCTCGCTCTTCTTCTGCTGCATCTCGACCCAAACGGAAATTATGGAATTGGTGAGCTGGGCTTTAATGCTATTGACACCACTTTTTAACAGAAAATCGAGCCAGGGGGAGACCAAGTGGAGAGACTCATGGAACAATTGGGACTCATGTGTCTGCGTGATTCGATCTGTTTTGGCTTCATGATCACAGGATTTCTGCTGTTTGGCTCTGGAGTTTTCCTGGTGTATCGAAAATTAAAGAAGTTGGAAGAGCTAATCAAAAAGCGGACCCGGCGTAGCTCCTTCAAACAATTCGACCAGCTGGGGAGAGCACTGATAGCGGCAAATGACTAACATGGAATTTACCATCTGGCATGCACTGAAGAGAGATGGACTCTGTGGACATGTTTATCTATGTTTGGAAAGTGGGTAACATCTTGGAGTCGCTGGGTGCTCTCCAGGAAAGGATTTTAAAGCCTGGAAATGTATATGGAAATGTACATGCAAATTGTGATGCACAGAATCACATGAGAGGTGAAATTTCTATGCTGTAAGTGAACTGTGCCTATCAGGCCTTGATTCGGCGCCCTTGAGAATCCTTCCTCCAGGAGAAAAGATAAGGCAGAAGGGAGTTTTGGCTTGGCTCCTTAACCCAAACAATTGCTGATGTGCAACAATCTGAACTCTCCAAGGACAGCCATGTGACTAACATGGAATTTTACCATCTGGCATGAACTGAAGAGAGATGAACTCTGTTTTGGACATGTTATCTATGTTTTGGGACACTAAGGACATAACATCTAGCCGTTGCCTAAGAGACGATTTTTGTTGTCCATCAGTAACTGATATTTCACACACTGCACTCACACTGATATCTCATGACTGACATACACACACTGGTCTCTCTCTTGCTCTTGCTTTGTTAATGTGTGATCTGTATTGTCTGCTAAGTGTGCTAAGAGGGTTTTTTTTCTATGTGATCACAATCTTGCTCACTCGAGCTATATTTTGATAACTATGTTTTTTCTCTCTGCCCAATGTGTCACCCCCTTCCCCCTCCCCCTCTTTACCCCCCACTGAATGAGGCGCCTGTATGGCTGCCGCGTCATTAGGGAGCGCTTAACAATGAGCGCACCTTAGTGATAAGTAAAATTCCTTTATGTGTAAGCATATTTGGCAATAAAGTTGATTCTGATTCTGATGGTTTGAAGTGATAATTTTGTCACAAGAGAGCCATCTGAAACATACACACAGCATACATATTTTAGTACCTAATAGCAATAACTTGCCACCAGTACAATGTAGTACGGGGGACTTATTAATGACTGTAGCAAACTAGCATGAGCAATCATTAGCTTACCTTCACATGTGATTTAGTTCATATCCTCACGTCTTCGGCTTTATACTGCTCCATGGCTTCCTAAACTTTCCATGACTTTTCCAGAGTGTTTCGTCTCGCTGCCTGTAGCCGCCTTCTGGCTCTCCTTTTTTGCCTTTACTCTGACAAAAAGCCATATAGAGCAAGCAGCATCACCTCGACATCCTCTATCTTGTGTTTTGCTTGTGTCACATATAAATGACATCACGGGAGTGTCGGGCCACCTCTCTGTAAAGAGCCTACCTACTTTGAGGTGGTACTCAGTTGTAATGGAAAACCAGCCACACCATGTTGAGTTGAGTCAGGCTGAGTAGGTATTAGTGGAAAAGGAGCTTTAGAATCACCACTTAACCTAACATGTATGTCTTTGGATTGTGGGAGGAAACTGGAGCACCTGGAGTAAACCCACAGCAACAGGAAGAACATGCCAACTCCACACAGAAAGGCTCTACCCCTGCCAGCCTGAGGATTTGAGCTTGAGACCTTCTAGCTGTTAAGCAGCAGTGCTAACCACCGTACCGCTGTGCTGGCCACCAAGCAGCACCTGGACAGCATCTTTTACAATGTATTTATATTTTCATTGAATTTCCACTTTTCTGTGACATACAGTGGTTGTCCAATAAAGAGTCTGTGGTATTTTTTAATAAAGCTTATGGAACGTCACATTTATTTCCAGATATTGTCAATATTTCCTATTGATCTTGTATTGATAATGTAAAATGATGTGACCATGGGACACGTCTTTGCTGTGGCTGTTGGAAGAAATAAGCTAGTCACTGCATCGGCAAGGTTTTCCTAGCTTGTTAAATGTGGTGACTTCTTTTAATGGGTGTTGTGTAGTTGTAGCCTGCTATCACCTCCTTGGAGATCTCCGCTCTCCCCTTCAGAAAAGACAAACTGGGTGTACAGTGGGCCTCAGTGTTACAGACTGCACCACCACCTTTGACATTTCAAGAATTTCATCAGTCTAAATCACAGTACTTCTACATCCTTGAAGACCTTTAAATTCAACAGTTAAAGGACTACCAGCATCTTTTTGTTGTTGTGATAAAATAAATAACTTCTTCATCTTCATGCCGTATCTATATCCAGTATATGTGCAGTGACTACTGAGTAAACACACTGTAGATAAAGGGGAAAAGGACAAATCCACAGAGGTCTCAGTTAGTGGTCTGGATTTGCAGCTATTGGATGTTCTGAGATTTTTTTGTGGATCTTGTACTACTTAGCTAGTTTATCGTTTATGTAAAGTTCTACTTTGTTTTTCAATATATTAGATGTAAATGACAGACATTCCAAATAAATATTTTATTTAACTTCCACTGCTTTCACCTTGATCTCCGGGGGCCATGGTCTGTTTGTTGATGTTCAGGGTAGTCTGGAAAGAATAGGGGTTCAGGTTCAGACGGGTTCCAGGCCTGGATGAAGAATCATCCACCGTGGATCTTCAGGCAGCTCTCCACAGCTATCCTGAACCTGTTCAAGTGTTTGTTTGAAGACATTTTAGTCTTCCACATCTACTGTAGTAGTTATGTAATCATATGGGTCCATCTCAATAAATTAGAATGTCATCAAAAAATTGATTTAGTTCAATAATTCATTTCAAAAAGTGAAACTCTATATATAGATTCATTACACACAGTGATATATTTCAAGTGTTTATTTCTTTTAATTTTGATGATTATGGCTTATAGCCCATGAAAACCCCAAATTCAGTTTCTCAAAAAATTAGAATATTACATAAAATTAATTAAAAAAGTAATTTTTAATGGAAATGTTGGCCGATTGACAAGTATGTCTGTGTAAATACTCAATACTTGGTCAGGGCTCCATTAGCATAATTACTGCATCAATGCAGCGTGGCATGGAGGTGATTAGCCTGTAGCACTGCTGAGGTGTTATGAAGGTCCAGTTTGCTTTGATAGTGACCTTCAGCTCATCTGCATTGTTGGGTCTGGTGTGTCTCATCTTTCTCTATGGGGTTTAGTTCAGGAGAGTTTGCTGGCCAATCAAGCACAGTGATACCATGGTCATTAAACCTGGTATTTGTACTTTTGGCAGTGTAGTGGGGGGGTGCCATGTCCTGCTGGAAAATGAAATCGGCATCTCCATAAAGCTTGTCAGCAGAGGGAAGCATGAAGTGCTCTAAAATTTCCTGTTCAATGGCTGCACTGACATTGGACTTGATTAAACACAGTGGAAAAACACCAGCAGATGCCATGACTCCACATATCATCAGTGACTGTGGAAACTTCACACTGGACCTCAAGCAACTTGGATTCCGTGCCTGGTCACTCTTCCTCCAGACTCTGGGACCTTGATTTCCAAGTGACAGGACTTGGCACCTGATTTGGGAAGCCATGTCATCTGCTGGTGTTAGTCCACTGTGTTTTATCAAGTCCAAAGCCAATGCAGCTGTCTACCAGGACATTTTGGAGCACTTCATGCTTCCCTCTGCTGACAAGCTTTATGGAGATGCTGATTTCATTCGCCCTAAGATGCTGGAATAGGCTCCAGCCCCCCCGCGACCCAAAAAGGATTAAGCGGAAGAAGATGGATGGATGGACTTGGCACCTGCCCACACTGCTGCCAAAAGTACCAAAGCCTGGTTTAATGACCATGGTATCACCATATGGAGATGAGACACCAGACCTAACGATGCAGATGAGCTGAAGGCCTCTATCAAAGCAACATGGACCTTCATAACACTTCAGCAGTAACACAGGCTGATCACCTCCATGCCACGCCACAGTGATGCAGTATTAATTCTTGCTAAAGGAGCCCTGACCAAGTATTGAGTGTGTGCATGGAAATACTTTGTCAGCCAACATTTCTATTCAAAAAATAATTTTTTAAAAATTGATCTTGTGGAAGATGTGAAAATGACGAGGCAACGTTCCTTCTCAGAGTCAGCTTTATTCACATCTCCATCATTTCAAAGCAGAAAAAAGAGAGAATGAAACAGTAACTCTTGTCCTTAAATATCAGGGACTTCACACCTCATAGATCACATGTCCCACAGACCACCTGGCATAATAAAGACAGTCACAATGCATTTCCCTCCATGATATCACTTCCACTGTCTCCCACGCATCCTTTAATCGACCCCCCCACAGTCTCCAGCCTTGCATAACAAGGCTAAGCTTCCTGCCTTTGTTCTGACCTAAAATGCGAGTCACAGAACCGGTCCAACAGGTCCATTGAGTGTTCACCACACAAGCCCCCCCAGCATTTTAGAAAAACAGAACAACAAGAAAATAACCACATGCATGCCGTGATAGCATCAATACACATCAGTCCACATGCTGGATAGGCTTCAGCCTTCTGCCGAATCTGCTGTAGCTGGGGTTCACCGTCTCTGCAGCGCTGTCCCGCTGGGGATTTGCCGTCTGGGGGCGGAAACCCTTTGTCAGTCTCTGCGGGTGTTCTGGGGAAACATTACTGTGTGAAACCCTCCGTGGTGGTCTACCTCGCCACGGGGCCTTTGCCAACAGCACTTCCTCCTCTGCCACCACAAAAGCGGGTTTAAGTCTGTCTATGCCAATTTTCTCTTTCCTACCCCCCAAATCTAGCAAAAACTGCTTGTCCCCTGTTTCTAGCACTCTGAATGGTCCGTCATAAGGCGGTCGCAGCGGGGTTCGATGCGCATCATGTCTGACAAAAACAAACTCTGGGTTCTTCAAAGTTTTAGGCACAAAAACGCGCGGAAAACTGTGGTGCACGGGGCCGGGCAGCGTGCTTGATTCTGTGTTACTCCGCAACAGCTGAGACGGGGAGGCGTTTGGCGCAGGGTTATCTGGTAGAAACTCCCCAGGCAGCCGGAGTGGCTGCGCAAACACGAGCTCCGCTGTGGAGGCTTCTAGATCCTCTTTAGGTGCAGAACGCAACCCCAATAACACCCATGGTAACTTGTCAACCCAATTTGTATCCGTCAGTGCCGCTCTTGAGAGCCGCTTTCAATGACCTATGAAAACGTTCGTATAACCCGTTAGCCTGCGGATTGTACGCGGTTGTGCGGTGAATTGTGACACCCAGGCTGCGGGCCATTGTCGACCAAAGCTCGGAAACAAATTGAGGGCCTCTGTCGGATGTAATGTCCGACGGAACGCTGAAGCGCGCCACCCAAGCTGTTAAAAACGCACGCGCCACTTCCTCGGCCGTGGTTGATGCCAGCGGGACCACTTCAGGCCAGCGCGTGGTGCGGTCCACCATTGTCAGAAGATGTGTGCACCCCTGTGACAGCGGGAGGGGTCCAGCGAGGTCCACATGAACGTGATCGAACCTCTTGGCCGGAATGTGAAACGGTTCCAAAGGAGCTCTTGTTTGCCTGTGTACTTTGGCTCGTTGACACGCCGTGCAGGCTGCTGCCCACCCTTTGACCTGTTTGCGGAGGCTCGGCCAAACAAATTTCTCTCCCACCATTTTGACCGACGCGCTCACTCCAGGGTGCGCCAAAGAATGAACCGAGTCAAAAACGCAGCGGCACCACGCAGCCCGTACTACTGGACGCGGCCGTCCAGTGGAGACATCGCAGATTAGGGGGGGCATACCGTCTTGCAGCACCCTGCTCTCCAGCCTTAACCCTGTTGGTCCAGACTGGAGCGCGCGCACGTCGGCGTCATTAACCTGCTCTGCGGCCATGGCTGCATAATCTAACCCTACGCTGACTGGGGCCGCCACAGCGCGCGAGAGGCAATCTGCCACTACATTGAGTTTGCCCGCCACATGCTGAATATCAGTGGTAAACTCTGATATCGTGGCCAGCTGTCTCTGCTGCCGGCCTGACCACGGTTCTGAGACCTTGGCCATCGCGAATGTTAGCGGTTTGTGATCAACGAACACGGTGAAAGCGCGTCCTTCCAGCCAGAACTGAAAGTGGCGGATGGCCAAATGGAGAGCGAGCAGCTCCCTGTTGAACGCGCTGTATTTACGTTCGCTATCGCGCAAGGTCCTGCTGAAAAAGGCGAGGGGCTGCCAAACCCCAGCTACGTGTTGCTCCACGACCACCCCTATGGCCACATCTGACACGTCAGTGGTGAGCGCTGTGCGGGCCGTTGGGTCTGGGTGTGCCAACAACGCAGCCTTTGCCAAGGCTGCTTTCACCTTCGAGAACGCTTGGTCCCGCTCCGGGGACCACTCAGTCTTATCCGCGGGTTTCTTTTTTTTGAGCGCAGCATACAGCGGCTGCATGAGCTGCGCCGCGTGGGGGAGAAAACGGTTATAAAAATTCACCATTCCCAAAAACTCCTGCAACGCCCTGACTGTCTGCGGCCGGGGAAAATCTGCCACAGCGCGCACTTTGTCAGGCAGCGGGACTGCTCCTTCGGGGGAGACACGGTGTCCTAAAAAATCGATCTGCGCCACCCCGAACTGACACTTCGCTGGGTTGATTATTAACCCGTGATCTCCCAACCTTCGGAAAACTGTGGCCAGGTGTTTTTCATGTTCGTCTTCGGACGCGCTGGCTACTAAAATATCGTCCAGGTAGACGAACACGAAAGGGAGATCGCGAAGCACCGCGTCCATCATGCGTTGGAACGTCTGAGCAGCCCCTTTAAGTCTGAATGGCATGTGTAAAAACTCAAATAAACCAAACGGAGTTATTACCGCTGTTTTGGGTATGTCCTCAGCGTGCACTGGGACTTGGTGGTAACCGTGGACCAAGTCTATTTTAGAAAAAATGCGCGCCCCTGCCAAATGAACTGAGAAATCTTGGATATGTGGGATTGGGTAGCGGTCGTGCGCTGTAGTGTTGTTTATCCTGCGAAAATCCCCGCAAGGGCGCCATGATCCGTCAGCTTTCGGGACCATATGTAGGGGGGAAGCCCACGGACTGTTTGAACGTCGGATAATGCCCAACCTCTCCAGGTTGGCGAACTTCTCGCGCGCTATGGCTAGTTTAACTGCATCCAAGCGCCGAGCTTTTGCAAAAACGGGCGGTCCGGTAGTGGTAATAAAATGCTCCACCCCGTGCTTAGTGACTGTTGCCGAAAATGTGGGGGCCGTGAATGCTGGGAACTGAGTGAGCAGTGTGTGGAACTTACCGCCTGCTGTTGTGACGTTGGCTTGTGCTGTAGGCGGGGCCACTCGCGCTGCACAGGGGACAGAATCAAAAGAAAGTGCATTAACCAGGCGCCTGTTAGCGAGATCAACCAACAACCCATGTGAGCACAAAAAATCAGCCCCCAGCATATTGAAATTTACTGTTGCTACAACAAAAGTCCACTCATATGCACAGCCGTGTAGAGACAGAAGCAGAGTCTTCTCACCAAAGGTCTTAATCTCCGAGCCGTTCGCCGCTGTCACCAGGGGACCTCCGGAACCCGCCAGTCTGTCCGCGTAGGAAGGAGTGATGAAACTCAACTGGGAACCTGTGTCGATGAGGAACTGCCTCCCGGAGCGTGCGTCCGACAAGTAGAGTAGCTTGTTCTCTTCCCCAAGGGCCGCGGCTGCTACCGACCCCCGGTCTTGGCGTTTCCCGAATGCCCGAACTGGCTCGGCGGTACACACTTGCGGGCCCTCTCTGCGAAGCGGCGATGGTAGAAACAAAAGACGTCCGGTCCACGCTCCCTGGCCCTTGCCGCCGCCGTCGTCGGTGAGTCTGACACCGCTGTCTCTGGCCTCCTGTCGTCTACGGTCGTCGCGCCGAGTTCCGCTGCAGCGGCCGTGGCTGCGCGCCGCTTGGTGACGTTGACAATCCGCTGCGCCTCTCGGCCCAGCGCGCAGTAGTCCCGTAGGGCCAACAGTGGCGAACTGGCCAGAGCCGCTCTCGCTGCTGACGGTAGAGTCCTGAGGAAGAGGTGGGTGAAAATGAAGTGATCATCGTCAGAGTCTTTCACCCTCAACTGCTTCTCCATCAGGCTTGCGGGCATGTCGTTTTCCCCCTCCGTCAGCGCCAGGAGCCTCTCTGCTCGCTCCTCCGCCGAGGGGGTGAATTGCTGGATGAGTGCAGCCTTCAACGCGCCGTATTTGTCGCTCTCCGGCGGCTGGTCGATCAGGCTCTCCACATGCTGGGCCGTGTTGTTGTCCAGCTTTGCGACTACGTGGTAGAATTTCGTGACATCTACCGATATCCCCCGGAGGTTGAACTGCGCTTCAACTGCGTTGAACCAGGAGCGCGGATTGTTCTGCCAGAAGTCTGGTAGCTGTACTGTAGCGGCATTTGCTTGGCTGGGGGCTCCTGACGCGGCTGGCCCGGGGGAATTTCTTTCTTCCATGATACGTCTCGGGGTCACCAGTGTGGAAGATGTGAAAATGATGAGGCAGCGTTCTTTCTCAGAGTCAGCTTTAGATAGATAGTTTATTTCGAACACAAAAATATAACAAATACAAGCAAATGGCAAATGCAATAAAGTAACATTATACACTGTTCGAAAGGGAGAAGGAAGAAGTGAACACTTATTAATTCCATCTCCTCTTTTCCATAGATACACCCATGTGAATTTTATACAAATTACCACCTTTAAGACCCCAAGTAAACAGTTTACTGTATTTTTTACAAATCAACATTAACACCCATCCATTCTAAAATACAGTGATGTCCATACATCAAAACCAGCCTCAGACAACACAGATATACACAGTGCTGTCCCACCCACCATTCCATAGTGTCCCATAATATCCCAGAGTGAACATAATGAATCGTACATATAACCACTACCCTTCTAACATATACCCTTTCAGCAAATGGTGCTTCTACCTCTTTTTGAATTGATTTCTGTTTGTACATAGTTTCAGTTCCGGCTCTAGACTGTTCCACAGATCCACCCCACAGACCGATATGCACATACTTTTCTTGGTTGTACGTATCTTGGGTTTTGTAAAGTTTAAGTCTCCCCTCATTAGTTGGTAGTTGATTATTAATTGCCCTGTACATTACTTGTGCTGTCTTAAATTTAACTAAATCGATGAACTTTATGACGTGACTTTAAGAACAACGAATTGGTATGGTCTCTATATCCTGCATTGTTTATTATCCTTATAGCTCTTTTTTGTAATGTGCATATTGACTGTAGGTTGGTCTTGTAGGTGTTTCCCCAGACTTCTACACAGTAGTCTGGGGAAAAGTAGTCATCTTTATTCACATCTCCATCATTTCAAAGCAGAAAAAAGAGAGCATGAAACAGTAACTCTCGTCCTTAAATATCAGGGACTTCACACCTCATAGATCACATGTCCCACAGACCACCTTGCATAATAAAGACAGTCACAATGCATTTCCCTCCATGATATCACTTCCACTGTCTCCCACGCATCCTTTAATCGACCCCCCACAGTCTCCAGCCTTGCATAACAAGGCTAAGCTTCCTGCCTTTGTTCTGACCTAAAATGCGAGTCACAGAACCAGTCCAACAGGTCCATTGAGTGTTCACCACAATCTTATGTAATATTCTAATTTTTTGAGAAACTAATTTTCGGGTTTTCATGAGCTGCAAGCCATAACCATCAAAATTAAAAGAAATATACCACTCTGTCTGAAATGAATCTATATAAAATGAGTTTCATTTTATGAATTGAATTACTGCAATAAATCAACTTTTTGATGATATTCTAATTTAGTGAGATGCACCTGTACATCACTGTTTTCTTAATGTATTAACCTTCTCCTGTTCCTGTACAAATCATTTAATTAGTGGAACTATAGAATCATTTGAATTTTCAGAGGTGAGAATAAAGTTACATTTACTCAAGTTGTGGAAGAAGGAAGCAGACGAGGCAGCGAGCTGGGCGACACATGAACTTTATTCCTCTTCCAACATCAAGTGCAGAACATCTCTAACTGGGTCTTTGGGCACCTCCTTTTTATAACCTTTATTTCTCCCCCATGAGACCCAGGGAGTCAAATACAATACTGTCAGTGCATAAAAACGTGTGGCACATGAACATCATAATCTCTCTCTTGCGCCTCCTGAACTCCCTGGGAGGTGGATAGTCCTTTCTGCTACATCTGAGAACCCCCAGTGTCACTTCATCCTTCAGTCCTTTGTTTCATCTGCACCCGACTCTGGCTGGAGAACCCCCACACAGTGCCACCACAAAGTAACTTTTTCAGAATAAACTTCAAGTACTTGTACTGCAGGATACCTTGTACTCTTACTTGAGTAGCATTATGAACAAAAATTTGTATTTTTACTGAAAGATATTTGGTTTACTCCTATTTTCACTGATTATGAAAAATGTTTAGAAATGTCTGCACTGTAATATTTGACCTTACTATTGTAACGTGCTGCTCAACATGGCGACGTCCCACCGGGAGATTCGAACTCACACCTCCCGCTCCGGAGTCCCGCACCCTACCTGTGTCGCCAATAGGGTCAACCCACTTGGCAAGCCAAGTAGGGTGCTCATATTGAGTTCGCTACACTATTAATAACTGCATCATTAATCCTTTTACTCTGTACAATCTCTAATTGTGAACTTTTTACAGTCCATCCAGAAAGTCTTCACAGTGCTTCACTTTTTCCACATTTTATGATGTTACAGCCTTATTCCAAAATGGAATAAATTCATTTTTCCTCAAAATTCTACACACAATACCCCATAATGACACCATGAAAAAAGTTTTTTTGAGATTTTTGCAAATTTATTAAAAATAAAAAACTAAGAAATCACATGTGCATAAGTATTGAGAGCCTTTGCTCAATACTTTGTTGATGCTCCTTTGGCAGCAATTACAGCCTCAAGTCTTGTTGAATATGATGCCACCAGCTTGGCACACCTATCTTTGGGCAGTTTGGCTCATTCCTCTTTGCAGCACCTCTCAAGCTCCATCAGGTTGGATGGAAGTGTCGCTGCACAGCCATTTTCAGATCTGTCCAGAGATGTTCAATTGGATTCAAAGTCTGGGCTCTGGCAGGGCCACTCAAGGACATTGACAGAGTTATCCTGAAGCCACTCCTTTGATATCTTGGCTGTGTGCTTTGGGTTGTTGTCCTGCTGAAAGATGAACCGTCACCCCCGGTCTGAGGTCAAGAACGCTCTGGAGCAGGTTTCACTGTAGGGATGGTATTGGCCTGGTGATGAGCAGTGCCTGGTTTCCTCCAAACATGATGCCTGGCATTCATGCGAAAGAGTTCAGTCAGAGCATACTGAGGGAAAGCTCAGTCAAGTGAACTGGATTCAAGTATTTTTTACTACTAAAACGTTTCACCATTAATCCAAATTCCATGGGAATACCAAGCAGCATATGTCAATATTTTTTCACAGTGCATTGTGTTTTTAATTGTTTTATTATTCATTTTATTTTTACACTATGATTTTACAAACTTAAATAGTGCTTATTTTATTCATTTTTCAAAATTTTGCTCCTTGGTATCACCACAGAATCTGGATCAATGGTGTAACATTTCAGAAGTAATACTTCTTCTGCCACCCTCGACGCTGCTGAGCTCACTGTTCTGCACTGGAGTCATAACTGCTTGACTGAGGGTGCCAGTGAGTCTTCAGCGCTGACATCTGATAGGCTGCCATAATCATGCGACATGGCAGACCATCTGGAAAACTTGCCTGGGCTGGTTTTTCACCAGTTTTCACACATAAATTTACTACCTAAAACTCTCAGAAGTGAAAACAAATTGCACATTTTGTATTAGCACAGTGGTATTGCAATATTTAAAAAGGTATCGCCCAGCTGGTATCAAAGTATCGATACACCCATCCCTAATTGTGATCTGTAGTGAGCAAGTGGAAGAGAACCTGGAGAGGGGGAGGTAGATAGATAGATAGATAGTTTATTTCGAACACAAAAATATAACAAATACAAGCAAATGGCAAATGCAATAAAGTAACAGTATACACTGTTCGAAAGGGAGAAGGAAGAAGTGAACACTTATTAATTCCATCTCCTGTTTTCCATAGATACACCTATGTGAATTTTATACAAATTACCACCTTTAAGACCCCAAGTAAACAATTTACTGTATTTTTTACAAATCAACATTAACACCCATCCATTCTAACATACAATGATGTCCATACATCAAAACCAGCCTCAAACAACACAGATATACACAGTGCTGTCCCACCCACCATTCCATAGTGTCCCATAATATCCCAGAGTGAACATAATGAATCGTACATATAACTACTACCCTTCTAACATATACCCTTTCAGCAAATGGTGCTTATACCTCTTTTTGAATTGATTTCTGTTTGTACATAGTTTCAGTTCCGGCTCCAGACTGTTCCACAAATCCACCCCACAGACAGATATGCACATACTTTTCTTGGTAGTACATATCTTGGGTTTTGTAAAGTTTAAGTCTCCCCTCAAATTATGATCATTGTCTCTTTTTTTAAATATTTTTTGTATATTAGTTGGTAGTTGATTATTAATTGCCCTGTACATTACTTGTGCTGTCTTAAATTTAACTAAATCTATGAACTTTATGACATGTGACTTTAAGAACAACGCATTGGTATGGTCTCTATATCCTGCATTGTTTATTATCCTTATAGCTCTTTTTTGTAATGTGCATATTGACTGTAGGTTGGTCTTGTAGGTGTTTCCCCAGACTTCTACACAGTAGTTAAGATAAGGTAAAAATAGTGAATTGTACAATAGGTATGCTCTGGAGAGAAGAGGAATGAAAGTCAGAAGCGAGACAGAATACATGCGGGTGAATGAGAGGGAGGCAGGAGCAACGGTGAAGATGGAAGGAGTAGAGGAAAGTAGATGAGTTTAAATTCCTGGGGTCAACCATCCAAAGCAATAGAAAATGCACAAGAGGGGTGAAAAAGAGCATGCAGACAGGGTGGAGTGAGTGGAGACAAGTGTCAAGGGTGATTTGTGACCGAAGGGTAGCAGCAAGAGTGAAAGGGAAGATTTACAAAACAGTAGTGAGACCTGCTATGATGTATGGTTTGGAGACGGTGATGCTGAGAAAAAAGACTGGAGCTGGAGGTGGCAGAGTTGAAGATGCCAAGATTTTCATTGGGAGTGATGAGGGACAAGATTAGAAATAAATATATCAGAGGGAGAGCTCAGGTTGAGCAGTTTGGAGACAAAGTAAGAGAGGCAAGGCTGAGATGGTTTGGACATTGTGCAGAGGAGGGATAGTGAATATACTGGACAAAGGATGTTGAAGATGGAGCTGCCAGGCAGGAGGAAAAGATGAAGACTACAGAAGATTCATGGATGCAGTGAAGGAGGACATGGAGAGGGTTGGTGTTACAGAGGAAGATGAAGGGATAGGGTGAGATGGAGGCACATGCTCCACTGTGGAGACCCCTGAAGGGAGCAGCTGGAAGAAGAAGAATGTAGTCAGCTGCACTAATTATGCTTATATGACCAAAGAACATATAGTCACCACCGATGCTAACAGCTTGCAAAAGGAACTTTATGGTGTAACGTATTGTTTAAAGTTACGTTCTATGCAATAAACTGCAATTAAGGTGTACCTGTGTTATTGATTGTTTCGTACAATTACTACTGCTCTTTAGGAAAGAAAGTTCTGCAAATGTTGGTCAGTGCATGTTTCTTAAAAAAAAAGTGTCAGATTACTCAAGTAATCTTCGATGAGAGTGAGTGATTATCGGAGCCGTAAAGTAGTTGTTAGCTGCAGCTAACAGATCGAGTCTGACTCCCAAATTCAGATTGGCAGCTGGTTCCAAAGGAGAGGAACCTGATAACTGAAAGCTCTGCCTCCCATTTACTTTTGGAGATTCTAGCTATTACAAGTAATCTTGCATTTTGGTAGCATAGTTCTCTGTTAGGAGGTACTATCAGATCTTTTAAATAACAAGGAGCCTTATTATTTATAGAGCTTTGTAAGTGAGGAAAAGGATTTTAAACTTAATTCTAAACTCTGTGGGAAGCCAGTGAAGGGAGGCCAGAACCGGAGAGATTTGATCTCTCTTTCTAGTACCTGTTAAAACTCTTGCTGCAGCATTTTGGATCAGCTGAAGACGTTTTAAAGATGTTTTACGACAGCCTGATAATAAAGAATTTCAATAATCTAATCTGGAGCTAACAAAAGTGTGGATTAGTTTGTCAGCATCACTCTGAGACAAGATGCTCCTAATCTTGGCAATATTACACAAATGATAGAAGGCAGTCTTAGAAACAAGTTTAATATGTGAATTAAAGAACAGTTCTTGATCAAAAAATAACTCCAAGGTTCCTCACAGTACTATTGAGAGAGAATAACCCCATCCAAACTAAAAGTTTGATTTGGGAAGGTATTTCTAAGGTTTTTTTGGACCAACTAGAATGACTTCAGTCTTATCTGAATTTAATAGCTGGAAATTACAAGTCATCCAAACTCTGATTTCCTTAAAACAAGCCTCTAACTTGACTAATTGATTACTGTCATCTGGCTTCATTGACGAGTATAATTGTGTGTCATCTGCATAACAGTGAAAATGTATGCAGTGCTTTCTAATAATGTTGCCTAGCAGAAGCATTTATAAACTAAAAAGAATAGGGCCTAGCACAGAACCCTGTAGAACTCCGTGGTAGAGCTTTGAGTTAGAAGAAAACTCATTACTGACATGAACAAATTGAAGCCTATCAGATGAAAATGACTATCAAGGTAGAATGATCTACTCCGTTATTGTGTGGGACACATATGTATCACTTTAGGCCTCACATCTCAGATTGGAACAAAGAACTGAGTCTCCTTGGAGATAACAGGAGGATGTGAAAGTTTAGCCTTTGGTATGCAAGAGACGGCCTTGGGGGATTTCCGGGTGTGCTGAAGACTATGAAAAGGATGTTATAAGATCAAAGAGTAGATGCATTGTTACTTGTGATTGAAATGCAATGTGACTGTGAACTGGGAGAGTCCTGGTATATAAAGGACGAATGCTTCTGTGTTTTTTCTCTTTCTGCTTTGCTGATGTTGGAAGATGTGAATAAACCTGACTCGTGAGATAAACTCTGCCTCGTCATTTTCACATTTCCACAATTGTAAATTTTTATCTTTTTCCTTTTTAAATTTGTGATTTTTATAAAAAACTTAAATCAGTTTAATTAGAGGCAGCGTTGATCCGGGGAGAGGTGTACATTTAAGGTGAACTGGACTGAAACTGAGAGGACACTGTACTTCTGCCCACCTTTGTGAGGAGTCTTTAGGATTTGTTGAAGTTCTTACATATTTTGGTTCACCTGCTGATTAACTCCTAATGACCTCTGCTGTTTGTGAAAATGAGGCATTTGGTTGTGATCTGACGGTGTGTAGACATTCAGCTGCACAAGTTAAATCCACTCACACTCAGTTGTGAAAGCTGTGGTCTGAACGCCCATGTAAAACCCTGAAACATCTGTGGGCAGATGTGGTACTGATTGTTGACGCTCCACTATACGACTTCAGTTCTGAGTCACAGGTTCTCTAGAGCCTGACGAACTCCTGTGATTAATCAGTTTATCATCTCTGTCTCACAGGTAACAGGAGCTGAAGAGAGACAAAGACGCTCGGACAGAAGTGTGGTTTTTGACGCCTGAGGACCGTTGTCTTCATTCCACAGAGATTAGGATCAGAAACATCCAGACCTTCTCCGGTGTGGATGCCTGAAGACTGTTGTCTTTACTCCAGAAATCAGGATCAGAAACGTCTAGACCTTCACCGGTGTGGACATCTGAAGACTGTAGTATTTATCACCGTCACTGTCCACAGAGGAGTTAAACTTCAATGATCAGGAACATCCAGACCTTCACCGGTGTGGATGCCTGAAGATTGTTGTCTTTTCTCCACAGAGGAGTTAAACTTCAATGATCTGGAACATCCAGACCTTCACCAGTGTGGATGCCTGAAGACCGTTGTCTTTACTCCACAGAGAAGTTAACCTTTAATAGTCAGGATCAGGAATATCCACACATTCACCAGGTCGTTTCTGGACACATGGAACTAATTTTGGACCAGCGTGCATGTCTTTTCCTTGTTTCTTTCCTCGGACAACATGGACACGCTCTTTGAATCAGGTTGACTGTCTCTCACCTCGTCCCCTCCTTCCTCTCTCCTCAAAAGGAGGGTGGGGGGTTAGCGTGGCATTCCCTTCCCCTCCCTGTAGGGTAGGCTAGTCCACCTAGCCACCACAGCGGTCCTCTCTGGCATTGGCACCGTCTCTCTCTCTTGCTCTCTCTCACTCTCTCTCTTTATGAAATCCTGCCAGAGCCTCAAGGAGGAGGTTTCTGTCCCTGGCCTCGGCGGCATGTCCCAAGAGGAAGTCCGCAGGGTGCCGGTGTCCCAGTCCTACTACCACGCTTCTGACCTGGACCTGACAGGGAAGCTGTATAAGAGGGAGGTTGGCGGGAAGCCTTACTCCGTGTTGGTGGACAGTAAAATGGTAGCGAAGGCCTCTGTTGGCGATCAGAGCGTTGGGGTTGGGCAGCTGCCCGCTCAACACACCGCTCCGCAGCAGCATCAACAGTATTTCAGAGAGGGAGGCGGTGGCCAGGAAGTGGGAACGCAGGGGACCCGAGTGGGCGACGAAGGGTCCAGCGATGAGTCTGAGGACGATGACGAAGAAGAGGAAGAGGATGGTGAGGATGGTGAGGAGGGCTTCAAACGCGAGCAGATCATAGTGGAGGTCAACCTGAACAACCAGACGCTCCACGTGTCCAAGGGAGACAACAAAACTGGGATGGCGGCAGATGACTCAGAGAGAGCAGGAAGTGACGACGAAGAGGAGGAGGAGGATGATGAAGATGAGGAGGAGGAGGAGGAAGATGAGGATAGCCAGGATGAAGAAGAGGAGGAAGATGATGAAGAGGAAGATGAGGTTGGAAGTCAGAGAACGCGGTCAAAGAGAACCCGGCGGACCGCAGCTCCCAGCCAGCCGCGCAGGAAGAGTCTCAGGACGGCTCTGAGTGCCGCCACGCCGGGAATGACCACCAGGGGGCGGCGGAAGCGCCTGGAGCCTCCAGAGAGTAAGCGCAGGTCCGTCAGGTCCGCCCCCACCTCCGCTGGTAATGTAAGCGGTGCAGGGAAGGCGGAGGAGAAGGAGATGCTGGCATGCGAGAAGTGTCCCCGCATGTTCAACACGCGCTGGTACCTGGAGAAGCACATGAACGTCACGCATCGACGCATGCAGATCTGTGACAAGTGTGGCAAGAAGTTCGTGTTGGAGAGCGAGCTGGCCCTGCACCAGCAGACGGACTGTGAGAAGAACATTCAGGTAACCCCACCCACAAACCTTCACCACACCCGGGGTCGTCAGCCTGCGGCTCTGTGACCATAAACAGGACCTCTGTGGTCCAGATACAACAAAACTTTACAGAGTGAACAAAGATTGCAGGAAATCATTTATTCTGGTAAAAAAAATACAAACATGCAATAAAATCCATAATTTATGTCTGACTGAGAAAAAAAAACATTTATAATAAATAAGATAAGATAAGATAAGATAAGCCTTTATTAGTCCCACAACGGGGAAATTCCAGGATTGCAACAGCACAGGGATAGCAACACTCAGAGCAACAATCAGAAGGCAAGAAAAAAAACAAGCAAGCAAGAGCAGCTAATAAACATATGTACGTATTACTATAAAATATATATATATACACACACACACAGACACACAGTGCAGAGCATTGTAGCTGGATGGAATAAATATATGAATATATGAACACACAGTGCAGAGCATTGTAGCTAGATGGAATAAATATGTAAATATATAAACACCCACAGTACGGAGCATTGCCGCTAGGTGGAATAAATATGCAAGTATATAAACACACACAGTGCGGAGCAATGTAGCTAGATGGAATAATATGTAGATATATAAATATATAAACACCCACAGTACGGAGCATTGTAGCTAGATGGAATAAATATGCAAATATATAAACACACACAGTGCAGAGCATTGTTGCTAGATGGAATGAAACAGCATAACCGTCTACTTAGTTATCCTACATGGTATGATTATGTGCCCATACATATTCTCACCCTCCATAGCGACCGGTATGTTCCTAGTTGTATGCCGGAGAGGACCATTGTGTAAGTCTATTGCATCTTTTGCATTCAAAAAACTATTAGTTTGTTACGTCTTTTTGCTATCTCTGCGAGCAGCCCTGCTTAGGTTGTACAGTCTGACAGCCGTTGGTAGGAAGGACCTACGAAACCTCTCGGTTGTGCACCTGGGATGATGTAGTCTGCTGCTAAATGAGCTCCTCAGTGCATTCAGTATGTCCTGCATAGGGTGGAACTCGGACTCCAGCAGAGATGACAGTTTAGCCACCGTCCTTCTCTCTCCTATCTCCTCCATCGGATCAAGGCGCTGCCCCAGGACAGAGCTAGCTTTCTTAATCAGTTTGTTCAGTCTCTTCCTATCGGCTGCAGTAATGCCACTGCCCCAGCAGACCACTCCAAAAGTGATGGCTGATGCCACCACCGTGTCATAGAATGACTTCAGCAGCGCCCCTTGTACACCAAAAGACCTGAGTCTCCTCAGCAGGAACAGCCTGCGCTGTCCCTTCTTGTAGAGTGCATCAGTATTGTGTGACCAGTCTAGTTTATTGTTCAGATGAATACCCAGGTACTTATAGGATGTCACCATCTCGATGTCTGTTCCCTGTATATTTACTGGTACTGTGAGGGGCTGCCCATGCCTGCGGCAGTCCACCACCAGCTCCTTAGTTTTCCTCGCGTTGATCTGGAGGCAGTTCCGATGGCACCAGTCCACGAAGTCCTGGATAAGCCCTCTGTACTCAGCTTCATCTCCATTGGAGATGAGGCCAACGATCGCAGAGTCATCAGAGAACTTCTGTAGATGGCAGTGTGTTGTGTTGTGTGAGAAGTCCGCAGTATAAAGAGTGAACAGGAAGGGAGCCAGCACCGTTCCCTGGGGGGCCCCCGAGCTACTGATGATCGTGTCGGACACACAGTCCCGGGTTCTCACAAACTGAGGCCGGTTCGTGAGGTAGTCCAGGATCCATGATGACAGGTGCTGGTCCACCCCTGCGCGCAGCAGCTTGTCCTTCAGGATCATCGGTTGGATGGTGTTGAAAGCACTGGAGAAGTCAAAGAACATGATCCTCACCATATTCCCGGGCTTCTCCAGGTGGGACAGAGAACGGTGAAGGAGGAAGATCACCGCATCCTCCACCCCAATGCCATGCTGGTAGGCGAACTGGAGTGGATCCATCGCTGGTTCCACCAGGGGGCGGAGGTGAGCAAGGAGCAGTCTCTCCAGGGTCTTCATCAAGTGGGACGTCAAGGCCACCGGTCTGTAGCTGTTCAGGTCTTTGGGGTGGGAAGTTTTTGGTACAGGTACCACACAAGATGTTTTCCACAGCTGTGGTACCCTCCCCAGTTTCAGGCTCATGTTGAAGATATACGTCACAATCCCACACAGCTGGTCTGCACAGGACTTGAGGAGCTTTGCGCTGATGCCGTCCGGTCCCGGCGCCTTCCTCGCCTTGATCTTCCTCAGCTCCGTCCTCACCTGGGTCCTGGTCAGGGTCAGGATGGGGGGCTGTGTGTTGGGAGTGGGGGGGTGTTGGTAGAGTGGGGAGTGGGCAGCAGGACTTGATTTCTTTAGAGGCAGCAGTGGTTGTTGTGCAGTCAGGGGGGAGGGCGGTTGGTCAAATCTATTGAAAAACAGATTCAGGTTGTTCGCCCACTCCCTGCCCCCTGTGGCCTGGGGGGAGGTATTCTGGAGCCCCGAGATGGTTTTGAGGTTTCTCCAGACCCCGCTGATGTCGCTCTGTTGCAGCTTGTCCTCCATCTTCTTCCTGAAGCTGTCCTTGCCTTCTCTGATCTTTCTCCTCAGCTCCCTCTGTACGGACTTCAGCATCTCCCTGTTCCCTGACCTGAAGATCCTCTTCTTCTCTCTCAGAAGTGTTTTTATCTCAGGGTTGATCCAGGGTTTGTTGTTTGAGTGACGCCGTATGGTCTTGGTGGGAACGGATTTGTCCACACAGAAGCTGAGGTAGCCCGTGAAGGTGTGAATGAGGCCATCGATGTCCTCACCATGTGGATCGCAGAGCTGCTTCCAGGCGGTGGCTTCAAAACAGCCCTTTAGGGTGTCCATTGTCTCCTCAGACCATAACTCCACAGTGTGCATGGCCGGAGGTTGTCTGTGCACTAGGGGTTTGTACACCGGCCGGAGATGAACCAAGTTGTGATCCGATCTCCCGAGTGGGGGGAGTTGTGATGAGGTGTACGCCTCCTTAGTGTTTGCGTAGAATAAATCCAGTGTTTTATTGTCTCTAGTGTGGCATGTGACATACTGGGTGAACGTGGGTAGAATGGGAGACAGTGAAACATGGTTGAAATCGCCTGAGATGAGGAGAAGAGCATCTGGGTGTTCTGTCTGCAGCCTGCTGGTTACTGAATGGATGACGTCACGTGCTGTCCCAGCGTTCGCCGTCGGATTTGCATAAACAACAATGCAGATCACGTGTGAGTGTTCTCTCGGGAGATATGTAGGCCTCATGCTAACAGCTAGCAACTCAATGTCTTTGCTGCAGTGTCGTTGTTTAACAGTGATATGTCCCGGTCTGCACCAGTTGTTGTTAACATACATGATCACTCCACCGCCCCTAGTTTTGCCACTCTCTGGTGTTCGGTCAGCTCGTATCATGTGAAAACCCTCCAGCTCAATGTTAGCATCTGCTGCTAGTTCAGTTAGCCACGTCTCAGTAAACAAAAGGAGAGAGCACTCCCGGTAAGTGCTATCATAACGGGAGATAGCCGCTAGCTCATCTAACTTTCCCAGTATCGACCGTACATTTCCCATGACAACAGATGGAAGGGAGGGTCTGTACCTTATATTTTTTGTCCTCCGCCTTACTCCAGCCCGGCAGCCGCGGCGTTTTCGCCTCAGATCACTCGGTATGTCGAGTTTTTCCAATGGGACCGGGTGGCGGTTGAATGCTAGCAGCTGTTCTCTGCTGTATCGTATCCTGCTATAGACAGTGGCTCCGTCCACCGGCTCAGGAGACATTTAGGACGATCTGTGTGTCCGTGATATAAGTGGGGTGAAAAAAAAAAGACGGATCAAAAGAGAGAGGAAGGGAAAAAGACTCGGAATCGAGCCGCTGTTGCAAAAGGCAGCCGACTCGTGTGGCGCCGAGAGAAAAAAAAAAAAAAAAAAAAAAAAAAAAAAAAAAAAAAAAGTGTGAGTAAATGTTCTCATGTTCAGGAGGATAAAACTTTCTTAGCAACGTTAATGGACCCGATTTTTTCTTTTTTAAATTATTTTCTATCAGGACAAAAACGACTGACGGGATGATTACTGTAGACCAGGTTTCAGATCCCCCCCCCCCCCAATGAGGAGATGATGAGTTTAAGATGAATATTAATTATTAAACGGTACCTGTAGTGAATTTTAATAAATAGCTGTTTCAAAGATCAAGTATGAAACTAGTGTTTGTTTATTTGTTTATTTGAAAGGGACAATACATACTAATGAACATGATTACAAATGTAAGTATACCAGATTTAGCAGTACTGCTAATTTGCATCTGTAGTCCCCTGGCGGGTCACAAAAACACACAAACATGCATGAGCAGAACAACTGCAATGAAACTGTACAAAGTGCAGAGTTAAAGTGCTACAAAACAAAACATTCAGATGTCACACGAGGGAAGTGCTGTCTATGCGTACACACACACATGCACCCAAGCACCTCTCAGCAACAACAGACAGCAACAAACAAGAGGCGGAGCATATGTTTGTGACACACGGACACATATACATATGCACGTGCTGCAGAGCAACCACTAGCTATGGGTACAGTTTTGGTTGTTTAAAAGCCAATTTTTACAATGAGTCTTAAAAGTGTTTAGTGTGGTAGGTTCTCTGACTGCAGGTGGTATGTTATTCCAGATCTTTGTGCCCCTCACTGATGGCACAGATTGAGCAAATGTGGTGCGTCTGTGGGGGACCTCAGAGTCTCCTCTAGTGTTTGCTCTGCTGGTTGTACCAGTGACAGTCCTCAATTTAGGATATTCTCCCGGGGGAAGGGGGGTGCATAGCCATTTAATATTTTATAAATTGAGCAGGCAAATTTGAGAGTTTTGTCATTTTCAAAAGACAAGATTGTATTTCTTGTAAATGTTACAACAATGATATGTGGGATCTTTCTTATCAAAGATTTTTATGGCTTGTTTGTATAAGGATTCAATGGGTTTGATTATGGTTACACCAGTGAGTGACCAGTTGGTAAAACAGTAATCAATGTGTGAGAAGTAGGGCTGAAACGATTAGATGATGTTGCCAATAAAGTCAACAATAAAAATTTGTCAACAAAGATTTTTATTGTTGACAAATCGTTTAATTATAAAATTTATATACATGCTGTGGAAATGTTCAGTTGTAACTGCAATGCACGACCGGAAATGCTGTGGGCAGTAGTGCCTCTGTTGTCCAGTATGCGTGAATAATTTCCAGTGAAGAAGAAGAGGAGCACAGCATGGCAAAATGAAAGGATAATAAACACATAGAAGCGAAGCGGAGCTAAAAAAAGAAAAAAAAAAAAGCCAGACCAAAACCTTCTATAGTATGGGGACATTTCACAGAAAACAAAAAAAACAAAACAAGTAAAATGCAGACTTTGCAAGGCAGACCTTTCCTATCGTAGCAGCACTACAGTGATGCATGAGCATCTGAAACCACGGCAGCCGGGAGCCAGGACATTAACGGCTGCTTGGTAAGTTTTAGTGAGTGAAGAAAGTTAGCGCCGCTTATTTTCAGTGGCCAACTGTTTCAAGCTTTGGAGAAATTACATTTCTGTTAGTATGGCTCATTTTACGAGCTATCCGGTTCCTCTACGACCGTTGTGAGAGTTTGGTTCGTATTGCCAACACCCAGTCAAACTCGTTCCCAGTGAGAGTTGGACTCCACCAGGCTGTCCTTTGTCACCGATCATGTTCATAATTTTTATGGACAGGATTTCTAGATGCAACCAAGGAACAGAGGGTGTCATGCTTGGTGACCACAGGATCTCATCTCTGTTTTTGTAGATGATGTTGTCCTGCTGGCTTCATCCAGCAATGACCTACAGGTCTTACTGGGACGGTTTACTACTGAGTGTGAAGTGGCTGGGATGAGAATCAGTACCCCCCCGAATCCATGGTCCTCAGCTGCAAAAAAGGTGGATTGTCCTTTTCTGATTGGGGACAAGCTCCTGCCCCAAATGGAGGAGTTTAAGTATCTTGGGGTCTCATTCATAAGTGAGGGGAGAATGGAGTAAGAGATTGACAGACGGATCGGAGCAGCCTCTGCAGTGGTGCGGACATTGTACCGGTCTGTTGTGGTGAAGAAGGAGCTGAGCTCTAAGGCAAAGCTGTCAATTTACCAGTCAGTCTACATTCCTACCCTCACCTATGGTCATGAGCTTTGGGGAATGACCGAAATAATGAGAGCACGGATACAAGCGGCTGAAATGAGCTTTCTTTGTAGGATTGCGGGACTCAGCCTCAGAGATAGGGTGAGGAGCTCAGTCATCTGGGAGAGGCTCAGAGTAGAACCGCTGCTCCTCCACATTGAAAGGAGTCAGTTGAGGTGGTATGGACATCTGATCAGGATGCCTCCTGGACGCCTCCCACTTGAGGTGTTTCAGACATGTCCCTCTGGGAGGAGACCCTGAGGCAGACCCAGGACACGCTGGACAGACTGCATCTCCCAGATGACCTGGGAATGTTTCGGTATCCTCTCTGAAGAGCTGGAGCAGGTTTCTGGGGAGAGGGAAGTCTGGGCTTCTCTACTTGAGCTGCTGCCTCCACGACCCGGACCTCTGGAAGATCTGTAGAAGATGGATGGATGGTTAGTACGTGTTGTGTATGTTAGCTGTTTGACAATCAGCTCTGTGGTTGCTGAGGGCTGAGCTGTCATGGCTGACGTGTTACATGCAGTGAATGACTGAATTACAGGAGTCGCTATCTCGTTTTCATCGTCGTTAATATTAGCCCTCATTCTTCAATATTAGTGCATCTGGGTTAATTAGAATTTCCGAACTTGTAATTTAATAGATAAAAACCTCCAACCATGATCATCAAAATTCAATCAAACGGCTTGAAATCTCACTCTTAAGTGCAGTGAATACTGAATATGAAGGTTTACCTTTCTGAATTATGTTGTTAAAAAATGCACTTCCAGAAAACTTCCACCTAATGTTCGTTTGTGGGTTGGAGCAGATCAGTAATTCAGGTGTAAGATATTTAATCAGTTGTTTAATTGACATTAGGCATTATGCTGTCTGTGATAAAGTGATATATAACCTTAAACTGATGATAATCAATACAGCTTTATTGTTTTTTGTATTTAGCTCTGGAAACAGCAGTGACTGACAACAAGGTGATTTTTCACAGGTGTGCAGGCTTAAACAGGTGAGGTAATTATTAGATTCAAAATTCAAAGATTTTAATTTGTCAGCACTTCTGACCTGACCTTTTATGTCAGGTCAGGCATTGGCTTGCTTGCTACCGGATAACCATAAAAACCAGTACTACCTGTCTCATAGGTTGGGCCGTCAGCAACCCAACCGTCATCCCCACCCTTCCGAGGGCGTGGAGGGTGAAACAGGGCGTCCTGGCAGAACTAAAAACAATATCTGCCACAGGTCTGTGGTGGACCACTCCCAGTTACACAGAGTGAGACTGGTCATCCTGGCAGATAAACACATCTGTCGCAAGGTCTGTGGTGAACTGTGCCAGTCAGTGCATCGTGACATGCACTACACAAAGAGCAGAGATAAACAAACCTATCATCTGGTCAGTCACTGCAACATATACTGGAGTCAGTTTGTCTTGGCCTGTCCTTGCCACTGATAATACCTTTATCTGCCAAGAATGTGCTGCTAGTCCAGCAAAAGCTAGCGGTACTCAGATACTTTGCAAGCAGTTTCATGAAATGGTCAATCAGAAAACAACTCATACCGGTTCGGACGTCGTCTGGGCTTACAAGGTCTGCGCTGATCTGTTCACAGTCCGACAGGCAGTGAAAAGTAAGCTAGGAGCAGGAAGACAAAAGAAGAGGAAAACAGCAGCCTTCTGTGTAGCAGAATGGAATGTACGCACTCTGTTGGCCAGAACATCACAGCGCCCAGAAAGACAGACCATGCTTGTGGCCCTGGAAATGAACAGGTACAATGTAGACATAGCTGCACTTAGTGAAACAAGATTGCCTGGATATGACAGCTTGGAAGACCATGGGTACATCTTCTTTTGGAGTGGGAGATCAACTCAAGAAAGGAGAGAAGCAGGAGGGGGCTTTGCAGTTAGAAAGGAGATAGCAGCAATGCTTGATGAGGAACCGGTACCAATCAACGACAGGATAATGACTGTGAGACTCCCACTACAGCGGAAGATGTATGCCACACTCATCAGTGTATATGCCCCAACAATGACCAACACAGAGGAGGTGAAGGAATCGTTCTACAGTGATTTATGTGAGACTATCAGGCGTGTACCGACTGATGACAGGCTGATACTCGTTGGAGATTTTAATGCCAGAGTTGGTTCGGACACTGAGAAATGGAAAGGAGTGCTAGGCAGTCATGGAGTAGGCAAGTGCAATGCTAATGGAGAACTTCTACTTGCACTATGTCCAGACTACAACCTTGTGATAACCAACACTCTATTTAAGCACAAGGGGACACACAGGAAGACATGGATGCACCCAAGATCCAAGCACTGGCACTTGTTAGACTACATCATAGTCAGGCAGAGAGACATAAAGGATGTATTGGACACCAGAGCAATGAGAGGCGCAGACTGTGGTACTGATCATGTTATGCTGAGATCTAGATTAAGGATTTGGAGACGAAAACAGCACTGCAGGACGGGTGCAAAGCCACCACGGAAGCTAAACACTAGTGCACTGAAAGGCCAAAAGAAGCAGGAAGAACTTAGACAGGAAATGGATGAAAACTTGAAAGACTGGGACAGCAACAACTCAGAGAATGACATAGAAGAGAAATGAGCAACACTGAAGGATACGGTGTATCAGACTGCAAGTGATGTATTAGGCCACCCTGAAGAGGAAACCTCAAGATTGGTTTGATGAGCATGATGAACACCTGATGAAACTACTAGAAGCGAGGAATACAGCTAGGCAGGAAAACCTAAAGTGTAACACAAGGTCGAAGAAGAAGAAATACTCAAAGGGTCAGAGTGAGCTACAGAAGTACACCAGAGAGATGAAGTCCAACTGGTGGGATGAAAAAACGGAGGAACTTCAAACTGCAGCAGACAGGAAAGACATGAAAACATTCTTCACAGGTTTGAGAGAAATCTACGGCCCTAAACCAAGAGGATTGATCCAACTAAAGGCTATGGATGGTGAAACGGTTTTGCAGGAGAAATACAAGATTCTGGACAGATTTTCAGACCACTTTGACCAACTACTAAACAACCCTGGAGATCTCACTGAAGAGGTTAAAGAAGCTCTAGTGCAGCAACCAGCTGTATCAAATCTGGATGAACCACCAAATTTTGATGAACTAATGGCAGCTATCAGGACAACACAGGATGGTAAAGCTCCAGGAAGGGATGGAATTCCAGCAGAACTGTGGAAATTTGGTGGTGTTCAGTTGACGAACTGCCTGCACAAGCTCACCCAAGAGATGTGGGATGCCCAGAAAGTACCTCAAGACTGGAAGGATGCAAGTATTGTGCCTTTGTTCAAGAAAGGTGACAGGAAAGATTGTGGAAATTACCGAGGTATATCACTGCTAACCACTGTTGGTAAGATTCTCTCACGTGTACTACTGAACAGACTCAATGAACACATCTCGCAGAATGTACTACCGGAAACCCAGTGCGGCTTTAGAAGTGGAAGAAGCACAATGGACATGATTTTCTGCTTGAAACAGTTTCAAGAAAAGTGTATCGAACAGAACATGCCACTTTATGTAGTCTTCATAGACTTCAGTAAAGCCTTCAATACTGTTTCGCGACAAGGACTTTGGCAGGTACTCAAGAAATATGGCTGTACAGAGAAGTCAAAGACACTTCAGAAGGAGTATACACTACTGTTCAAAAGTTTGGGGTCGCCCAGACAATTATTTTGTGTTTTCCATGAAAAGTCACACTTATTTACCACCATGAGTTGTAAAATGAATAGAAAATATAGTCAAGACATTGACAAGGTTAGAAATAATGATTTGTATTTGAAATAATAATTTTTTCCAGATACTCAACCTGCTCAAAGGAAGGTCAGTTTTATAGCTTCTCTAACCAGCTAAACTGTTTTCAGCTGTGCTAACATGATTGCACAAGGGTTTTCTAATCATCCATTAGCCTTCTGACGCAATGAGCAAACACATTGTACCATTAGAACACTGGAGTGATAGTTGCTGGAAATGGGCCTCTATACACCTATGTAGATATTGCACCAAAAACCAGACATTTGAAGCTAGAATACTCATTTACCACATTAGCAATGTATATTAGATATTAGAGTGTATTTCTGATTAGTTTAAAATTATCTTCATTGAAAAAAACAGTGCTTTTCTTTCAAAAATAAGGAAATTTCTAAGTGACCCCAAACTTTTGAACGGTAGTGTACATTCAAACAAGGAAAGAAGCAGATTTGTTCAATGTGGCACAGTTTAAAGCCACGAGTAAGACATTGATAAAGGTAGTAAGAGAAATGCTCTTTGCCGACGACAGTGCTCTAGTTGCACACAATGCGGAAGATATGCAATCTTTAGTGGAGAAATTTGCAAGAGCAGCTAGCCAATTCAGTCTCCAAATCAACATCAAGAAGACAGAGTGCCTTTATCAACCACCAAAGTTCCAATTATCGACATCACTACCAGAAGAGATCATTATTGGTACAGAGCCACTAGTCAAGTGCAAGACTTTCAAGTATCTAGGGAGTATTGTTTCAGAGAATGCTAGGCTGGAGGATGAACTATCTCTCAGAATGGGAAGCGCGAGCGCTGTGTTTGGAAACTTGAGGGAGAGACTGTGGAACAATCTACATGTGTCTATCCGTGTGAAATGTAAAGTGTACAGAGCGACGGTACTGGCTACTCTATTGTACGGTGCTGGAACTTGTACTGTCTACAGAGTGCAGGTAAAGAAACTCCACGTGTACATGATGAGACACCTTCGAGCCATAATGAACATCTCATGGAAAGACAAGATAACCAACACAGAAGTGTTGAAACGAGCTGGTCTACCATCAGTGGAGGACATGCTAATACAGACAAACCTGAGATGCCTCGGACATTTTTTTTTTTTTTATTACTTATTTTGTACCTGTAGGTAGATTTGTTCTGCAGTCTGGTGACAAGCCACCAGCTTCCGGTCGCTGCGTGCGCAAGCGTCCCTTATCCCTAACCTGCATGTTTTTGGCATGTGGGAGGAAACCAGAGAAATCCCGGAGTAAACCCACGCAACACGGGGAGAACATGCAAACTCCACACAGATCACTGTTGGTCGGGGGCAGGGATCGAACCCACGATCCCCGTGATCCCCCGGCCGAGGGTAAACTGTGCTGCCACAGTGCTAAACCACTGCGCCACCGTGCAGCCCGACATGTTGAGAGGATGGACCACCAGCGTCTCCCTCGGCGGTTACTCTACTCACAGTTATGCGAGGGCAAACGCAATCAGGGTAGACCAAGGCTCAGATTTAAAGACACTGTAAAAAGAAACTTGAAAAAGTTGGATATAGACAGGAGTTCCTGGCAGCGGAAGGCTAAGGACAGAGCTGTGTGGAGGAATCTGATCAGACTTAAATGAAACAGTCATTGTCACCCACGATAGACTGCTATGATGGTACCCTCCCCAGCTTCAGGGTCAGACTGAAGATGTGCTCTACGATCCCATACAGCTGGTCTGCACAAGACTTGAGGAGCCTCGAGCTGATGCAGTCTGGCCCTGCAGCCTTCCTCACCTTGATCTTCCTCAGCTCCGCCCTCACCTGGGTCTTAGTGAGAGTCAGGTTGAGGCAGGGGGGCTGTGTGCTGGGAGGGAAGGATGTTGGGTCTGTGGGGGGAAAACGGTGGGGGATGTATTGGGGGGTGGAGGGAGGACCGTGGACAGTGGGACTAGATGAAGGTGGAGGCAGCAGTGGTTGGTGGGCAGGCGGAGGACAGTTGGTCAAACCTGTTAAAGAACAGATTCAGGGTGTTCACCCACTCCCTACCCCCCGTGGCCTGGGAGGAGGTATACTGGTGCCCAGAGATGGTTTGAGGCTTCTCCAGACACCACTGACGTCACTGCTGCAGCTTGTCCTCCATCTTCTTCTTGTAGCTGTCCTTCCTCTCTCTGATCTTCCTCCTTAGCTCCCTCTCCCTGCTCCTTGTTTCCCAACCTGAAGATCATTTTCTTCTCCTTCAGCAGGGACTTTATCTCAGGGTTGATCCAGAGTTTATTGTTTGAGAAACACCATATGGTCTTAGCTAGATAGATAGATGTACTTTATTGATCCCAAACTGGGAAATTACAGTGTAACAGCAGGATGACACTAGACAACCAAACAACAGAAACACACGCATGACAGACAAAAGGATTGATTACCCATGGAAAGTAAAAACTGTAACACTATGATAAAAAACCTATATACATCATAGCTTAATATGTGATGACCCATATAGACATATGAATCATACCCGCTTCACAATGCAGGACTCAGGAGCAGAGTGAAATGTGAGGTGCCAGTTAGACTGTAAGGTGCAGTATGGCAGCATAGTTATGACCAGAATATGACCTCAGAGTGAGTTATTGTACAGTGAAATGGCATGCGGCAGGAAAGATTTCCTGTACCTGGCCGTCTGACAGCAATGCTGTAGCAGTCTGCTGGAGAAAGTGTTCCGCTGTCTGTCCAGTGTGTGGTGGAGGGGTGATCAGGATTGTCCATGATGGATTGCAGTTTATTTAGTGTTCTTCTCTCCACCACAGTCTCAAAGGTCTCAGATCTGAGACCAATTACAGAGCCAGCCCTCTTGATAATCTTGTCAAGTCTGTTGGTATCTCTGGCCCTGATACTGCTACCCCAACAGACAGCAGCAAAGAAGATGGCGCTGGCGACAACGGCCTGGTAGAAAAGCTCCAGCATCCTGCTGCACACGTTGAAGGATCTCAGCTTCCTCAGGAAGTAGAGTCTGCTCATCCCCTTCTTGTGCGCAGCATCGGTGTTGGATCTCCAGTCCAACCCGCTGCTGATCCTGACACCCAGATACAGTGGGGAAAAAAAGTATTTAGTCAGCCACCAACTGTACAAGTTCTCCCACTTAAAAGATGAAAGAGGTCTCCAATTTTCATCATAGGTATACCTCAACTATGAGAGACAAAATGAGAAAAAAAAATCCAGAAAATCACATTGAAGGATTTTTAATGAATTAATTGGTAAATTCCTCGGTAAAATAAGTATTTGGTCAATAACAAAAGTTCATCTCAAAACTTTGTTATGTACCCTTCGTTGGCAATGACAGAGGTCAAACGTTTTCTGTAGGTCTTCACAAGGTTTTCACACACTGTTGCTGGTATTTTGGCCCATTCCTCCATGCAGATCTCCTCTAGAGCAGTGATGTTTTGGGGCTGTCGCTGGGCAACACGGACTTTGTGTTTGGGATCATTGTCATGCTGAAAGATCCAGCCACATTTCATCTTCAATGCCCTTGCTGATGGAAGGGGGTTTTCATTCAAAATCTCACGATACATGGCCCCATTCATTCTTTCCTTTACACGGATCAGTCTTCCTGGTCCCTTTGCAGAAAAACAGCCCTAAAGCATGATGTTTTCACCCCCATGCTTCACAGTAGGTATGGTGTTCTTTCTCCTCCAAACACGACAAGTTGAGTTTTTACCGAAAAGTTCTATTTTGGTTTCATCTGACCGTATGACATTCTCCCAATCCTCTTCTGGATCATCCAAATGCTCTTTAGCAAACTTCAGACGGGCCTGGACATGTACTGGCTTAAGCAGGGGGACACGTCTGGCACTGCAGGATTTGAGTCCCTGGCGGCGTAGTGCGTTACTGATGTAGTCTTTGTTACTTTGGTCCCAGCTCTCTGCAGGTCATTCACTAGGTCCCCCCGTGTGGTTCTGGGATTTTTGCTCACCATTCTCGTGATCATTTTGACCCCACGGGGTTGGATCTTGCATGGAGCCCCAGATCGAGGGAGATTATCAGTGGTCTTGTATGTCTTCCATTTTCTAATAATTGCTCCCACAGTTGATTTCTTCACACCAAGCTGCTTGCCTATTGCAGATTCAGTCTTCCCAGCCTGGTGCAGGTCTACAATTTTGTTTCTGGTATCCTTTGACAGCTCTTTGGTCTTGGCCATAGTGGAGTTTGGAGTCTGACTGTTTGAGGTTGTGGACAGGTGTCTTTTATACAGTTAACGAGTTCAAACAGGTGCCATTAATACAGGTAATGAGTGGAGGACAGAGGAGCCTCTTAAAGAAGAAGTTACAGGTCTGTGAGAGCCAGAAATCTTGCTTGTTTGTAGGTGACCAAATACTTATTTTACCAAGGAATTCACCAATTAATTCATTAAAAATCCTTCAATGTGATTTTCTGGATTTTTTTTTTCTCATTTTGTCTCTCATAGTTGAGGTATACCTATGATGAAAATTGGAGACCTCTCTCAGCTTTTAAGTGGGAGAAGTTGCACAATTGGTGGCTGACTAAATACTTTTTGCCCCACTGTGTTTGTAGTCCTCAACCACTCCCACATCCTCCCCCCTAATCTGCAATGGCTGAGAAGGCGTTCTCTTCTTCCTGAAGTCAATCACCATCTCTCTGATCTTGCTGACATTCAGCCTCAGGTGATTCTGCTCGGTCCACTCCACAAATCTGTTTATCAGTGCCCTGTACTCCCCCTCCTCTCCCCCTCTTATACACCCAACAACAGCTGAGTCGTCAGAGAATTTCTGCAGGTGGCATGACTCGGAGTTGTACTGAAAGTCAGTGGTGTATAAGGTGAAGAGAAAAGGAGAAAGCACGGACCCCTGTGGAGCTCCCGTATCAGTAACCACCACCACTCCAGACAAGGCATTGTCCAACTGGACAAACTGTGGCCTGCCTGTCAGGTAGTCAGTAATCCAGGAGATCACAGAGCTGTCGACCCCATCACTCGCAGCTTCTCACCCAGCAGCAGTGGCTGGATGGTGTTAAAGGCATTGGAGAAATCAAAGAATGTGATTCTCACAGTGTCTCCTCCACCATCCAGGTGCAAATGGGCTCGTTGCAGCAGGTAGATGACAGTGTCTTCAACTCCTAAATGAGGCTGATATGCAAACTGCAGAGGGTCCAGCCACGTCTTCACTTGTGGCCTCAGGTGGGCTAAGACCAGTCTCTCCATGACCTTCATCACATGAGATGTGAGGGCAACTGGTCGATAGTCATTCAGGTCTGATGGAGATGACTTCTTGGGGACAGGAACCAGGCAGAATGTCTTCCACAGCACCAGTACTCTCTCCAGACTCAGGCTCAGGTTGTACAGGTGTTTCAG
This sequence comes from Pholidichthys leucotaenia, assembly GCA_020510985.1. Taxonomy (NCBI): domain Eukaryota; kingdom Metazoa; phylum Chordata; class Actinopteri; order Cichliformes; family Pholidichthyidae; genus Pholidichthys; species Pholidichthys leucotaenia. The sequence continues at coordinate 202,740,894 of CM035838.1, read as the reverse complement.
TACCAGAGCTAGCTGGATGGCACAGGTCTTCAGGATCCTGGCGGAGATGTCACCAGGGCCTGCCACCTTCCGCTGACAGAGTCTCTCCAGCTGTTTCTTAACCTGGTGTGTAGTCATCGTGATGTGAGGGAGGGTCCTTGTGTCCCCCAAGGAGGAGGAGAAGGAGGAGGGTGAGGGGTCTTGGTGGGTACGGTGTTCTCCATACAGAAGTTGATGTAGTCTGTGATGGCGTGTGAGGCCGTCAATGTCCTCACCATGTGGATCACAAAGCTGCTTCCAAAACAGTCCTTCAGAGTGTCCTCTGCCTCCTCGGACCATATCTTCAGTGTGTGGGTAACAGGAGGTTGTCTGTGTACCAGGGTTTGTACGGAGTCTCACAGAGCAAGACACTGCCCTTTGAGATCCCGTGGCTTTCCAGCTTGGCTTGGCCAGCAGCCTGAGGTCTCAGGCCAGGTTGGTTGTGTCGATTGGGCAGAGCCTGACATGTGGTGCGAGTGATTTGTTGTAGAATCACAGCAGAATAATTGGGAGATGGGCTGGAGAGACGCGAGATCCACCATCGACTGTGGATCAGTGAACCAGTGCTGCTCATCTGAGCTAGAAGGAGGCTAGAAGCTAAAGGCTAGAAGCTAGTTACCTAATGGCTAACTGATGTTAGAGCGAGGGCGGAGTTAAATAGGTGAAGGATGTTTCTTAAAGTGACAGGCTTTAAATCAGAGCATTTCAAGAAAGCCAGGAAAATACAAAACAGATTTGGTTCAATAATTCAAAACTTAAAGAAAATGTGAACCAAATATATTAGAAACGCTTCATTAAGACACAAGTGAGCTGTGTATCTTGCACTTCGGTGTACCGCGGGCGGACACATCTCTGCGTCCTAGAGCGCACTGAAAAAAAAAGCTGCATTTCTGTTCATCCACTACAGACACAGCCGCGAACAGAAAGCCAAAGGAGTGCTTTGATTGGTTTAGATATGATTGACCTCTCATTCGACTAATAAGAGCCTTGAATTGGGTTTCTGAAACCTTGAAGAACCAATGACTGAAAACCTAGCAAGAAGGACCCGCCTACCAACGGCTGCGAATACAGCCAGCCAATTGAATCAGAATCAGAATCAACTTTATTGCCAAATATGCTAACACATAAAGGAATTTTACTTATCACTAAGGTGCGCTCCCTAATGACACGGCAGCCATACAGGCGCCTCATTCAGTGGGGGGTAAAGAGGGGGAGGGGGGAAGGGGGTGACACATTGGGCAGAGAGAAAAAACATAGTTATCAAAATATAGCTCGAGTGAGCAAGATTGTGATCACATAGAAAAAAAACCCTCTTAGCACACTTAGCAGACAATACAGATCACACATTAACAAAGCAAGAGCAAGAGAGAGACCAGTGTGTGTATGTCAGTTATGAGATATCAGTGTGAGTGCAGTGTGTGAAATATCAGTTACTGATGGACAACAAAAATCGTCTCTTAGGCAACGGCTAGATGTTATGTCCTTAGTGTCCCAAAACATAGATAACATGTCCAAAACAGAGTTCATCTCTCTTCAGTTCATGCCAGATGGTAAAATTCCATGTTAGTCACATGGCTGTCCTTGGAGAGTTCAGATTGTTGCACATCAGCAATTGTTTGGGTTAAGGAGCCAAGCCAAAACTCCCTTCTGCCTTATCTTTTCTCCTGGAGGAAGGATTCTCAAGGGCGCCGAATCAAGGCCTGATTGGCACAGTTGACTTAGAGCATAGAAATTTCACCTCTCATGCAATTCTGTGCATCACAATTTGCATGTACATTTCCATATACATTTCCAGGCTTTAAAATCATTTCCTGGAGAGCACCCAGCGACTCCAAGATGTTACCCACTTTCCAAACATAAACATGTCCACAGAGTCCATCTCTCTTCAGTGCATGCCAGATGGTAAATTCCATGTTAGTCATTTGCCGCTATCAGTGCTCTCCCCAGCTGGTCGAATTGTTTGAAGGAGCTACGCCGGGTCCGCTTTTTGATTAGCTCTTCCAACTTCTTTAATTTTCGATACACCAGGAAAACTCCAGAGCCAAACAGCAGAAATCCTGTGATCATGAAGCCAAAACAGATCGAATCACGCAGACACATGAGTTCCAATTGTTCCATGAGTCTCTCCACTTGGTCTCCCCCTGGCCCGATTTTCTGTTAAAAAGTGGTGTCAATAGCATTAAAGCCTAGCTCACCAATTCCATAATTTCCGTTTGGGTCGAGATGCAGCAGAAGAAGAGCGAGACACAGACAGGACACAGCAAGCTGGGATCAGTAAAGGGAGGAGGAGAAGGGAGAGGAGAAGAAATGCGTCTGCTCTCTCTGATAGCTGGAAGAAGAAGCACAGAAGTTCGAAAGCATGCGTCCCTTGCATAAAATCTGTTTTGTGTAAGCCGCTGGGTGACACACAGGCGTTCGCCAGTCTTTTTTTCTTACTACTGTTCTTATTTGTTTTGAAAAATTGTTCGCCAAAACCGCAATCATGGAAGCGCAAAACCGCAATAATGGAATTATGGTTTGACCAGGTCATGTGACCAGAACCACGAGTCCGTAACAAGCGGACGAGCGTCATGTTCGTCTGACAATGAGGTAGAGAAGTTCGCCAGCGACACTGCTGTTGTGGACAGGTAAGTGTTATAAGCTAAATTATTCTTTATCCCTGAAAATTGTAATCCAAATGACTTTTGACCGATTGGTAAATTACAACTGTGCGTCATCGTAACATGAAGACCGCGGCGCACGGGTCCAGTCCGTGCGCCGCGTCCGGACCGTGAAGCCCCCCCCCCCCCCCCGCTACTCTTCTGTAGCGGATTGCAGATATTATTGCAGATATTTTAGTACAACTGTGCGTAGTAGACCGCGGCGCACGGACTGGACACGGTTCGTGCGCCGCGTCCGGACCATGAAGGCCCCCCCCCCCCCCCGCTACTCTTCTGTAGCGGATTGCAGATATTATTGCAGATATTTTAGTACAACTGTGCGTAGTAGAACGCGGCATGCACCACGGTCCGTCATGTGGTGATGGACGATGTCCGTCCTCTGTAGCGGGGGGGGGGGGGTGGGGAGTTGTTATCCTCTACATTACAGATATTTTAGTATAATTTTTAGTGCACTGTAGGTTATTTTTTCTTGTAAAAAAAAAGCCACATTTTTTACGTGGCATGCTTCTTTGTGTGTGGGGGCTTGTTTGTTCATTCATTCATGAATGAATGAATAAACAAACCCCCCCCCCCCCACACACACACACAGAGCCCTGAGTGTCACCTTTCATTAGAGCTCAACATCAAGCTTCTATATTGAATCATTCAAAAGTTACAGACGTTTTTCCAAACTGTGCCATTTGGCACAATTTGGCACAGTTCAAAAACGCCTGGGAACAACCTAAGAAAAAAGCTGTGTAATATATTCATTTTTTGTGGTATTGCTACAAAATTTTGACCTCAGCTGGATAACACTTGGTTCTACATTTCTGTTGCATTTTCCAGCCCGGATCTGACAGCTGTGTGTTATTTGCAAGCATTTGTATAAAAAAAAACACCCAGGCCAAATTTATTTTCTTCAAGTTCACTATGTTTAGATGACTGTTACTCAGTGGCCGGAGCACTTAAGAGAAATTATGACTGTTTTGCCAAAAAATTCAAAGTGTTTTCTTTTAAATGAGACCAACCCCATGGAGATGCTGCAAAGGGTTGAAGAACAGCTTTTGGTTTACTTTGGGTACGTTATTTTTTGGTGTTTTTGGGGAAATTGACCAGAGTGCAAGGGGTTAAAATGTGGAACATGTGCAGTCAGTGAGCCCTGAATTGACTGTTTTTTGATAATTACGTGAGCAGTAGATTCATTTCAGACCGTTCAGACATACAAAGCAGCATTTTTCACTCAATGAGCCGTTAAATCAAGACGATTCTTGGAGAATTTCTACTGGTCAAACTGAGTTCCATCTGTTAAATATCCCGCCTCTCTGATCTCATTCCACTTCAGCTTCTACAGGCAGTTGCTCTGCAGCTTTTTCCTCAGATTTGACCTTTTCCTTCTAAATTTTCAGTATAAATGCTGGTTAAACTTTCATTCTTTATATTTTTTTTCTGTTTATCTAGACCAGGGGTCATCAACATCTATTTGTCCAAGGGCCAGAACTTTCCTTGGCAGACTCTGAGGGCCAGATTCTCTCGTCAGATAAAACAAATATTGTTTCCAAAGTGATATATTATTACATGATATATTAATTTTCCTTCCAAATATGTTATTTTTTTTATCCTTTGTCACTGTTAACAGACTCATATTTCCTTTCAGGCTGAAACCATTAGTCGACATTACCGATGACGTCAATCATAAGAATTTTTCACTGCAGATTTTTATTGTCGACAAATTGCTTAATTCTAAAGTTTTTATACATGCCGCAGGAATGTTCAGTTTAACAGTTCCAGCGAAGAAGAGGAACGCATCATGGCGGCATGAGGAGAAAATCATGGAGAAGGCCAAAAGTTTCCACAGTATAGGAGGATTTTACTGAAAATTAATAACAAACCAGTTAAATGTAGATTGTACAGCAGTGATGTCATATCACAGCTGCACTACAGCCATGCATCCATCACTCCTCCTCTCCGTTCCTCCATCTCCGCCCACCTGTCAGCAGACTGCACCGGTAAGGTTAACCAATAACGTTAGCGCTTCGTATTTTCGATGAGCAACTCTCAGCTTTAGAAAACTGACCCCACTGTCAGTGTGTGCCATTTAGTTTAGCTGCTGTTGGACAGTAGTCTGTCTGACGACGGCTGATGACAGCTGAGCTGCTTCAGTTATTGTTGCGCTCTCAGTCACTGGACTTTGTGTGTGCATGTGTGTGGCTGTATTTTTCCTTTCTCATTTTTTTTCTCTTTGTTTAGTCAAAGGATTTGGGTTAGGATAAGTGATGGTGGTTTTTAGGTGGCACTCTAGGGGGCAGTGTTCAGTTGGGCAGGTGTGGTAGCAGCTCAATCTCCTGGCAGACAGGTGTGGGTCTTTGGTTTGGTCTTTGGTTCAGCATGGCTCCTGAGGGTGTGAGTTTCAGTGTGTAGATGTCCTTGGAGACGCCACTGGTCTGTATAAATGCAGTAGTTTCATTAACTGGGAATAATGTATGTAGGATTTATGTAGGATAACTAAGCAGACGGTTATGCTGTTTATTCCATCTAGCTACAATGCTCCGCACCGTGTGTTTATATATTTATGTGTACATATGTATATTCGCTGCTCTTGTTTTTCTTATCTTCTAAATTATTGCTCTGAGTGTTGCTATCCCTGTGCTGTTGCAATCCTGGAATTTCCCCATTGTGGGACTAATAAAGGCTTATCTTATCTTATCTTACAATCAGTTGTGTGGCAGTAAATTTTGTTCCATATTGGTGATGTGTTCTGGAGATTTTGTGCTTAATTACTTAATTGACTAATTCTCAACAGCACAGTGTCGTCACTTCCGGTCGATCTACTTGGGCACTCGGTGAAAACAAAACCACGTGGTGTTATGTCGTCTGAAGTTCAGGCAGTGCGTGACGTTTGAACTACGCAATGGTTTGGAGTTAGCGTCTTTCCGATTTGTGCTGTTTTTATGTTCTAAATTGAAACTATAGCAGTGAAGTAATTGAGAATGTCTTTTGAGTATTATGACCAGCTGGACGAAAGCGCTAGGGCACGATATAAGCTGAAGCTCACGGCAGCAGGAGTTACTGGATGCCTGTACAAACTACCAGCTGGTTCATGGAAGAATGACCCCACCAAGTGGCCTGACGTTCAGTGGCCCGATGTCTATTCATATCTGATTGATAGTCCAGGTATTCAAATTGTATTTTTGGTTTTGTATAATATGGCTGACTGGAGTCTCCACTCAAGCTACAGTCGAACTCATCAACCTCAGTAATGGATAATCCCGGGAGGGGGGGGACTTCCCCGATAACTGATGGGGGGATCAAACTATTTTTGGGGGTCTAAATCTAGAGATTTTAGTACTTTGGGGATATATCAGTGCTCAGTGGTATTTTGGGGGTCTTGTAAATCAAGATACTGTAGTATTTTGGGGGGTCTTGGTAAGTTCAGCAGTATTTTTTTTTTTGCATCTTTGTAAAGTCACAAGTATTTTTGAGGGGTTTGTGCATGTCACTAGTATTTGTATGGCAAGTATGTTCTAGTGTTGTGCCCCTGGGGCCAGGTAATTTTGGGGGTTACCCAGTTTGTGTTTCTGGTGGGTATTTTGGGATTAAAAAAAATGGATTCCCCTCCCCGTCATTTTTTGATGGGGAGGGGAATTCATCCCCGCCCCCAGGGATGTGCGCGCACACACACGGGACCAAAAACAATACTCTTACTTCAACTCCTTTGGACTGGGTGAGGGTAATAACAAGCCTGAGTGTGAACCACTATCATTTGCATATGTTGATTAGTTCATAAGGAAACAAAACAGGGTCCAGGCAGGGAAGAGAACTGGTAGATAGCCCGGGTAACAGATGAATTTCTATACTTTACACATCACAGTATCATTGACCCGTTGACCCATTGACCCGTTGATGTGGGTCATTATACAGTGCATACAGTAATATATGGTGGGCATATGATCGTCATTTGTACCTCCAATGAAGTGCTGTCCACACAGAACTGCGTGGGCAGACGCTGCCACTTTGATCCATCTTCATTTTGCCTATGAATGGCACTAATCCATCGTCTCAGACGCTCTTTATCTCTTGGAAATACGTGAAAAGTCTTGTCCCCTGTCTTCCCCATCAGAGAATCGTTGTCTGCTCCCTCCAAAATAAATAAAAATATAATGTATAAGCATCCCAAAGTGAAAAAGCAAAATATTGGTAAAACTCAAATTAAACATAAAGCCTCTAAATTGAATGATTTGGCCTCTGTTCCTCCTCATAATTTAAAAATTAAATGTGGTTTATTAAATATTAGGTCTCTAACTCCCAAGTCTCTGTTAGTCCATGATCTGTTAATTGATCATCAGATTGATTTAATTTCCCTGACAGAGACTTGGTTAGGACAAGAGGATTATGTTGGTTTAAATGAATCAACTCCCTCTGGTTATTTAAACTGTCAAAATCCCAGAAGTTCTGGTCGTGGAGGAGGAGTAGCATCAATTTACCATTCCAAATTACTAGTTAATGTAAAGCAAAAAACATGTTATAATTCCTTTGAGGGCCTGGTCCTCATTGTTGGGCACTTTAGCAATTCCAGGTTAAACCCAATTTTATTTGCCATAGTTTATCGTCCCCCATCAACCTATTCAGAATTTTTATCAGAATTTCCTGATTTCTTAGCTGATTTAGTGCTGAAATCTGATAGAATAATTATAGTAGGGGACTTTAATATACATGTGGATGTAGATAGTGACTGCCTTAATGTGGCTTTTAATTCAATATTAGACTCGATTGGGTTTTCTCAGAAAGTAGGAAATTCTACTCATTACCTCCACCATACATTGGACCTTGTTCTGACATATGGCATAGAAATAGAAAATCTTGTAGTGTCTCCTCATAACCCTGTACTGTCAGACCATTGTCTGTTAACCTTTGATTTTACTATTTCTGACTATTTGGCTCCTAAAGAAAAATATTATCACAGTAGATGCCTCTCAGATGATGCTGTTTCCAAATTTATGCAGATTGTTTCCTCTATGCCATGTGTCAACACAACGGAAATAAGCTATAGACAGCTTGCTCCTTCTGTAATTGATAACATGGTGGATAGTGTTTCAGCTTCTCTGCATCAGGCTCTAGACTTGGTGGCCCCCTTAAAAAAGAAAAAGTCTAATCAGAGATTTTTAACTCCTTGGTTCAACACAGAAACTCGTAGCTTAAAACAGAAGACTCGTCAATTAGAAAGAAAATGGCGCTCTACTAATTTAGATGAAATCTATTTAGCTTGGAGAAATCATCTTTTAATTTATAAAAAATCTCTTAGAAAAGCTAGAACGAGTTATTACTCTGCATTAATAGAAGAGAACAAGAATAATCCCAGGTTTCTTTTCAGTACTGTAGCCAGGTTGACAAAGAGTCAGGACTCTGTCAATCCTAGCATCCCCTTAGAGCTTACTAGTCAGGACTTTATGAACTTTTTCAATAATAAAATTTCATCCATCAGAGATAAAATCAATCAGATTCTTCCCACAGTTAACTTAAATACTGTAACTACTACAACTCCTTCTATTGATGTCTGTCTTGATGAGTTTACTCCAATCGACCTTTGTGAGTTAGACAAAATAGTTTCCTCATCCAAACCTTCAACTTGTCTTTTAGACCCTATTCCTACCAGGTTATTTAAAGAAGTCTTCCCACTTATTGGTAGCTTTATTCTTCATATAATCAATTCTTCATTAACTTTAGGCCATGTACCGCAGGCTTTTAAAACAGCTGTAATTAAACCCTTACTCAAAAAGCCAACGCTAGATCCAGGAGCCTTAGCTAACTATAGACCAATCTCTAATCTCCCTTTCATTTCAAAAATCTTAGAAAGAGTTGTTGCTACGCAATTATTTGACCACCTGCAGGGAAATGGTTTATTTGAGGAGTTTCAATCTGGGTTTAGAATCCATCATAGCACTGAAACAGCCTTAGCGAAGGTCACTAACGACCTCCTCATTGCATCTGATAATGGACTAGTTTCTGTACTTGTCCTTTTAGATCTTAGTGCAGCTTTTGATACTATTGATCATAATATTCTACTTGATAGATTAGAACACTATGTTGGACTTAATGGAACTTCGTTGCAGTGGTTTAGATCTTATTTATCTGATAGGTTCCAGTTTGTTCATGTAAATGATGAGTTTTCTCTCAGCTCAAAGCTTAGTCATGGAGTTCCACAGGGATCTGTGCTTGGCCCTACTCTTTTTAGTTTATATATGCTTCCGTTAGGCAACATTATTAGAAAGCACTGTATACATTTTCACTGTTATGCAGATGACACACAATTATACCTGTCAATGAAGCCAGATGATACTAATCAATTAGCCAAGTTAGAAGCCTGTCTTAAGGAAATCAAAGTTTGGATGACTTGTAATTTCCTGCTATTAAATTCAGATAAGACTGAAGTCATTCTTGTTGGTCCAAAAAACCTTAGAAATTCCTTTCCAAATCAAACTTTCAGTTTGGATGCAGTTACTCTTTCTCTTAATAGCTCTGTGAGGAACCTCGGAGTTATTTTTGATCAGGATTTGTCCTTCAATTCACATATTAAATTTGTTTCTAAGACTGCCTTCTATCATTTGCGTAATATTGCCAAGATTAGGAGCATCTTGTCTCAGAGTGATGCTGAGAAGCTGATCCACGCTTTTGTTAGCTCGAGATTAGATTATTGTAATTCTTTATTATCAGGCTGTCCTAAAACATCTTTAAAAAGTCTTCAGCTGATCCAAAATGCTGCAGCAAGAGTTTTAACAGGTACTAGAAAGAGAGATCATATCTCTCCGGTTCTGGCCTCCCTTCATTGGCTTCCCATAGAGTTTAGAATTAAGTTTAAAATCCTTCTTCTTACTTACAAAGCTCTAAACAATCAGGCTCCTTTTTATTTAAAAGATCTGATACTACCGTATCATCCTAACAGAGCACTACGCTCCCAAAATGCAGGTTTACTTGTAATACCTAGAATCTCCAAAAGTACAATGGGAGGCAGAGCCTTCAGTTATCAAGCTCCTCTCCTGTGGAATCAGCTGCCAATGTGGATTCGGGAGTCAGACTCGATCTCTGTTTTTAAGAATAGGGCTAAAACCTACCTTTTTGATATAGCCTACAATTAGGGAGGGATCATGTGTTTTCTGAACCCTCCCTTAGTTATGCTGCTAATAGGTTTAGTCAGCCGGGGGACCTCCAGTAATGCACTGGGCCTCACTCCTTTCCTCACTCTCTATGAAATATTTTTTTTTTTTTGCTGGTCATTAACATTTGTTTGTTCTCTCCCATAGATTGAGTCCCCATCGTGCTGTTTGCTCTCTACATGTCTGTTCTTTTCTTCTTCTCTATCCCCTCACCCCCCAGCCAGTCGCAGCAGATGACTGCCCCTCCCTGAGCCTGGTTCTGCTGGAGGTTTCTTCCTGTTAAAAGGGAGTTTTTCCTCTCCACCGTCGCCAAGTGCTTGCTCACAGGGGATTGCCTGATTGCTGGGGTCTTTCTGCAACTGTGGGGGTCCTCCCTACAGTTGATAGTGCTATGAGATGACTGTTGTTGTGAAATGGCGCTATATAAATAAAGTTGAATTGAATTGAATTGAATTGAATTGAAAACTAATCTTTTCACTTTTCATGTTGTGGTTGGAACAACTAATGGTCACACATGATTTTGGCATGTTTTTGCCATCTTTCCCACCGCCCGGGCCACACACACAAACACGCACACCTACGTCATGAAGCAGACCATGTGCTTTTGTTTTCACCGAGCTCAGCCGTACCGGAAGTGGCCGCGCTGTTGACAGTTGTAAAGTTTGTGTTGTGTATTTTTGGTCATTTGACTGGATAATTGGCTGTTTACTTTTCTTAATCTTGATTATAGTTTAAAAATGTAATGTGGATGTTATATTAGTGGGTGTGGTAGTAAAATTATATGGATGAAGTTGAGTTTATTACTAAGAAATACAATAAAGAAGAAAAAAGAGTGGAGTTGTCCAGTGTCCTCTTTTGACACCTAGGCCGAGTGGAGTTTAAGCAGACGTTGAAGCCAAGACCAAAGAACTCGGCAGTTATGCTGCTAACATGTTAGCTGCAGTAAATGGGTGAATTACAGTGGCAGCTGACTCTTCTTGATCTTCCCCATTATTGCCACAGTAACATCAGCCTTCATTCTGAACATGAGTGCATCTCAGTAAATAAGAATATCATGATTTGTAATTTAACAAAAAAGATAATCATAATCATCACAAATAAATTAAAACAGCTTAAATATTCCACTGTGTGTGTGGTGAAGGCTCACATTCCTGCACTGATATTTAAAGTCTTTTTTTTATTTTGGACTGGAAGAAGTTCTTTTACGTTTCATCTGAAGCTTAATTAAACTTTTAAACTTCTAGACCCAGCAAAGTTTCAGACAGAATGGACGAGCTTGTTTTCTTTTTACTTTAATGGAGTTGAATATTCCTCTAGTTTGTTTTTAACACACAGTTCCAACAGCCTTTATGGAGCAGCAGAGCTGATGTTGGAGTTTTTACACTTTAACATTACTTAACCCCTTGCACTCCGGTCAATTTCCCTAAAAACTCCAAAAAATAACGTACCCAAAGTAAATCAAAAGCTGTTCTCCAACCCTTTGCAGCATCGTCATGGGGTTGGTCTCCTTTAAAAGAAAACACTTTGAATTTTTTGGCAAAACAGTCATAATCTCTCTAAGTGCTCCAGCCACTGAGTTACAGTCATCTAAACATAAGCCTCTTTTCCACTAGCCCAGCACACCTCGGTACAGCTCGATTCACTTCAGTACGGCTCGGCATGCTTCTGTCTCCATTAGCACGGTGTTTGGCATGGGTGTTGTGCTGGGGTGGGTGGGTTTATAACAGCGAGGCGGTGCCACACTCCCGTGACGTAACGCACGCGACCCAAGCAAAACATTTTTTTTTCCAAAACTTTATTGAGAAGACCCAAGCAAAACATAACACATAGCTGTACAAGGCCACTCCTCGGTCTGTGACTTTTTTCACCGTAAACGCCAAAAAGGACCGCCAGACAAGGGTACAGGCAGCGAGATGAAATATGAATGAATATTTCAATTTAATACTATCCCACTTGTACTTACAAAAACGTGTGAATATTCATAAAAAGCACGCACATGAAAGGTAGCACCACAAGCAGTGGGTCACAGCGGTTTTAGGCTACAGCAACACAATTGTGTATCCTTTGCCAATCTGTCTGCTGTTATTTAATGTTTAACAGTTAAGGGATGGATGATTATATGCTCCAAAACTGGAGAAACTCTCTGATAAAAAAGCTGCAGCAACACAAGTCACTTTTGTTTTGAATTAACTGCCAAATGACCTAGAAATAATGAGCTGAAACTTGTTTTTATTCGTATTAAATAATGAGACAGTGGCACACTGGCCAACACCAATTTGTATTATTTTTTACATCCTAGGGCATTTTGGATGTACTGAATAAAAAAAATTCATGTTTTTCACCTTCAGGTCAACGTTTGGAACAACAGTATTATTATTTTCCGTTTAGATGATGCTACACTCCTTCTAAAGTATTGTAATTCCCTGAATTTGGAATGCCGATAGAACATTCAATTTACATATACTTACTTTTTGACTTGTAAGCTTGATCAGTCTCTCCTGCTGCATTTTAAAGTCCAACTGTGCAACTTCTTATAAGTTAACATAAAAAAATGTACCCAAAGTTTAGAACTGTATCATGTGCTAATTTTTTTATGATATTTCAATAAAAAGAACAGAAAGCTTACAAAAACATTTGTTTTTTGGTCTAGTTAAAAATTACATTACCTTTACAATGGTTGACCCCTGACAGGATGATCAGCATCATTTTCATCAGACTAGGCAATGGAATTTCTATGCAATTATATACTGTTTTATAATTCAGTGTTATAACAGACAAACCACACTTTCCAAAACAATTCCATTTTATTATATACAAAATATTAAAATAAAAAAAAAACTTTGCAACACAACATGAAGGTTAATCGACATTTTATACACGCCGACCACTGAGTGCCTCTCCCAGCTTCCCAAACTGGGTCAGGAAGGCTCGGTTGAATGAAGCCGTCTCTGCCAGGTCCAGGGATACCCTCGCATTTTCTGCAACCTCATTTAAATGTTGCAAATATTTATCATTGAATACATTTTGCGCCTGGTGGCGGGACAGATTCACATTGGAGAATCCGGGCGGGCTGGCGTGGCGGACGCGTGGATTCTACAAGGAAAATGCACACAATAAAATACAGCATGAAAGTGCAAGATATACAGAAAAGACAATAGTTTTTAACAAGAAAACATAAGCTTATTTCAGCGTATTGTTCACATGAATAATTAAAAGAAAAGCGAGTCCGCAGTGTGCAGCGATAAAGCAGCGATCATCATCCACAAATGAACAGCTTTTTTATTGCATAAATAAACTGAGCGTCTTACCGAATATATTTGCAAAAAAACGCACAATAAAAAAAAATTAAAACTCACCGTTAAAGGACTCCGATGTCGAGACCTCCCGGTATATTTTTTCATTCCGGGTGGCTCCATCTAACTCGCGCTGGATACGTTTGTCTGACAATGCAGTGAGCAGACACTACAGCTCCTTATTGGTCCATGGAACACCCTTATTACGCAAAGCCATTTTTGATAGAGAATAAATGAAAATAGCACAGCAATACACTGAAAATAAACCGCCAACAGTGGTTGCGCGCTGAGTAATGGCGGTCGTCTAGATTCTTTTTTTTTTTTTTTTTTTTTCAAAAACTTTATTGAGAAGGTCGTGAAGATTCGGTAGAAGAGGAGGAGGAGAGGGGCGGTTGCAACCTGACCAATCAGCGCCGGTTATGACCTGACCAATCAGCGGTGACCAGTCTGTTAACGTCACAACACGGCCCAGCTCAGCACTGCTGTACCCTGCCCTTCAGCGGGGCTGAGAATCGCGGCTGTTAAACCGTGTTGGGGCTTGTGGAAAAGCGTACAAAGCGTGCTGAGCCGTCCCGTGTCGCGCTAAAGCGTGCTAGTGGAAAAGGCCCTATAGTGAACTTGAAGAAAATAAATTTGGCCTGGGTGTTTTTTTGGATACAAATGCTTGCAAATAACACACAGCTTCAGATCTGGGCTGTAAAATGCAACAGAAATGTAGAACCAAGTGTTATCCAGCTGAGGTCCAAATTTTGTAACAATACCACAAAAAATGAATATATTACACAGCTTTGTTCTCAGGCTGTTCCCAGGGGTTTTTGAACTGTGCCAAATTGTGCCAAATGGCACAGTTTGGAAAAACGTCTGTAACTTTTGAATGATTCAATATCGAAACTTCATCTTGGGCTCTAATGACTGGCGCCTAGCGGCTGCCCCGGCCTTGGATGCGCTCTGCAGAGCGTGCCCAAATGCCAAGTCACATTTCGTTACCTTGTATTCATACATGTGTAATGACAATAAAGTTGAATCTCAATCTCAATCTAATGAAAGGTGACACTCACGACTGTGTGTGTGTGTGTGTGGGGGGGGAGTTGTTTATTCATTCATGAATGAATGAATGAACAAACAAGCCCGCCACACACAAAGAAGCATGCCACGTAAAAAATGTGTGGCTTTTTTTTTTTTTTTACAAGAAAAAATAACCTACAGTGCACTAAAAATTATACTAAAATATCTGTAATGTAGAAGATAACAACTCCCACCCACCCACCCACCCCCGCTACAGAGGACAGACATCACCCATCGCTACATGACAGACCGCGGTGACAGTGCGCCGCGGTCTACTACACACAGTTGTACTAAAATATCTGCAATATATCTGCAATCCGCTACAGAAGAGTAGCGGGGGGGGGGGGGCGTTCACGGTCCAGACGCGGCGCACGGACTGTCCGTCATGTGGCGATGACACACAGTTGTAATTTACCGATCGGTCAAAAGTCATTTGGATTACAATTTTCAGGGATAAAGAATAATTTAGCTTATAACACTTACCTGTCCACAACAGCAGTGTTGCTGGCAAACTTCTCTTCCTCATTGTCAGACGAACATGACGCTCGTCCGCTTGTTACGACTCGTGGTTCTGGTCACGCGACCCGGTCAAACCATGATTCCATTATTGCAGTTTTGCGCTTCCATGATTGCGGTTTTGGCGAACGATTTTTCAAAACAAATAAGAACAGTAGTAAGAAAAAAAGACTGGCGAACGCCTGTGTGTCACCCAGCGGCTTACACAAAACAGATTTTACACACAGGACGTACGCTTTCAATCGTCGAAGTTCTCTGCTTCAATTGGCTCGCTGCATTCGCTGCCGTTGGTAGGCGGGTCCTTCTTGCTAGGTTTTCAGTCATTGGTTCTTCAAGGTTTCAGAAACCCAATTCAAGGCTCTTATTAGTCGAATGAGAGGTCAATCACATCTAAACCAATCAAAGCACTCCTTTGGCTTTCTGTTCGCGGCTGTGTCTGTAGCTTTTTTTTTTCAGTGCGCCCTAGGACGCAGAGACGTGACTGCCCGCGGTATCCCGGAGTGCAAGAGGTTAACTGTGTAGCTACAAACATTTCTGATTAAACTGTAGAGTTCAGGTTTCCACCTCATGTTTGATGGCTCGTTATTTTATTTAGCTGTGGGAACTTGTTATAATAGGCTCCATTATATTAAAGCAGAGACTGACAACCAAGTGATTTTCACAGGTGTGCAGGCTTAAACAGGTGAGGTGAAACATGACCTGGAGCCTGAACACGAGCCGTGCCAGCAGGAAGCTGAGCTGGTGGACATGACGGCAATAATCCTGATTAGTCGACTAATAATCGTTAGTTGCAGCCCTAATTTCCTGTACAGCAGCTGCTGTAAAAATTTCAGGACAAGACGTGATCAGCCAGAAAACCACACAGGAGTCATCTGACCAGGGAGCAGTGAGCGCGCGCACACACACACACACACACACACACACACACACACACACACACACACACACACACACACACACAGAGTCATCCAGGGTCGCCAGAACCTGTGGCCCAGTAACCGTTAATCCCTTCCACAGCATGTGGGACCTGTCTGCCTTTTACCAGGAACAGTAGCGTTACCTTAATTGCTCAAGTCTAAGAGTAGTTGTGACCCCAGAACTGTTTGTGATAAAATGGTGGTTTTTCACACACATCTGAACATTATTTTGCAGAGCCAAAACAGAACAATGAGCTTATCTGTGGTTTTTGGAGAAATAAAACTAATTAACCAAATGACCAAAGTCTCTTCTGCTCTAATATGATGTTATTTATTCATTTAAATGTTAAAGGCTTTGGACCCCCACCCCCAACATGATCTTTCACAGCCCCTCAGAAACCAGGGACATCCTGTCTAGAACGTTGTCATGTCCTTGTCAGTGTTTTCCTCTGGAGATGTTCTGGTTGCTCCTCTGTCCAGCAGAGGGCGCTGCAGGATTACATCTCTTCTGTCCAGAACATCACTGTAAGCCTGATTTGTCTTCTGTCGTCTGTCCCTCAGTGTGTCTCCTGCAACAAGTCCTTCAAGAAGCTGTGGTCCCTGCACGAGCACATTAAGATTGTGCACGGCTACGCTGAGAAGAAGTTCTCCTGTGAGATCTGTGAGAAGAAGTTTTACACCATGGCTCATGTCCGTAAGCACATGGTTGGTAAGTGGAGGCCCATAATCAGACATGAACATCTTCAGGGTTTCCATGTGAACTGTCAGCCATGTGTAGCCAGACGTCTCAGCTGTTCTCGTCTTCTCCATCCCAGCTCACACCAAGGACATGCCCTTCACCTGTGAGACATGTGGGAAGTCCTTCAAACGCAGCATGTCCCTAAAGGTCCACTCGCTGCAGCATTCAGGAGAGAAACCTTTCCGCTGTGAGGTAAGCTCAGGACAGTTTCTGCTCACGGAAGTCCACATCTGGACTTCTACCAGGACATGTTGTTGTGACGGTCCAGTTTGTAATTCCAGCTCCTTGTTTGGCATGAGGCCACTGTGCTGAAAAGCAGTCATCATTTCCACCGTAGGAGCTTTGTTGATCGTCCCAGGTGAAACATGTAGGATGTCCAGCGCTAGGTGGACCAAGGGTCAGGACAGTGACAACAGCACACAAAGGAAGCATATACAGTGTGTTTGTGTGTGTGTGGGGGGGATGCATTTACAGATAAACACAAACATACCAACGTAAATGAGAACGTCCACCATACAGCCCAGAGAACAGTTCTCTACCTACGGACACAAAGTCCCTCCTTTCCCCTCCTGTCTGTTCACTAGTATTGGAGACATTTTTTTTAGTTTATTTCTTCATTTTTACAGGGTAGTTCCATTGAGAGGCAACCTCTCTTTTTCAAGGACGCCCTGTTCACATCCACACCAGGAAGCTGCCCAGTCCAACCACAGACTGACCTGTAGACACTGAGCAACTCCACTGGAGCAGTTGGGCTTAAGGGCCTTGCTCAAGGGCGCCACAGTGGGGTTCAGGAGGGTGGGGCAAACACTGCTATATTCTTTGTTCCACCCAGACCTGATCCTGCCGGTCCAGGGATCAAAGCCGCAACCCTCCGCTCACCAGTCCACATTATAACTACAACATATCAAACTAGAGGGCACCCAGAGAGTGCATACCTCCACCAAGGCTTCCTCCCTCCCTTTGTCCGTCCATTGCGAGATAGGGCCTTGGAGGAGGTATGCACTCATGGATCACCTCCATGTAATGAGTTCATCTTTGGGCCAAGAACCACCTCTGGTGAAAATGTCCTCCAGGTCATCCAGGAGTTTTGGATGATCTTGCTAACAGAGAAACGTCAGCAAAAACAACTAGAAAAGCCCTCAGAGAGCGCAGACCTCCACCAAGCAGCTCATTTCCCCCTAATGACATTGTCTGAAATGCAGCAGTTTTCTAAATGCAGCATTTCTGCATTTGATATTGATGAAAAATACTAATTCAAGTTTCTTTCTATCAGATTTACTGAAATAACAAATAAATAGTATTGGGTAACTTAGCTCCAGAAATTCTGGCGTAGCAGCAAAAGTAAAATTTAACCAAGTTGATTGAGTTTTCCTAAAAATTCCTGGATCCAGATGGTGATGCAGATCACTATAAATGTAATCATTTGTTCCCCACACCATTACACACCTTTGCTGAAAATTTAATCAAAACCCATTCATAAATTTTTCAGTTATGTTGGTAACAGACAAACCAACCAATGCCACTAAAAACATTAGCTCCTCCCCTCGGCGGAGGTAACAGTTAAAAGATAAAAGGTTGGCCCAGGGGCTGAGCAGTGTGACCCCCATGTCACCAGTGCTGGCAGGCTAGCAAATCGTCCTGACAGGGGCTGGAGGCAGGGAATCGGCCAGCGTCCCCAACTGAAAACAAACCCAACACCCAAGAATCCTCATCACTCCACCAGAAGAAAGTGGCCCCACCCCAAGGGCTCTGACCTGGAGAAACCAAGCCTCAGCCCACCCCCGGTAGCAGCGGCCAGCACACAGCCCACCACCATGTGGGGCACAGCCAAGAGAGCCCCAGTCAACACCAAGACGGCTCCACACACCACAGCTAACCTGGCACCAGCAGTTCCACCCCAGCAGGGCGCACCAAGGAACAGAGCCAGAGGACACCCCACATGTGGGACTGCCACCAACCGGGAGAACACCAGCTAGGCACCACCTGCTGTAATGGGCACGGCCCCCCACACCAAACCCAACACTGACTGTTGTTAGACATGTGGATCAGCACAGTTCTGTTCCCCCAGTGAGGCTCAGGCTGTATGTTGGTCAAACCAAGGGGTCTTGAACCTGCGGCCCCAGAGCCACATGTCTGCCCTGAGCAGCAGCTCCGTGTGGTCCAAGAAACATCTTATTTTGGAGGGAATTCTTCCACATTTACAAGAAGGAACAAGTGATTGGTTATCCAAGTTTTTGTTGTTGACTCTGATGTTCTGTTTCAACGGGCAGCACGGTGGTGCAGTGGTTAGCACTGTTGCCTTACGGCTAGAAGGTTCCTGGTTCGAATCCCCAGGTTGGCAGGGGTTGGAACCTTTCTGTGTGGAGTTTGCATGTTCTCCCTGTGCTGCGTGGGTTTACTCCGGGGGCTCCGGTTTCCTCCCACAATCCAAAGACATGCATGTTAGGCTAATTGGCTGTTCTAAATTGTCCCTAGATGTCTGTTTCTTATAGGCCCTTAGAATAGAGGGTTAGTACTAGTGAAAGCGCTTTGAGTGGTCTTTGTGACTAGAAAAGCACTATATAAGTGCAGGTTAGTTAGTTAGTTAGTTTGGTTCTCAGACGTTCACGTTTACCCCAAACTGCTCCATTTTAGTTGGGCTAAATTTCAAACTGACCTTTACTGTTATGGTACAGGGATGACTAAAGATCCTCTCATCTGTGTTCTGATCTGTGGTGAGGATTTCAGCTGCTTTTTCCTCAGTTCCACCTGCTACTGGAACATTTCTCTGGTCAAAGGTTCCTTAGATAAGCCAGAACCCGTCAGACTGAGGGTCTCTGCAGTGTCAGGGTCCAGCAGCTGATCACAGTTTCATCATGATTATATAAACACCTGACTGTCCTCAGCGCTGATGAATTTGGGATGTTTACCTCTAAAAGGGTCCTGGTGGAATTACAGTTTAGTGTTATTCAGGGGAGCGTCTGTGGAAACAAGGCTGGTTTTTAGTTCCCAGGGTAGTCATCCTCGGTCCACCACTGTCAACAAATTTTGCTGAGTGTCCCAGACTGTAACCACATCCAGTATTGGTACAGCGCCGCTCACTGCTGCTGTTCATTTACAGTGAAATGACTGTAGTGGTACGAGGATGTAGGTTATCCACTAATTCATCAGTTGATTAGTGCTGCAACGATTAGTTGACTGATTGACTAGTCAATCATCAGAAACATAATCAACAACTAATTTGATAGTCGGTGAATCAGCTGTGGGCCCTTTTGCAAGAAAAATTCTGGAAAATATGAATGTTTCAGGCTTTAAAAGATGAAAAGGTGCCACGTTTCTTCCTTGTACATTATGAGTTAAATAAATTACGGTTTTGTAACGTCTGACAGTTGTGTTGCTACAAACATTCTTGGTTAATCTGTCAAGTTCAAGTCTCAAACTCATGTTTGGGTCATTATTTGAAGTGACTATTGGCATTAGATGAGGTGATATTCTCAGGTGTGCAGACCTCACCCCTCAGCATTCCAGCCACTTTTCCTAAATTAGCATATGCAAAGACAATCAAATTGTTTCTTCACTGAGTGGCAGTAAAAAATTTGAAACATCCTGCCAGTGGAACACTAGAATTATAAGAGGATTCGACAGGTGAGGTAAAACATGACCTGGGGCCTCATGTACAAAGACTTGCGTGGATTTCCTACTGAAAGATGGCGTGTGTTTAAATCAAGAAAACGCCGTAAGCAAAAAAAAAAAAAATCCAGATGTATGAAACTGTCCGTACACAGGAATCCAAGCACATTCCTTTGTACATCCCAATCTATTTGAAATTGAACGCACATGAGGAAATACCAGACTCCTCTCTTGACATGCCTCCATTTGAATATGCATTTAGATGCAAATAGATACATACAAGCCCAGCACGTTTGATTCTCCTGTATCCACAATCAAAAATAATGGATTTAATGGAATTTGATGGGCTGTGAGTTGGAGGTGCTCCTGAATGAGGTAGAGGCACGTAAAAACGTTTTGTTTGGCATGCTGTCCTCCAGCATTAGCGCTGGATACAGGTAATTCAGTAGGCTGCTCACAGCCCTATAAGATTAGTTTGTTTACCTTTATTCAGACAGGGAAGAGGAGGAGATGTTTATTTAATCTTGACATGTTTCCACTGACGTCTGCAGTCGTCCTCGGAAGCATCAGCTGATCGCTGTGATTTGTGACCAGCTGGGTGGATCAGCTGGTTGAGTAAAGGAAAATGGTAATGAAAAAAAAAAGACGATAAAACCTATTTAGTGGGTAGCCACGGTCACCTGTCAGTTGAAAGCAGATCATATTAGACTCCACAAGTACATATTTTATGTCCAAAATGCAAATCTCATCCTTTATAGTTATATACAGTGCATCCGGAAAGTATTCAGAGCTTCACTTTTTCCACATTTTGTTACAGCCTTATTCCAAAATGGATTAAATTCATTTTTTCCTCAAAATTCTACGCACAATACCCCATAATGACAACATGAAAAAAGTTTTTTTGAGATTTTTGCAAATTAAAAATAAAAAAACAACAACTAAGAAATCACATGTACCTAAGTAGTCACAGCCTTTGTTCAATACTTTGTTGATGCACCTTTGGCAGTAATTACAGCCTCAAGTCTTTCTGAATATGATGCCACAAGCTTGGCACACCTATCTTGGGCAGTTTGGCCCATTCCTCTTTGCAGGAAAAAAAAAAAAAAAAAACATTGAGAGATTTTTTTTCATTGTAATCATAATCTGCTTAAATATTCATAAGCTGTATTCTGATAACGAAGTTTTTTTCTCTCCTCCCCCATTGTGTCGTTCCCTCCCCTCCCCTCCCTTTCTTATCTATCTCTGTTTGATGAGGCACCTATTATGGCTGCCGTGTCGTTGTGTCGCGCTTGCACGCGCACCAATGTCAAGTCAGATTCCTCGTGTGTTTTTTACATGCTTGGCAATAAAGTTTATTCTGATTCTGATTCTGATTCATCTAATTGTGCACACTTGGATGTTTTTTTTTATCATGCGTCTCTGGTGTGTACAATCATTTTCACGTCATTATCAGTCTCCCAACATCACCTCTAAGTGTCGTCAACGGACCAATAACAGTAGAAACGTATGTACACCAGCCATGAAATTGGCGTGGGGCTGCACATATTTCCACGGTCATCTCATTCTTGTGTAGCATCATCGTCTCCTCAAACCAAGACAGAAGATCACTTCTCTTCATTTTATAGGAATTTCACTTTATTCATTACACAGGAATATCACTTTTCTGCCTTTTCAGGAATATCACTGGCTTTTATGTCGACTCATGAAGGCTTCTTCCAGGCCTGACCAAAGATGCTTGCTTTCCCAGGACCCCAATGTAAACAGTTGCCTCTTGCAGAGATTGTAAGGATCAGAATTTGCTTTTAAAGGCTCAAAGGAACATAAAACTCAGGAGACCAGACCTCTCAACGTGAACACTGCATTTGATAACGTACCTTTTCACAGGAAACCAATGTTCTTAAAAGAGTCATAAACCACTTAATCTGATGGGTTTATAGCCGATGCTGTCCAGGTTTCTTCGCCCAGATACTAAAGGAAATCATCTACAGCTCAACAGTACCTCCTAGCGGATACCCACGGAATGTGTTTTCAGTATGTAGGATGACTTTTAATTTGTTCTAAACATTAAGTTTCTTTCAGCTTATCCTCTGGATCCTAAGGACACTGAAAATCATCCCTCTTTTATCACCAACCATGGTTTGCTGCATGTTTTGCTGCATTTTTTATCTAAATGTGAATGCTTGTATTATAATTATGTATAAGAAATGTTATATTCATGAGTGTTATTCAAACACATATTGGAGTAGTGATATAAATGCATGATCACCAAAATATTAGCCATCCATCCATCCATCCATCCATCGTCTACCGCTTTTCCGGAGGTCCGGGTCGCGGAGGCAGCAGTTCAAGCAGAGAAGCCCAGACTTCCCTCTCCCCAGCCACCTGCTCCAGCTCTTCAGAGGGGATACCAAGGCGTTCCCAGACTAGCTGGGAGACATAGTCTCTCCACCGAGTCCTGGGTCTGCCCCGGGGTCTCCTCCCAGTGGGACGTGCCTGAAACACCTCAAGTGGGAGGCGTCCAGGAGGCATCCTAATCAGATGCCCATACCACCTCAACTGACTCCTTTCAATGTGGAGGAGCAGCGGTTCTACTCTGAGCCTCTCCCGGATGACTGAGCTCCTCACCCTATCTCTGAGGGTGAGTCCAGCAATCCTACGGAGAAAGCTCATTTCAGCCGCTTGTATCCGCGATCTCGTTCTTTCGGTCATTACCCAAAGCTCGTGACCATAGGTGAGAGTAGGAACGTAGATTGACTGGTAAATCGACAGCTTTGCCTTAGAACTAAGCTCCCTCTTCACCACAACAGACCGGTACAACGTCCGCATCACTGCAGATGCTGCTCCAATCCGTCTGTCGATCTCTCGCTCCATTTTCCCCTCACTCGTGAACAAGACCCCAAGATACTTAAACTCCTCCACTTGGGGCAGGAGCCTGTCCCCAACCCAGAGAGGACAATCCACCTTTTTCCGGCTGAGGACCATGGACTCGGACTTGGAGGTGCTGATTCTCATCCCAGCCGCTTCACACTCAGCGGCAAACCGTCCCAGCAAGAGCTGTAGGTCATTGCTGGATGAAGCCAACAGGACAACATCATCTGCAAACAACAGAGATGAGATCCTTTGGTCACCAAGCATGACACCCTCCATTCCCTGGCTGCGCCTAGAAATCCTGTCCATAAAAATTATGAACAGGACCGGTGACAAAGGGCAGCCCTGGCGGAGTCCAACTCTCACTGGGAATGACTCCGACCGAGTGTTGGCAATGCGAACTAAACTCTCACAACGGTCGTACAGAGACCGAATAGCTCGTAACAACAAGCCCGATACCCCATACTCCCGAAGCACCCCCCACAAAAATCCACGAGGGACGCGGTCAAATGCCTTCTCCAAGTCCACAAAACACATGTAAACTGGTTGGGCAAACTCCCACGAACCCTCAAGAATTCTCGAGAGGGTAAAGAGCTGGTCCGATGTGCCACGGCCAGGACGAAAACCACATTGCTCCTCCTGAATCCGAGGTTCGACCAACGGCCGGACTCTCCTCTCCAATACCTTGGCATAGACCTTCCCAGGGAGGCTGAGGAGTGTGATCCCTCTAAAGTTGGAGCACACCCTCCGGTCCCCTTTTTTGAAGAGAGGAACCACCACCCCGGTTTGCCATGCCAAAGGCACTGCCCCCGACCTCCACGCAATGTTGCAGAGGCGTGTCAACCATGACAACCCAACAACATCCAGGGCCTTGAGGTACTCGGGGCGAATCTCGTCCACCCCCGGGGCCCGGCCACCAAGGAGATTTTTAACCACCTTGGCGACCTCAGCCCCTGTGATAGGCGAGTCATCCCCCTCGTCCCCAAACCCTGCTTCCTCTGTGGAAGGCGTATCAGTGGGATTGAGGAGATCCTCGAAGTATTCCTTCCACCGCCCGACGATATCCCCAGTTGAAGTCAACAGTGTCCCATCCGCACCATACACAGTGTGGACGGGGAGCTGCTTTCCCCTCCTGAGCCGCCGAACAGTTTGCCAGAATCTCTTTGAAGCCGACCGAAAGTCTTGTTCCATGGCCTCACCGAACTCCTCCCATACCCGGGTTTTTGCTTCAGCAACCACCCGAGCTGCACTCCGCTTGGCCTGCCGGTACACCTCAGCTGCTTCGGGAGTCCCACAAGCCAACCAAGCTTGATAGGACTCCTTCTTCAGCTTAATGGCCCCCCTCACCACTGGTGTCCACCACTTGGTTCGGGGGTTGCCACCACGAGATGCACCGACCACCTTGCGGCCGCAGCTCTGGGCTGCCGCTTCAACAACAGAGGTGGAGAACATGGCCCATTCAGACTCCATGTCTCCAGACTCCCTCGGAATGTGGTTGAAGTTCTTCCGGAGGTGGGAGTTGAAGACCTCCCGGACAGGGGCCTCAGCCAGACGCTCCCAGCACACCCTCACTATACGTTTGGGTCTACCAGGTCTGAATAGCTTCCTCCCCTGCCATCGGATCCAACTCACCACCAGGTGGTGATCAGTTGACAGCTCTGCACCTCTCTTT
Source organism: Pholidichthys leucotaenia (assembly GCA_020510985.1). Taxonomy (NCBI): domain Eukaryota; kingdom Metazoa; phylum Chordata; class Actinopteri; order Cichliformes; family Pholidichthyidae; genus Pholidichthys; species Pholidichthys leucotaenia. The sequence goes on along the minus strand of CM035838.1, from coordinate 202,716,410 downwards.
ACTCGGGTGTCCAAGACATACGGTCGCAGGTCTGATGATACGATAACAAAATCGATCATCGACCTGCGGCCTAGGGTGTCCTGGTGCCAGGTGCACATATGGACACCCTTATGCTTGAACATGGTGTTCGTTATAGACAGACTGTGGTTAGCACAGAAGTCCAATAACTGAACACCACTCGGGTTCAGATCGGGCAGGCCGTTCCTCCCAATCACCCCCCTCCAGGTTTCACTGTCGTTGCCCACGTGCGCATTGAAGTCCCCCAGTAGGACAATGGAGTCTCCAGGAGGAGCACCCTCCAGCACCCCAGTCACAGACTCCAAAAAGGGTGGGTACTCTGAAACATCATTTGGTGCATAGGCACAAATGATGGTCAGGACCCGTTTCCCAACCCGAAGGCGCAGGGAAGCAACCCTTTCGTCCACCGGGGAAAACTCCAATATAGAGGCAGCAAGGTGGGGCGATACAAGAATACCTACCCCTGCTCGTCGCCTCTCGCCCGGGGCAACTCCAGAAAAGGCCAAGCTCCAGCCCCTCTCCAGGAGACTGGTTCCGGAACCGGAGCTGTGTGTTGAGGTGAGGCCAACTATATCTAGCCGGTATCGCTCAATCTCGTACACCAGCTCAGGCTCCTTCCCCACCAGAGAGGTGACATTCCACGTACCAAAAGCCAGTTTAGAAAGCTTGGGATCAGTCCGCCAAGGTCTCCGCCTTTGACTGCCACCTAATCCACATAGCACCGGACTTCCATGATCCCTCCTGCAGGTGGTGAACCTACTGGAGGGCGGACCCATGTAACTCCTTCGGGCTGAGCCCGGCCGGGTCCCATGGGTGGAAACCCGGCCACCAGACGCTAGCCTTCGAGCCCCTCCCCCAGGCCTGGCTCCAGGGTGGGGCCCCGGTAACCCCATACCGGGCGGGGTACACTGAATCCTTGATATACAATTTATCATGAGAGTCTGTTGGATCGTTCTTCGTCTGGCCCTTCACCCAGGACCAGTTTGTCTTGGGAGACCCTATCAGAGGCAAATTGCCCCGGACAACATAGCTCCTGGGATCACTGGGGCACGCAAACCCCCCCACCACGATAAGGTGCCAAGTCATTTAATTTAGTTAGATTTTATATTGAGCATTTATTTCATAAGAACTGACTGAGTGTTAATTTTCCCTCTGAAATTTCATGGGATAGTGTCTTCATTTGATTGGCTGCTCTCAAACAAAGAAGTGTTCTCACATTGGATAGCAGCCATTTCAAACTGCTTCTGAAAAAGTCGATTGGTCAGTCTTGCGACGACATCATCAGTTTTACGACCCGGCGAGGTAACTTTAAAAGAGAGAAGTTAGATTTGAGTTTAGTTGGAAGTTAAGAAAAAGAGATGGAGAGAACAGTAGAGACAACAGGCAGGAAGATTAGCAAGAAGCAAAATAGAAAACGGTGATAAAATTAAGAATTAGAAACACAGAAAGAAGAAAGAAAGAGATTTTGAGAAGGATTAGGAACTAAATTAAGATTAAAGAAGCAGAATAGTAATCTAGATCTCAGAAGATTTTATTCCACCGTTTCAAGGCCCTGTGAAGTTTTATTTTATTCTCTGTGTGTTTGTCAAGTCTTTTGTTATATTCTGGTCACTGAGGAGAAACCATTTTTCTTTAGAGCTCGTCCCTTTTAGAGAATCAAATTCTCAAACTTTTTCTTTCACCTCAGAAGCCATTCTTATCCTAGTAAATGTTTTTCTAATATTTTTTTTCATGACTTTTCACGCCATTAAAGTGGACCTTTAATTTGCCTAGTTTAAAGTGAACAGAGACTGAGAAGATTTTCCTTCAGTTTTTTTTGTCTATCCCGCTACAAGAGACCTCAAATTTGGACACTTTTCCAAGGACTTGTCACGCCGCTCTGTGACAGACCATCCCCTGCTGCCATCGTCTGGAGAGCCCCCAGCTGAGTTTACACTTCCACGGCTGTGAGGAGGCATCGCAGCAGCCGCTTCCTCCGACGTCCTAACTCCCAACTTGGCCGGTATCGACCCGCTGAAACGTGGACCTACAGCTGTCTTGTGAGTGAAACTCTTATTTCTCCTATCTGCTGGGTTAAAACGTGATGTCCTAACAATTAAATTACAATCGAATATGGCCTGTATTTCAGGGCTCAATTAATTCAATTCAATTCAATTCAACTTTATTTATATAGCGCCATTTCACAACAACAGTCATCTCATAGCACTATCAACTGTAGGGAGGACCCCCACAGTTGCAGAAAGACCCCAGCAATCAGGCGATCCCCTGTGAGCAAGCACTTGGCGACGGTGGAGAGGAAAAACTCCCTTTTAACAGGAAGAAACCTCCAGCAGAACCAGGCTCAGGGAGGGGCAGTCATCTGCTGCGACTGGCTGGGGGGTGAGGGGACAGAGAAGAAGAAAAGAACAGACATGTAGAGAGCAAACAGCACGATGGGGACTCAATCTATGGGAGAGAACAAACAAATGTTAATGACCAGCAAAAAAAAAAAAATATTTCATAGAGAGTGAGGAAAGGAGTGAGGCCCAGTGCATTACTGGAGGTCCCCCGGCTGACTAAACCTATTAGCAGCATAACTAAGGGAGGGTTCAGAAACACATGATCCCTCCCTAATTGTAGGCTATATCAAAAAGGTAGGTTTTAGCCCTATTCTTAAAAACAGAGATCGAGTCTGACTCCCGAATCCAGATTGGCAGCTGATTCCACAGGAGAGGAGCTTGATAACTGAAGGCTCTGCCTCCCATTGTACTTTTGGAGATTCTAGGTATTACAAGTAAACCTGCATTTTGGGAGCGTAGTGCTCTGTTAGGATGATACGGTAGTATCAGATCTTTTAAATAAAAAGGAGCCTGATTGTTTAGAGCTTTGTAAGTAAGAAGAAGGATTTTAAACTTAATTCTAAACTCTATGGGAAGCCAATGAAGGGAGGCCAGAACCGGAGAGATATGATCTCTCTTTCTAGTACCTGTTAAAACTCTTGCTGCAGCATTTTGGATCAGCTGAAGACTTTTTAAAGATGTTTTAGGACAGCCTGATAATAAAGAATTACAATAATCTAATCTCGAGCTAACAAAAGCGTGGATCAGCTTCTCAGCATCACTCTGAGACAAGATGCTCCTAATCTTGGCAATATTACGCAAATGATAGAAGGCAGTCTTAGAAACAAATTTAATATGTGAATTGAAGGACAAATCCTGATCAAAAATAACTCCAAGGTTCCTCACAGAGCTATTAAGAGAAAGAGTAACTGCATCCAAACTGAAAGTTTGATTTGGAAAGGAATTTCTAAGGTTTTTTGGACCAACAAGAATGACTTCAGTCTTATCTGAATTTAATAGCAGGAAATTAGTCTCTCAGTCACAGGATATAGCTATCAACTGAAGGAAAACTCTTAGTCATTTTTAAGTAACTGCCCTTAAATTTTTGTAGATTAATTCAGGAGTCATTTTTAGATAATTAGCTTATGAATTTTCCCCATAAAATTGCGTTGTTTTGTTAAAACATTCCAGCCTCATTTACCGTTGAAACATAAGTCTAGTTCCTCCGTGGTTCTGCAGAGGTGTAATGCTGGATTTTATGTTCAGGAACCCAATATCAGTTGATGTGATATATTACGCTGTTATCATCTGAATCTGTTTATTCATCATTTGAACGCTATGCCATGTAACCTGAATGAGTTTAATAAAAGAGTGAATAAGAGCAGTTGAAGCGTTTTCCTTTTGCATATACAGGTTTCCTAATCACGGCAGGACAAAAACTCACTGAAACTTTGAGACTGATTCATTAAGTAATTTAAGGTACAAAGTTAATTAAAATTAAAGTTAATATTATTGTCCGTTAGGACTGGTGCCCCTTTTACGAGTGCTTTTATTTAATTTAGCGGGTGTAGAAGTGACGGTTCAGCTCCGCCCCCTTTCATACCCACTATTAAATAAAATAAATAATTCCTGTACCTTATGACAAATATTTTTATAGGCAATTCACCCTACACTTGATACATCTGGAATTTTCTGTGGAAAAGGATGTACGCTATGTTTTTGTGTGTAAGTACCCTTTGTACATGAGGCCCCAGGAGTCCTGAACAGGAGCCATGCCAACAGGAAGCAGAGATGGCAGACATGACAGAAATAATCATGATTAGTTGACTAATTGAAAAAAATATCCGGGCGGAGTGTGGTTATTACTACTTCTTCTGGGAAGACGAGCTTCTTTTTTAGGTCAACGTGCAACTCTCAGTCTGATGCTTTATGCAAAACAGAGGGGTGCATTCTGGCAGTTGTTTTTTCCTTCGGAGACTTATTTCCTGGCTTTTGAAAGCTAATGACCTGAAATGGTGTTGCCTGATGGTTATTGGCTCTAATCCTCTGGAATTCAACCCACCTTGCCATTTCTGCAAGGACTTTATCATGTCTCCACCGGTAACACCCTTCTCCAAGTGCTCTAGAGCACCCGGTCAAAATGTGATTCAAAGTACTAGGGGTCATACTGCACAGCTTACAAGATGAATCCTCATCTTTGTACCAAAGTTTTAGATTACTTGGTGTTGGTAAAAGCTCAGTCACTGCACAGAGAAGAAAAGCCAACTTGCCCTGGTCCGTGCCCCAGATATCATTCCAGGACAGTGATCGTTCGAGTGCATGGTTCCATTGCATCCACTGCCCTTGAGAGGCAAGCCCTGCAGCTTTCACACAGCGGTCCTCTTCCACTGCCTCTCTGACCCTCTGTACTACGAATCTTCTTCTGCTTTTGGTGTCAGCTTTGCTCCACCTTTTACCATTGTACTTTCCTAGCCCGAGTCGTCCCTGACAAACTACGCCAACAGTTTCGTCATGAATGGTAACAAAAGAGCCCAGAACAACCTCTAAACACATTCATGGTGAACTCCCAAGGTCAAGGTACATCAGTGTCAGATCGCACCATCCGTCGTTGTTTGAGCCAAAGTGGACTTCATGGGAGACGACCAAGGAGGACACCACTGTTGAAAACAAATCATTAAAAAGCCAGACTGGAATTTGCCAAACTGCATGTTGACAAGCCACAAAGCTTCTGGGAGAATGTCCCATGGACAGACGAGACAAAACTGGAACTTTTTGGCAAGGCACATCAGCTCTATGTTCACAGACGCAAAAATGAAGCATACCAAGAAAAGAACATTGTCCCTACTGTGAAACATGGAGGAGGTTCTGTTCTGTTCTGGGGCTGCTTTGCTGCATCTGGCACAGGGTGTCTTGAATCTGTGCAGGGTACAATGAAATCCCAAGACTATCAAGGTATTCTAGAGAGAAATGTGCTGCCCAGTGTCAGACAGCTTGGTCTCAGTCGCAGGTCATGGGTCTTGCAACAGGATAATGACCCAAAACACACAGCTAAAAACACCCAAGAATGGCTCAGAGCCAAACATTGGACTATTCTAAAGTGGCCTTCTATGAGCCCTGATCTAAATCCTATTGAACATCTGTGGAAGGAGCTGAAACATGCCATCTGGAGAAGGCACCCTTCAAACCTGAGACAACTGGAGCAGTTTGCTCATGAGGAGTGGGCCAGAATACCTGCTGAGAGGTGCAGAAGTCTCGTTGACAGTTACAGAAATCGTTTGATTGCAGTGATTGCCTCAAAAAGTTGTGCAACAAAATATTAAGTTAAGGTACCATCATTTTTTTCCAGGCCTGTTTCATGAGTTTGTTTTTTAAAATAATTCTGTTGAACCACAATTCAAAAGCATTGTCTGATTTTCACTGGTGAATTTTCATAGACTTTTTATTTATTACCACTTTTGTCAGATTCATATTATTTCTGTGACTATCGTGGGTTTTTCTTTCATTAACAGAGGGACCGGGCTGCACGGTGGCGCAGTGGTTTAGCACTGTGGCAGCACAGTTTTACCCTCGGCTGGGGGATCGCGGGGATCATGAGATCGTGGGTTCGATCCCAGCCCCCGACCAACAGTGAGCTGTGTGGAGTTTGCATGTTCTCCCCGTGTTGCGTGGGTTTACTCCGGGATTTCTCCGGTTTCCTCCCACACACCAAAAACATGTAGGTTTAGGGTGCTCGTGCACGCAGCGACCAGCAGCCGGTGGCTTGTCACCAGACTACAAACCAAGTCTACCTACGGGTACAAATAAGTAACAAAAAAAAAAAAAAAAAAAAAATTGTCCACGTGTGTGTTTGTAGTTTAACATATTTTGTACTGTATAGTGTGTACTATGTGCTGGTACATAAGAACTGACCCCAAATCAGTTACAATAATGCACTTTTTATTATTTAACTCATGATTTCACAAAGTGCTAAGAAGTGCTTTCTTTAGTGTAAAGGGTGTGTAGTGTCAAGTCAACAACCCAGAGTCCGTAAACAACTTCCTGCACAAAGCATGTAGACATGATCTCACTGGATTTCAGTCCCTCCAGGACTTCATGACTGTTTTGGGATGGTTGAGGCTTAAAAAGCCTGAATTTGTGGAGCTTTTCCAAAAAGTTGTGATAAAATGACATTTTTAGAGGTTTTTACACTGAAAGTTGTGTGAGGAAGTACAGATTTTAAAGTAGCTGCTTTTGCCATAGTTTACACTGATGCTGTTCTATGTAGCACCACAAGAAAAATTTACCGTTATAGTGATTTATGTAGAATTAAATACTCAGTAAAATCGTCAAAAAAAATGACCAACATTGTTTTCTTGCTGAGAACTTAAATAAAAAGAGAAATAAAAGAATTAGCCATTACAGCTATTATAAATTGCATTGAATGCATGTTGGAGTCTGGAGCAAATTCTGGCAGCACCTTCTTGAATCTTGAATGTGAAAGCTTAGACCCTGAAAAAGTTGGTCTTCTTCTGTGCTGAAATCCACATGAAGCAGGGATGATCCTCCACTGACGACCTCTAACCTTCAGAAGGTCTCAGTGAGAATGGAGCTGGGAATGAAAACCCAGTCTTCACAGGTCTGAAGAGATTTCACAGTAAAATTAATAATCACATTTTTAGATCCCCACATCACAGTAGGTTTAATAATTTTGGTTCTTTTAATTTTGTTGTTTATATTTTAACTACAAATTAACTTTCAATTATTGAAAAGGGTTTCAATTAATTTCCTGGAAGATTTGTTCATTTCGGTTTAGTTTTGAGTAAAAATGGCTCGTTGTACTGCAGCCTTTATTAATTCTGTTATTTTCATTTTATTTTATTGATTTTTATTATCATCTTCAAATCTCTCACTTAAGTGTAGGGCTGGACGATACAACAAATATATTTGTTATATCAATACATTATACTATGCAGGATACATAAGATGTGTTTATTGCTCATCTCGAGCATTTCCGCAGCAGTATAAGGCCTCTTCTCTGTCAGCATCTCTCTCCTCTCACAGCTGCACTAAGGCACTCCCACCTCCCTGCGCTGTTTCATTTCAGGGTCGTTGCCAGGTCTGTTTTTTTCTCTTCATGCAGTTTTTTTCTTTAGAAACTGCTTCTTTTGAGCCTGTTTTTGTGAAACAGGTGCTTGTTTTTTATTCACAATCTGGCAACACTAGCAGAGCGCGGGGAAGGGGGAAAAAATGACACACACATACCAGCTGCAGTGCAGCAGACTTGAACAAAAGGAGAAAAATCACCTGCTCCATTCTCTGGCAGTGGTGAAAATTGAACAAAACACAGCTGTGAAACAAATTAGTGGTAGCACGACCACTAATCCCTGGATCAACCCTGGATCAACCCTGAGATAAAAACACTTCTGAGAGAGAAGAAGAGGATCTTCAGGTCGGGGAACAGGGAGATGCTGAAGTCCGTACAGAGGGAGCTGAGGAGAAAGATCAGAGAAGGCAAGGACAGCTTCAGGAAGAAGATGGAGGACAAGCTGCAACAGAGCGACATCAGCGGGGTCTGGAGAAACCTCAAAACCATCTCGGGGCTCCAGAATACCTCCCCCCAGGCCACGGGGGGCAGGGAGTGGGCGAACAACCTGAATCTGTTTTTCAATAGATTTGACCAACCGCCCTCCCCCCTGTCTGCACAACAACCACTGCTGCCTCTAAGAAATCAAGTCCTGCTACCCACTCCCCACTCCACCGACACCCCCCCCACTCCCAACACACAGCCCCCCATCCTGACCCTGACCAAGACCCAGGTGAGGACGGAGCTGAGGAAGATCAAGGCGAGGAAGGCGTCGGGACCGGACGGCATCAGCGCAAAGCTCCTCAAGTCCTGTGCAGACCAGCTGTGTGGGATTGTGACGTATATCTTCAACATGAGCCTGAAACTGGGGAGGGTACCACAGCTGTGGAAAACATCTTGTGTGGTACCTGTACCAAAAACTTCCCACCCCAAAGACCTGAACAGCTTCAGACCGGTGGCCTTGACGTCCCACTTGATGAAGACCCTGGAGAGACTGCTCCTTGCTCATCTCCGCCCCCTGGTGGAACCAGCGATGGATCCACTCCAGTTCGCCTACCAGCATGGCATTGGGGTGGAGGATGCGGTGATCTTCCTCCTTCACCGTTCTCTGTCCCACCTGGAGAAGCCCGGGAATATGGTGAGGATCATGTTCTTTGACTTCTCCAGTGCTTTCAACACCATCCAACCGATGATCCTGAAGGACAAGCTGCTGCGCGCAGGGGTGGACCAGCACCTGTCATCATGGATCCTGGACTACCTCACGAACCGGCCTCAGTTTGTGAGAACCCGGGACTGTGTTTCCGACACGATCATCAGTAGCACGGGGGCCCCCCAGGGAACGGTGCTGGCTCCCTTCTTGTTCACTCTTTATACTGCGGACTTCTCACACAACACAACACATTGCCATCTACAGAAGTTCTCTGATGACTCTGCGATCGTTGGTCTCATCTCCAGCGGAGATGAAGCTGAGTACAGAGGGCTTATCCAGGACTTTGTGGACTGGTGCCATCGGAACTGCCTCCAGATCAATGCGAGGAAAACTAAGGAGCTGGTGGTGGACTGCCGCAGGCATGGGCAGCCCCTCACAGCACCAGTAAATATACAGGGAACAGACATCGAGATGGTGACATCCTACAAGTACCTGGGTATTCATCTGAACAATAAACTAGACTGGTCACACAATACTGACGCACTCTACAAGAAGGGACAGCGCAGGCTGTTCCTGCTGAGGAGACTCAGGTCTTTTGGTGTACAAGGGGCGCTGCTGAAGTCATTCTATGACACGGTGGTGGCATCAGCCATCACTTTTGGAGTGGTCTGCTGGGGCAGTGGCATTACTGCAGCCTATAGGAAGAGACTGAACAAACTGATTAAGAAAGCTAGCTCTGTCCTGGGGCAACGCCTTGATCCGATGGAGGAGATAGGAGAGAGAAGGACGGTGGCTAAACTGTCATCTCTGCTGGAGTCCGAGTTCCACCCTATGCAGGACATACTGGATGCACTGAGGAGCTCATTTAGCAGCAGACTACATCATCCCAGGTGCACAACCGAGAGGTTTCGTAGGTCCTTCCTACCAACGGCTGTCAGACTGTACAACCTAAGCAGGGCTGCTCGCAGAGATAGCAAAAAGACGTAACAAACTAATAGTTTTGTTTTTTTTTGTTTTTGTTTTTTGAATGCAAAAGATGCAATAGACTTACACAATGGTCCTCTCCGGCATACAACTAGGAACATACCGGTCGCTATGGAGGGTGAGAATATGTATGGGCACATAATCATACCATGTAGGATAACTAAATAGACGGTTATGCTGTTTCATCCCACCTAGCAACAATGCTCTGCACTGTGTGTGTTTATATATTTACATATTTATTCCATCTAGCTACAATGCTCTGCACTGGGTGTGTTTATATTTATATATCTATATATTTATTCCATCTAGCTACAATGCTCCGCACTGTGTTTTTATATATCTACATATTATTCCATCAAGCTACATTGCTCCGCACTGTGTGTGTTTATATACTTGCATATTTATTCCACCTAGCTGCAATGCTCCATACTGTGGGTGTTTATATATTTACATATTTATTCCATCTAGCTACAATGCTCTGCACTGTGTGTTCATATATTCATATATTTATTCCATCCAGCTACAATGCTCTGCACTGTGTGTCTGTGTGTGTGTGTGTGTGTGTGTATATATATTTTATAGTAATATGTACATATGTATATTAGCTGCTCTTGCTTGCTTGTTTTTTCTTGCCTTCTGATTGTTGCTCTGAGTGTTGCTATCCCTGTGCTGTTGCAATCCTGGAATTTCCCCGTTGTGGGACTAATAAAGGCTTATCTTATCTTATCTTATCTTAATTTGTTTCAACACTTGAGATGTCATCCACTATAGTATTAAGAATGCATTAAAATCCGCTCTCAACATCCCAGGTAGATCCTACAAAAAAAAGGAACCAGCTCTAACAAAATGACTACATGGCTTCTTCATTTGGAAAATTTATCCCATATAACAAAAGTTGCAAAATAGAAAGAGATCACAACTGCAGTCACTAATTATACAGCCATAGACATGGCCCTTATTGTTAAAAACATGAGCAAACAGAAAAAGTGGGCGTTAATTTATATGGCTTTGAAATATCTTTCACTAGAATTCTTGCTTAATGCACTTTTTATTGTGTTGAGTCATTTTTTGTTTGTAATGGTTTTATTTCAGGCCATAATAGTAGTAGTAGATTAGTTTATTTGACAGGGACAGTGCAATAAACATAGACAATTAATCAAAGACAATTAATCTGATGTGTTGCACATAGAGTGTATTAGCTAATTTGCAACTCTTGTCCCTGGATGGGCTTTAGAAAAAAGAATCAAGATAAAAAATATACACAATAATCACATACATCAATGCTATAGGAAGGTCTACCATTATTTCTTCTGATTTGTTGCAAATTTGAGTGGGATTGTCTGATTGGTTCAATAAAGTTTGCTAAATTTAACTTGATTTTAACCCCCCCCATGCAGTACATGGGTCTGTTTCTATTATCATGCTGATGTCATTTTATGCAAAGGTTTTACATTTATACAGTGATTTGGAAGCGATCTCAAGATATTGTGATGAATATCGTGTATCGCGATAAAACCCTAAATCAGAGTGCCCAACCTGGAGCATTCAGGTTTCTGTAGGAAATTTTCTAATTTTACTTTTTAATTGGTCCAAAGATTTGCAAATTTGTCATTGTTGTGCATGTGTTCTGTAGGCACCCTTGCACAACAACAGTTGACCGAACCATAATGACAATGTTTTATCGGGCTTTTATTGAATCTGTTTTATCCTTTTCTTTAGTGTCATGGTTTGGTCAGATAACAGAGGAAATCCTTGGATCAGGTAGTTAGATGGTCCAGTCGTTTGCTTGGTGAGTCACAGCTGAGCCTGACATCCCTGTACACCAGACAGGTACAGAGGATGGCTACCTCCATTTTAAATGATGACTCCCACCCTTTGCACTGCAACTTTCAGCTTCTTCCCTCAAGACGGAGGTTTGTTGTCCCAAAAAGTAAAACCCAGCGCTACAAAAACAGCTTTGTTCCTGCTGCTGTCAAAGAGTTGAACAAGCTGTAACAATATATTGCACATAATTTAGGTACCTATTTATTAACTCCATTTTATATTTACTTATTTTTGTAGGATGTCACTTGGGTTCTAAATATTTTATTGGGTTTTAGACCTTTGAGTTTTTAACCTCTTTGACTAGTTTTTAACTTTTAATATGACCCTTCTCTCTTACCTCTGGTTTTTCTCCCATCTCTTTGTCTTTTTATACCCTGATTGATGGAGCCTTGAGTATTTTTATCATGTTTATAGTCAGCTTCATGTGTGCCTGCGTTTGTGTCTATGTTGAATGTAATTTGTGGCTTGTAAATATGGATGTCACCAGACTGCAAAACAAATCTACCTATGGGTACAAATAAAGTAACCTGAACCTGAACCTGAACAGCAAATTATTTGCAAATCTTTCGACCAATTAAGAAGTGAAATGAGAGAATTTCCCACAGAAACCTGAATGTTCCAGGAGCCCCAGGTTGCGCACCCCTGCCCTAAATGCATCACAATACATGTTAAAAGCCATATCGCCCAGCCTTATTTAAGTGCTAGAAGTCCAAAATTAAATGTCATTCAATACAAACGTCACATGAAGGCAGCTGCCTTTGTCATGAAGCCCTGAAGTCTTGACTAAAAATAAACCTTTATTCTGCATTTATTTACAGTGCCTAACCAACTTAACTACGGTATCCATAGTTTGTAAAAGAAAACACCATCATGCTGCTTGAATTATTAAGTTATGACAAGTTAAAAAACGAGAGATTGACAGACGGATTGGAGCAGCATCTGCAGTGATGCAGACGTTGTACCGGTCTGTTGTGATGAAGAGGGAGCTTAGTTCTAAGGCAAAGCTGTCGATTTACCAGTCAAGTTACGCTCCTACTCTCACCTATGGTCACAAGCTTTGGGTAATGACCGAAAGAACAAGATTGCGGATACAAGCGGCTGAAATGAGCTTTCCCCGTAGGATTGCTGGACTCACCCTCAGAGATAGGGTGAGGAGCTCAGTCATCCGGGAGAGGCTCAGAGTAGAACCACTGCTCCTCCACATTGAAAAGAGTCAGTTGAGGTGGTATGGGGCATCTGATCCGGATGCCTCCTGGACGCCTCCCGCTTGAGGTGTTTCGGGCACGTCCCACTGGGAGGAGACCCCGGGGCAGACCCAGGACTCGGTGGAGAGACTATGTCTCCCAGCTGGTCTGGGAACGCCTTGGTATCCTCTCTGAAGAGCTGGAGCAGGTGGCTGGGGAGAGGGAAGTCTGGGCTTCTCTGCTTGAACTGCTGCCTCCGGAAAAGCGGTAGAAGATGGATGGATGGATGGAAGTTAAAAAACAGAACAAAAAATGTTTTTACTTACTCTCTCAGCAGCTCCAACAGTCTTTCTCTGTCTGGCCTGTTGTCTGTTCTCCGTGTGTTTTCTGTTTGAAAACTGTTTATAAAACGTTGACTTTTGTTTACCTTCCAACACAATGCTGCGTGGACTACAAGAGAGTTTCTCTGCTTTATGAAAAATATTGGAAAATGGTTGAGCACAGCCGTTAACGTTGACTTTTGTTGATAAATTAAGACACGTTATCACACACGTCAGCAATGTGTTGCATGTGTATCATGTGAACATAGAAGTAAAGTTGTGAGCGTGACGTGCAGGAACTCGCACGAGAGTTCAGCCGGCCCTGTTTTGTGTTTCACAGAGGTAAAAAAAAAAAATAGATCCGCAGATTTTTTGGATTGCTATCGGCTCAGTCAAACGTGAATTGATTCAAATCAGCAAATTGATCTTTTGAACCCACCCCTATTTTGGTCCCTACGTTTAGTCCCAGTGGTTTAGTCCTGACGTTTTAATCCAAACGTTTTAGTCCGTGGTTTAGTCCTGACGTTTAGTCCCAGTGGTTTAGTCCCGACGTTTAGCCCCAGTGATTTAATCCAAACGTTTTAGTCTCAGTGATTTAGTCCTGACATTTATTCCCAGTGGTTTAGTACTGGTGGTTTAGTCCTGACGTTTAGTCCTAGTGGTTTAGTCCCGACGTTTAGTCCTTGTGGTTTAGTCCCAACGTTTAGACCTAGTGGTTTAGTCCTGACATTTAGTCCTAGTGATTTAGTCCTGACGTTTAGTCCCAGTGGTTTAGTCCTGACGTTTTAATCCAAACAGTTTAGTCCCAACGTTTAGTCCCAGTGGTTTAGTCCTGATGTTTTAATCCAAATGTTTTAGTCCCAGTGGATTAGTCCTGACATTTAGTCCTGGTGGTTTAGTCCCGACGTTTAGTCCTGGTGGTTTAGTCCTGACGTTTAGTCCCAGTGGTTTAGTCCTGACGTTTTAATCCAAACAGTTTAGTCCCAACATTTAGTCCCAGTGGTTTAGTCCTGATGTTTTAATCCAAATGTTTTAGTCCTAGTGGTTTAGTCCTAGTGGTTTAGTCCTGACGTTTAGTCCCAGTGGTTTAGTTCCGATGTTTAGTCCCAGTGGTTCAGTCCCGACGTTTAGCCCCAGTGATTTAATCCTGATGTTTTAATCCAAACGTTTTAGTCTCAGTGATTTAGTCCTGACATTTATTCCCAGTGGTTTAGTACTGGTGGTTTAGTCCCAACGTTTAGTCCTAGTGGTTTAGTCCCGACGTTTAGTCCTAGTGGTTTAGTCCTGACATTTAGTCCTAGTGGTTTAGGCCCGACGTTTAGTCCCAGTGGTTTAGTCCTGACGTTTTAATCCAAACAGTTTAGTCCCAACGTTTAGTCCCAGTGGTTTAGTCCTGATGTTTTAATCCAAATGTTTTAGTCCCAGTGGTTTAGTCCTGACATTTAGTCCTGGTGGTTTAGTCCCGACGTTTAGTCCTAGTGGTTTAGTCCTGACGTTTAGTCCCAATGGTTTAGTCCTGACGTTTTAATCCAAACAGTTTAGTCCCAACATTTAGTCCCAGTGGTTTAGTCCTGATGTTTTAATCCAAATGTTTTAGTCCCAGTGGTTTAGTCCTGACGTTTAGTCCCAGTGGCTTAGTCCCAATGTTTAGTCCCAGTGGTTTAGTCATGACATTTAGTCCCAGTAGTTTCGGCTGCATTCAGACCAGGATAGTCTGGGGGTCTTGGTTTGACTGGGCGGGATTGTCGAGAATTTTCACACCTTTGTTTGGTTTGCATTCACACTGCAGCGGACTAAACTGCCTGGACAATGTCAGGCAATTACAACAGCTGCTCATTTGGGGCGCTGTAGCTGAAACCACCACTGATCAGGAAGGAAAAATCTCAGCGAAGAAGAAAAATCAGGCTCATCAATTGACCAGGACCGAAAACGGCAATCTGCAATCTGCTCCCTTCAGCCGGGTTGTTTGTCCGCCACAAAGGAGATAGTTTTTTACCTTTTCTCCTCTGCTTTCACCGGTTAAAGGATTTTTCAGATTTGCACACTTGTCTTTATTATTTTCTACCCAAAATGTACTACAGTAAATGCCACTTCCTCTTCTCAGACTGCGTGTTGCTATGGTTACACAAACGCCGCGGGGCACTTCCGCCCTTTGGTCTGCTGGATACTCCGTTTGGATTGACACTGCAAGCGGAGCACACCAGACTTAGTTTGCAAGTGAAATGAGACCCCTTTTCTCAGGGGGCCCAGACTTCTCTTGTTTGGTGTGCACCAGAGTTCCAACACGCGTTCAGATGGCACCAAACGAACCGAACCATCTACGGAAGCGGAGCAGAGTTTCTTTGGTCTGGACCAAACAGTGGCCGTCTGAATGTGCCCTTAGTCCTGATGTTCTTGTGTGTACGTCTTCTCTAAAACCTTTCTGTTTTTCTCCATCACAGAACTGTGATGAGCGGTTCCAGTACAAGTACCAGCTGCGCTCCCACATGAGCATTCACATCGGACACAAGCAGTTCATGTGTCAGTGGTGTGGTAAAGACTTCAACATGAAGCAGTACTTTGATGAGCACATGAAGACGCACACAGGTGAGGCGTGTTCCCCGCCACGTCTGCAGACATTCCACACACACCTCAGACATTTTAGGGCTTTAAATCTGTCTTGACATCCACGCGCTTTTTGGAAATTGTGAAAATATCATGTCCTCATATTTAGCAGATTGTTTTTGAATACATTTGAGACATTTTCTAGAAGAGTGAGTGGAGTTTAGAAGTGTATAAATAAGACACTGAGAAGGAAAACAGCAGTTTCTGTCAGAGTAATAGACGGTTCCGTCTTCTGTCAGCGTGATATGGTGGGAGGATTTCAGTCAGACCTGATAAATGTTGGAGTTCTAAGACGTTCTGAGGGTTCAGTGGTGTTGTCCTCCATGTTCTGACCTGCAGACGTTCTGTTAGACCTGACAGCTTCATTCTCTGTGGGAACCATGACAAACATTTAAATGTAGGACAGTCAGGCGTCTGTGTGGGTACCTGTGTCAATGTTTGTGTTTACCAAACAACCTACAGGTTTAATTCCTTATTTTATTCAGGCCTTAAAATGCTGCTCATGTTCAGTTTCCCTTCAGCCTTGGTTGCCAGTTCTACTTATTTTCTGTGAGTTGGAGTCTCTTCTTCCTGACAGCAGCAGTTCTGTCTACTGCTGCACATTATGGATTTAGCTGCAGCTGCGTGATGACCAGGGTTTTACAGCTAACAAGTTTACTCAGGTTTTCAGCTCTGCTGCGTTTCACCTGTTTTTATGATTGTTGTACATCGCAGGTTCGGTCCACGTTTGTCCTTTAAATCCCTGACAACATTCCCACACCTCCCCTCTGCTGCTCAGCCAGCTGGGCGGTCACCATCCGCTCCTAAAAAATCACAGACCCGGGGCGTTTCCAGCATGAGCTTTAGAGGAGCGGAGACTTGGCCCACATGGTGTAATGAGAGGGCCCTGCAGCTCAGAGCAGCTTGTGTATGTTGTGGGTTCTAATCACTGCCCAGACACAGCTTTGCTGTCTGAGACCGAGCCACAATGGCTCCTTCACCGTTTCTCCCTCCAGCCTGCCGTGGGCGGACATGCTCTCAGTTCTATTTGTGATGTGTAATTATGGTGCCCTCTTCTCCCCGCCGCCGCCAGCCAATTTAGCCTCATCCAGGAGGAGACACACCCAGCGGCGCTCTGCACCAGCCGCTCACACATGTTAGACCGCCACAGATACAGTTGTGTTTCATGCTTTAGTGTTCAGAACAGCAGTGCTATCACCTTCTCTGGTATTTACTTGGTGTGGAAGACTTTCACACTCCAGAAGAAGGCAGTGAGAGCCCTTCAGCAGCTGTTAATAGACGCTGCGTGGGCGGCAGCAGCACACTCGGGGGCTCCGTGGAGGGAGGTTAATGAGAGCCTCTCTGCCGGGGCGGCTGCTCTTCACTTTCACGCTTCCTCTCCTTGTAGCGTGAATTGTAATCACTTCCTCTGCAGTGGGTGGGTTTAAGATGGCAGCTGATGTCCATTTTTAAAAGGAGCTGCTGCCTCAGAAACGTTTAAATTGAAAAGTTTACCTTTGGTGGGTGGAGACACCAAAAGAAGTGATGGAGATGTTTCTCCAGCCTTCTTCACAGGAGACTGTGAGACATTGCCGTGTTCCCTGCTGACGTGGCTCGATTCACACGTTTGTGGATTAAGCCTTTGTTCAGACAGTCTGTCAGCAGCTTCTCAGGGTGGGGTCGTGTGTGAATGTCCACGCTGGTCAGACGTTACAAGCGTCTCACCAGGTCACACTGACCCAGTCCAACTCCAGGGTCACTGGGTCTGTGTTCTGCTTTTATGAAGTTCATCCACCTGGACGAGGCAGCTGCGGTGCAGCACCAGACCTTCTCCATTCACACCTGGGACAACTGTAGAGTCTCCAGTTAACCTAACGAGCATGTGTTTGGACTGTGGGAGGAAACCGAAGCACCTAGAGCGGGTCCACGTGAGCGTGGGGAGAACATGTAAACTCCACATAGATGGACCCTGCTGGCTGGTGGATTTGAAGCCACAGCCTTCTGTGAGGCAGCAGTGGTAACCACTACACCACCATGCTGCTGTGGTGTTATCCTGGTCACGTGCAGACACATGCAGGTTACCTCGGTCATGTGGGTGGGGCAGTTTTTATCCCTTTATTAAGGTCAAAGTTAAAATTGCTGTTGCACTATGGTAAATGCTATATTTATTATTACTATAAAACAAGTAAAGTTAGGGCCACCAAACCTGGTCCACAGGTTCACCTTGGGATCCTGAACTCTTGACTGTGGGTTTGGGGTCAAAATGTCAAAGGTCAAGGGTAACATTCCTTATGCCTTATTACTGTACAACAAGTAAAGCTAGGGCCACCAAACTTGGTCCACAGGTTCACCCTGTGACCCTGAAGTGTGACTGATTTTGGGATTGCAAGGTCAAAGGTCAACATCAAAATGCTTTATAAACTGCAGTCATGTGAAAAAATTAAGACACCCCATTAAATATTCAAATCCTTATTAAGAAATGTTCACATATTGATGTCTAATCTTGTTTTTATTTATCTCTGGAAAAGAAGGTGATTTAATTGCAGGTAAATAAGAAAAAAATAATCTTGTTTTACTCATTAAACAAAAGATATCAACAAAAATGTGTATTCTAACTGAGGAAAAAGTTAGGACAACCTACCGCCTAATAGCAAGTGTTACCCCCTTTGGCTGAAATAACTTCAGTGAGACGCTTCTTGTAGCCATCTGCCAGTCTCTGACATCGGTCTGAGGAAAGTTTGTCCCACTCCTCAATGCAGAATTCTTTCAGCTGTGAGACATTTGAGGGTTTCTTGCATGTACAGCCTGTTTCAAGTCACCCCACAGCATCTCAATGGGATTAACATCTGATGGTGAGTGGCCAGCTACTGCTGCAGCAAAGCATCCCCAAGCCATGACACTTCCACCTCCATGCTTCACAGCTGGTATAAGGTTATTTTCCTGAAATGCTATGTTTGGTCTACACCGAGCACGTCCTCTGTTCTGGTGTCCAAATAATTCAATTTTAGACTCATCTGTCCAAAGAACATTATTCCAGAAGTCCTGGCCTTTGTCTACATTCTCTCTGGCAAACTTCAGTCTGGCCTTCATGTTTCTCTGAGAGAGCAAAGGTTTCCTACTTGCACGCCTCCCACGCAAGTTAAACTTGTGCAGTTTCTTTCTGATTGTAGAGGCATGCACTGTCACATCAACAGTATCAAGAGCCTGCTGTAGGTCCCATGATGACATTTTAGGGTTTTTGGAGACTTCTTTTAGCATCTTGTGGTCTGCTCTCAGGGTGAACTTGCTTGGACAGCCAGACCTGGGCATGTTGGCAGCTGTTTTGAATGTCCTCCACTTGTAGACTATTTTCCAGACAGTGGAATGGCTGACTTCAAATTCTTTTGAGATGTTTTAAAATCCCTTACCAGACTCATAAGCTGATACAGTCTTCTTTCGGAAGGCCTCAGACAGCTCTTTCAATCTCACCATGGTGTTCACTCTCACTTCCACAGTCAGGAGCACACCAAACTAAATGTCTGAGGTTTAAACAGGACACACCTCCTTTAAAATGCTGTGTAACCATGTTCTAATCATGTGCACCTGATGTGATACACCTGTGTGATTTTATCCATTTTAAGAGGGAATAAATGTGGGGGTGTCCTAATTTATTCCTCACCAGAAATTGCATGTTTTTAGAATGACATTTTACAGAAAATTTTTGTCTTTTCTTCAGTTTTAATTGTTTAATTGTATTACTCAAATCTCCCAGTATTGCTAAAGTTGATATTAAATGTCCATATGTCTAAATATGTTAAACAAAACACAGGCTTTCATAGGGTGTCCTAATTTTCTCACATGACTGTCTATCTCAACAACAAAGCTAGGGTCACCAAACCTGGTACACAGGTTCATTCTGAGACCATAACCTCTGACTACAGGTTTGGGGTCAAAGGCCAAGGTTGGCACTCCCTATGATCTCTTTCTATAGAACGTGTAAAGTTCTCTAGGGTCACTATACTTGCTACACAGGTTCACCTCAGGATCCTGATTTACAACTATGGATTGTACACTTTGTTGTATATTTGTGGATGACAGCCTTACCATAATTAGATTCTGCCACAGTTAACGATATTGAAAAGTTGAAAACTACTCTCCGTCAGTAAGTATTGGGATCTTCAAAGAAAACGGAGGCGGGGATGTAGCACTTGCCTCAGAGTGCTCTTGTTCTGTTTTGGTTCTGGATAGACACAACTTTTAGTCCTGAAGGAAAGTCAAGGTAGACAACCACACACACACACACACACACAGTAGCAGAGAAAGTCTCCCCCCCGCAATCGCTGTCTGTGTCCCATGTTATTTGACCATCTCTTTTGTTCCGTGCAGGAGAGAAGCCTTTCATCTGTGAGATCTGTGGGAAGAGCTTCACCAGCCGGCCCAACATGAAACGCCACCGCCGCACCCACACCGGCGAGAAGCCCTACCCCTGCGAGGTGTGCGGCCAGCGCTTCCGCTTCTCCAACATGCTCAAAGCACACAAGGAGAAGTGCTTCCGGGTCACCAGCCCCGCTATTCTGCAGACCGGCGGCCCGTCCGTGCCCGTTCGCATCTTCGCCAATAGCTTCCCCTCCCCTCCCCCCGCCTCTGACCCCGGGTCTTTGGCCGTCCCGCCGCCCGCCACCTCGGCATCTCTGGGCCTCAACCCGACGGGGGCGTCCATGCCTCCACAAGGTCCTGTGGGGCACACCTTCTCACACATGCAGCTCCACTCTGCGGCCTCTCACCATCACCCCCACTCTGCGGCGACCCAACAGCACCTCTCAAACACACCCCAGCACGCCCCGCCCCACCCCCACCATCACCTGGCCGTACCCCCCGTCACCCACCTTCCACCTCCTCCGGCGCTTTTCAAGAGTGAGCCCCTGAACCACTGTGGGCACGAAGACAGCAGCTACTTGCACCAAATGGCCCCCGCTGACAAGGGCCCAGGAGCACCACAGCACCACTGAGCCGTGCTGCTCCAGGTTCCTCGTCTTCTTAGTCCTGCTTCAGTTTCATAGTCACAGCGCCTAAAGCTACAAGTTCAGAGATTACGACGGTGACTGAGCAGCAGCACCGGGTCTGGTCCGTGTTCCACACAGGAGGACTGTCAGTGTTCACAGCACAAGCACACACCTGGAACAGGAGTGGAGTAGGTCAGTGGACTAACCATAGGTCCCTGGACTGTTGGTCAGTCCCTGGACTAACAGTGTTTGGACACCGGTGTCTCTCAGTGGTGTGGTAGATAAATGCAGCAGAAGCTGGTGTGTTCTTGTGCTCTGGTGTGTGGGGGAAGTCAGATCCTCTGTTTGAACCCATCAGCTGTCCTTTGGCGGTGGTTCTTCATGCATCAGTGTTTACTCGTGTCTACCCCGACACGGCGGTGAAACTGGTGGCTGTGTCTTAGCTGATGCTGCAGACATGGGAGGTCTACCTACTTTGTTCTGTGAGCCACAGACTTTCCACCTTCTACTACAGGAGTAAAAATTTGTTAATTTGAGGCCCTGGATGGGTAGCCCTCACCTGAGTCTTAATCACATGAATGCAACCAGACACTGAAACTTCAGATGGAAACTAGAAAACTGGATTACACGGGATCGCTTCAGTAACACATTAATTCAATTCAATTCAATTCAATTCAGCTTTATTTATAATGCGACAAATCACAACAAAAGCCGTCTCGTGGCGCCACAGTGCAGATAAAAAAAAAAAAAATCACAGTCACAGAAAGACCCAGCAATCAGACGATCCCTATGAGCAAGCACTAGGCAACAGTGGAGAGGAAAAACTCCCATTTGGAAGGAAGAAACCTCTAGCAGAACCAGGCTCAGGGAGGGGCAGTCGTCTGCTGCGACAGGCTGGGGATGAGGGGATAGGGAGGATGGAAGGACAGACATAAAGAACATAACAGTAAGATGCCAAGTACAATATTGGAGGTCAACCAGCAGTATGGATCAGATAACAGTAGAACAAGAGTGGGGTTAAAAGATGCAAATACCCTCCTTAAACGAAAGCTATATTAAAAAGGAAGGATTTTACCCTGTTCTTAAAGACAGAGACCGAGTCTGACTTCCAGACCCAGAGTGGTAACTGGTTCCAGAGAGAAGGGGCTTGGTAGCAGAAGGCTCTGCCTCCCACTGTACTTTTGGAGATTCTGGGCACCACAAGTAAGCCAGCATTTTGGGAGCGTAATGCTCTGTTAGGATGGTCAGGTAATATCAGATCTTTTATATACTGGGGGGCCAGATTGTTAAGAGCTTTGAAAGAAAGAAGAAGGATTTTAAACTTGATTCTGAATTCAATGGGAAGCCAATGGAGGGAGGACAGAACTGGGGAAATATGATCTCTTTTTCTAGAACCAGTTAAAACTCTAGCAGCAGCATTTTGAATCAATTGAAGACTTTTTAAAGATACTCTAGGACAACCAGATAATAGTGAATTACAATAATCTAATCGCGAACTGACAAAGGTGTGAATCAGTTTCTCAGTATCACCCAGAGACAAGATGCTCCTGATCTTAGCAATATTGCGCAGATGATATAAGGCGGTCCTAGAAACAGTTTTAATACGTGAATTAAAGGACAAATCCTGGTCAAAAATCACTCCAAGGTTCCTCACAAAACTGTTCAGGGTGAGAGTGGCAGCATCTAAATTAAGGGCATAATCTGAAAAGGAATTTCTAAGATGTTTTGGGCCAACAACAATGACTTCAATCTTATCAGAGTTCAATAGTAAAAAATTACAAGTCATCCAAGCTTTGATGTCCTTAAGACAGGCATCTAGCTTGGCCAACTGATCACAATCATCGGGCTTCATTGACAGGTATAGTTGTGTGTCATCAGCGTAACAATGAAAATGTATCCAGTGCTTTCTGATGATATTGCCCAGCGGGAGCATATATAGACTAAAAAGAGTAGGGCCCAACACACATCCCTGTGGAACTCCGTGAGTGAGCTTAGAGCTGGAAGAAATTAGGAATCGCACTGCCTCCAGCGGACACCTGATCATTAAACTGATCGTTTAGCTGCTCATTAAGCCAATCGTTTAGCCCAGGGATGTCAAACTCATTCCATTCCTGACCAAGACCCTGCAGGTTTTACCTCCACCCAGTGTCTTCCACAAGTGACTTAACTGAATTTCTTCCCACTGAGTGCTAATTAGCAAAAACACCTGCTGAAGAGACTGGGTGGATGTAAAATGTGTAGGGTCTTGGCCCAGAATGGATTGAGTTTGACATTGCTGATTTAGTTGATCTTTAAACTCTTTTAGCTGATCATTATTTTTTTTTTTTTTAATTTTTATTTAACATTTATTTATACAGGGTAGTTCCAGTGAGAGGCAGCCTCTCTTTTTCAAGGATGCCCTGTTCACACTCACACAGTTTCACATCCACACCAGGAAGCTGCCCAATCCAACCACAGACTGACCTGTGGCCACTGAGCAGCTCCACTGGAGCAGTTGAGATTAAGGGCCTTGCTCAAGGGCACCACAGTGGGGTTAAGGAGGGTGGGGCAAACACTGGTATGTTATCCATGTGACCCAGATCTGATCCTGCTGGTCCAGGGATAGAACCCACGACCCTCTGCTCACCAGTCCACATCCCTTACCATTAGGCAACCACTGCCCATTATTAAACTGATCATTTAGCTGATCATTAAAGTGATCATTGAGATGATCTGACAAATACATCGTTTTGAGACCTTGTGAAGGAGAATGTGCTGTTGTGACGCTTCCTGTGTGGACACACTAAAGAAGAGGGTTGTGTCTCCAAGTTAAAATGATTGAAACTGAACATAGACGTGGGGGTGTACGTGTCAAAGACTGGTCCACCCTCCATGTTCTCATCATCTAAGCACCCTGGTCAACAGACGACGTTTTCTTCAACAAGAGGGTTTCAGTTCTCAGTTTCTGCCTTCATGGAGGAACCTCTGCTCTTCATGAAAAGCTGCTCATAGATCTTCAGATGACTGTCATAGATGTCCTCTCTGTTGCACATGGGTCAGGACTCCACTTTTCTGTCCAGCTCTTCCCTAAGCAATACTCCGCCTGTCCTCCCAGAGCGGGGGGGGGGGGGCACAGAAAAGTCTAATAATGAATGTTGAAAACTGGTTCTACCTGAGCCTTTCTCTGTCCTGAGACCAGGTCCTGGACTCTGTCAGAGGGGGACAGCGGTTGTCAGATGCAGTGCCATAGGTTACAGTGTGTGTGTGTGTGTGTGCGCGCGTGTGTGTGTGTGTGGGGGGGTGTCATGGTAAAATGGTGCTTTCCATTCCAGTACAACAAAACTGTTTCTATGTAGATGTTCTTTTCACAAGTATGAAATGCAGAATAACGAAGTGTGAGACTGAGGAGGTCTGAGGTCGGAGTGGAGTTTAGTGATGATGGCGGCTGGAGTCAGCGGGACACGACCCGGACACACGCAGCCTCAAACTCAAAGCACACACACACACAGAGTCCTCAGCTCTGCTGGCCAACAGACAACGGTCACGTACTGCCACTGTGAGGGGCCGACATATGGCCCCATCAGGATTTACCCCACCTCCCTTCACTGCTGTCGATGATACGGGTCATCATGCTAAAGGTCATTACACACGCACACACACACACACACACACACACACACTGGGACCTTCCTCTCATCCGCTCCCCATGGACAGTTAATGCAGAAACTCCTCGGCCTGGTTCCACCGTTCAGGTTTAGTCATCTTAACAGTTTTATGTCCCATCATACTGGCATGATTTGATCCATCAGCACATTTTAAACGCAGTGTTAAAACGCCGTGTTTAAACTGTCCAATGTTGCCTACGCAGAATGGCTATTTTTCTTGTTGTCCTGTAGATGAGCTCTCATCAGCTTATGGTAGGAAGTGTCAGGATAACATGCAGGTCTCAGAACTTCTCATCCTGTCAGTTTTCGTCCATAAATGTGCTCAGAAAAACTGAATTTATTATTATGGTGCTGACCCAGTCACCCGGTGGGAGGTTGGCATCAGTTAGGCTTGTTATCTTTGACCCGGTCTGATGGAGTTCTGAGGGTGGACATGGATGTATGAGTCTGCATTAACTTCCACCAGCTTTACTGTCTGGTCATCCCCGACCTGGTCGTCCCAAGTGTTGTGCATGAAAATACCTTTAAAATGACGAGGCCAGTAGAACTCAGCTTTACTGGTAAGTGTTTACACCATACAACCGTCAGGCAGGGGCATCGGCAAAGAGGCCGAATAAAGATGCCCACTGGTATTTATAGGGCGGTGCAGTGGCGAAAGAGGAAGTGGCCGCCACTACACCCCACTTCATAATAAAAGTCAGCACCACACCAAGCTTTAGTCATCCCCCGCTCTATTCGTCCCTGGCCCGATTGTCCCGCGCTCTTGTTGTCCCTGGCCCGGTCATTCCTGGCCCGGTCATCCCGCGCACTCTAGTCATCCCTGGCCCGGTCGTCCCCCGCTCTAGTCGTCCCCCGCTCTACTTGTTCCCTGCTCTACTCATTCCCCGCTCTACTTGTCCCTGGCCTATGCACTCTAGTCATCCCCCGCTCTAGTCGTCCCCCACTCTAGTCGTCCCCCGCTCTACTCGTTCCCCGCTCTACTCGTCCCTGGCCCGCACGCTGTAGTCGTACCCCACTCTAGTAGTCCCTGGCCCGGTCGTCCCCCGCTGTACTTGTTCCCCGCTCTACTCGTCCCTGGCCCGTGCACTCTAGTCGTCCCCCGCTGTAGTCGTCCCCCACTCTAGTCGTCCCCAGCCCAGTCGTGCCCTGCTCTACTTGTCCCTGGCCCATGCTCTCTAGTTGTCCCCCACTCTAGTCATCCCCCCACTCTAGTCGTCCCCCACTCTACTTGTCCCTGGCCCGGGCGCTCTAGTCGTCCCCCACTCTAGTCATCCCTGACCTGGTCGTCCCCCGCTCTACTCATCCCTGGCCCGCATGCTTTAGTCATCCCCCGCTCTAGTCGTCCCCCACTCTAGTCATCCCTGACCTGATCGTCCCCCGCTCTAGTCATCCCCAGCCTGGTCGTCCCCCGCTCTACTTGTCCCTGGCCCACGCGCTCTAGTCGTCCTCCACTCTAGTCGTCCCCGGCCTGGTTGTCCCCCGCTCTAGTCGTCCCTGGCCCAGTCGTCTGCAGTCCCCTCAGACCAAAAGCTGCTTTCACCCAGACTGACCCACTATAACTGTGACCATAGAAACACTTTGAGTGTGGCCCTGTTCTGTTGTTCCTATCAGCCCTTATGTGAAAAGGTTACAGTGGACCTGCTGTGTAAACTTCCACCTCGGTGTCCAACTCTTCATCTTCACCGGAACCTGTAGGTGGAGCAAGCAGTGATACCATTTCCAGAAACAGAATGATTTAAATTCACCCAGGATGTTTTCAGATCCAGTTTTACATAACAAAGCTATAACAGGATTGTCAACTGTTATCTTGAATGTGGACAGACTGAAGACTGACGTCTCAGGAGAAAAGTTAGCAGCTCCGTACCCAGACAGAACCGGTACCTGAGACGGAGGAAGCAGGAGCAGCCATGGTGATCGTATCGGTGACCAGACCTGCTGTATTATTATGGAGATGAACAAGGAAAAAACTTTATTGATAGCAGGTTCATCTTCATTAATGTCTGGAGTTGATGGATCGTCCTGGAAACGTCTTCTCTACCTGGTCATCAGCACGACCATCAGTTAGCAGACGCCTGTTGTCCTCTGGAGTCAGAGCTTCTTCAGTTATTCAGCAGAACTTAACGGTAACAAACTGAGATGGGTCTCGTCATTGTGAGCCTGAGACAAACCAGCTCCATGCTGTTGAAGCGTTAATACCCGGTCTGTGAACAGCGGTTGGGTCTGTTGACCAGAGTAATAAATGAGGGAATATACAGCAGAATAAACACCACTGCTTGTTTGAAAAAGGAATAATGGATCACTTTAGTCACAGAACCTATTATGCTACTCGTTACCCTGCTAAGCTAATCCAACTGCGCTATACTCGGTAACACAATTAACAATTAAAAAAACACACTAGACCCCCTTTTCCACTAGTACCTACTCAGCTCGACTCTACTTGACTCTACTCTTACAACTGAGTACCGTCTCAAGTGGGTGGGGGTGGGTTCATTACAGGAAGACGGCCCGTTATGCTGTTTACATGCTGAAGTTTTCACTGATAAATGACATAAAAAATGCTTAAAATCATAAAACACTCATCATCTTCCCCATCAGCAGCCATCAGCTCAGAGACCTCCTGTTATTCTTTCATTTCAGGTCACTCTGCCGCAGCAGGGCTGACAGGGCTGAAAAGTTCATAGTTGTCAAATTTGACCAAATGTGGTTTATTTTTCAAGTGCAGGGATCCAAGCGCTGGAACACCAATGGAAGAACCGTGTGGACTGACAGGGAGTTTGTTAAAAAATAACCACATTTGGCTAAATTTGATCACAGAATGAACTTTTCCGCACCAGCGGAACATTCCAAAATGAAATAGCAGGAGGTCTCCAAGCTGATGGCTGCTCACAGGGAAGATGGTGAGTGTTTTGTGACGGTGTTGATTTGTGTGTAGTCATTTATTTTGTTGATTATCACAGAAATAATAAAAACTCATGGCCGAATTTACAAATGGTGGTTCTGAATTTTGTGAAGACGTCACTCTCATCCACTGACATTACGCCTTGGCCAATCCGTGGCCTACAAGCTGTTGATGTCACATTTTCAGCTTGACTGAGCATGGTTGGAACCTCACTGAAGTAGGTCTCAAAAAAGTACCTGGTACTAATGGAAAACCCTACAAACCGAGTAGAGTCAAGGTGAGAAGGGCTGAGCAGGTACTAGTGGAAAAGGGGCTCAGGTGAGGATGAAAGCTGAATCGGAACAGAAAACAAGTTTTTCCTTTCAGAAATATATAATGATGATGATGATGATGATGTCATGATGATGTTAGAATGTCATTGTGAAAAGAAAACTAAATAATGAACTAAACATTAGTGATAACAAGTTTGAGCACAGATACGTAAACCTCCACCAAGGGACGAGGTTCAGGTCTTCAGGTCCCTCATGTGGACCAAGTGTGGTTTGGATGAAATTGAACCAACAACCAATCAGATTTAGGAGGAGATTAAAGTCACCGTCGACCTCCAGGAGTAATCGCACCTCATCTAGCTAGCGCCTTGTGAGAACTTTTTATTTGGCCCTATATACAGTTGTGTGAAAGTGTTTGCCCCCTTCCTGATTTCTCGTTTTTTTGTATGTTTGTCACACTTAAATGTTTCAGATCATCAAACAAATTTAAATATTAGACAAAGATAACACAAGTAAACACAAAATGCAGTTTTTAAATGAAGGTGTTTATTATTAAGGGAAAAAAAATTGCAAACCTACATGGCCCTGTGTGAAAAAGTGATTGCCCCCTAAACCTAATAACTGGTTGGGCCACCCTTAGCAGCAACAACTGCAATCAAGCGTTTGCAATAACTGGCAATGAGTCTTTTACAGCGCTGTGGAGGAATTTTGGCCCACTCATCTTAGCAGAATTCTTGTAATTCAGCCACATTGGAAGGTTTTCAAGCATGAACCACCTTTTTAAGGTCATGCCACAGCATCTCAATCGGATTCAGGTCAAGACTTTGACTAGGCCACTCCAAAGTCTTCATTTTGTTTTTCTTAAGCCATTCAGAGATGGACTTGCAGGGATGGCAATTTTCTGCGGATTTCCGCGGATTTATTTTCAAATTGATCATTTCTGTGAATCGTCTAAATCCGTTGAGAAAATTTTAGGGGGGGTAAGGTACCTTATTGTCACCGATGTTACTGATTTTAGCGAAAATCAACACGATTACATAAGCGCTCGGGGCTTCCCCGGGTCAAGTCTCCTGTGATAACCCGGATGTTTTGTACTCAGGCTACTGCTGTATTGTAAACGGCCCTGCAGTTGGATAGTTGCAAACGATTGGACCAGTCAAATGGCTCGTTGTATGCTTTGTCAAAAATTCATGGCGGCGTGTTTGTGTTGGAGTTCTGAGCTTTTGATATCGTTTTCAGCGGAATTATGAGATTTGTATCGAAGGATCAGGAGTCATCAGTGCTAGAAATAGACAAAAGTGTCAAAAATAAGTTAAGATGGAATTGGCTTGAGAGACGAGTGACGGTAAAGGTGAAAATTGGCTCAAAGTTCGATGAGGTAACAGAAACACTCGGACAATTTCTGAAGAAACCAGACGTGGCCGGAAAAGCTTTTTTTTTTTTTTTTCTCGGTGACCAGTGTAAATAGTGTAAATAATGTAATAAACTCTTATAGAACTGTTAAATATGTTGGACTAAAGACAGTGAGACAACATTGAAGAAAAAGTAAGTTAACTTTTCATTAAATTTAATGATTTATCTAAGTCTAGTATCTCATTTTTTTAAATCATTTTTTTCAGTCTAAATTACTTCTGTTTTACTGAAAACCTCTCAGCTTCAGGGGGGCTGTGCCCCCTGGCCCCCCCATAAGTCAATCGACCAAATTAGATTTCAGCTGAAATCAGAATTTCCTGTTGCCATCCCTGCTTACTGGTGTGTTTTGGATCATTGTCCTGCTGCAGAACCCAAGTGAGCTTCAGCTTGAGGTCACAGATGGCTGGACATTCTCCTTCAGGATTTTTTGGTAGACAACAGAATTTGTGGTTCCATTTGTCACAGCAAGTCTTGCAGGTCCTGAAGCAGCAAAACAGCCCAGACCATCACACTACCACCACCATATTTTAGTGTTGGTATGATGCTCCTTTTTTGAAATGCTGTTACTTTTATGCTGGATGTAATGGGACACACACCTTCCAGAAAGTTCAACTTTTGTCTCGTCAGTCCACAGAATATTTTCCCAAAAGTCTTGAGGATCATCAAGATGTTTTGTGGCAAAACTGAGACGAGCCTTTATGTTCTTTTTGCTCAGCAGTGGTTTTTGTCTTGGAACTCTGCCATGCAGGCCATTTTTGCCCAGTCGCTTTCTTATGGTGGAGTCATGAACACTGACCTTAACTGAGGCAAGTGAGGCCTGCAGTTCCTTGGATGTTGTTGTGCACACCTGCCAACTACTCCGGTTTTGCCGTAATGGTTCCGGTTTTCAAGACCCCATTCCGGGTTACGGCTTTATTAATCAAAATTATGGTTTTTCACTAAAAATTCAGTCAAAAATTTTAAATCGTAAAAAAAAAACACGAAAGCAATTCCAAACACGAGATCGCTAGGAATCGTATCTAAATTTAGAACAAAGGCAATCGGCACTGTTTCCTGTAGGTGTATTGCGCATGTGCGGGAGGTCTGAGCCTAAGGTGCGCCCTTTCAGCCAGAACTGGAAGTGGCGTATGGCCAGGTGGAGAGCCAGTAACTCTCTGTCAAACATGCTGTATTTACGCTCACTGTCGTGCAAAGACCTGCTAAAAAAGGTGAACGGCTGCCAAGAACCGGCAACGCATTGCTCCACAACGGCCCCATGGCCATGTCCGAGGCGTCGGTAGCGCTATCCGAGCCACCGGGTCTGGGTGCGCCAGTAGTGCAGCGTTTGCCAGAGCTGTTTTAGCCTCAGAGAACGCCTGCTCCCGCTCAGGAGTCCAGTCGACTCTGTCCGCCGGTTTCCGTTTCTTGAGTGCAGCGTACAACGACTGTAATGAGCAGGGCTGCGCGGGGGAGGAAATGGTAATAAAAGTTAACCATCCCCCAAAACTCCTGCAGTGCCCTGACATTGATGTTGAGGAGGAAAAAAATAGCAAAACAATTTAGTTAGATTACTTTTATGATTCCAAACAGTTTGAAATTGACAGTGGACATTGACTCATAACTTTTGAATATTTCTAAGACTTGGCTGCATCAGTGATTGTGCAAAATGAACTGCTCAAGACTCAATGGAGATTGAAACTGGTGATCTGAAAGGAATGCTGAAATTATAAAAAGTAATGGTATTTTGGAATTTTATTTCTATTATGGAATAGATAAAATTAACTGATTTTGATTTGATCAAGTGTTAAAGCATGTGATGGATAATGCTTGTTGGAATATTTTAGGAATGCTATCTTCTTGGAACATAAGTCAATATTATACAGTAATAAGTGGCATTCAGCTGTTTGTTTTATGTCATTTAAGCACAGTTCTGGTACTTAAAAATCATAAAAACCCAGAAGCTTCGGGGGGGCTTTGCCCCCTTGCCCCCCCCACCAGAGCGCTGCCCCAGACCCCGCTGGGGGACTGTATCCCCCAGACCCCCTGCTAAATTTTCAGATAATTTCCCCAACCCCAAATCACATCCCTGGAGCCATTGTTTCCATTTGGAATCGCAAAGGAATTAGGTCAGCATTGTATACATTTTCATCATGGAATCTGCCGGAGAAAAATCACAAATGAGTGTGAAAAACAAACAAAAATTAGTCTTTTCATGAGGAATACTCCAAAACATTTCCAGGAATTATTATTCGCTCAAGAAAGGGTGAAAATTACGCCAACTGCACTTTGTGTAGACAAGATTTTTTGATCGGACATGGAGGAATCAGCGATGTGAAAGACCACGTGAGAATGAAAAAACACAAGTCGAATGCCAATGCCAGTGACACCAGTGGCAAACTTTCTACGTTCTTCGTAAGAAAAATAGAAACATGATTACTGAAGAAATATGAGGTTGTTAGCCACATTTTAACTTGATTTAATGCTAATATTTGTTTGGCGTCGGGACGCACAGTGTGCGTCCTAGTGCGCACTGTGAATGTACTGCCCGCGGTACACTGGAGTGCAAGAGGTTAATAATAAACACCTTCATTTAAAAACTGCATTTTGTTTTTACTTGTGTTGTCTTTGTCTAATATTTAAATTTGTTTGATGATCTGAAACAGATCAACTGGGGGTATCATCGGGCGGTGGAAGGAATACTTCGAGGATCTCCTCAACCCCACTGATACGCCTTCCACAGAGGAAGCAGGGCTTGTGGACGAGGGGGACGACTTGCCTATCACAGGGGCTGAGGTTGCTAAGGTGGTTAAAAATGTCTTTGGTGGTCAGGTCCCGGGGGTGGACGAGATTCGCCCTGAGTACCTCAAGGCCCTGGATGTTGTTGGGCTGTCATGGTTGACACGCCTCTGCAACATTGCGTGGAGGTTGGGGGCAGTGCCTTTGGCATGGCAAGCCGGGGTGGTGGTTCCTCTCTTCAAAAAAGGGGACCAGAGGGTGTGCTCCAACTTTAGAGGGATCACACTCCTCAGCCTCCCTGGGAAGGTCTATGCCAAGGTACTGGAGAGGAGAGTCCGGTCGTTGGTCGAACCTCGGATTCAGGAGGAGCAATGTGGTTTTCGTCCTGGCCGTGGCACATCAGACCAGCTCTTTGCCCTCTCGAGAATTCTCAACGGTTTGTGGGAGATTGCCCAACCAGTTTACATGTGCTTTGTGGACTTGGAGAAGGCATTTGACCGCGTCCCTCGTGGTTTTTTGTGGGGGGTGCTTCGGGCGTATGGGGTATTGGGCTTGTTGTTACGAGCTATTCGGTCTCTGTACAACCGTTGTGAGAGTTTGGTTCGTATTGCCAACACTCGGTTGGAGTCATTCCCAGTGAGAGTTGGACTCCGCCAGGGCTGCCCTTTGTCACCGATCCTGTTCATAATTTTTATGGACAGGATTTCTAGGCGCAGCCAGGGAATGGAGGGTGTCATGCTTGGTGACCACAGGATCTCATCTCTGTTGTTTGCAGATGATGTTGTCCTGTTGGCTTCATCCAGCAATGACCTACAGTTCTTGCTGGGACGGTTTTCCGCAGAGTGTGAAGCGGTTGGGATGAGAATCAGTACCCCCAAGTCCGAGTCCATGGTCCTCAGCTGGAAAAAGGTGGATTGTCCTCTCTGGGTTGGGGACAGGCTCCTGCTCCAAGTGGAGGAGTTTAAGTATCTTGGGGTCTTATTCATGAGTGAGGGGAGAATGGAGCGAGAGATTGACAGACGGATCAGACGTTGTACCGGTCTGTTGTGGTGAAGAGGGAGCTTAGTTCTAAGGCAAAGCTGTCGATTTACCAGTCAATCTATGTTCCTACCCTCACCTATGGTCACAAGCTTTGGACAATGACCAAAAGAACGAGATCGCGGATACAAGTGGCTGAAATGAGCTTTCTCCGTAGGATTGCTGGACTCACACTCAGTGATAGGGTGAGGAGCTCAGTCATCCAGGAGAGGCTCAGAGTAGAACCGCTGCTCCTCCACATTGAAAGGAGTCAGTTGAGGTGGTATGGGCATCTGATCAGGATGCCTCCTGGACGCCTCCCACTTGAGGTGTTTCAGGCACGTCCCACTGGGAGGAGACCCCGGGGCAGACCCAGGACTCGGTGGAGAGACTATGTCTCCCAGCTGGTCTGTGAATGCCTTAGTATCCTCTTTGAGTAGCTGGAGCAGGTGGCTGGGGAGAGGGAAGTCTGGGCTTCTCTGCTTGAACTGCTGCCTCCATGACCCGGACCTCCGGAGAAGCGGTAGAAGATGGATCTGAAACATTTAAGTGTGACAAACCTACAAAAAAATGAGAAATAGGAAGGGGGCAAACACTTTTTCACACCACTGTAAATAAAATTGAATTGAAAAAATATATAAGCTATAATTTATTTCCTAAGGCCTGGCTCAGATGGACGCAGTTACAGCCATGATTCAGCAGCACTGACTCACTGCTGAGTGTGTGTGTGTGTGTGTGTGTGTGTGTGTGTGTGAGAGAGAGAGAGAGAGCGAGAGAGAGAGAGAGAGAGAGCGAGAGAGAGAGAGAGAATACCGTGCTAATATGATTGTTCTCATAAGGCAACATTCACTCGAATAGTGTTTAGTTCTCGTTAGAAATTGACGGTCTGTCCTCAGTTAGACATCCACAGTCCAGTTTCTGCTGTTTTTCTGAGCAAAATCACACACACACACGCTCACCTCTCTCTCGTGCACATGCATAAACGCACCACACAGCACTGGCGTCCCAGTTGAGTTTGACATGAGTCACACATGAACCAAACAGAACGGTTTCATCTCAACCTGGGATTCAGATAAAATTAGAAGTTCTGCTATCAGAAGAACCATCTCCTGCTTCCTGTTTGGTGGTCAGCTGACAGTTCTGCTGTAAAAACCCTGTCTGGAGAGGACAACTTTATTTATGCACATTTAAGCTAAGTGTTGCTGTGTTCTCACTGCAGCTGTTAGGAGTTAGAAAGTGACGGAGAACATTAGCATCTGATTCCCTCCCATTTAGTTCCTGTTTCCCTGTGACTTTGACTCTTTAAAACGCCAGCGGTCATCAGTTTGTCCTGGTCGTCCTTCGTTTCTTCTGTCCGTGATCATCTCCAGGCCTGCCTGGTCAGACGTGTCCTCCACCGTATGTGGTGGGTGAGAACATCAGCGTGGGCCCACTGTAAGCTGCTCGTTAGGATCTGAGACCTGCATTCATCCTGCCACTTCTGCTCCGTCTGCAGCGTCTTCCCGTTGGTGCCACGCTGCCATTCAGTGTTTCTGTTGCAGTATGAATACTTCTGTTATGTTAAAGGCCTTTTATTTGATTGTGTGTTTTTTCTCGGCACTTTACTGCTGCGTGGGCGAGGCGCAGGGACAGGGGTGAGTGTGGGCGGAGGATGGATGGTGCAGCGCGTGGGTGGATGTGGTTACTGGTTTATTATGTTTTAAGGAAAGGAGACTGATGGGTGGGGGTGTGGAGGGTACCACAGCAGACCTGCTTCAGACTTCACCCCCACATCATCAGACATGGATTTTCCGTTAAACCCGTTTGCTCCTCAGTTCTCCTCCTTTCTTTGTTATATAGATGCACTTTCTACTAAAACCTCTTGGGTAGTTCAGAAAAAATAACCTTGTATATTCTTAAAGATGTTTTAAAAATCCATATACTTTTCTTCCTTTGTATTTTTAACCACTTAATGTAGCATTGCATATTTTATTATTGTATGTGGTACAAAATGTGCAGCTTTATAATGTCTCTTTTTTTGTTATCTAGAGGTGGAGGATGTTGGGCCTTTTTGATAATGTTCATTTAACTGACTGCTAACTTTAAAAGTAAAAACACGTAGCCATGACAACAATGTGTGTGGTGGTTTTTATTTTTTAACAGGTCTGTGGAACCGGAACTATAAATCCCGACTGGTTGTTTCCATGGTGCAAATGTTGCTGGAGGCTTTTCTTCGTCTCTCAGAGAGTCATGTGTTTCAGTTTGTTAGCTAACGGTGTCTGCTGGGTCCACATGACCCCAACGCTTCAGCTACGGTTTTCCTGAGTTTTATGGCCCTTTTCCACTAGCACCTACTCAGCTTGACTCGCTGTGACCCTACTCCCCTGACACGGTTTTGGTCGTTTTCCATTACAACTGAGTACCACCTCAAAGTGGGTGGGGTCATTATAGCAAGGCGGCCCGTTATGTTGACATGCTGACGTTTTGCTGTCAGAAGCGAATACTTAACAGACATCAAGCAGAAAATACAAGCAGAGCACAGTTAGCGTTGATGGCTAGCTAGGTAGCTACCAAACTACAGTAGCTAGCTCTTTGTCTGCATTCAGGAGACAACGGCGACATCCTTGTTTGCGCACAGTAACTTTGCCACCAGTGGGATAAATAACTTTAAAGATGCTTAAAATCACAAGACACTCACCATCCTCTGTCACGGTTTCCAATGATGCCGTGGCCGAGGCCGCTCTCCCTCTCGTTGCTCACCAGTCAGTGCCTGTAGTGGGTGAACCACTTCCAGCCTTTTCTGTTGGACCCAATTCAGCTGTTGTGGTCCTTGATGGTCTGATACTGAGCTTTTAATGTCCAGTGGTACATGTGAGCAGCCATCAGCTTGGAGACCTCCTGGTATACGTCTTCATTTCAGGTTGCTCCCTCTAGCTCCCTCTGGATTCCCTTGTCAGCCACCAAGCACAGAAGAGTCTGAACCTCGTTGTTGGACCACAGTGTTGATTTGTGTGTAGCCATTTATCTTGTTTATTGTCACAGAAATAATAAAAACTCACGGTCGTTGTTGCTCAGTGTACAAATGGCGGGTTTGATTCTTGTGAAGATGTCGCTCTCATGACTCATCCAGTGATGTTATGCCCTGGCCAATCAGTAGCCTGCAGTCTGTTGACATCACATTTTCAGCTTGACTCAGTTGGCTTGGAACCCTGGCAGAGTAGGTACTAAAACAGTACTAGGTACTGATGGAAAACCCACAAACTGAATAGAGTTGCGGTGTGTCGGACTGAGTTGGTGCTGGTGGAAAAGGGTCAGTAGTCTCAGCTGACAGCTTTACAGTAAAGAGGATACAAAAGTCACTCCCATTATTACATCACACAGCTGAGACTTGTAGCTTCATGGAACATCTCAGATGAACCTGTATTTTTAAGAGCTCCACATCACTGCCTGAAACGACCTGTTGATAAAATTGTGTTTTGTAGGTGTAGTAACTATCCTGCCTTCCTTTAGTCACGCTGATGAGGTGGACAGATGGTTTTACGTTCCGCCGTCTCTGAGAAGCCATTTTAACGCTCCCATGTTTGCTCCGGTACGTCACAAAAAATAAACCCCGCCTTCATCCAGCCTAACCGTCTGTCATTCAGTTCAGCTTTATTTATGTGGCTGTCAGGGAGCCAAAGGTGTTAGCTTCAGAGCTAACTGTTACTAGGGAGTAGGGGTGGGCCATGGCCCAGAAATGATATCACCATATTTCTGTGAATTTTCATGATATCACAGAATAGTTTTTTCTTTTAAATTTATAAAGGACAGTTTCACAGGCCAGCGTTAATTATGTTCAACGTATTCAGTCAAAACAAAAACTCTTATTTCTCCAGTTTATAAAGAGCAGTTTAGAATGTGTTTAAAACTTTTTTAATTCTGTATCAAATATTACCAGAAAATATTATAAACCACCACATCTTAAGTGCACTGAGGGGTGGACTGGGACAAAAATTCAAGACGAGAATTTGAGTTCCTCCTAGGCCACCCTGCTGTTGGAAACCAGAAACCACCACAGTTTTTGTAGGTTAACATTTTAAAATAACAGGTATCAGACTCATTATCAATGTAATTATAACCATCAACTGGGAGGAAAATTATACATTTGCATTTTAATAGTCAACTGATCTATTGATTATTAAAACAGCTGATTAACTAATCTTAATTTTTTTTTTCCACAATATCTTTATTGAACCTTTTTTTTTTAACAAACATGATACAAACAATCAAACACTAACACTAAAGTACTACAAAAAAAAAAAAAAAAATGCACTAAAAACACCAACAACCACCAGCAAAATCAAATCTTCAACAATGCTCCTCTGTTTAGTCTAGACAATCCAATACATAAGTATACATATTATGTTCACCAGTTTGGAATTTACAAGGTCCACACACATCATTCACCTTCTTCTTCAAAAGTTACGTTTAAATTTTTTACATAATTAATAAAAGGTCTCCATATATTCTCAAACACAATTTCCTTTGATTTCAGTATATATGTTATTCTTTCTAATGGAAGGTTTGTTAACATCTGTCTTAACCACTGAGTCACATCTGGTCTATGAGTCTTTTTCCATAATAGTGCAATACATTTTTTGGCATTAAGCAAACTGAGGTCTATGAATGTTCTTTCACTTTTATTAAAATTATGCTTTTCTGGGTACAGACCCAACAAAAACAGTTTAGGATTCAATATGATTTGTTTTGAGATTATTTTTTCAATTGTTACCCTCACCTCTTCCCAAAACATTCTTATTAATCTACATTCCCATACACAATGAAATAGAGTTCCTTTACTTTCCATGCATTTTGTGCATGTATCTGGTATATTTTTGTTATATTTATTTAACTCCTCCGGTGTAACATACATCCGCATTAACCATTTGAAATGTATCAATTTAAGGCGTACATTTATTGATTTGGTTTGAGCTTCTGTACAAGCCAATTCCCATTGTTCCTCTGAAATTTCAGTTTGCAGATCTTCTTTCCAGTAGTTTAATCTTTTCAGTGAATTTTCACTTGAAGATAGTGTCAATGAGTTATAAAACTCTGAAATAATACCCTTTCTTTTACTATCTTTCATCATCATTTTTTCCAAGGATGAATAGATAGGTCGAGTGAGAGCTTTATTTTGATTTGATCGAATAAAGTTTCTAAGTTGAAGATATTTAAAAAAATGTGTTCTATTGAGATTAAATTTGATCCTCAGCTCTTCAAAAGACATTATGTTATCTGCACATGGCAAATATAAATCCTGAATCTTTTGTATCCCTTTTAAATTCCATATTTTAAATACAGCGTCCGCTCTCCCTGGTTTAAAATATTGATTACCCCATATTGGACTAAATTGTGACAGTAACTGTGGTTCTTTTAAATAGTTTTTAGCTTCACACCATATTTTGATCATATGCTTTACAAATGGATTTTTAACTTGTTTTTGTAATTTTTTTGCCGAATCTGAGTATATGAATATGGGAAGAGGTAAAGGTAAATTGTATGATTCCATTTCAGTCCAGTGAGGGAGATCATTTGATGAAAAATAATATGTCATAGACCTCAGTTGTGCCGACCAATAATACAACATAAAATTTGGACATTTCAGACCTCCACGATCAAATGGTAAATATAATAAAGACAGACGTAATCTAGCCCTCCTGTTGTTCCATATAAATTCCACTAACTTTTTTTTTATTCTTGAGAATAAATCTAAAGGTGGTGATAAGGGAATGTATTGAAATAAATAAAGTATTTTAGGTAAAATATTACTTTTAAGTATATTGATTCTCCCGATCATCGACATTGGTAGTGACATCCATCTCTGAGTTAACTCATTGATATCTGTCATTAAGGCTTCATAGTTGACACTGGCGACTGATTCTAGCTTAGGCATAATTTGGATTCCTAAATATTTAAACTGATTTACAACATTGAATTGATTTACCTCAGGGGCTGGGTAATTTCTCTGGGTCTCATTTAGCATTAATATTGAAGATTTAGTTTTATTTATTTTATATCCTGATATTTCCCCAAAATTCTTTATTAAATTCAACAAGGTTGGAATTGATTTTTTTAGATTCGACATAAACAAAATTATGTCATCGGCGTACAGGGAGATTTTATGTTCTGTTGGTCCAACTTTAATTCCATATATTTGTGAATGTAAACGTATCGCTATCGCTAAAGGTTCAATTGCCATAGTAAACAGTAAAGGTGAAAGTGGACAGCCTTGTCGACATTCTCTATTAATTTTTATTGGTTTTGAAATATTGTTATTTGTTAGGATTTCTGCTGTAGCATTATTGTATATTATTTGAACCCATTTTATGAAATTATTTCCAAGTCCAAACCTTTGTAGGACTTCAAAAAGAAAGGGCCATTCAACTCTATCAAAGGCCTTTTCGGCGTCCAGTGATAGGAGAGCTGTATCCGGTGCTTCTTTATTAAAATAAATAATATTAAATAGTCTTCTTACATTATGGAAGCCTTGTCTTCCCTTTATAAAGCCATTCTGATCTCGATTAATAATATTTGGTAAAATTTCTTGTATTCGTCTTGCTAAAATTTTACAGATTATCTTAAGGTCGGCGTTTAATAGGCTTATTGGTCTCATATTTTCACATTTATTAGAGGGCTTACCTGGTTTTGGCAGCAGTATAATTAAGGCATTATTTATGTATGATGGTAAATTATTATTTTGAAATGCTTCTAAAACCATTTCCAAAAAAGGTTTTATTAATTTATTCTTAAATTTCTTATAAAGGTCAACTGGAAGACCATCTGGTCCTGCACTTTTTCCTGATTTCATATTATCAATGGCTAGCCCAACTTCTTCTTGACTAATTTTAGACTCCAATATCTCCCTGTTTTCATTTGGAATACACGGTATAGATAGTTCGTTCAAAAACCCATTTAGTTTTGTTAAATCAAATTCATTTTTAGTATCATATAATTTTTCATAGTAATCTCTAAAGGCTCTGTTAATTTCTAAAGGATCTATAACTACCTGTCCGTTACTTATAATACTAGTAATTGGTGTTTTAATTTCTAATTGTTTAATCTGCCATGCCAATAATTTTCCTGATTTTTCACCTTGTTCATAAAAAGATTGTTTCAATCTTAGAAGACTCGAGGCAGCTCTATTCGCTGATTTTTTGTCGTATTCAGCTCTCAAAATCAGTAATTCATTCTCCAACCTTGGATCACTTCCTGCATACACTTTTTCCTGAAGACTTTTCATTTTATGTTCCAATTTAGCTCTCTCCTCTCGAGTCTTCTTAGATTTTGATCCTGTATAACTAATAATATGTCCCCTAATAAAAGCTTTGAAAGCTTCCCACTTTACACATGCTGATGTTTGTGTAGTATTGATGTCAAAGTACTCGTCTATCTGTTTTTCTATATACTTGACAAATTCCTCATCCTAAAGCCATTTATGCTGAAATTGCCATCTACCTGATTCCTTTGTCAATTTTTTATCTACATATATTAGACAACAGGGTGCATGATCAGAGATCACGATGTTATCATAAAAGCAGTTTTGAATCTTGGATCTTAATTCTGTGGAAATCAAAAAATAATCAATACGTGAGAATGTCTTGTAGGTACTGGAATAACAAGAATAGGCTTTAACTCGTGGTTTCATTTCTCTCCATATATCTAACAATCTCAATTCTTTCATAAAATGATTAATAGTCATCCTACATCCATTGTGCGTACAATCCAGTCCTGTTGATCTATCTATACCTGGATTCAATGTACAATTAAAATCCCCTGCTATTATATGTTGCCCTGTAAGTGATGATAAAATAAGAAATAAATTAGCAAAGAACTTTTGATCATCTATATTGGGACCATATAAGTTCACAAGATTTATATTTTCTAATAGCAAAGAACCTTGAATGATTACATATCTTCCAAGTTTGTCTCCAATTACATTTTTCACTTGAAAAGGGACTGATTTATGTATGAGAGTCATAACTCCCCTGGCCCGGGATGAAAATGATGAGGTGAATACACTTCCTTGCCATCTACTCCTAATTCTTTTTATATCCTCCTCTATTAGATGAGTTTCTTGTAAAAACACAATTTTTGAACCCATGTCTTTTATTTTATTCATAACTTGTTTAAGTTTTTTTAAATTTTGTAGACCTCTGCAATTCCATGAAGTTAAATTAAGATTAACACTTTGGTTTATGATCAATAGAGAGTTTGGGATTACCTTGCAGTGTAAACATGCTCATACAGAGAAGCAAAAACATGAGTGGTTGAACATTCATCCTACAAACTACACACAAACAAATTCCCCCTTCCCACACTTGTGGCGAACCCCCCAAAATCAAAAGAAAAATTCCGTCTCCCGATATAGCCATCGACCGTTCCACATCCACGGGGAACAGCCTAAGCCACTCCTTCTTCATCCTCCCAATCACCCTAACTCTACTGCTTTTAATGACGTAACATTAACTCTCCTCTGTAGTTTTCCAACTTAACTCCAAAATTTTTAACAACTTTGTACATCATAGTTTTTTTTTGTTTGTTTTGTTTTAGTTTTTTTTTAAATATATAATACAATCTATATTTTGTAAACTTGCTGTTTACTTCAAGTCAGTCAGATGCCTGTGCAAATGCTTAATTATTCTACCTTATATTTTGTTCATGCTTAGCTCCCACCAGTCTCTTCTTCTTCTTTGATCTTCTTGATGAACTCCTGCGCCTCCTCTGGGGTCTTGAAGATGTGGGTTCTGCCCTCATACGTGGTCAACAGTCTCGCAGGATAGATTACACCATGACGAATCCCAAGGTTGCGCAGCTCCTTACGTATGGGATCAAACTGCTTCCTCAATTGTTGGATTCCTGTGGCCAAATCTGGGTAGAACCGCACCTGCTGATCCTGGTGTTTAATCTCTCCTTTAGCTCGTGCAGCGTTGAAGATCTTCATCCTGTCTCTGTTGCTAAGAAACTTCATAATTAAGGTCCTCGGCGGTCCCTTATCTCTCCGTGGGCCAATACGATGTGCTTTTTCCAGAACCACTGCTGATTGCAACTCCTCGCTGCCCAGCACCTCCGGAATCCACTTTTCCAGAAAGGAATATACGTCCCGACCTTCTGATTCCTCTGGAAGACCCACCAGCCTCAAGTTATTCTGTCTCGACCGAGATTCCAAATCCAAAATATTATCTTCTAGACATTTATTTTTTTTTTCCAAAGTGCGCACCTTTAATTGAAGACGGGTGACGTCATCTTCAGCACTAGCGAGACGGAGCTCCATCTGCGCCGTTCGTTCTACACAGTCACCCAATTCCTTTCTTATTCCTTCCAACGCTGTCATAATCCCATCAAATCTAGAGGAAAAGTCCGCTCTCATTGAACTCATGGCAGCCATCAGCGCATCTGCGCCATTCCCCGCTGATATCGCACCGTTGCCAGCCTCCTCCGCCATATATGGAGTTTTGTTTGCTGCGTCACAGACCTGAAAGTCCGTTAATTTGGACTGTTTCGGC
This sequence comes from Pholidichthys leucotaenia, assembly GCA_020510985.1. Taxonomy (NCBI): domain Eukaryota; kingdom Metazoa; phylum Chordata; class Actinopteri; order Cichliformes; family Pholidichthyidae; genus Pholidichthys; species Pholidichthys leucotaenia. The sequence continues at coordinate 202,674,507 of CM035838.1, read as the reverse complement.
GGCTCGCTTTTTCCTTTACCTGGTTTTCCAGCCTTAGGCTTCGCCGACATATCCTCGCCCAAACGCTGGGATACGTTCTGTCCCAAATGAGAGAGTTATTTGCCGATTTTTTTCTCCAGGAGCAGAGCAGAGTGAAACGCGTCCGTCTTACGTGGCAGCCATAACCGGAAGTCCAACTAATCTTAATTTTAATCTGGTGCTGCTTCTGATTTCTTCACCTTTCCAGAGTAAAAATACAAGGTAAGAGGCTTTAGGTAAAAAGTCACAGTTCTGCTTGAAAAAGGTTACAAATGTGTCACCAAAAACGTTAGTTTAAGAAATTATAAAGGTTTTTCTTAAAATATCTGAATAGTCCTGAAAACATTACCTTATAAATGTAAGAGCAGTTTAGCTCTGGTTAATGCAGCCTATTTATTACATTTAAAAAGGTAAACCCTAAACTATAAGCTGCTCCACCAGGATCATATAACCACGGACATCATTCACCACATTACTTCTGTCTTCATCTCATTTCTATGCTCTGGGGCATGAGGGAGTTTGGTCATTTTAACATATTATATTAATTTAGTCTGTTATTTCACCGGGTCAGGAAGAGTCTAAATAAAACAGGGAGGGAGTGGGCTGATTTGAAAGTATCATTTCATCATTTGGCCTACCTGTCTGCCATTTCCCCAAACAAGATGCTTCTGCAGGTAAATGAGCGCTGCATCAGACCTCCCGTCTCTCGCTCAGTTTACCCGCGTTAGAAATCTCTGTTGCACAGACAACTCCTGGGGCTGTTAACGGATTTTTTTTTCTTTTGGCTGGTTGAATAAATCAATCTGGAGCAGCCACAAGGGAACGGAAATAAACCTCTGGACACTTCGGAGTCCAGACGTCAACAACACTGCTTCAGGGTGAAGTAAAACTTTTCACTGAAGCTGTGTTGATGTGCGGGAAAAAATGCGGGCAGATTATTTGCGGCACTGCACCATTTTTTTAAAGAAGGCAGCAGTCTGAAACAGCCTTAAAACTAAATGACTTCCTCACAACTAAACATAGACATTGCAAGCACAGAGCATCTCTGCTCGCGCCATGTTTTTTTTTTTCCGTTTCTATGGCAACGTGTAACTTCCGTTGGCGGCGTAACGGACCCCAAATATCATCATATTCATTTTTACACCAGTATCAAAAATTATACCGGTATTATGGTGAAGGATACGATATGACACTCCCCTACTAGGGAGTTAGATTACCAGGCATGGTTTATGTTGTCGTTTAGATTTCCGTCACCCTGACAGACGTCAGGGTGACGTCAGGGTGACGTCTGTTTTACTTCACCCTGAAGTTTTACTTCAGGGTGAAGTAAAACTTTTCACTGAAGCTATGTTGATGTGCGGGAAAAAATGCGGGCAGATTATTTGCGGCACTGCACCATTTTTTTAAAGAAGGCAGCAGTCTGAAACAGCCTTAAAACTAAATGACTTCCTCACAACTAAACATAGACATTGCAAGCACAGAGCATCTCTGCTCGCGCCATGTTTTTTTTTTTCCGTTTCTATGGCAACGTGTAACTTCCGTTGGCGGCGTAACGGACCCCAAATATCATCATATTCATTTTTACACCAGTATCAAAAATTATACCGGTATTATGGTGAAGGATACGATATGACACTCCCCTACTAGGGAGTTAGATTACCAGGCATGGTTTATGTTGTCGTTTAGATTTCCGTCACCCTGACAGACGTCCCCGTTTCACCTGGTCCACTGATCTTCAGATCTTGATAATTGTTTTTATTGAATTATCTGGGTTTTTTGTATTTATTCATTTTTATTTTTAACTTCTGTGTAGTTTTGGATGTGAATTTTATTTGGTAATGAACATAAATAAAAAAAACATGTAGGACACATGAAAGAGCAACTGAAAGGGTGTAGGCTGAAGCTCGTGCTTATGTAGCTCCTACCCGTTACAGTTGTAAAATCAACATAAAAATTTAAGTCATACCCAAAAACAAAGAAAATCAAATAGAATCAGTAAGACAAAAAACAAACAAAAACCTTTAAGTTATTCCAAGCTTAGCGCCCAGCATTTACAGTGAGATACTGGTAGATTTTCTCATTTTTGTACAGTTTTTGAGTTGCTCCAGAGTAGAAAAGGTTTTAATAATTTCAGAGCAACAGTTCCAGTTTAACTCCAGTGACAGACATGCAGTGATGCTTTGCTCTGATCTTTGGTTTGTTAAAAACCGTTTCCTCTTAGCTCACATTTGCTTTCCCTTTTTTAAACAGTCTCTGAATATTAACAGATAATTGGTTATTTGCTTTGTACATGTTGTGTGTCTCTCTGTGTTGGCCCTGCGATGGACTGGCGATCTGTCCAGGGTGGACCCTGCCTCGCTCAAAGATGCTGGGATAGGCTCCAGCCCCCCCGCAACCCGAAAAGGATTTAGCGGAAGAAGATGGATGGATGGATGATTTGAATGGCATTATAATCTACTAGATGTCTACATTTAAGAGTATGTAATGACTGAATGTTGGATTTGTTGGTTCACGGTAAGGTTTCTTTGATACAGTATGTACGGCTTTTTCCTGTAGAAAAAGATTTTGTTTTGTATGCGCTTCCCCAGATCTCCACACTGTATGTCATATAAGGAACTATCAGTGAATTATATAAAATACAAAGATTTCTGACACAGGAAACCCGTAACATTATACAGTATGGAAATGAATTTAAACCTTTTAATTTTGACATAATGTATGTGTGATTTCTGTTATGTCTGGAACACAGGGCAGAGGAGGCAGGTGTTGTACCGGACTGTAACTTTATTACAGAATGCTATGTTACACCTGTCACAGCATATAAGCTAACAAGCTAACCTTTAGCTGACACAGACTATGGCTGTCACGAAAGTGGAGTGTCAAAGACCCCAATTCCTGTCATCAGTCTCTTAATATAGTCACAATGTGATGACATCACCCGTGCCTGCATCCTTACGTCCGTGCTGCCTATTGTTAATGTGGGGGAATATGTAACATTTAACCCCCCCCCCCATCCTGAAAAAGCCCAAAAAATTATCACACTTAAATTTGCAGCAGCTTAACAATCACGACAGCTCTCTTTTTTCTTTTTTCTTTTTTTTTTTTTTATAACAAGCAGAGAAAACGGACTCAAACAGAACCCGAGGCCCTGGATAGACGGCTGGTAGATCCTGCACGGTCAAGCGGGTTATTCTGCCACTGAAATCAACCATGCTCTGTCTCAACATTGCAAAGCAGAGTCACTGTTGCAGTTCAACTTAAGGGGCCTCAGTTGAGCCTGCGGTGGGCACACCACCGGAGGCGCCGGCTGCAGCGGACCTGGTTGCCATCTTGCTGCAGTCATGACTCACTCATTAGCAATGTTCCAGCCCGGGTCCCACACCAGCTGGGTCGTCTCCAATGTTGCGACTTGAGCCAAGGCAGCCGCTGTTACCTTTTGCAGATGGCTGGTGTGCCATCTCAAACCATCGGCCATCTGGGCAGCAGCTGGCCTCTTTTGTGCGGTGATTCTGATCTGCGATGACGGGACCATCTGTGGGTCCAGGTGGTCAGATCGTTGAACTCAAACCCACTCAAGTAGTGCACAGAGTGATTTTTTGGCTGCACTCGGCGCTGCTGCTCTCTCATCTTCATTGCTGGTCACTGTTGTGGTGAGGTGCCACTCACGCCGATGGCAGGTCGCGCCCTCGACTAGCGCCGCTCTGCCGGGTCCTGCTAGGTCACAAACTCTCTATCCTGCTGTGCTGTGGCGGCCCCTTGAGGCTGATGTTCGGCAAGGATGCGAGATGAGTTCAGATTCTGCCTTGTCTCTCCTAGTGCTGGTCGTGGTCGTGGTGATGTGTCGCTGTCGTCAGCAACACGCACTGGGTCATCGTCATTCACCAGGGTCCCCTTTCTCCATGAGCCCCTCTCCTGCAGCTCCACAGTGGCTGCTTGAAGCTCATACTGGGTGAGGATCGGAGGTGAGACCGTTTTGTGCTCTGTCTCTGTGATGTGTTCACTCTCTGTGCTCTGGTCTTAAGCTATACCTATAGTATGTACTGTATGTCTGCAGAATCATACTCTCCCTGCTGTGATGAGGCTGCAGCTCGAGAACGCTCGTGCTGCACAGGGACCGGCTCTGGGTCCCGTGTGGCTGCGGACTGGGTCTCCTATGGCTGCTCCAGTTCTGCTGGGTTCTGCTCGGTGTGCAGTGCAAGTCAGGGAATGGCTGCATCCACATCTGAGTGCAGAGGACTCGAGCCATCGTCGTCCAGACTGAGTCGGCACACTGTGTTGCTCTGCTGTCCTGCAGCGTCTATCTCGGGGTCCTCCTGAGAAGACATAGGGTCGATGGGCTCAGCAGCCGGGGCAACTGTCTGCACCAGCGGGGTTGACTGTGGGGGGAGCGGGCCAGGGCCCCTTAGCTGCAATGCCACCTGGGCCATTATCTCCAGCTGGGACACTAAGTCCATCGCCTCCGTCTCCGATAGAAGGTGCAGCACCCCCAACACGACTCCTGTAACCTTTTCACTGTGTGACTGCCACTGTCTGGTTGTCCAGCCCCTCCTGCAGCTCGCCTCGTATCACCAGATTTGCGGCGTACCACTTCAGCTGTGATTGCACCAACCTATCCTCCACTTCTCCAAACTCACACGTTAGCCAAGCAACAAAGGGCGGCTATGTACTCTCGGAATGACTCATCCAGTCGCTGTCAGCGCTGGTAAAACACAAATCTCTGGGCCATCACTTTCAGTGGAGCAGTGAAATGTTCGGCTATCAAGGCAGCACATTTTCTGTAGGTCTCCGCAGGGCCCAGTGCATTCAACACATGCTGTCCCTTGAGGCCAAAGCAATAATATAGCACAGCATGTACTACGACGCATGCTAACGTCAGCTAGGCCCGTAGCCGACACAAATGTCTGAAGCAAGTCAAACCAACAATGCCATGGGATGAGCGGCTTACCCAGGGTCATGACAGATGGTGGTGGGGATACCAGATACGCTTCCATCCATCCATCCATCCATCTTCTACCACTTTTCCAGAGGTCTGGGTCATGGAGGCAGCAGTTCAAGCAGAGAAGCCCAGACTTCCCTCTCCCCAGCCTCCAGCTCTTCAGAGAGGATACCAAGGCGTTCCCAGACCATTTGGGAGACATAGTCTCTCCAGCGAGTCCTGGGTCTGCCCCGGGGTCTCATCCCAGTGGGATGGGCCTGAAACACCTCAAGTGGGAGGCGTCCAGGAGGCATCCTGATCAGATGCCCATACCACCTCAACTGGCTCCTTTCAATGCAGAGGAGCAATGGTTTTACTCTGAGCCTCTCCCGGATGACTGAGTTCCTCACCCTATCTCTAAGGCTGAATGAATCCAGCAATCCTATGAAGAAAGCTCATTTCAGCTGCTTGTATCCGCAATCTCATTCTTTCGGTCATTACCCAAAGCTCATGGCCATAGGTGAGAGTAGGAGCGTAGATTGACCAGTAAATCGATAGCTTTGCCTTAGAGCTTAGCTCCCTCTTCACCACAACAGACCAGTACAACGTCCACATCACTGCAGATGTTGCTCCGATCCGTCTGTCAATCTTTCACTCCATTCTCCCCTCATTCGCAAATAAGACCCCGAGATACTTGAACAACTCCACTTGGGGCAGGAGCCTGTCCCCAACCCAGAGAGGACAATCCACCTTTTTCCGGCTGAGGACCGTGGACTCAGACATGGAGGTGCTGATTCTCATCCCAACCGCTTCACACTCAGCGGCAAACCATCCCAGTAAGTAACCTAAGCAGGGCTGCTCGCAGAGATAGCAAAAAGACGTAACAAACTAATAGTTTTTTGAATGCAAAAGATGCAATAGACTTACACAATGGTCCCCTCCGGCATACAACTAGGAACATACCGGTCGCTATGGAGGGTGAGAATATGTATGGGCACATAATCATACCATGTAGGATAACTAAGTAGACGGTTATGCTGTTTCATTCCATCTAGCAACAATGCTCTGCACTGTGTGTGTTTATATATTTGCATATTTATTCCATCTAGCAACAATGCTCTGCACTGTGTGTGTTTATATATTTGCATATTTATTCCATCTAGCTACAATGCTCAGCACTGGGTGTGTTTATATATTTATATATCTACATATTATTCCATCTAGCTACATTGCTCCACACTGTGTGTGTTTATATACTTGCATATTTATTCCACCTAGCTGCAATGCTCCGTACTGTGGGTGTTTATATATTTACATATTTATTCCATCTAGCTACAATGCTCTGCACTGTGTGTTCATATATTCATATATTTATTCCATCCAGCTACAATGCTCTGCACTGTGTGTCTGTGTGTGTGTGTATATATATATATTTTATAGTAATACGTACATATGTTTATTAGCTGCTCTTGCTTGCTTGTTTTTTTTCTTGCCTTCTGATTGTTGCTCTGAGTGTTGCTATCCCTGTGCTGTTGCAATCCTGGAATTTCCCCGTTGTGGGACTAATAAAGGCTTATCTTATCTTATCTTATCTTAAGACCTGTAGGTCATTGCTGGATGAAGCCAACGGGACATCATCTGCAAACAATAGAGATGAGATCCTGTGGTCACCAAGCATGACACGCTTCCATCTTCAGGAAAATGAAGGCCAATTTTTCTCCTCGTCGCCAATTGTTATGTCTGGAAAACAAGACAGCGGAAGCAGGCGTTGTACCGAACTATAACTTTATTACAGAATACTATGTTACACATGTCACCGTATATAAGCTAACAAGCTAACCTTTAGCTGACACAGGCTATGGTTGTCATGAAGGCAGAGCATCAAAGACCCCGATTTCCGCTTTCAATCTCTTAATATAGGCACGGTGTGATGATGTCACCCGTGCCTGCGTCCTCACATCCGTGCTGCCTATTGTTAATATGGAGGAATATCTAACAATTTCCAGTCTAGTTTATGAACAATGACCGCTAGGAACTTGGTTTCCAAAATTATGTTAATTTCATCATTGTTTATTTTCATTTTTCTGTGATTATGTAATTTGCGGTTTCCAAATATTATACATTTTGTTTTTCCAAGGTAAATGGATAATTTGTTGGCAGTGAACTATTCGTTGATTTAAGTTCATTTTCTACTGAATCCAGAAGCTGCTTAAGATTTTCTCCACTACAAAAGAAGTTGTCATCTGCAAATAAAAAACACTTGTGAGGCGGCATGAAAAAATAAGCAGCAGTGCTGTGGTTTTAAGCAGGTTTTATTATATCATGTCGCCTTCACGGGATCCCCTCTCCGGTGCATAGTGGAGCAGCCCGGAGCGGGATCCCTAAGCTCTCAGAGAAGGCGGACACAGTGTGTCCACCTGTTGCAGGATCAGAGTGAGAGAGTAAGAGAAGAAGAGGGAGATTGCGTTACAGAGTTGCACCTTCAATACTTGATCATAACAATACATCAAAAAGACATACCCCACAGTCTAGAATGATCAAAGGGACAACAGAACAGGCAGGAGGTATTTGCATTTGTAAGCCATACATCACAATGGGCAGATTAGCTAGACCTCGCTCTAAGTGCAAGACAAAGAGGCTAACAAGCACATCTACATATTGATCTGAGTCTCTAGGTCACAGTAAGGACAGGATGCATGAGTACAAAGGATGAAAGGCATCGATTAACATCACATAGGTGAGACAGAAGAAACTCGTCTACCTGTAGACATTAATACACCAAAGCACATCTAAGATGCTCAGAAAAAGCATAGTAAGGACAAGCCATATGCACACTATACAGAATGGCGCATTACATCACAACACATGCATGTTTGCATCACAAATACATGAATGGCACATTGCTTCTCAGTAATGCAGCAGAAAAACAGAAAAGAGGGCTGAGTGTCCTTAGTCTGTTGTGGGGTTAAAACGAACCGCCACACACGCTCCCCCCCAGAGGACGCGGCAGGGGGTCGCGACCTCGATAATCCATCTGTGTGAGCGAGCTGTGGGAGAAGCTCGCTGCAGGCGGAGGGGGAGGGAGGGGAGGGGTAGTAAGTGCCGGCAGGAGCTGTGAAATCGTCCTGAGCCGTGCAAAAATTGCTTGCTGCTCCGTGACGTCGAGGGCTTGTCCCGTTGCACGTGCGGAGATCACAAGAAGAAAAATTAGTCTCTGACTCCTCTTGTGGCCATGAAGAAAAGCAGGAGCGGCTGTAAGAGAGAAAGTAAACAAAGCAGGGGGACTGTTGGCTTTGGGTGCTGAAGCAACCCCAAAGCTCCCGGGAACAGCTGACGGCTGAAATCCCGTTGTGCCGTGGCTAAGACCATTAAAAAATCCAGTGGCGAGCTGCGTGCTTGCTTCAGGTGAACGAGCAGCCCTGAAGGTTCTGTGGGCAGCGGCGGAGGACGATGGCGGTCTCTGGCGTGGCTGAGACTGTTAACAAATCCTTCGAGCGTGCTGCATGCGTGCTTCAGGTGAGCGGGCAGCCCTGAAAGGCAGCGGCGAAGGAGGAAGGCAGTCTGTGGAGCCGTTACTTGTCCCGTGTGTGATGCGCCGTCCTTGTAACTCCCCGATGCGTGCGCGGGGGTTCAGTGTGTGGGTGGGCCGCTGGAGTGGCGAGTCAGGGTGCAGAAACTTGGTGGAGAACGGCGCAGACGGCGCCGGTAAAATCCAGGTTGAGCTGTGGCTGTAGATTGGCCATGGTGCGTTGGAGCGGTGAGAGGAAATAGACGATCTTTAGTCCCTCAGGCCCGTGCAGAGGCGTTGGAGCGGTGAGAGGGAGGAGACGATCGTTGTCGCTCGTGCGGCCATGAAGAAAAGACGAGGCTGAATGGCGGCTGTGATGAGGGCAGAGGGACTGGCGTGTTGACTTTAGGTTCAGGCGTAACCCTAAAGCCTCGGGAACCGCAAAACCGCTGAATTCCCTATGTGTGCCATGACGTTTTCTGCAGTTTACCCGGTCGTGGGTGATGTCCGGAGAACGGCTCGCCTGTGTTGGCTCCGCGTCGAAGTCTCCCTGAAGCCGCAGGGAGGGGGAACCAGTAGGCCGCTGCGACGGAGCATTCATGCCCGGGTGTTGCGTTCGCTGGCCGCTCGTTTTTTTCAGCGTCGGTTCGCCAGCGTGGCCATCCAAAACAGAAGGCTGCGTTGCACAAAACGTGTGCGTCTTCAAGGGGCCACCAACGCAGCTGTGTGGTTGTCCAGCTCGGAAGGTTGCTTTCGCACAAAACGTGTGCGTGTTCGAGGGGTCACCAGTGAGGCGGCATGAAAAAATAAGCAGCAGTGCTGTGGTTTTAAGCAGGTTTTATTATATCATGTTGCCTTCACGGGATCCCCTCTCCGGTGCATAGTGGAGCAGCCCGGAGCGGGATCCCTAAGCTCTCAGAGAAGGCGGACACAGTGTGTCCACCTGTTGCAGGATCAGAGTGAGAGAGTAAGAGAAGAAGAGGGAGATTGCGTTACAGAGTTGCACCTTCAATACTTGATCATAACAATACATCAAAAAGACATACCCCACAGTCTAGAATGATCAAAGGGACAACAGAACAGGCAGGAGGTATTTGCATTTGTAAGCCATACATCACAATGGGCAGATTAGCTAGACCTCGCTCTAAGTGCAAGACAAAGAGGCTAACAAGCACATCTACATATTGATCTGAGTCTCTAGGTCACAGTAAGGACAGGATGCATGAGTACAAAGGATGAAAGGCATCGATTAACATCACATAGGTGAGACAGAAGAAACTCGTCTACCTGTAGACATTAATACACCAAAGCACATCTAAGATGCTCAGAAAAAGCATAGTAAGGACAAGCCATATGCACACTATACAGAATGGCGCATTACATCACAACACATGCATGTTTGCATCACAAATACATGAATGGCACATTGCTTCTCAGTAATGCAGCAGAAAAACAGAAAAGAGGGCTGAGTGTCCTTAGTCTGTTGTGGGGTTAAAACGAACCGCCACACTTGAGCAATTTAAACACAGAATATAAATCATTAATATACAAAATAAATAGCAATGGAATCTGTTCAAAAAAGTCCATGAGTGCCAATGAGGTGGTCTGGTTCTTTCTGAATCCATACTGTTGTTTGCAGAGTATACAGGTACATCTCAAAAAATTAGAATATCGACTTCCGGTCTGGACACCATGGTGATAGCAGCTTAACGCTGAAGCTCCAAGACCCCATCCGTGAAAATACCTTGAAAATCAGATTTAATGGATTTTTGGAAGAGTGAAAATCAAAAGACAAAGTCATTATGCCTAAAGGAAAACAGAAGAGATCGACATTTGCCAGGCCAAGACGCACATCAGCCGGAGAATCTGACCTGGAGGACAACATCCACTCGGAAACAGAGGAGCAGAATGAGGCTAGCAACATGGTTAGCTTAAAAACGATATTTCAAGAATTAAGAGAATTTCGCCGAGAGTGTTGGGCCGAATTTCGTGAAACTAAAGACGAAATAAAAAGGACAAACAACAGAGTGGACCAGGCTGAGGACCGAATCATGGAAGCAGAGGAAAGAATAAAAGGGCTGGAAGAAACCGTGCTGGAATTACTCAAACGACAGACAAGACTGGAGGCTAAGCTAACCGACCAAGAAGGAAGACTAAGAAGGGCCAACATAAGAATTCATGGTCTGAAAGGAGTCGAGGACGGTTTCACTACAATGGCTGCATGTGTGGAATCCATACTGAGAGAGAAGTTGGAAATTCCCCAATCCACCAACTTGAAGATAGAAAGGGCGCACCGTACATTAGCCCCAAGGCCGTCGGCGGAAGCGCCACCACGATCGGTGGTGGTGAAGTTCTCCAACTTAAGAACAAAAGAAGAGGTTGTGAGACTGGCTTGGCAGAAAAAAGGATTTATGCACCAAGAAAGAAAAGTTTTTGTGGAGCACGACTACGCCCCGGAGGTCCTTAAAAAGCGTCAGGAATACAACGACACTAAAAAGGTACTAAGAGAGAAGAAACTACGCTTTCAAACTCCATTTCCGGCGAAGCTGCGGGTTTTTTACGGGGAAGAGACGTGTCTCTACAACTCAGCGGAAGAAGCAACCAGGGATATGGTGAGAAGAGGGCTCCCGGTAACGGTGTATAAACCCGCAGCAGACCCGATCGAAAGAATCAAGGCTCAAACGTGGTGCACACAGAGACCCTCAAAATCCATGGGCCAGCAGCGGGAAACCCAGCGCCAGGGCTATAAGGAAAAACTGAATGCTTTCAGGAAGGAATAAGATACTTTTAATCAATCTGCGCATCAAACCCTCCTCCTACAAGGTAACAAACATTAAAGGAGATGCAGATTCAGCAGGTATGAAGTGGTAAAACATTTCATGGAACAGTCATAATATTAGAAACAAATAAGTCTTTTAAAAAAAACAATCAAAACTTGTTAAAATAGAAATGTGACAATGAACCACATGATCTCTCCACACTAACAAATACTGTATTAACATGATTGTTTGCTGTGATGGTGGTGGGAGGTTGCGCACAATTTCATAGGGTACAGGCATAAAAAAAAAAAAAAAAAAAATCATTACAAGTTCGGATTGGGATCTGAAATTCACGTTAAAAACATGGGACAACTTACAGGGGTAAGAGAGGGCCCTCAGCACGTAGCAGAGTTTGAAGAATTTCCCTCAGAGCCAACGCTAAGGTCGCTAAAAAGACCTCAGCTCAGGAAGATCTTTTGACAGTTTTTTGTTTTAAAGTTTTATATACTATGTTCTTAATGTTTTTTATGTTCTTAATGTTCTTTCAGTTTCTGAGTAGCATAAAAGAGGGCCACTACACTGTTATACTAAATAAGACAACACAATGGAGAAACAGGGTGTAACCAAAATAATCTCATATAATGTAAAAGGGATCCTGAATCCAGTTAAAAGTTCCAAGATTCTAGGCAAAATGAAAAAAGACAAAGCAGGAATAATATTTTTACAGGAAACCCATCTAACAGACTTGGAGCACACTAAACTCAATAGACAAGCGTTTAAACTGATCTCTTCATTTTCATATAAGTCAGGGAGGAGGAGGGGAGTAGCGACATTGATCTCAACCAAAATTATGTTTGAAAAAAATTCAGAACACAAAGATAAAGAAGGGAGATTTAGCATGGTACTTGGTCGGCTAGAGGGAGAAGATATCACCCTGCTGAATGTATATGCACCTCCAGTGGCTAACTGGAAATTTTATAAAAATGTATTTGACCTAATGATAACTAAAGCCCAAGGTTTAGTGATATGTGGTGGAGACTTCAATCTAAGACTGAATCCATACTGGGATGCATCAGGTAATTCTCCACATCAAAATAACACTCAAAGTAGGAAAACTCGGATGCTACTAAAAGAAATGGGAATCTGTGACGTGTGGAGGGAATTCAACCCCAGTGTAAAAGATTATACATTTTACTCAGCACCACATTCATCATGCTCATGGACTGACTATTTTTTATGTTTAATAGAGACATTGGAAGAGTAAAAACATGTAAAATAGGAGTGATGGATCTCTCTGACCACAGTCCGATCTATTTGGACTTAAATATCCCAAAATACACAAATAATATATTTTCTTGGAGGTTAAGCCCAGCAAAAACTGTCTCCAGTGTATTTCATCTCCACAATGCAAAAGCTGCCAGAGAACTAAACATCCACCTGAGTGGACTCAAGCTTAAGCATACCCCAAATCCAACTTATCTTGGAGTGACCCTTGATAGGACCTTATCCTTCAAGGAACATCTAAAGGGGACGGCTGCTAAGGTGAAAGTACGAAACAACCTGCTCTGCAAGCTCGCTGGTGCAAAATGGGGGACGGCAGTCTCCACCCTGCGCACCTCAGCACTGGCCCTTTCATACTCTGTAGCAGAATATTGTGCCCCTGTCTGGTCCAGGTCATCTTACACACACCATGTAGACACCCAGCTCAACTCAACCATGAGAACTATAACTGGAACAATCCGCTCAACACCACTCCCCTGGCTCTCTGTACTGTCAAACATAGCCCCTCCACACATCCGGCGAGCAGCATTAACTCAAAGGATGCTCCAAAAAGTTAAAGATTTTCCTCACTTACCAATCCATGCAGATATCTACACCCCACCCACTGCCCGACTTTCATCCAGACGGCCGATTTGGAAAAACCCTCCCCCAGCTGACTTTACCATCCAGACAGCTTGGCAAGAGGAATGGGAGACCAAGGAGGTCCCAAACAAACAGCTGGTGATAAACCCCAACCAACAGGTCCCGGGCACCAACCTCCCAAGGAGACAGTGGTCTACACTCAATCGCTTCAGGACTGGACATGGCCCCTGCTTGGCCAGCCTTCACAGATGGGGCAGTAGCCCTAGCCCACTGTGCGCATGTGGAGAGGAGCAAACAATGGAACACATCATAGAGGCTTGCCCGCTCCAAAGACTGGAAGGAGGATTACACACCCTCCATGCAGCGGGCCAGGAGGCGGCTGCTTGGCTTGAGGACTTTGCATTCGCTAAATAAATAAATAAATTCAAATGTGCTGAAAGGACCACTGAAAGATGAATTGGAATCAGAGATACCGGAGTGGTGGCTCAGTTGGTAGAGCATCCGCCCCACACCCGGGAGGCAGGGGTTCAAATCCCGGCCGGGTCATACCAAAGACCATATAAAAATGGTGCTTTCTGCCTTCTAGCGTGGTGCTCCGCATAATGGAATGGGGAAAGTAAAGTTACACACAGAGCTACCAGAGGACTGACCCCCCGCTGTAGCTTTCACTACTTACAGTAGCTGTGTGGCCTAGAGTCAGAGAAACGGAGATAGGCGCCGCCCATATACACCTTCAGGTGTGAAGGGATTAACTAACTAACTAAATAAATAAATAAATTCAAATGTGCTGAAAGGACCACTGAAAGATGAATTGGAATCAGATATTCTCAGATATTTGGAAGAAAATGATAATGGAGAAGTATCCCCTTTAATACTGTGGGATGCATGCAAAGCTGTAATAAGGGGAAAGATTATCGCAAAACTGGCAACCCAAAAGAAACTGAGACAAGAAAAACTAATCACATTAGAGTCAGAACTTAAGAAACTAGAAAAAGAGCACAAAGACAACACTCATTCTAATGACTCGCTCAAAGTTAAGGAAACTAAAAAACAAATAAATGAGATCTACACAATAGAAATCCAGAAGAAACTTACATTTCTGAAACAAAAATACTATGAAGCAGGTAGCAAATCGGCAAAAGTACTAGCCTATAAATTAAGGAAACAACAAACGGAGAGAGCAATCTACAAAATCAGAGACCCAGTATCAAAGGAAATAAAATTTAGAATTCAGGAACTTCTTAAAAGCTTCGAGAGCTACTACAAAAACTTGTACTCCCGCAAAAAACACAAAGACACATCCGAAGCCTTCCTAAATACATTAAATCTTTCCCAACTTACTGAGTCACAAAATAAAACACTACTGTCAGAAACTGTCGTCGGCCTCCGTCGGTCTATGATGACCGTGGAAGAGAATCCTAAACGTCAGAAATACAACCTAAAGAATTAGAAAAAGCAATTATGAAACTTAAAGCTAACAAATCCTCAGGAGCAGATGGCTATACAGCAGAGTGGTACAAAACCTTTAAACAGCAACTATCTCCTCTCCTTCTGAAAACATTTAACTATGTCCTCCACACATGGGAGGACATTTGGGTTCTAAATATTTTATTGCGTTTTAGACCTTTGAGTTTTTAACCTCTTTGACTAGTTTTTAACTTTTTAATATGACCCTTCTCTCTTACCTCTGGTTTTTCTCTCATCTCTTTGTCTTTATACCCTGATTGATGGAGCCTTGAGTATTTTTATCATGTTTATAGTCAGCTTCATGTGTGCCTGTGTTTGTGTCTATGTTGAATGTAATTGTGGCTTGTAAATATGGATGTCACCAGACTGCAAAACAAATCTATCTACGGGTACAAATAAAGTAACCTGAACCTGAACCTGAACACGGGAAATCCCCCCTCCTGGAGAGAAGGGGTCATTGCAGTCCTACCTAAACCTGAAAGGATAAACTAGACTGCTCCAACTACAGACCAATCAGTGTGTTAAATCAGGACTATAAGCTTTTTACCACTATCCTTGCCAAAAGGTTAGAAAATATACTGACAGACTTAATTCATTTAGACCAAACAGGTTTTATAAGACAAAGGCAGACACAAGACAACATTAGACGCACTTTACACATAATTCATCATATAAAAAAATATAATTTAAATGCAGCCATATTGGGATTAGATGCTGAAAAAGCATTTGATTCGGTTGACTGGTCTTTCCTATATACAATCTTATCCAGTTTCAATTTTCATAACAGCTTCATTAGAACTATCCAGGCATTATATAAAAAAACCAACAGCTAAAATAAGGATTAACGGTAAATTATCATCATCTTTTGAACTGGAAAGAGGATGTCGTCAGGGCTGCCTCTTGTCTCCACTGCTCTTTGCAATCTTCATAGAACCTCTGAGCCAATGGATAAGACAGAATCAAAAAATTCAAGGTCACTTGGTCAGAAGGAACATAAAATAGCACTCTTTGCTGATGACATTTTAATATACCTGGGGCAGCCGGACACCTCTTTTCCAGAACTAATCTCAGTTTTTTCAGAGTATGGAGAGTTATCGGGGTACGAATTAAACATGTATAAAACCCAAATTTTAACATTCAACTATGACCCAAATCAGTATTTACTAAGCAAAGTCAAAACTAACTGGGAGATGGAATCTATGAAATGTCTGGGGGTCAATATCCCGAAACAACTCAACAAAATTATAACACTAAACTATGATCCACTGATGGCAAAAATAAAATCTGATCTAGCAAGATGGAATATGATACCATTCTTGGGTACTGCACAAAGAATTGAAGCAGTCAAAATGAATATACTTCCACGTCTTCTATACCTTTTCCAAACAATACCAGTAGAACCTCCCAAAAAAACATGGCAAGAACTGGACAGAAGGATCTCAAGATTCATATGGCAGGGCAAGAGACCTAGAATCAGATATAGAACCCTACAGCTAAACAAAGACAAAGGTGGGCTCGCGCTGCCAAATATCAGGGACTATTTTAAAGCCGCACAAATTAAAACTTTAGTAGAGATATGTAACCCAGTCTACACTGCACAATGGAAGGAGATGGAATGCCAAATAACAAGTGACATCCCCCTACAGGCGATAATAGGGAACAATGCCTTACCTAAACTTTTGAATAACACTAACCCGTGGATAGAGACCCCACTAAAAATTTGGTTTAAGATAGTCAGAGAGAATCAAACTAAAGAACCCTATCGATTACTGCAATGGATTTCCTATGATCAAGACTTTACTCCTAATAAAACAGACACTAGATTTAAAAAGTGGAAAGAGAACAGACTGATAAAATATTACGATTTTTTTAAAGGGCAAACTTTAAGAAGTTTTGAAGATTTGAAAAAAAACAAAGTCTAGTAAATCAAGGCCTTTACAGGTTCTTTCAGCTTAGACACCACCTAAACAAAATACTTAAAAAGGAGGATTTGGAAAGGGCCCAGTCAGGTGTTCTGAAGGTTTTTTTAATGGCATATAAAGGGATCCCAGGGATCAGATACATTTCTAAAATATACCAAGGTCTTCAAGACTTAAAAGGAGACAACACATCATATATAAAAGAGAGATGGGAAAAAGAGGGGAATTTCACTTTACAAATGGAAATATGGGAGAAGCTAAATAAACAACAATGGAAAAGTACCTCATCCCTGCAGTGGAGAGAATTTGGATGGAAAAATTTGGTAAGATTTTTCAGAACCCCTGCACAAAACAAATTTACTCATAAGGGGTTGAATTGTTGGCGCTTGTGTGGTGAAAAGACTGCAAATCATTTTCATGTGCTTTGGTCATGCCCAGTTATCCACCATTATTGGACCAATGTACAGACAATATTGGGGAAAATATTTAAAATAACAGTTCCCTTTTCTTTTGTAACATTGTATTTGGGTTTACTACCGGACTCACTGGAAAGACGAGGAGAAAAATACTTATTCACTGTTTTAATATTGACAAGTAAAAAAGCCCTAACTAAAAAATGGATGTTGAAGGACTGTCCTACACCTGAAGATTGGATTAACGTGATTCAGGACATTTATTCGATGAAAAAGTTGACATTTGCACTGAGACAGGACATGGATGGGTTCTTGAACTTTTGGCAACCCTGGATCCCATATGTGTCTTCCATCAGATCTAATCTTTGACAAACACCATTTCAGTAATGGCACCGCTCTTTGTTCCAACGCTACTCAGATGCTCTTTTAGTTTTCTGCTCTTTTGGTTTTTGTTTTTTTGTTCTTTTTTAATTTCTCTTTTTCTTTCACTTAAAAAAAAACGGTGTTGTAATAATTTTTTTTCCAATGTTGTCAAAAAACAAAAAAGGGGAAATATGTGATGAAGATGTAAACAATGCAATGCTGTAATGACTTGTATACCCTTTACAAAAACTTAAAAAAAAAAAAAATTAGAATATCATGAAAAAGTTCAATATTTTTGTCACTCATTTCAGAAAGTGAAACCCATATATTATGTAGATTCATTACATATAGACTGATATATTTCAAGTGTTTATTTTAATTTTGATGATTATGGCTTACAGACCATGAAAACCCCAAAATCAGTATCTCAGAAAATTAGAATATTGCATAAAATTAATTTTAAAAAATAGTTTTTTAATAGAAATTTTGGCCGACTGAAAAGTGTGTCCATATACCACTCAATACCTGGTCGGGGCTCCTTTTAGATTAATTACTGCATCAATGCAGCGTGGCATGGAGGTGATCAGCCTGTGGCACTGCTGAGGTGTTATGAAGGTCCAGGTTGCTTTGATAGTGACCTTCAGCTCGTCTGCATTGTTGGGTCTGGTGTCTCTCATCTTCCTCTTGACAATCCTCCATAGATTCTCTATGGGGTTTAGGTCAGGAGAGTTTGCTGGCCAATCAAACAGTGATGTCATGGTCATTAAACCAGGTTTTGATACTTTTGGCAGTGTGTGGGGGGGTGCCAAGTCCTGCTGGAAAAAGAAATCAGCTTCTCCATAAAGCTTGTCAGCAGAGGGAAGTCATGAAGTGCTCTAAAATTTCCTGATAGACGACTGTGCTGACTTTGGTCTTGATAAAACACAGCGGACCAACACCAGCAGATGACATGGTTCCTCAAATCATCACTGACTGTGGAAACATCAACCTAAACCTCAAGCAACTTAGATTCTGTGTCTCTCCACTCTTTCTCCAGACTCTGGGACTTTGATTTCCAAATGAAATGGAAAATTTACTTTTATCTGAACGGAGGTCATCTGCTGGTGTTGGTCCACTGTGTTTGATCAAGACCAAAGTCAGCGCAGTTGTCTATCAGGAAATTTTAGAGCACTTCATGCTTCCCTCTGCTGACAAGCTTTATGGAGAAGCTGATGTCATTTTCCAGCAGGACTTGGTACCCCGCCACACTGCCAGAAGTATCAAACCTGGTTTAATGACCATGGCATCACTGTGTTTGATTGGCCAGCAAACTCTCCTGACCTAAACCCTATAGAGAATCTATGGAGGACTGTCAAGAGGAAGATGAGAGACACCAGACCCAACAATGCAGACGAGCTGAAGGTCACTATCAAAGCAACCTGGACCTTCATAACACCTCAGCAGTGCCACAGGCTGATCACCTCCATGCCACGCTGCATTGATGCAGTAATTAATCCAACAGGAGCCCCGACCAAGTATTGAGTGGTACATGGACACACTTTTCAGTCGACCAACATTTCTATTAAAAAACTATTTTTTGAAATTAATTTTATGTAATATTCTAATTTTTTGAGAAACTGATTTTGGGGTTTTCATGGGCTGTAAGCCATAATCATCGAAATTAAAATAAATAAACACTTGAAATATATCACTCTCTGTGTAATGAATCTATACAATATACGGGTTTCACTTTCTGAAATGAGTGACAAAAAATATTGAACTTTTTCATGATATTCTAATTTTTTGAGATGTACCTGTATAATGCTTATCATTGAAATCATTTAGTCTCTTAACAAATATTTTTTCCAGTATTTTGGAGAACTAAGGTAACAAGGAGATGGGTCTGTAGTTTGACAATAAGTGTTTGTCACCAGTCTTATGCAGAGGAATGACTCTTGCTATTTTCATATTCTTTGGAATTTTACCAGCAGTAAGTGACATGTTGCATATGTAAGTGAAGTGTTTAACAATACGATCAATAATACATTTACCCAAGAACATACTGAAATCATTACAATCAGTTGATTTTTTGTCTTTGAATTTGTTAACAATGTCAAGAATTTTGCTGCTCAGTGGAGAGCGTGTTCACCTACTGTCTGGGAGTGTGGTACGCTGGTTCCACAGCTCAGAACAGGAAGGCTGTGTAGAGGGTCATCAACACCACCCAAAAAGTTATTACCGGCCCTCTGCCCTCCCAGGAAACATCTCCAGATCCTCCTGTCTCAGAAGCATGAAGGCCATCACAGAAGACCCCTTACACCCCCACCACCACCACCTGTTTGACTTGTTTCCCTCTGAACGACGGCTCAGATCGATCAGGTCCCACACCTCCAGACTGACAGTTTCTTCCCCTGGACCATCCGGACTGCAGACAGAGGACCCACCCCCTCCCTCTGAATGCTCACATGCTCAGAACTGAGGACCTTTTAATTATCACTATAACTCACCTGTCTTTGCACTCCTCGCTTTCATGTATATTGACCCATCTGTGAAATCACTACTGTACGTATTTTCCATAATCCTTGGGCCATTTTACTCAGTTGTGTTCTGCACTCTTATGAACATAGTTCTACCTGTGTAGCCACTACCAGACCTGTGTATATTTCCATAATCCTGGGCTATTTTTATTTTTTTTTTTCCACAATATCTTTATTGAACCTTTTTTTTTTTTATTTAACAAACATGATACAAACAATCAAACACTAACACTAAAGTACTACAAAAAAAAAAAAAAATGCACTAAAAACACCAACAACCACCAACAAAATCAAATCTTCAACAATGCTCCTCTGTTTAGTCTAGACAATCCAATACATAAGTATACATATTATGTTCACCAGTTTGGAATTTACAAGGTCCACACACATCATTCACCTTCTTCTTCAAGAGTTATGTTTAAATTTTTTACATAATCAATAAAAGGTCTCCATATATTCTCAAACACAATTTCCTTTGATTTCAGTATATATGTTATTCTTTCTAATGGAAGGTTTGTTAACATCTGTCTTAACCACTGAGTCACATCTGGTCTATGAGTCTTTTTCCATAATAGTGCAATACATTTTTTGGCATTAAGCAAACTGAGGTCTATGAATGTTCTTTCACTTTTATTGAAATTATGCTTTTCTGGGTACAGACCCAACAAAACCAGTTTAGGATTCAATATGATTTGTTTTGAGATTATTTTTTCAATTGTTACCCTCACCTCTTCCCAAAACATTCTTATTAATCTACATTCCCATAAACAATGAAATAGGGTTCCTTTACTTTCCATGCATTTTGTGCATGTATCTGGTATATTTTTGTTATATCTATTTAACTCCTCCGGTGTAACATACATCCGCATTAACCATTTGAAATGTATCAATTTAAGGCGTGCATTTATTGATTTGGTTTGAGCTTCTGTACAAGCCAATTCCCATTGTTCCTCTGAAATTTCAATTTGCAGATCTTCTTTCCAGTAGTTTAATCTTTTCAGTGAATTTTCACTTGAAGATAGTGTCAATGAGTTATAAAACTCTGAAATAATACCCTTTCTTTTACTATCTTTCATCATCATTTTTTCCAAGGATGAATAAATAGGTCGAGTGAGAGCTTTATTTTGATTTGATCGAATAAAGTTTCTAAGTTGAAGATATTTAAAAAAATGTGTTCTATTGAGATTAAATTTGATCCTCAGCTCTTCAAAAGACATTATGTTGTCTGCACATGGCAAATATAAATCCTGAATCTTTTGTATCCCTTTTAAATTCCATACTTTAAATACAGCGTCCGCTCTCCCTGGTTTAAAATATTGATTACCCCATATTGGACTAAATTGTGACAATAACTGTGGTTCTTTTAAATAGTTTTTAGCTTCACACCATATTTTGATCATATGCTTTACAAATGGATTTTTAACTTGTTTTTGTAATTTTTTTGCCGAATCTGAGTATATGAATATGGGAAGAGGTAAAGGTAAATTGTATGATTCCATTTCAGTCCAGTGAGGGAGATCATTTGATGAAAAATAATATGTCATAGACCTCAGTTGTGCCGACCAATAATACAACATAAAATTTGGACATTTCAGACCTCCACGATCAAATGGTAAATATAATAAAGACAGACGTAATCTAGCCCTCCTGTTGTTCCATATAAATTCCACTAACTTTTTTTTTATTCTTGAGAATAGATCTAAAGGTGGTGATAAGGGAATGTATTGAAATAAATAAAGTATTTTAGGTAAAATATTACTTTTAAGTATATTGATTCTCCCGATCATCGACATTGGTAGTGACATCCATCTCTGAGTTAACTCACTGATATCTGACATTAAGGCTTCATAGTTGACACTGGCGACTGATTCTAGCTTAGGCATAATTTGGATTCCTAAATATTTAAACTGATTTACAACATTGAATTGATTTACCTCAGGGGCTGGGTAATTTCTCTGGGTCTCATTTAGCATTAATATTGAAGATTTAGTTTTATTTATTTTATATCCTGATATTTCCCCAAAATTCTTTATTAAATTCAACAAGGTTGGAATTGATTTTTTTAGATTCGACATAAACAAAATTATATCATCGGCGTACAGGGAGATTTTATGTTCTGTTGGTCCAACTTTAATTCCATATATTTGTGAATGTAAACGTATCGCTATCGCTAAAGGTTCAATTGCCATAGTAAACAGTAAAGGTGAGAGTGGACAGCCTTGTCGACATCCTCTATTGATTTTTATTGGTTTTGAAATATTGTTATTTGTTAGGATTTCTGCTGTAGCATTATTGTATATTATTTGAACCCATTTTATGAAATTATTTCCAAGTCCAAACCTTTGTAGGACTTCAAAAAGAAAGGGCCATTCAACTCTATCAAAGGCCTTTTCGGCGTCCAATGATAGGAGAGCTGTATCCGGTGCTTCTTTATTAAAATAGATAATATTAAATAGTCTTCTTACATTATGGAAGCCTTGTCTTCCCTTTATAAAGCCATTCTGATCTCGATTAATAATATTTGGTAAAATTTCTTGTATTCGTCTTGCTAAAATTTTACAGATTATCTTAAGGTCGGCGTTTAATAGGCTTATTGGTCTCATATTTTCACATTTATTAGAGGGCTTACCTGGTTTTGGCAGCAGTATAATTAAGGCATTATTTATGTATGATGGTAAATTATTATTTTGAAATGCTTCTAAAACCATTTCCAAAAAAGGTTTTATTAATTTATTCTTAAATTTTTATAAAGGTCAACTGGAAGACCATCTGGTCCTGCACTTTTTCCTGATTTCATATTATCAATGGCTAGCCCAACTTCTTCTTGACTAATTTTAGACTCCAATATCTCCCTGTTTTCATTTGGAATACACGGTATAGATAGTTCGTTCAAAAACCCATTTAGTTTTGTTAAATCAGGTTCATTTTTGGTATCATATAATTTTTCATAGTAATCTCTAAAGGCTCTATTAATTTCTAAAGGATCTATAACTACCTGTCCGTTACTTATAATACTGGTAATTGGTGTTTTAATTTCCAATTGTTTAATCTGCCATGCTAATAATTTTCCTGATTTTTCACCTTGTTCATAAAAAGATTGTTTCAATCTTAGAAGACTCGAGGCAGCTCTATTCGCTGATTTTTTGTCGTATTCAGCTCTCAAAATCAGTAATTCATTCTCCAACCTTGGGTCACTTCCTGCATACACTTTTTCCTGAAGATTTTTTATTTTATGTTCCAATTTAGCTCTCTCCTCTCGAGTCTTCTTAGATTTTGATCCTGTATAACTAATAATATGCCCCCTAATAAAAGCTTTGAAAGCCTCCCACTTTACACATGCTGATGTTTGTGTAGTATTGATGTCAAAGAACTCGTCTATCTGTTTTTCTATATACTTGACAAATTCCTCATCCTGAAGCCATTTATGCTGAAATTGCCATCTACCTGATTCCTTTGTCAATTTTTTATCTACATATATTAGACAACAGGGTGCATGATCAGAGATCACGATGTTATCATAAAAGCAGTTTTGAATCTTGGACCTTAATTCTGTGGAAATCAAAAAATAATCAATACGTGAGAATGTCTTGTAGGTACTGGAATAACAAGAATAGGCTTTAACTTGTGGTTTCATTTCTCTCCATATATCTAACAATCTCAATTCTTTCATAAAATGATTAATAGTCATCCTACATCCAATGTGCGTACAATCCAGTCCTGTTGATCTATCCACACCTGGATTCAATGTACAATTAAAATCCCCTGCTATTATATGTTGCCCTGTAAGTGATGATAAGATGAGAAATAAATTAGCAAAGAACTTCTGATCATCTATATTGGGACCATATAAGTTCACAAGATTTATATTTTCTAATAGCAAAGAACCTTGAATGATTACATATCTTCCAAATTTGTCTCCAATTACATTTTTCACTTGAAAAGGAACTGATTTATGTATGAGAGTCATAACTCCCCTGGCTCGGGATGAAAATGAAGAGGTGAATACACTTCCCTGCCATCTACTCCTAATTCTTTTAACATCCTCCTCTATCAGATGAGTTTCTTGTAAAAACACAATTCTTGAACCCATGTCCTTTATTTTATTCATAACTTGTTTAAGTTTTTTTAAATTTTGTAGACCTCTGCAATTCCATGAAGTTAAATTAAGATTAACACTTTGGTCCATGATCAATAGAGAGTTTGGGATTACCTTGCAGTGTAAACATGCTCATACAGAGAAGCAAAAACATGAGTGGTTGAACATTCATCCTACAAACTACACACAAACAAATTTCCCCTTCCCACACTTGTGGCAAACCCCCCAAAATCAAAAGAAAAATTCTGTCTCCCGATATAGCCATCGACCGTTCCACACCCACGGGGAACAGCCTAAGCCACTCCTTCTTCATCCTCCCAATCACCCTAACTCTACTGCTTTTAATGACGTAACATTAACTCTCCTCTGTAGTTTTCCAACTTAACTCCAAAATTTTTAACAACTTTGTACATCATAGTTTTTTTTTTTTTTTGTTTGTTTGTTTTGTTTTGTTTTTTTAATATATAATACAATCTATATTTTGTAAACTTACTATTTACTTCAAGTCAGTCAGATGCCTGTGCAAATGCTTAATTATTCTACCTTATATTTTGTTCATGCTTAGCTCCCACCAGTCTCTTCTTCTTCTTTGATCTTCTTGATGAACTCCTGCGCCTCCTCTGGGGTCTTGAAGATGTGGGTTCTGCCCTCATACGTGGTCAGCAGTCTCGCAGGATAGATTACACCATGACGAATCCCAAGGTTGCGCAGCTCCTTACGTACGGGATCAAACTGCTTCCTCAATTGCTGGATTCCTGTGGCCAAATCTGGGTAGAACCGCACCTGCTGGTCCTGGTGTTTAATCTCTCCTTTTTTAGCTCGTGCAGCGTTGAAGATCTTCATCCTGTCTCTGTTGTTAAGAAACTTCATAATTAAGGTCCTCGGCGGTCCCTTATCTCTCCGTGGGCCAATGCGATGTGCTTTTTCCAGAACCACTGCTGATTGCAACTCCTCGCTGCCCAGCACCTCCGGAATCCACTTTTCCAGAAAGGAACATACGTCCCGACCTTCTGATTCCTCTGGAAGACCCACCAGCCTCAAATTATTCTGTCTCGACCGAGATTCCAAATCCAAAATATTATCTTCCAGAGATTTATTTTTTTTTTCCAAAGTGCGCACCTTTAATTGAAGACGGGTGACGTCATCTTCAGCACTAGCGAGACGGAGCTCCATCTGCGCCGTTCGTTCTACACAGTCACCCAATTCCTTTCTTATTCCTTCCAACGCTGTCATAATCCCATCAAATCTAGAGGAAAAGTCCGCTCTCATTGAACTCATGGCAGCCATCAGCGCATCTGCGCCAATCCCCGCAGAAATCGCAGCGTTGCCAGCCTCCTCCGCCATATATGGAGCCCTGTTTGCTGCGTCACAGACCTGAAAGTCCGTTAATTTGGACTGTTTCGGCGGCTCGCTTTTTCCTTTTCCTGGTTTTCCAGCCTTAGGCTTCGCCGACATATCCTCGCCCAAACGCTGGGATACGTTCTGTCCCAAATGAGAGAGTTATTTGCCGATTTTTTTTCTCCAGGAGCAGAGCAGAGCGAGACACGTCCGTCCTACGTGGCAGCCATAACCGGAAGTGGCTATTTTTATTTTATTTTTATTTCAGTCGTGTGTTCTGTAACTGTGTTCTATCTAATCCTTCTCTCTTACTTTATTGCACAGCAGCCTGGTGGAGCACCCACAATTTTGTTGTACTGTACTGCTGTACAATGACAATAAAGCCTATTCTATTCTATAATGAGTCTTATTGGCCCATGGTATACTAATGTCCAGTTGTATGCAGAGGTTTTGTACCATCACCCCTCTTTCCATTGTAGATTACTCTTAAGGAGCCTAACTTTGTATTTTGTAATGGTCTTCAGCAATAGTTGTGTTCTTTCTGAAGCTTCTTCAAAGTTTTTCTTTGGACATTGGTTGATTTTTTTCACTTGTCAGGCCAGTCTTTGTACCAAATGAGGAAACTATACAAATGGAAGATCAAAGAAGAAGTGGCAGAACTGAAACGCTACAGCAGGTGAACAGTTTCTGAAAATGATGTTCTTAAGAAGAAACCCAGCAAACACCTGACAAAGTCCTGAGAGATCATCTGATCCTTCAGCTGATTGTCTGCTGGCTGAAACCTCGTCTGAAACGGCTTCATGGAAGGATGACTGGTTGTATGTGACAATGGGAAGATAGGGAAAGAACCAAAATTACACAAGAAGTGGACTAAAATCACTGGTTAAAGGCGTTCTGTGGGATTATCTTGACAGAAAAAAAAATCAGTCAGAATCCAGAGAAAAACATTGGGATGTGCTTCAAGAAGGTTCCTGAAGACTAAAGAAACAACAGAAAATGAACTGACTTCAGGTCTGCAGTTGTGTCAAACATGAACCTTCAAGCTCATCATCAGAATTGAACAGACTTTTCATTTATGGTGATGTTTCAGTGGATCACTGCAGCTATTTTCCAGGACAATACAGAAGTGATCTGTAGCTCCAGACTTCTGCTGGGTTCTTATGCAAGACAGCAAATCAGAACTGCTTCTAAACATTGATGAGCAGAGAGGAAGTCCTGAGAGGCATGAAGGTGTGAAGAGGAGACACGTGTTCCATCTCCACCAGCTCCATTCATCTGTGAACAGCCTTCCTCCTCTGAGGGAACATGAAGACACAACAACCCCCATCGCCACAGGTGGTGCACTAGTGAGTCAGTAATCCTGTGAAGGTGGCAGAGGGAAGCGTGTGTGACTCAGTGTTGGTGGGTTGGTGGTCAGGTAGCAGTGGTGTGTGTGTGTGTGGGGGGGGGGATAATAACAGCGTCTGCCATTCGGGGATTGAAAATAGTCGGCCTTCCCAGCTGTGAGTCATTACTGCTGGTGGTGTGGAGGAGGGAGGAGGCCGCGTCTGTCAGCAGGCAGATAAGGGGGGGGGGGGGGGCTCACGGCGTGTTTTTGAGGGGAATGAGGAAGTTGGTGTGGTTCATTAATCAGTTTACTTCAGGGTTTGATGTAGAAAACAAGCAGCAACATCAGTGCTGCGCTGTTGATGTTCTCTGCTCTTAATCGGCGGAGAAAATGATGCGTTCACTCCACACACCCCATACTTTCACTTTTACA
Organism: Pholidichthys leucotaenia; assembly: GCA_020510985.1. Lineage (NCBI taxonomy): Eukaryota > Metazoa > Chordata > Actinopteri > Cichliformes > Pholidichthyidae > Pholidichthys > Pholidichthys leucotaenia. The sequence goes on along the minus strand of CM035838.1, from coordinate 202,647,573 downwards.
CAGGCAGAAATCCAAGGGGGACACCCCCCCCCCCCAAACTTGGAAAAAAAAACCCTTTACATCATGTTATATAACTGAATAAAATGGGTTTGAATCACCAATGCTGATGGCAAAAAAATGTTTTTTTTCCTGAAAAATTTGCAACTTTTTTATATTTTAGTTTTTCTTGTAAATGTTAAAAAAAAATCTCAAATTTGTGACTTTTTTTCTTATAAATTTGCAACTTTTGTTGTAAATTTGCACTTTTTTGTCAGTTCGTAATGTTTTTTCTAGTGGTGTCACTTTAATCATAATTAATAGCGGTTGATCTTAAGTTGATCACATTAAAAAAAGAGCTATCAATTTGTCAATCCTTTCCGTGTCGAGGCCGGGTGACGTTTCCCATGTTGAGTCAAATTAAGCCACAGGCTCCACTCCTGGTGGTGCCCTTCTGTCAATTCCTTTAAGTTTCAGCTTTGCAACCATACCCCCCCCCCCCCCCCCCCCCCCCCGGAAACCAAAGTCTTTGGGTTGGGTCCTTCTCCTCTCTTGCCAAGAGGCAAGAGTGGAGAAGAAGAAGATCTGCAAGAACCTGAAGGAGTTTTTTTTGAATAATGTATATGATGTGTAATGATCAACAGACTCAAAGAGCTAGGGTTGTCTGGTTCTGTTTTAAAATGGTTCTCATTGTACCTCACCAGAAGAACCTTTAACGTGTCCGTGAATCAGATCTTTTCTGAAATAGCACTGTATTCATGTGGGGTACCACAAGGCTCAGTTTTAGGACCCATTTTATTTCTAATATACGTTTTGCCACTGGGACGGATAATTAGCCAGTTCAAAGATATTTTTAAAAAGTCTTGAGTTTCACATGCTGTCATCTTTAACTAACTGCTTGTCTAACATCAAACAGTGGTTATGTGCAAACTTTTTACATCTTAACTCAGACAAGACAGAGACATTAATTATCGCCCCTGAAAACAAGATTCCACTTATTAAGCACTACATGGGTACCCTAGGTTCCTCTGTCCAGGCAAGTCTTCAGAATCTTGGTGTTAGTTTTTGACTCGGCTATATCTCTTGAGCACCACATTAATCAATTAATTAGAAATTGTTTCTTCCATCTGAAGAATATTTCTAAGTTGAGAACCTTGGTGTCGAAGGCGGAACTTGAGATGATTATACATGCTTTTATTTCTTCTCGCTTAGACTACTGTAATAGTCTTTTTACCTGTCTGAGCCAAAGGCATCTCCAACGCCTCCAGGTTGTTCAAAATTCAGCTCCTAGACTTTTAACGCACACTAAGAAAAGGGCTCACATTACACCAATTTTAGCAGCACTTCACTGGCTCCCAGTTGGTTTTAGGATTCAACTTAAAATTTTAGTTCTTGTTTTTAGAGCTATTCATGACCAGGTCCTTAAATACATCACCAAGCTGTTTAAAGTGTACAACCCCTCACGGTCTCTGAGATCCTTGGTTCAGCTTTTACTGGCTGTCCCTCAAACCCATTTTAAAACTCGAGGTGATAGAGCCTTTCAGGCAGTGGCACCAAAATTGTGGAATGCTCTATCACTGTCTTTGTGCTCAGTAGACTCTGTTGACACTTTTAAAAAGCAGCTGAAGACACTTCTGTTTAAACAGGCTTTTTAGCTTGATTATGTATTATGGTTTTTTATGTTTTTAATGTCTTTATACCTGTTTTTATGCCTTTATTGTTGTATTTGTGATTGTGTTTTATTTTATTGTGAAGCACTTTGTGATTCTTTCTGTGAGAAGTGCTATATAAATACATTTTACTTACTTAAAAGTATTAGGTGTGATGTGCTGTCATGTGATTAATCGTGAACCGGCTGCGATTAATCGTGATTAAAGTGACACCACTAGTCACAAATTTGCAACTTTTTTCATAAATCGATTTTGTGTAAATTTCAATTCATGTAAATGTATTTTCTCATCAATTTGTTTTTTCTTATATATTTGTAGCTTTTATCTTGTGAATTTCAACAATTAGCTAAATGCCCCGACTAAAATAATACTGATAGTGTCATTATTTACTCTTGACAAAATATTCTGTTTATTGCCCCCCCCCCAACATTGAAATCTCCACCCATGCACATATAAAACTTTATCATGTCTGTACGCTTGGTTAATCATGGGGATTACCTCTGTGATCGCCACCCAGCAGCACACAGTCATCAGGCAGACATCGGCAAGTTTACATGGGCAATACGCCAGTATCTAGTCAATGTACAAACAACCTCTATAAGATGTATTCCCCGTGTAAACGTGCTGCATCAGGGCGATGTTGGGTCAATGTGTGCTGTTGGAGCGTGTTTCTGTCACCAATTTATGGGAAAGAGTTGTTGAAGCCAGGTTAAGAGGAGAAGTGACTGAACTTCTGAAACCTGTTTGACCTCACAAAGGACAGAATCAGACGCTAACCAAGCTTCAACAGCCGGAGTCTGTGAGGTCAAACAGGTCTTTATTCTGGTGGCTGTTGCATAATGAAATAAACAGGAGTACTGTACTCACAGCAGAGATCCTGCAAATTCCTGGTTGAATAAAGTCCTGGTTGAAACCTGGATCCAGCTGTGAGCTGATTCACTTCCTGTCTGACTGGTGTTTGATCTGTTTCCAGCATCACGCAGAAGTTTAATCAGAATCCTTCCATAAAAGTTTCAGTTACACAGAGGAACCAGGAAGGAAGCTGTAGAAAACCAGAACTGAAAGTGCGCTGATCATCATGTGTTGAGACTGAGATGATGGAGGAGACCACGACAGACCGACTGTGACTCCTGTCTGGTCTCACAGTTGGTCCTGCTGAACCGGGTTCATGATTGTTATGTCCATAATCTGTTACCCAATGGTGAGGCTGGAGGTGCAAGAGAACTGAACTTTATTGTGTAAACTCACACGACTCAAGGTGCTCCTGTACAGGCAGAGGCGAAGGTTAAAAAAGACTGATGTTCTTCTGCCTTGGTCTTTTATATCCAGGGTGGTGGCGGAACCGGAAAGGTGGAGCCACCTCCCTCATCACACAATAATATAAAATATAACATTTTAATATATCACACACACACACCCATAGAAAAGTTCAAAACACATACACACTAATTTAATACCTGAGTCACACTCTACTAGCAAACAAATAAATAAGCCTATCCATGCACACAAAACCAACTAAAGCTAAAGGGGGACAGGTGGACTGCCGTCCCACCTCCACACAGCCAGACGGATTATTCTGCCGTCTTAGAAACTAAAAGGGTCCATAAAATAAAATAATGCCGTGTTCCTAGCTAAAACCAAAGCAATTCCACAAACTACACAAGCCAAAAGATTTCAATACCTCAGATACACACACAGTTAATACGTACATTCCCACACCACCATAACATTCCCAAAAAGACCACCCCAACCCGGGCAAAACCACAGTAATACACACCCCCAATATGGTGAAACACACATTACATGGGTATTGTTTTTTTTCACATGGGCACCTGTTATAGTAGTCCAGCACGAGAAACGTGTTAACAACATAGCCCGGACAGTTCTACATATAACCCAATCCATCGCCCCTTTGCTATCGTACAGTCTCGATGGAGAGCCACCCCCCGGGGGACTCGTCTGACAGGTCCCACCCAAAGCTCCTTCTTTTCTTTGTCCCTAGAGGAGAGCCATGTCGGAGCCCTGACACCTCCTTCTCCTCAGTCACGTGCCGCAGCTCATTAGGGTGTCTCCATGAGTCATACGACAGCCGAAGGTAATTGTCTTCCCAAACAGCCACCACCTTCAGACGCCCCTGGTCATCACGTCGCTTTCTCTTCCCATGGGCACCTTTCAGTCGAGCCTCCTCACTGGGTCGAACCATGTCACCGACTCGTAGAGAAATGCTCCTCGACTTCCCATATCCACACTGTTTTCCACGGGCTTCCTCACCAGGCAGCGCTACTCCGGTGACCCTCCACGAAGCCCGACTCGGCCAACAGTGTTCCTTTGTGGCACACCGACTACCCGTGCCAGTCGGTCCTGCCCTGCTCTCTTTCATTTTAAACGTTGGCATAGCCGTCCCAGCCCCGTGCTTCTTGGTGTCTCCAGGCCAAATGCCGGAAGTAGAGGGGGTCGTCTTCATGGCCTCACCTGCCATTACGGGCGTTCCACCATGCCATTCAGTTCCCACACCAAGGGTAACGTGAGCCCTGGCACCAAAACCCTGCCCTGATGGCCCCAGGTGGAAATTGTCCTGTCCATTTCCCAGAATACTAGGCCAAGTGTCGTCCCAAACCACATCGTCGACCACTTGTGGAGCCGGCCGTTCCCACAAACCATGGCCTGACCATTCCTCACCGCTGCTGCTGGTAATTGAGAAGCCTAGTCCATAAAACAGATCTCACTCCATAACATTCGACCCACACTCGGCCACCACAAACTGTATGTTGGACACCACTGCTGTCTTGTACCTCACCGTCAGCTCCAGTGAACCCACGATGGATATCCTATTACCGCCATACCCACAAAGTGGCATCTTCAGGTCTCTCACACGATGGAAGGGGAAATAACTCTTCACAGTAGACCAGTTCAACACGGACCTCACTGCACCCATGTCCACCAACAACGGCACGTCCTCGCCGTCCAACTTCACTGTCAAATATATACAGCCTTCTGTGCTTGGTGATATGGTGTGAATAACCGTAGAAGTCGAGGCGGGGAAATCCATTTCACATCATCAGTCCCCTCGTTCAAACCTCTTACAGGCCCTGGCGAAATGATGTAGGAGTCCACATTTGCCACGTTTGCCTTTTGCCGGGCACTCTCTCACCTTGTACCGGTGCTTGGTAGACCCGCAGCCAAAACATCTTGGCGACCCCAGGGTGGACCTAAATTTTATAGCGGTAGTGTATTCTTCTTTATCTTCCACGCTATCATCGCTATCTGGGTCTACAGCCTGCACCGCTGATTGCGAGTCGGGTTTCCCCAATGCTGTTCTCTCACCAAGGTCCCTGGACAGTTTATCCGCTGCTTCAAATTGCTGGTCTATCTCCACTGCTTTGGCCAACGTCAGCTCACCGGAATGCGTAAGGAGTCTTGACCGCGCAGCCGCACACAACATGTGCTCCGCCAACTGATCACAGACCATTTCTTCTTCCAAGGTCCCAAACTGGCAACCCCCAGCCAGTTGGTGCAGGTCAGCAACATACCGCTGCACCGACTCTCCAGTCTGCTGGCGGCGCTGTCGGAACTGGATCCTCCGGACTATGACATTTTCCGGGGCGTGAAAGTAGTGCACCATTAGCCCAACCACGTCCTCGGAACTGTTGCTCACTCCTAGTGTACTCAGAATGCGCTGTCCCTCCATGCCAACTATATGGACTAAAATTGCTCTTGCACGCAATTTCTCTAACTCACTGAGGTTCAATGCCACCAGATAATTCTCGAATGCGGCAAACCACCTCTCCCACAGCACCGGCGGCTTATCAGGAAACTCCAGAAATGGCCAAATGCCCAAAATACCTTTATCCATTCTTTTATCCTCGTCGCCAAATGTTATGTCCATAATCTGTTAGCCCAGTGACGAGGCTGGAGGTGCAGTACAACTGAATTTTATTGTGTATAACTCAGACACAAGTCGCTTCTATACAGGCAGAGGTCAAAAGAGACAGAGTCTCTTCCACCTTAGTCTTTTATACCCAGGGTGGTGGCGGAACCGGAAAGGTGGAGCCACCACCCTCATCGTCGGCCTCCGTCGGTCTATGATGACCATGGAAGAGAATCCCAAACGTCCACTCCACTGGAACAGCACCGCCCGCGGCCGAACAGGCCGACACGCACCGGTGTTCTACCTTCCAGCGTTGGGTGTTGGTAGGATTCAAGCCTGGGCAGGAAGATATGGAGGACAAGATGTTACCCATGCAGCATGTCCCCCCTCTCCACGTCGCTGATGAATCCAAAGGAACAGCAGGGCTGCTATACTTTGGCGCCAGCGCCGTCGCAGGAGCTGCCAAAACGATGTTGAGCACAACAGAGAACTGCCTTAGGGGCTCCGACTCCGGATTTTTCCTCAAGGTTGACTCCCGAAGCCTTTCCCGTGACCGGGTGTGCCGCAAGGCAGCGGAGGTTTGAAATCAGGGTGTACCTTCCCCTAGATGGGCTACCTTCCCAGGTTGACGAGCCACCATCTACCCGAAGCATCTGGTTTTAAGGCGCCAGAGATCCGCCCTCGCCCCTTCTCCTGTTAGTAAAAGCAGTTCCGCCGGGCTTAGAGACTAAACCACACGGGCATGCTAGGAGTTGGACTTAGTTGTCAGAGGCTTTTCGAGACGCACGCCATAAGGAGCATTTTGTGAGCACTGGGAGCTTAACCCCAGTGCCGCTCCTGGCTATGACAACCTTGGAACCACCACCCTCATCACACAATAATATAAAATATAACATTTTAATATTTCACAATGATTCCAGGCTTAATGAAGATATCTCCTGCTGATGTTCATGTTGTTGACTTCAGGAACAAAGAAATGTTCTTGGACTTGTCACCAAGTTCTACAGACAAGATCAGATGAGCAACAGGTGGAGAACTGAGAATGATGTCAAAGTTTGAGAACCCCAAAACATTTGGTACTCTGTAAAAAGGTGAAGTTCCAGCTGTGGTCTACTGATCTAAGTTCACCTTAGCAAGGATCAAAATGGTATAAAAGGTTATGAATTCATGTTTACACAATTTTAAGCCAAAACATCTGGGTAAAAAATGTAAATTCCTTTAGAATCATTCAGTCATTTAAAGGCCAAAGAAACCAGGGGAATTAAGGAGTAAAAATGAGAGTTGTCCTGCTTTAGTTGTGGAAACGTCTGTTTACCTGAAGAGTTTTAAAATTCATTTTCCAGGAGGCCAGTTGACTTGATTTCAGATGAGGTAAATGAAGGTGGGCACAGGCCCCCCAGCCTGGAAGAAACAGAGACACCCCCCACCCCCACCCCCAGTGTTGTTCATATTGTTCATAAGACATATTATTGTGTGATACAGCACCTTTCCGGTTCTGCCACCAGTCAAACTATAAGAGGGCTGTACGGAAGAGGGACGGTCTCTTTGACCTCACCTCTGCCTGATGGGAGCAGTGAGTGCAGTAATAAAGTCGTGTTCTGCTGCACCTCCAGCCTCATTATTGGTTCTCTGTTATGGACATAACATTTGGTGATGAGGATAAAAACATGGATGGACATGGAGTTTCTGGCATTCGGACATTTTTGGAGCTTCCTGGCGAGCTGCCAGTTCCTTGGGTGAGGTGGTTTGCCGCATTCCAAAATTATTTGGTGGCATTGAATCTTGGCAAACTGGAAAAACTGCAAGCATAAACAGTGTTAGTTCATAATCTAGGCATGGAGGGACAATGTATTCTCAGCACCTTGGGTGATAGCAATAGTTTTGAGGGCATGGTTGAGCTAATGGCGCATTATTTTCACGCTCCTGAGAATGTCATCATCTGGAGGATCCAGTTTTGACAGCGCCACCAGCGGACGGGAGAGTCAGTGCAACAGTATGTTGCGGATCTGCATCAGCTGGCAGGAGACTGCTGGTTTGGGGCTCTGAAGAGATGGTCCGCTATCAGTTGGCGGAGTATACGCTTTGTTCGGCGGCACGATCAAGACTCCTCACACACTCCGGTGAATTGACACTAGTCATGGCTGTTGACATAGCTCAGCAGTACGAAGCAGCGAATAAACTATCGTGGGACCTCGGCGAGAGAACTATGCTCCGGCAATCAGAATCACAATCAGCGGCGCAGGCTGTGGACCTGGGCAGTGACAATAGCGTGGAAGACAAGGAGGAATACGCTACAGCTGTGAAAATAAGGTCCACCCCGGGATAACCAGGTGTTTGGGTTGTGGGTCCACTAAGCACTGGTATAAGGCTAGAGAGTGTCTGGCAAGAGGTAAACGCTGCAGCAAGTGTGGACTCCTACATCATTTTGCCAGGGCCTGTAAGGAATTTGAGTGAGGGGAACGACGACGCGAAGTGGGCTCCCCAGCCATGACTCCTACGGTTATTCACACCGTCTCTCTGAGCACAGATGGCCATAGGTACTGTATAGTGGAATTGGACAGCGTGGAGGTGCCGTTGCTGATTGACGGGCTTGGTGAGGTCCATGTTGAATTGGCCTACTGTGAGGAGTTTTTTCCCATACTACCAAATGAAAGGTCTTTCAACGCCATTTTGTGTATATGGAGGAAACAGACTGTCCATTGTGGGATCGCTAGAACTGACGGTGAGGTACAAGTCAGTGGCGGTATGCAATCTGCAGTTTGTGGTGACCGCCAGTGGTGCGAATATTATGGGCTGTGACCTTTTTACAGACTGGGTTTCACGATCACCAGCGGTGCTGGAGAGGAGTGGTCGGGCCGTGGTTTGTGGGACCAGCCAGTTCCGCGAGTGGTGAACGATGTAGTATGGGACAAACCTTGACCTAGTATTCTGGAGGATGAACCAGATCAACCCCATCCAGGGCCATCACGGGAGGGTTCCTGTGCCAGGACCCAAGTTACCCTGGCTGAGGGAACTGGGTGGCGCGGTGGGACGCCTGTGATGGCGGGTGGAGCCGAGTGGATAGCCCACTCTGCTTCCGGAGTTCGGCTGGGAGGTACCGAGAAGCAAGGGGCTACAACGGCTTCGCCGGCATTGAAAATGAGAGCAATCGGGGCAGGACCGGCTGACACAATAAATCAACGTGCCACTCAGGAACACTAGAAGCCGAGTCGGGCTCCTTGGGGGGTTGCTGATGTGGTCCGACCCAGAGAGGAGGCTCAGCTGAGAGGGGTTCGTGGCAAGTGGAAACGAGAGGAGGACCAGGGGCAGCTGCAGGTGGTGGCTGTTCGGGAGGACGGATACCTTCAGCTGTCTGATGGCTCATGGAGACACCCCAACGAGCTGCGGTGCGCCAATGAGGAGAAGGCGGTGTCGGGACTCTGACGTGGGTCATGTCCAGGTGCGAAGAGAAGAAGAAGCTCAGGATGGGACCTGCCAGACAGGTTCCCGGGGGGTGGTTTCTCCACTGAGACTGAACAGTAGTAGTAGGCAGTGTGTTTAAGTTGTAATGTTAATATGTGAATTGCCCAGGCTACATAGTGATTATATCAATGTGTTTAATGCATGAGGTTGCTGTGGGAATTGTCCAGGTTATATAGTGATTATACTAAGGTGTTCACGGCATGGTGTTGATGTGAATAATGATTGAGCTGTTTATTGAATTCATGACTGAAGGTATAACCTGTTTGTATGTATGTTCATCTTGTAAATGGGATTGTTTTATGCCATATATTAAGAACACGGCAGTTTCTTCATTTAATGGACTATACAGTAATAGAGACAGCAGAATAATCCGTCTGGCCGTGTGGAGGTGGGACAGTAGTCCACCTGTCTCCCTCTAGCTTTAGTTGTTTGTGCGCATGGCTAGGCTCCAAATTTCCAAATTTGGAAGTTCCAAATTTGGGGGTGGGGGGGTGGGTTCTGGATGTGTGTGTGCCTTTTGGGCTTTTTGAAGGGGGGGAAATGTAGTGTTTGTGGCATAATCCCCACAACAGCTGGGACAGGCACAGCAATGTGTGTATTAATGTCTACAGACAGCCCGCTTCTTCTGGCTTTTTCCGGCTCACTACTGTGATGTTAATGTGCCATTCATGCATTGTGTTCATGCTTCCTGTCCTTACTGTGTCTATACACTGATAACAATATGTAGATGTGCCTTGTAACCTCTTTTGTCCTGCAACTCTGGAGCAGAGGCGTATCCTGGCTAGCAATCTCCTTATTGTTATGTGTGTCTCTCAAATGCAAATGCCCATACCTACTGCTGTGCATGCCTTTCATGTATTGTTTGTAGCTGGGTATATAAGCTCACGGAAATCCATGTTCTCTCTCTCACTCTGACGACTGCTTATCTGCACACTTTGCTGGAGAGCCTCCGGGCTCGCCCATGGGACGAGCTCCGTGATGGCGGTATGATAATAAACCTATTTAAAACCTCACTTCGCTGCCTTATTTTATCATGCCGCCACACTGGTGACCCCGAGGAAGCACACGTTTTGTGCGACGCAACCTTCTGGTCTGGACAGTTACGCTGGTGACCCCGAGAATGCAGCCTTCTGGTCTGGACAGCTACACTGGTTACCCGACACTGAATGCACCATGGCCGAGCGAGTGACAAAGATCATCTCCTCCCTCTCACCGCTTCAACGCATCTGCACGAGCTCGAGGGACAAAGATCGTCTACTTCCTTTCACCGCTCCAACACAATGAACAGGGATGATTAAGCTCCCTGACCCTGGTTCTCCTCTCCAGCTGGCCCACCCACGCACGGAGCCCCGGCACACGCACCGGGGAGTTACGAGGACGGCGCACCACGCACGGGACGCATACGGCTCTACAGACCCCATCCTCCTTCGCCGCTGCACACAGGCCCTTCAGGGTTGCTCGTACACCTGAGGCACGCACGCAGCTTGCTCACTGGATTTGCTAATGGTCTTAACCACGGCGCACATAGGGAATTCAGCAGTCTGCGGTTCCCGAGGGCTTTAGGGTTGCGCCCGCACCTAAAGTCAACACGCCAAGTCCCTTTGCTTTTGTTTTTTTTTTCTCTCTTACAGCCGCCCCTGTTTTCTTCATGGCCGCTGTTAATCCTCGCCGCTTCCTTTTTTCTTCACGGCCACTATTAATCCTTGCAGGACTTAATCGCGAGAGGAGCCAGTGACTAATTTTTCTTCTTGTGGATCTCCGCACGCTCAACGGGACAGCCCCTCGACATCGCGGACCAACAAGCAATTTTTGCGCGGCTCAGACGATTTCACCGTCCCCGGCCAGCATTTACTACCCCCCACCCCCCTCCACCTCCGCCTGCACAGAGTTTTCCCTGCTCGCTGCCAAAGCCGGACTATTGAGGCCTCGGCCGCCTGCCGAGCCCTCTGGGGGGGAGCGTGTGGCATAATCCCCACAACAGCTGGGACAGGCACAGCAATGTGTGTATTAATGTCTACAGACAGCCCGCTTCTTCTGGCTTTTTCCGGCTCACTACTGTGATGTTAATGTGCCATTCATGCATTGTGTTCATGCTTCCTGTCCTTACTGTGTCTATACACTGATAACAATATGTAGATGTGCCTTGTAACCTCTTTTGTCCTGCAACTCTGGAGCAGAGGCGTATCCTGGCTAGCAATCTCCTTACTGTTATGTGTGTCTCTCAAATGCAAGTGCCCATACCTACTGCTGTGAATGCCTTTCATGTATTGTTTGTAGCTGGGTATATAAGCTCACGGAAATCCATGTTCTCTCTCTCACTCTGACGACTGCTCATCTGCACACTTTGCTGGAGAGCCTCCGGGCTCGCCCATGGGGCGAGCTCCGTGATGGCAGTATGATAATAAACCTATTTAAAACCTCACTTCGCTGCCTTATTTTATCATGCCGCCACAGTGTCGTTCATATTGCGACACTGTTGGCTGCACGGTGGCGCAGTGGTTTAGCACTGTGGCAGCACAGTTTTACCCTCGGCCGGGGAACCGCGGGGATCATGAGATCGTGGGTTCGATCCCAGCCCCCGACCAACAGTGAGCTGTGTGGAGTTTGCATGTTCTCCCCGTGTTGCGCAGGTTTACTCCGGGATTTCTCCGGTTTCCTCCCGCACACCAAAAACATGTAGGTTTAGGGCGCTCGCGCACGCAGCGACCAGCGGCCGGTGGCTTGTCACCAGACTGCAAACCAAGTCTACCTAAGGGTACAAATAAGTAACAAAAAAAAAAAAAATATTGTTCATAAGACATATCGTGTGATACGGGTGGTGGCTCCAGCTTTCCGGTTCTGCCGTCACCCGGACTATAAGAGAGGTCTGCGGAAGAGGGATGGTCTCTTTGACCTCACCTCTGCCTGACGGGAGTGTCTATGCTGTACAGTGAGTGCAATAATAAAGTCGTGTTCTGCTGCACCTCCAGCCTCATTATTGGTTCTCTGTTATGGACATAACAGCCCCCATCCATCATAAACCTTTTTATATCGTGTTACGAAGGGGAGCTGAAAAGTTCATAGTGGTCAAATTTGACCAAATGTGGTTTATTTTTCAACCGCAGGGATCCAAGTGCTGCAACATCAATGGAAGAAGTTTGTTGACCGAAGAGGAGACTATGTTGAAAAATAAACCACATTTGACCACGATGATGAGAGATGAGACTTTTTTCTTCCAAACTGTTTTATTTTTCAATCTTGCATAGGTCCCCCACCACAATAACATCTATAGGGGCCCCTCAGGGCCCTGTCTGGGAGCTGGACTGCTTTAATAATAATAATACATTTTAATTGTGTAGCACTTTCCAAGGCACTCAAAGATGCTTTACATTAAAAAAAAAAAGCTTAAGGGTTAAAAATTAAAGATTAAAATTAAGTCTGAACAGGTGGGTTTTGAGTAATGATTTGAAGTAGCTTAAGTCTATGCAGTCACGGCTCTGTTGGAGGAGAGCGTTCAAGAGGGAAGGGGCTACGATGGAAAAGCTTTGTCCCCCAGGGTTCTTTGCTTTTTTTTCCTGTTCAAACCACATGGGACTGGTCAACTACATGATGTGTGGTGGTGACTGTATCGGCACTGACCATGAAGGGGATGTGGTGTAAGAAAACCACAACAAGTTTGGTTGACATCGGTGTGGTGACGCGGCCGCTTGGTGACATCATTGCGCCGAGCATATATAATGTGAGGGACAGCCATTTTAGTCTCTTGGCTCTTTTCCGGGGTGCTGTTACAGCACTCAGCCTCCCAACAACAACCTGTGTTACCTGTTTCTGCACAGTGTGTAATAAAGTCCATGTTCCCAGAGGGTGGCCACTCTCTATTGGCCCTTCCCCAGTTTTCCAGACATAACATTTAGCGATGAGAGTAAACCATGGAGGCGTGTTTGAGGCTACTACAGCCGTTTCTGGAGAACCCCGGTGAGCCGCCTGTACCATGGCCACGCTGGCTCAATGCTTTTGAGAACTACATCTTGGCGTTTTGACCAAGGCAAGCTGGACAAGGTATGAATGAAAGCTCTACTGGTTCAAAATCTGGGCATAGAAGGCCAACGTATTTTCTACATGCTAGGACCAACAGAAACATTTGCTGAGCCAGTCAAGCTGCTAGCTAGCCACTTCACCACACCCCGCAATGTGTTGGTGTGGTGCATCAGGTTTCGCCAACAGACAAAAGTCCAGAGAGATGACACAACAATTTGTCATGGACCCCTTCCACCTAGCTACTGTTGCGCCCTCTGCTCCACAGTTCAGGAGAGGTACGTAGTGCTTTTGAACAAGAAATAATGAAGAGAGTCGCAGTCTACATCTTCATTCCATTTTACTTCATTCAAAAAGAGCATGGACACTTCTGCGCAAGCACACAACACAGTTCCCTCTCCAGGCAAAAGCAATCAATTTGTGAATCATCGAACTTGGACACTTCTGCGCAAGGGCACAACACAGTTCCCTCTCCGGGCAAAAGCAATCAATTTGTGAATAATCGAACTCTCAACAAACTGTAAACAGTGCACCCAGCATCCAAACCCCATAATACTGTACTGATGTTTTTAAATGTAACAATCATGCACAAAAACAATAATGAAACATTAGTCTTTTTAACTCTCATCCCTAACTGTATATATTGTCTACAATCAGCTTTTTAACTGACTTTTTAACCTGTAATCTGCTTCTTAACCCGTGTATGATGCGCTCTTAATTAACCCATTAATCCCCATTTTTAACCCATCACATACTATTAATCCCCATTTTTAACCTGTCACATACTCCCCCTCAAAATAGATGTTGTCCCCAACATCAGGACATGTGAAATGTATAATAATCACTGTCACAGTGCAAAATTCTCAAAGAGTGCATAGTCAGCTAATTCAACAAAAAAGTTTACAGACTGGAACTCTTTTCGTACATTCTGTTATGCAAGTACCAGATACTCATTGTCCGGTGTTTCTTGTGTATGCATTTTGTTACAGACTGGAACTCTTTTGATACATTCAGTTTTGAGTCCAAATAACACATATGACAGGCTGGAACTCTTCTGATACATTCAATTTTGAGTCCAAATAACGCATATGTGACAGGCTGGAACTCTTGATACATTCAGTTTTGAGTCCAATGTAACTGCATTTACTCTACTTCAAGTATACAAAATGACCACCAACCCATTAACATTTACCACAAAGCTCTTGGAAGTAGAAAGGATGTACACTGTATACCCATGGTGTACCCAATGTATCGTAAGTGAATACTTTCGGTTTTCTAGCGTTACGTCTAGGTCTCTGATTCACTTCCTCACCAGGATCACTACAGGTAGGAGAAAGATGGTGCGGTAAAGGAAGGCTTACCTCCACAGGTAAGTCCTCTACCTGACTAATGCCATCCTCTGGTGGCTGGTCAGCTGCTGCAGCTTCAAGCTCTGTCTCCTGCTGCACCTCTTCAGGTATGTTGTCCTCCTGCTGAGCTGGGTCTGCGGTCCTCTCAGGCGGTGGCGAATCGGGGCGGGCGCTCAAGTGAAGTGGCACTGGATAATACTCGTCCTCATCATCGTCGTCCTCTTCTGAGTGAATCTCCGGTGTCTCCGCTGATCTGGTAGTGGCGTATTTCTTTGGATGAGGCTGCAAAGAAGTCTCCAAAGGCAAATGATCACATGGCAGAAGAAGATTGCGATGCAAAGTTCTAGATCTACCCTTGCCTCTCTCAGGTTTCAGTTCATAAATGGGACCACCCTGCCCACCCTGCCTTACCACAGCATGGATTGCGTCCCCCCAGTGATTTCGCAGCTTATCAGCTCCTCCACGTGGTGAGTTGGTGTACAGGGCCGGCGGCCGTAGCGTCTACGTGCAAAGTGTGGTGGGAAGCGCTGTCTGCCAGGGTAAGTGGGTCTGCGCCATTGTTGCTGCTGGTCTCCTTCGGGGGCGCTCTCTCCCCCCTCCCTGCTGCCTTTGTCACGTCCAGGTTCGCCCTCTCCATCACTCTGGTAGTTCTCTGGATAGTCTCCACGGGGAGGGCCTCTCCTCCTGGGAGCCTATAGCGGCTCCTGTCAGCGGCATACCTACTTCCCTGGACTGCAGTGCCTCCTGGGCCGGTAACATTTGCTGCCTCTGCTCCCTTTTCTCCCTCAACTACATCAAACTCCACAGTTTCGCAATCTCCAATACTGTGAAGGTATTTCCTCGGGTTGTTCCTTTTGATGGCTGTCTGGTGTACAAAAACATCTTCTGTTGTGTCATCCCTATTGATGAAACCATATCCATTTCTGACGTTGAACCATTTGACTGTACCCAAGACTTTTGTTGCGATGACCTTCTTATTCCCCGCTGGAGCTGCGGCTGCCGGGCTGGATGGGCTACTGCCTTTCGGGCTCTCTGCTTCCCTCCCTCTTGCAGCATTGTGCTCCCTATATGCTCTACAGCCTGCCTGAAAATGCTCACTACTGTGGGTCACCCCCACAGCCTATGGACAAGCAGAGCGCTCAGCTGGAGCAATTAGCAGAACAATGAGATGTATGTATTGAGATCAATAGGCAGTTTCTCTTTGTCTAGCTCCTTCCTGCCAGTATCCTGCTGCTGATGTGTGTGACTCAAATGCAGGTGTTCATGCTTCCTGCTCTGTACTGTGATGCAAATGTGCCTTTCATGTATTGTCTGTAACGGGGTATATAAGCTGACTGAAATTCACATGTTCTCTCTCTCTGACTACTGCTTCTGACTAGATGCATTCCCTGTCTCCTGACGAGAGCCTCCGGACTCGCTCTGGTGCGCTTGCACAGCGCTGGAGTGAGTTCTGTGATGGCGGAATGAATAAAACCCACTTTTAAACCTCAGTTCGCTGCTTATTATTTCATGCCGCCACACTGGTGACCCCGAACGAAAGCACATGCTTTGTGCAACGCAACCTTCTGATCTGGACATCTACACTGGTGACCCGACCAAGAAAAGAACACGCTGGCAGCCCCCGGCGGTGACTCTCCGACGACAAGTGAACGCAGCAGCCTGACGCAAATGATCTGCCCTCCCTTCTGCTACAGGGAGACCTCGACGCAGAGCCACCACCAGGCGAACTCTCCGGAGATCACCCATGACCTGGAAAGCCGCAGAAAGCTTCATGGTGCGACCCTCGACTGAGATCGGGACATCCACGCTGGACCGGCTGAGGGACACAGAACGTCTTCTCCCTCTCACCGCTCCTCCTCCCTCTCACCGCTCCTCCGCATCGACACGAGCCCGAGGGACAAAGATCGTCTACTCACTCTCACCGCTCCTACGCATCTACACGAGCCCGAGGGACAAAGATCGTCTACTCCCTCTCACCGCTCCTACACATCTACGCGAGCCCGAGGGACAAAGATCGTCTACTCCCTCTCACCGCTCCAACGCATCTGCACGAGCCCGAGGGACAAAGATCGTCTATTTCCTCTCACCGCTCCAACGCACCACGAGCGAACGACGCAACAGCTCAACAGGGATGACCATCGGTGCCAACGACGCTGATCTCCATCAAGCTCCCTGACCCTGACTCGCCTCTCAACAGCGGACCACCCACGCACCGAACCCCCGCGCGCACACCGGGGGGTTACAAGGACAGCGCACCACGCACGGGACATTAACGGCTCCACAGACCGCCATCGTCCTTCGCCGCTGCACACAGAACCTTCAGGGCTGCTCACACACCTGAAGCATGCACGCAGCTCGCTCACAGGATTTTGTACGGGTCTCAGCCACGGCGCACAAGGGAATTCAGCCGTCAGCTGTTCCCAAGGGCTTTAGGGCTGCGCCGCACCTAAAGTCAACACGCCAAGTCCCTCACTGCTACAGCTCCTTTTTTTTCTTCATAGCCGCAAGAGGAGTCAGAGACAAGTTTTTCTTCTCACAGCCGCTGTGGACCACCGCACGTTCAACGGGACAGCCCCTCAACACCGTGGATCCACATGCAATTTTTGCGCGGCCCAGACAACTTCGCACTTGCTACCCCCACCCCCCTCCCTACACTTCCTTGGCACAGAGCCTTCCCCGCAGCTCGCTTCCAAAGCCGGACTATCGAGGCCTCAGCTTCCTGCTGAGCCCTCTGGGGGGGAGTGTGTGGGTCACCCCCACAGCCTACGGACAAGCAGAGCGCTCAGCTGGAGCAATTAGCAGAACAATGAGATGTGTGTATTGAGATCAATAGGCAGTTTCTCTTTGTCTAGCTCCTTCCTGCCAGTATCCCGCTGCTGATGTGTGTGACTCAAATGCAGATGTTCATGCTTCCTGCTCTGTACTGTGATGCACATGTGCCTTTCATGTATTGTCTGTAACGGGGTATATAAGCTGACTGAAATTCACATGTTCTCTCTCTCTGACTACTGCTTCTGACTAGACGCATTCCCTGTCTCCTGACGAGAGCCTCCGGACTCATTCTGGCGCGCCTGCACGGCGCTGGAGTGAGTTCTGTGATGGCGGAATGAATAAAACCCACTTTTAAACCTCAGTTTGCTGCTTATTATTTCATACCGCCACAACTACTCCCTTTACGAATACTACCACAGGTGTAGGGCTTACATTTGGCTTTGTGTGTGGGCTGCACTCTCCTCAACACTTTTTGGGGCAGCACAAGGCACTTTTACACACGGAACAACATTTCAAACTCTGGTTTTCACCCTGTGTATCACAGCTGTAACAACACTGGGAACTTTTTATGTCACTGGTCACACCATGTCCCACTGGAATGACCCCTTCTAGTTTAAAGAGTTACCTCTGGCTGGTTTCACCGGCTTCTGTGCTTTACAGCCTGCTCTAAAATGCTCGCTGCTCCCACAGCTAAAACAGTGCTGGCAAAACTCTTCACCTGTCTGAATGCAATAATAACACCTTGGTTGTGGGCGGGGCATGTGGTACTGCTGAGGGGCGAAGTGCGGCTGGAATTGTGCAATGCCTCTCATCAGCGCCAGGTCTTGCACTGGATAGTACTGCTGAAGAGCTGCTTGGGGCTGCTGTTGAGGAAAGTAGTGCTGAGCAGATGGGTCCAGCTGGTATTGTGGGTATGGCGTGAAAGTTGGCGCTGGGGAGTGGTTTTCAGGTCCTCTGCTGGTGGTGGGTTGTGCTGTGGCTGAGGACTTCTGCATGGTTTCTCGGATTTGGGGCACTTCAGCTCGCAAGTCCTTAAAAAATACCATCTCAGACCACATCTCTTTAATCTCTGCCAGCAGATCAGGTGACGGAACGGCTGTGCTTTGTTTATGAACTGTCTTTTTTTCTGCAGGTGCAGGAGTGTCACTGGGCTGAACAGCATTCACGGCGGCCGCTCGCTGGGGGACAGCATGTCTCTTCTTGTCTTGTCTTTCCTTCTCATTAGCGCGTGCAATATTCACCTTTTCCAATAAAACTTCATCAGGTGTCGTGGGCTGAAGAAGGTACGGCTGCATGTCACTCTTAACATTGTCACTCTGCAAACCTGTTAGGATGGTGTGCATGAATAAACTTTGGACCAAGGCGGGATCATATTTTAGACCCGACTCATCCTCCTGGGACGCAAAGAGAATCTTCTGGCGAAGGTCCATGGCTCTCAGAAGGAAGTTTTGAGGAGTCTCTTTACTGCTCTGAGCTTCTGAAGAAAGCTGCTTGTACAGTTCAGTAGCCCCACTCTCCTGATAGTGAGACCTTAGGATCCTCCGCAGGGCAGGAAGAGTCAGATTACCTTTGCCTTCTAGGTAACTTCTCAGCTGCAGGCCTGGTGTGATGGCGTGAATCACTGCGTCAATGATCATGGTAGCCTTTACTGAGTCCACTTTCAATCTGCCTGGCCAAACTGGAAAATGTGAGCTTGTCTTTTTGTCCCGGCTCCCCTATTTGGCCTGATATCTTAAAGTCTTTACACCACATGGAGTTATCTGCAGGCGCTGAAGCTCGCCTGTGCATTGGTGTGCTCTGTAGGCTCAGTTTATTATTCATCAGCTGATGCATAGCCTCTTCTTTGGCTTGAAGAGTGGCCCGTAAAGCATGTACTTCTCTCTGCAGGTCTTCTTTCTGTTTATCTTCACCCGCTATCTCTAACTCTGGCATCTTTGCATTTTCAATTAAGTCCTTTATATTTAGCAAATGAGACATTCCCTCATCTTCTAGCTCAGCTAACTCAGCTCTTTCAACATAATTTGTGACAAATGTGATTAGCTGGCCTCGAGTTTTGTCTGCAAATTGCTCTTTTCCCATTCCAGATATTTGTAGTCCATTTCATACATTAAGCAGTTGTTCAACATTCAGTTCATATAATTCTCCTTTTACTTGTAACTGAACTTCCTCCAACCATTCCATTTTCATCAGAGAAGTGGGCATAAAACAGTTCAACGTAGGTCTCTTTTACCTTCGTGGTGTAGCGGTGTCCTCTAGTGGTGATTGCGGCGCTAGAGTTACAACCTCTGCACGTGGTGTCGAAGCCACGGTGAATGTCTGCGGTGCCTTACGTCTCCAGGGTTCGTGGAGGGATATTCGGCTCGAGTTTCCACTTCGGCTGGTGGATTTTTCTCTCACCAAAATATCCCAGCAGTGCCTCCATAATGTTGCGCCCTCTGCTCCACAGTTGGGGAGAGGTACGTGGTGCTTTTGAACAAGAAATAATGAAGAGAGTCGCGGTCTACATCTTCACTCCATTTTACTTCATTTAAAAAGAGCATGGACACTTCTGCACAAGCACACAACACAGTTCCCTCTCCAGGCAAAAGCAATCAATTTGTGAATCATCGAACTTGGACACTTCTGCGCAAGCGCACAACACAGTTCCCTCTCTACCAACAATGACAACAACACATCGCCACGACCACAGTCCCCAAGAGAGGAGGAGAAGAGGCTGGATTACTTCCGAATCCATGCCCAGCACCAACCTCCAAGAGCCGCCGCTGAGCTGCAGGATGAAGAGTTTGTGATCCAACAAAACGCAGTGGAGCCACTGGGTGCCTTCTGAATCCACGACGGCATCAGCCACCAGGAGCCACTGCTGAGCTGCAGGATGAAGAGTCCGTGACTCAACAGGACGTAGCAGAACCACCACACCCTGGTGGACGCCCCACAGCAGACGTGAGAATCACACCATCGCAACCACAATGCTGAGTGCAACTGAACAGAGTGCCACTCATGGTGATGGACTGGGTTCAGGTCCGCAAAACTGAACGAGTGGACCCGCAGCTGGCTTCAATACCATCTCCACCACTACCAGCACCCATCAAGATCACCGCGCAGCTGGGGCCAGTGACCTGTCAACTGGCAGATGGTTCATGTGGCACGCCAATCGACTACACCTGATTCAAACAGCTGCCCAGGATGACAAGGCTTTGCGGGAGTCGACTTGCATGGTATGGGGCCCGGACTGGGGTTTTGAGGAAGTCAGTCCAGGTCCACGGGCCTCCACTCCTCCAGGGGCACATCCACCACGGGCTTGCTACAAACCCCCTTCAACATGTTGACTGTTTAGCTAGGGGCACAGCTGCCAAGGAATAATGTCATAATAAACCACTCAGTGGTGTTGGGTCACACGGTAGTCTACCTGCTGGTCCTAGCTAGTTTGGGGTTCTTTACTGTAACAAATTGAGGTGGGTCAATTTGGTTATGTTATGGCGATGCATATTGGTGATATAGCAATGTATATTGTGGTTGTGTCAGCAGACAGCGTCTCAGTCAGGAGGCAGTGGTTAGACACAAGAAAACAATAGGCAGGGACCTCATGGGGAGTTGGCAGGAAGAGAGAGCTGGGGGTTTAAGGAGAATGTATGGTGGAGGTGAAATGTCATGCAGATGACAATTTTAAAAATTCCATCACCAAGATGGCGCCCACAGCGGTCGACATGGTGCTTCGCTGCGCTCTTTGTTTGTTTTTGTTTGTCAATTGTGTGTCTGCTTGCACTTATACCCGTGAAGAACTTCTAAATATCAGGACTTTCACCCCCACGGACCTCCTCCCAGTTTTTCTAGCCCCTGCCGCCGATCTGGTTTATTGTTTGGCTCGGAAAGTGAGACGGCGGAAGAGAGGTAGACGAGCGGGCGCTCTCGTGCGGCTTCGCAGGAGAGGCTCGCGAACGGCGCTGCCTGGCATATTTCTGTCCAATACCAACTCTCTCTCTAACAAGGTAGATGAACTGAGACTGCTGATGCGTTTTAAGGACCTCGCCTCCTCAGCTGTCCTCTGCTTTACTGAGACCTGGCTCCGGGAAAATATACCGGACAGCGCGCTGCGCCTCGACGGCTTTCAGCTCTTCCGTGCTGATCGTGACACAGAGCTTTCCGGCAAGACCACAGGAGGTGGAGTCTGCTTCTACATCAACTGCAGCTGGTGCTCTGATGTAACGGTAATTTCCAAACACTGTTCTCCTGCCTTGGAATTTCTTGTTATCAATTGCAAGCCTTTCTATTCCCCGCGGGAGTTTGCTTCTTTTATAATGATCGCTGTGTACGCCCCTCCCGACGCGGACACGCGCGAAGCTCAGCGCGTGCTCGCGGATCACATTCAACACACAGAGCGGATTTTTCCAGACTCGCTGATTATTGTGGCTGGCGACTTTAATCAGTGCAATCTGAGCCACGATCTCCCCCGCTACAAACAGTTTATTAAATGCCCCACCAGAGGATTAAACACACTGGATCACTGTTACACCACAGTGAAAGACGCATATCGCGCTGTCCCTCGAGCTGCGCTGGGATTATCTGATGACGTGATGGTTCACCTCATTCCCACATACAGACAGAGATTGAAGCTCACTAAACCTGTTGTGAGCACTACGAAGATACGGACCAGTGATGCTGAGGAGAAGCTGGAAACGTGCAAGGAAATATCTGACTGGGGCATGTTTAAAGGAGCCACGCATCATCTGGATGAGTACACGGACACTGTGAACTCATATATCCACTTTTGTGAAGAGAACATTCTTCCATCACGCACCAGGGTGAGTTACTCTAATGACAAACCCTGGTTCACAGCTAAGCTCAGACAGATCAGGAAGGAGAAGGAAGCAGCGCTGAAAAGTGGAGACAGGGACTGCTACAGGGAGGTTAAATACCGGTTTAACAGAGAGCTGAAGAGGGCTAAATCTCTATACTCAGAGAGACTCCAGCAGCAGTTCACTGCTAATGATTCGGCTTCCGTGTGGAGAGGACTGAGGCAAATCACCAACTATCGACCTAAGGCTCCTAAAGGTCAGGATGACAAAGCCCTTTGTCAAAGACCGTCCCAACACTATGCCCGTTTTGACACCTCGTCATCTGTGTCCAACTCCCCCCCTCCCTCCAGCTCCACAGCCTCCACATTCCCTACTTCATTTAAGGCACCCCCCCCTCCCCTTATCATCAGTGAGCAGGATGTGCTCAAACAGTTCTCCAGACTGAACCCGCGCAAGGCCCCCGGCCCAGACGGCGTGTCTCCCTCCACCCTGAGACTCTGTGCGAAACAGCTGGCTCCTGTCTTCACAGACATTTTTAACACCTCCCTTAAGTTATGCCACGTGCCGTCCTGCCTCAAATCCTCCACCATCATCCCTGTCCCCAAGAAGCCACGGATCACTGGACTTAATGACTACAGACCTGTAGCGCTCACCTCTGTAGTCATGAAGTCCTTTGAGCGCCTGGTCCTGTCCCACCTCAAGTCCATCACCACCCCTCTCCTGGACCCGCTGCAGTTTGCCTACCGAGCCAACAGGTCTGTAGACGACGCAGTCAACCTGGCCCTCCACTCCATCCTGCAGCACCTGGACTCCCCGGGAACCTACGCCAGGATCCTGTTTGTGGACTTCAGCTCCGCATTCAACACCATCCGCCCCGCTCTGCTCCGGGACAAGCTGTCCCTGCTCAACGTGCCTGACTCCCTCTGCAGGTGGATCATCGACTTCCTGACGGACCGGAGGCAGCATGTGCGGCTGGGAAAGACTGTCTCAGACTATACTAGCATCAGCACCGGATCACCCCAGGGCTGTGTACTTTCCCCCCTACTCTTCTCCCTTTACACCAACTCCTGCACCTCCAGCCACCAGTCTGTCAAGTTGATCAAGTTTGCGGACGACACCACCCTCATCGGGCTCATCTCCAACGGCGACGAGTCCGCCTACAGGAGAGAGGTGGCCCAGCTGGCGTCCTGGTGCAGCAGTAACAACCTGCAGCTGAACGCTCTGAAGACAGTGGAGATGATTGTAGACTTCAGGAAAGTCACTACTCCTCTGCCCCCCCCTCACCCTCTCAGGCTCTCCCATCACCACTGCTGATTCCTTCCGCTTCCTAGGCACGACCATCACCAGGGACCTCAAATGGGAGCCGACCATCAGCTCACTCATCAAAAAAGCCCAGCAGAGGATGTTCTTCCTGCGGCAGCTGAGGAAGCTCAAGCTACCCACCAAGATGTTAGTGCAGTTCTACACAGCCATCATCGAGTCCATCCTCACCACCTCCATAACCGTGTGGTACGCAGGAGCCACTGCCAGGGACAGACTAAGGCTGCAGCGCGTCGTGCGCACTGCTGAGAAGGTGATCGGCTGCAAGCTCCCATCTCTCCTGGATCTGTACATCTCCAGGACCCGGAGGCGTGCTGGCCGGATCATAGCCGATCCCTCACACCCTGGTCATGTACTGTTTGCCCCCCTCCCCTCTGGTAGAAGACTTCGGTCCATCCAGACTAAAACCTCCCGTCACATGAACAGCTTCTTCCCCTCTGCCATCAGACTGCTGAACACTAAGTGACTTATTGACTCTCGTGCACTATGTACAGCAGCTCAACCAGACTCATGTCAATCATCACTGTTTTCTTCCTGCATTACCGACTGCACTATATAGTTCTCCACAGTATCTGCTGCTGGCTAATATATTTTAACTGTTGACCAGTATCACTTAATCTTATCCTACACTTTATTACATGTATAGTTTATTTCTTTTATCTTATCATGTTTAATGTTGCAGCATTGTACCGAGACAAATTCCTAGTTTGTGTACTACATGAACAATGGCAATAAACCTGATTCTGATTCTGAGATGTGAGACATACCTTTCAAGTGATACGGTTTCGCCGTATTTTAATACGGGGAAAATGCAATTTTAGCAAATACGGGCGTATTGCCATTTCTGTACGCCAAAAAGAAAAATATACAGCGAAAAAAAAATTATTGAGAGAACCTAAAATCAACTGAACAGTAATTCGATGCCTGGCGAAATTGAGCGCACCTAAGCAGTCTTTTTGTGATTTTCAAGATGGCTTCATGCAGCGCGCCGCCGGTGAAGAAAACAAAGCTTGAAGAAAAGGGAAATCGAGGGACTGGACATCACTGAAAAGAATGGGAGAGTCCGAGCTTTGAGAAGGGAAAGTACGCTCATCTGCATCAGATCGTACCTGACAGCCAGACCCACACTGCAGGTCGGCACCTTTTTAGTCCTTCATGCTTCCTAGACACACTGGATATAAAGTATCAAACTTCAGCTTTCAGTAGATCAAACCCAGTGAAGGTGATGACTTACAGTAGGTGAGAATAGGGAAACGCCATCTTTGATTGACAGCGCTGTTCAAATTCAGCAGGGCATATGCTGCTCCATGAGAGCTATGGCACTAAAAAAACAGGCTTTTCAATTTTATATAATTTAGCTAAAATATAGAAATGTTACACATTTATGAGGGCTGTTCATAAGAGATTTCCCCTGAGTCATCTTCCATGGACTGAGAAGACTCAACCTTGGCACATTTATGAGTCTTTCTCTGCATAGTTACCACCAAGGGTTACACATTTCTCCTATCGCTTTATGCAGCTGCGGAGACCTCACCTGTAGAAGTCTGCAGGCTGTGCCAGAAGCCACAACTTGACCATGGAAATCAGCATTTCATTGTCTTGGAAGGGCTTGCCCTTCAAAAATGACTTCATTGTTGGAAAAAGGTGGAAGTCAATGGTGTAAGGTAGGGAGGGGAAGTGGGGTGAGGAAGGATTAAATAGCCACAGGACTGTGCTTCCCTCTGGGCAACGTGTAAGTTGTGAACCCGGCATTATCTTGCAGGAAGCGGACACCTTTGATCAGCTTGATGATTGCTTTTGATGACCTTCTGCAATTTCTGCAGCAGTGAAGTGTAGTAAGTCCCGGTAATTGTGGTACCCTTTACCAGGCAATCCATCATCACTACTCCATGCTGGTCCCAAAAAAGCATGACCTTGCCTGCCAAGGGTTGGACATGTGCCTTCTTCAGAGGTGGTGAGTCATAACGCTTCCATTGCTTCAACTGGGCTTTAGTTTCTGTATCATAGTGATGGACGTATGTTTCATTCTATGTGATTAGTCTGTCAAAGAAGTCGTCTTGTTTTTTTTTTGGTACATGGCCAAAAGAGCCTGACAGTATGTGACTTGTTCCTGCTTCTCAAGTTCATCCTGCCTATCATCAACAACTTCAACACCATCTTTCAAGCAGACGAGAGCAAGATAGGCAGTCTCCTCCCTGAAATGGATCATCTCTTGAGAAAACTATTGGTCAAATTTGTTCAAATGAAGTATGTAAAGGTGACCAATGACCTAAGAAGGATGGATTTCCTGGACAGTGACCTGCAGCACTCTGATGAGTTTATCGCCATTGGACTGGAAACCAGAGAAGCCCTACAAACCCGTGAACTTGACCCAGGCACAGAGCAGAAGTTCTTTGAAGCAGTAAGAGGCTTCTATGAAGCTGTAGTGAGAAAGATGCTCAACAAGTTCCCCTTTGACGACAAAATTCTGCCACACCTCTCTGTCCTCGACCCCAGGAAAACAGAGTCCCTGACCTATGGCCCCATTGTAGAGCTTGCTGCTGCATTTTGCCCCACTGTTGATACAGAAGAGCTGAAAGAAGAATGGGAGGACCTGCAACTGCTGCCAGAAAACACAGTGCCTCTACAAGACAAGGATGGCAAGCCTGTCCGTGTTGATGTCTACTGGGGTCAGGTGATGGCTTTGAAGACAGCCCTTGATGTGCCCCGCTTCCCCCAGCTCCTCAAAGTGTACTCAGCACTGCTTTGCCTTCCTCACAGCAATGCTGACAGTGAGAGGGCTTTCAGCATGGTCAGGAAAATTCACACCGACTTCAGAAAAAGTATGCTCCCAGAAACTCTGACTTCTTTCATGCAAGTGAAAATGAATTGTGACACTCCATGCTTCAAGGTCAAGCCTTCAAAAGAAATGCTGGAGTCAGCAAAGACTGCTACTTGGAACTATAACAAGCAGCATCAGTGAACATTTTCTTGTTTCAAGTTCATCCAAGTGCATTAGTGTAACAAAGCTGACAATTACAAACTCTTTAATTCCAAGTGTATATATCTAGCTGACAATTAAGAACTATATTCAGAATTATTCTTATTGTGTACTTTCAAATTAAGCAATCTACCTTGTGCTAATGTAAATTTGGAAAATATTGTTTTTTTAATTTTATTTTTATTTATTATTAATATTATCATTTATATTTTTTTTATTTTTTTATTTATTTTTTTGTGCTACTTGGCTTATTATTTTCACATTACCAAAAAGTTATGGCTCAAGATTGTGTCCATATAAGTGTACATTTGAATAAATATGTTTGAAATAGTTCATGTTGCAATTGTTGTTGTTTGGTTGGTTTTTGTTCGTTTTTTTTGCTTCAGTTTTCTTTCATCTGCTGATGAATACAGTTTTTAAGTACTCAGTACAGGTGTGAAAGCCCCCCCAATAAGGGAGGCATGAGTTATGCCTTGACAGGTATGGTGAGATGATCTGTGGAATTTTAAGGGTTGAAACCTGGTTTGGCTATGCAGTGCTTTCTGTGTATGATGTTGTGACAGTGTGAATAAACTTCGTCTGATCGTAACTTGGCCTCATCATTTCCACACTCTCCACACTGGTGACCCTGGACGTATTATGGAACACGAGGCAAGAACCCTGGAGTCGGCCCGGACGGGAAGCCCCAGCAACGCGTGTGCTGTTGCAGTCAAGCTACCGGAGTTTTGGCAGCACAACCCGCGCTCTTGGTTCCACCACACTGAGGCCCAGTTCGCCCTCCGGGGAATAACGACAGACGACACCAAGTTATTCCATGTGGTTGCAGCGCTGGACGCTCGCACAGCTCAGCAGGTAGCGAGCCTGCTCAACCAGCCCACGGCAGATACGAGGCTCTCAAAGCTGCACTGATTCGGCGCTACACGCTCTCGGACTGGACAAATATCAATGAATGTTATGAACTGGAGTCACAGCAACAAGAGACAATTGTAGGACACTGAAGGATTATACTCATCTGCATCAGGACATTTAACAACATGAAACAAAAGATCAACAAACAGGAACAACAGGAACTGAAAGTTTTTGAATATACGGATCACAACCCACAGGACGTAGAATATAACATAGACCCTGATAATAATTTATTTAGCTCCATCAATAATAACTGTAGTTACTACACAGATGAACAGTTTAACACAATGGTCACATCTGATTTCAATATTTCTATGATCCACATCAACAGCAGAAGTCTCTATGCCAACTTTAATAACATTAAAGATTATTTACATCAGTTTAAAGAGCCGTTCAATATTGTGGCAATATCAGAGACGTGGCTCAGTGAAGAGAAAGGAGTGGATTTTACCATGGATGGCTATGAATTAAATTATATAAATAGAAAAGTGAAAAAATGAGGAGGAGTTGCAATTTATGTTGACAAGAGCTTGAAATACAAGGTTGTTGAAAATCTGTCAGTAACTGTGGATGATTTATTTGAATGTACTACAATAGAAATCTGTCTGGACAATGTGAAGAATATAGTAGTGAGCTGTGGATATAGAACACCTGGATCAAACATTGACTTATTTAAGGACTGGATGGAAAAAATGTATGCAAAACTAACTCATAAAGTTATGTTCATCTGTGGGGATTTCAATATAGATCTGATGAATTCAAAACAACATAGTTTGACAGAAGAATTTATCAACACAATGTACAGTATGGGCTTACATCCAACAATTACCAGACCTAGCAGAATCACGTCACACAGTGCCACACTAATAGATAACATAAACAACATCAGAACTTTCACTCCCACGGACCTACTCCCAGTTTTTTTAGCTCCTGCCGCCGATCTGGTTCATTGTTTGGCTCGAAAAGTGAGACGGCAAAAGAGAGGAAGGCGAGCGGGCGCTCTCGTACGGCTCCGCAGGAGAGGCACGCGCACGGCTTTGCCTGGCATATTTCTGTCCAATGCCAATTCTCTCTCTAACAAGGTAGATGAACTGAGACTGCTGATGCGTTTTAAGGACCTCTCTTCCTCAGCTGCCCTCTGTTTTACTGAGACCTGGCTCAGGGAAAATACACCGGACAGCGCGCTGCTCCTCGAGGGATTTCAGCTGTTTCGTGCTGATCGTGACACAGAGCTCTCCGGTAAATCCTCAGGAGGAGGAGTCTGCTTTTACATCAACAGCAGCTGGTGCTCTGATGTAACGGTAATTTCCAAACACTGTTCTCCCGCCCTGGAATTTCTTTTTATTAACTGCAAGCCATTTTATTCCCCGCGGGAGTTCGCTTCATTCATCCTCGCCGCTGTTTACGTCCCTCCCGACGCGGACGCGTGCGAAGCTCAGCGCGCGCTCGCAGATCACATACAACATACGGAGCGCACTTTCCCGGACTCTCTGGTTATTGTGGTTGGCGACTTTAACCAGAGCAATCTGAGCCACGATCTCCCCCGATACAAACAGTTTATTAAATGCCCCACCAGAGGAGAGAACACGCTGGATCACTGTTACACCACAGTGAAGGACGCATATCGCGCTGTTCCCCGCGCTGCGCTTGGACTATCTGATCACGTGATGGTCCACCTCATTCCCACTTACAGACAGAGACTGAAGCTCACTAAACCTGTTGTGAGCACTACGAAGAAATGGACCAGTGAAGCTGAGGAGAAGCTGGAAACGTGCATGGAAATAACTGACTGGGGCATGTTTAAAGGAGCCACGCATGATCTGGATGAGTACACGGACACTGTGAACTCATATATCCACTTTTGTGAGGAGAGCATTCTTCCATCACGCACCAAGGTGAGGTACTCAAATGACAAGCCCTGGTTCACAGCTAAGCTCAGACAGATCAGGAAGGAGAAGGAAGCAGCGTTGAAAAGTGGAGACAGGGACTGCTACAGGGAGGTTAAATATCGGTTTAACAGAGAGCTGAGGAGAGCTAAATCTGTGTATTCTGAGAGACTCCAGCAGCAGTTCACTGCTAACGACTCTGCTTCTGTGTGGAGAGGACTGAGGCAAATCACCAACTATCGGCCTCAGGCTCCTAAAGGTCAGGATGACAAAGCCCTTTGTCAAAGACTCCCAACATTATGCCCGTTTTGACACCTCGTCAGCTGTGTCCAACTCCCCCCGCCCCCCCCCCCCAGCTCCATTGCCTCCACGGTCCCTACTTCATCAAAGGCGGCCCCCCCTCCTCCCCCCCTGCCCTTGTCATCAGTGAGCAGGACGTGCTCAGACAGTTCTCCAGACTGAACCTGCGCAAGGCCCCCGGTCCGGACGGCGTGTCTCCCTCCACCCTGAGACACTGTGCGAAAGAGCTGGCTCCTGTCTTCACAGACATTTTTAACACCTCCCTTAAGCTATGCCACGTGCCGACCTGCCTCAAATCCTCCACCATCATCCCTGTCCCCAAGAAGCCACCCACTCCCCAAGAAGCTCCCACTTATTGGTGCACGGCTGCACGGTGGCGCAGTGGTTAGCACTGCGGCAGCACAGTTTACCCTTGGCCGGGGGATTGTGGGGATCGTGGGTTCGATCCCAGCCCCCGACCAACAGTGATCTGTGTGGAGTTTGCATGTTCTCCCCGTGTTGCGTGGGTTTACTCCGGGATTTCTCCGGTTTCCTCCCACATGCCAAAAACATGCATGTTAGGTTAACTGGCTGTTCTAAATTGTCCCTAGATATTTGTTTCCTATAGGCCCTTAGAATAGAGGGTTAGTATTAATGAAAGCGCTTTGAGTGGTCTTTGTGACTAGAAAAGCGCTATATAAGTGCAGGTTAGTTAGTTAGTTAGTTATTGGGAGCTTTATTCTTCATATAATCAATTCTTCATTGACTTTAGGCCATGTACCGCAGGCTTTTAAAACGGCTGTAATTAAACCCTTACTCAAAAAGCCAACGCTAGATCCAGGAGCTTTAGCTAACTATAGACCAATCTCTAATCTCCCTTTCATTTCAAAAATCTTAGAAAGAGTTGTTGCTACGCAATTATTTGACCACCTGCAGGGAAATGGTTTACTTGAAGAGTTTCAATCTGGGTTTAGAATCCATCATAGTACTGAAACAGCCTTAGCGAAGGTCACTAACGACCTCCTCATTGCATCTGATAATGGACTAGTTTCTGTACTTGTCCTTTTAGATCTTAGTGCAGCTTTTGATACTATTGATCATAATATTCTACTTGATAGATTAGAACACTATGTTGGACTTAATGGAACTTCGTTGCAGTGGTTTAGATCTTATTTATCTGATAGGTTCCAGTTTGTTCATGTAAATGATGAGTTTTCTTTCAGCTCAAAGCTTAGTCATGGAGTTCCACAGGGATCTGTGCTAGGCCCTACTCTTTTTAGTTTATATATGCTTCCGTTAGGCAACATTATTAGAAAGCACTGTATACATTTTCATTGTTATGCAGATGACACACAATTATACCTGTCAATGAAGCCAGATGATACTAATCAATTAGCCAAGTTAGAAGCCTGTCTTAAGGAAATCAAAGCTTGGATGACTTGTAATTTCCTGCTATTAAATTCAGATAAGACTGAAGTCATGTTGGTCCAAAAAACCTTAGAAATTCCTTTCCAAATCAAACTTTCAGTTTGGATGCAGTTACTCTTTCTCTTAATAGCTCTGTGAGGAACCTTGGAGTTATTTTTGATCAGGATTTGTCCTTCAATTCACATATTAAATTTGTTTCTAAGACTGCCTTCTATCATTTGCGTAATATTGCCAAGATTAGGAGCATCTTGTCTCAGAGTGATGCTGAGAAGCTGATCCACGCTTTTGTTAGCTCGAGATTAGATTATTGTAATTCTTTATTATCAGGCTGTCCTAAAACATCTTTAAAAAGTCTTCAGCTGATCCAAAATGCTGCAGCAAGAGTTTTAACAGGTATTAGAAAGAGAGATCATATCTCTCCGGTTCTGGCCTCCCTTCATTGGCTTCCCATAGAGTTTAGAATTAAGTTTAAAATCCTTCTTCTTACTTACAAAGCTCTAAACAATCAGGCTCCTTTTTATTTAAAAGATCTGATACTACCGTATCATCCTAACAGAGCACTACGCTCCCAAAATGCAGGATTACTTGTAATACCTAGAATCTCCAAAAGTACAATGGGTGGCACAGCCTTCAGTTATCAAGCTCCTCTCCTGTGGAATCAGCTGCCAATCTGGATTCGGGAGTTTAATATCAGCTTCACCTCCCTAACATCTCATCTTGGTGCAGAAGCAGAATAAGAGGTCGAACGCAGTCAGACCTTCATACTTATACCCACACTCAACAAAAGACATTGCATATCAAAGCTGACATCCCGCATTAACATAATCCCCCCTCCATTGTCCTCTGTCTCCTCCACCTGACCCTGGGTGGTCAGGGAGATCGATCCGGTCTCCACCGCTGCGACTCTGTCTGCTCTTTGATCCTCGCTGGCGGTTGAGACCTCTTGTCCTGTTCATAGGCGTTAGGTCATTCCACATATGTAATCACTAAACATTCTAATATGTCTATACATATGTAGGTATGGAATATATGATTAATATAAGCCACAATTGTTTTCTTTTTGCATTACCGACTGCACTATATGGTTCTCCACAATATCTGCTGCTTGCTAATATATTTAAAACTGCTGACTAGTATTACTCATTCTTATTCTACACTTTATTGCATGTATAGTTTATTTCTTTTATTTTATCATGTTTAATGTTGCAGCATTGCACCGAGACAAATTCCTAGTTTGTGTACTACATGAACAATGGCAATAAATCTGATTCTGATTCTGAACATATTCACAAACATTATGGAAAATAATATCAGGAGTGGGCTTTTATTGAATGATATCAGTGACCACCTGCCGATTTTTGTTGTCTATCAATGTGATTATAGGAAGAAAACGTATACCAAAAATATTAAATATAAAAGAATAAGAACCGAAGAATCAATGTATTTACTGACAAAGGAATTATTAATACAAGATTGGAAGATAGTTTGTGATGAAAATGAGATAAATAAAGCATATGATAAATTTTTACAAATATTTCAATCATTGTACAATAAAAACTGTCCTATAAAACAATACAGTGACAGACAACAAAAGAAAAATATTCCTTGGGTCACCAAGGGGTTAATAAATGCATGTAAAAAGAAGAATACATTATATAAACAATTCATTAAGTGCAGAACTGTGGAAGCTGAGATCAAATATAAAAGATATAAAAATAAGCTTACTAATATAATGAGGACCTGTAAGAAAGAATATTACAACAGAATATTAGAGGATAATAAAAATAACTTAAGAGGAATATGGCAAGTACTCAATGGGATTATTAGTAATCGACCTAAGAATGTTAATTATCCAGAATATTTTATTGAAAATGGCAATTTGATAAATAATATGGAGGATGTGGTCAGTGGTTTCAATAAATTTTTTGTAAACGTTGGTCCTGAATTTGCAAAATCAATAGTGACACCAGAAACAAACAACAGTGGTTCTGTAAATGAAATAGAAGATAGAAATCCAAACACAATCTTTTTAGGTGCAGTTACTGAAAAGGAAATTATCAAGACTGAGTAAATTTAAGAACAAAAAATCAACAGACTGGAATGAAATTGACATGACAATAGTGAGAAAAATAATTGAAGGAATTGTTAAGCCACTCACCCACATCTGGAACCTGTCATTTCAAACTGGTAAATTTCCAAACAAAATGAAAATAGCAAAAGTAATACCTCTGTACAAAACAGGAGACAGTCATTGTTTCACAAATTACAGGCCAGTCTCTTCACTCTCACAATTCTCCAAAATACTTGAAAAAATCTTCACTAAGAGACTGGATGATTTCATTGAAAAACACAACCTCCTTACAGCCAGCCAGTATGGTTTTAGAGCAGATAAATCTACATCTTTGGCACTGATCGGACTTACAGAAGAAATTACTAGTTGTATAGATAAAAAAAAGTTTGCTGTAGGAGTATTTATAGATTTAAAGAAAGCTTTTGACACCATTGACCACAGAATACTACTGAGGAAATTGGAAAGGTATGGGATAAGAGGGGTCGGACTGAGTTGGGTGGAAAGTTATTTAAGTAACAGACAACAATTTGTACAAATTGGTGAGCACAAATCACCCTTCATGGACATCACTTGTGGTGTGCCCCAGGGGTCAGTTTTGGGACCCAAACTCTTTATTTTGTATATAAATGACATATGCCAATTATCAAAAATTCTGAAATTTATTTTGTTTGCGGATGACACAAATATCCTTTGCACTGGTGAGAATTTACAGCAGGTTTTAGAGGTGGTCACAACTGAAATGAAAAAGTTAACGCAGTGGTTCAACAAAAATAAATTATCTCTAAATCTGAAAAAAACAAAGATTATGTTGTTTGGAAATTATAAAATAAATCATGAAATAATGGTAACGATAGATGATACCAGAATAGAAACAGTACAGGAAAATAAGTTTCTGGGGGTGACGCTAGACAATAAAATCTGCTGGAAACCTCACATCAGTCACATCCGGGCCAAGTTGGCAAAATGTATAGGAATACTGGGGAAGACAAGGCACATCTTGGACTATAAATCATTGGTCTTACTGTACAATTCACTGTTTCTACCTTATCTTAACTACTGTGTAGAAGTCTGGGGAAACACCTACAGGACCAACCTACAGTCAATATGCACATTACAAAAAAGAGCTATAAGGATAATAAATAATGTAGGATATAGAGACCATACCAATTCGTTGTTTTTAAAGTCACATGTCATAAAGTTCATCGATTTAGTTAAATTTAAGACAGCACAAGTCATGTACAGGGCAATTAATAATCAACTCCCAACTAATATACAAAAAATATTTAAAAAAAGAGACAATGATCATGATTTGAGAGGAGACTTAAACTTTACAAAACCCAAGATACAAACAACCAAGAAAAGTCTGTGCATATCTGTCTGTGGGGTGGATTTGTGGAACAGTCTGGAGCCAGAACTGAAACTATGTACAAACAGAATTCAGTTCAAAAAGAGGTATAAACATTATTTGCTGAAAGGATATTTGTTAGAAGGGTAGTATTTATATAAGATAAGCCTTTATTAGTCCCACAGTGGGGAAATTCCAGGATTGCAACAGCACAGGGATAGCAACACTCAGAGCAACAATCAGAAGGCAAGAAAAAACAAGAGCAGCTAGTATACATATGTACATATTAATATAAATATATATATATATAGACACACAGTGCGGAGCATTGTGGTTGGTGGATGTGCAGCAGAAAGTCTAAGCTCTCTCTCCGCGGATGCGGCGGGCCAGCTGGATGTCTTTGGGCATGATGGTGACCCTCTTGGCGTGGATGGCGCACAGGTTGGTGTCCTCGAAGAGACCCACCAGGTGGGCCTCGCTGGCCTCCTTGCAGAGCCATGACGGCGGAGCTCTGGAAGCGCAGGTCGGTCTTGAAGTCCTGAGCAATCTCCCTCACCAGGCGCTGGAAGGGCAGCTTACGGATGAGCAGCTCCGTGGATTTCTGGTAGCGACAGATCTCTCTCTGAGCCATGGTACCGGGCCTGTAACGGTGAGGCTTCTTCACTCCGCCAGTGGCCGGAGCGCTTTTTCCGAGCGGCCTTGGTGGCCAGCTGCTTCCTGGGGGCTTTTCCTCCAGTAGATTTACGGGCGGTCTGCTTGGTTCTTGCCATCGCTCTTTATTATTCTTATATTTCTTGTACGCCGCCTAAACTCCAGCCCGGCACCCGCGTCGTTTTTGCTTCAGTTCTCCGGGTCAAGTTTCTCCATTAGCACCGGGTGGCGGTTGAGTGCTAGCTAGCTCTTCCCTGCTGTATCGTCTCCTGCTGTAAACAGTGGCTCCATCCGCCGACTCGGGAGACCTTTGGGGTGATCTGTGTGTCCGTGATATATATAGAGTGAAAGGTGTGCCGGATCAGAAAGTTATCACCGGATCAGAAAGAAGAAGGAAGATAAAAAAGACTCAGAATTGAGCGGCTGTTGCAAAAGGCAGCCAACTTGTGTGGCGCCGGAAGTAAAAAAAAAAAAAAAAAAGATTGTACGATTCACTATGCTCACTCTGGGACACTATGGAATGGTGGGTGGGACAGCACTGTGTATATCTGTGTTGTTTGAGGCTGGTTTTGATATATGGACATCAATGTATGTTAGAATGGATGGGTGTTAATGTTGATATGTACAAAATACAGTTAATTGTTTACTTGAGGTCTTAAAGGTGGTAATTTGTATATAATTCACATGGGTGTATTTATGGAAAAGAGGAGTTGGAATTAATAAGTGTTCACTTCTTCCTTCTCCCTTTCGAACACTGTATACTGTTACTTTATTGCATTTATCATTTGTTTTGTTTTTGTTATACTTTTTTGTTCGAAATAAAGTATGTATGTATCTATCTGTCTGTCTGTCTATCTATCTATCTATCTATCTATCTATGTGAGAGAGCAGAGAGGCTCCTGAGGCGTTTCGAGTTAGGAGATGGTTCGGCCGTCGATCTGATGGAGAAGATGTTGGCGTTAATGGGCACGGACGACGGGCATTTTCTGTTTGCCCACCTCTTCCTCCGGAACCTTCCAACAGAGGCGAGAGCGGTTCTGGCTAATTCGCTGCTGCTCGTCGGAACCCAGCAAGACGACCAGAGGAGGCGAGGAGCCACCGTTGGTAGCGGCAGCGGGGGCCAAGGAGCGCCAGGGAGACATGCTCTGCTTCTACCACCGCTGTTTTGGAGGGAACGTACGCAGGTGTACGCCACCGTGCCAATTCAAGCGCTCGGGAAATGCCAGAGCCGGCAGTCGGTAGCAGCTGCGACCGCCGGTGAAGAAAACAAGCTGCTCTACATGACGGACTCGCGCTCAAGGAGGCGTTTCCTTGTAGACACCGGAGCCCAGAAGAGCGTCATCCTGCTGACCTACGCTGACCGGCTGGCAGGACCCAGCGGCCCCGGGCTGGTAGCAGTAAACGGCTCGGACATTAAGACCTTTGGTGAGAGAACACTGGCTTGATCTCTACACGGCCGCACATACGAGTGGACTTTTGTCATAGCAGCACTGAGTTTCCCGATCCTGGGAGGTGATTTTCTGTGTGCGCATGGTTTACTAGTTGATGTTGCTAACAGGCGCCTGGTTAATGCACTGTCCTTTGACTCTCTCCCCTGTACAGCTCGAGGGGCCGGGCCAGTAACACAAGCCAACGTCACAGCTCGAGGCAGTAAGTCCCACACACTGCTCACTCAGTTCCCAGCACTCACAGTCCCGACGTTTTCAGCGGCCATCGCTAAACACGGGGTGGAGCACTTTATCACCACTACCGGGCCGCCTGTTTTCGCACGACCTCAGCGCTTGGACGCAGCTAAACTGGCCATAGCGTGTGAGGAGTTCGCCAACCTGGAAAGGTTGGGCATCATCAGGCGATCGAACAGCCCATGGGCATCCCCGCTACACATGGTCCCTAAGGCTGAGGGATCGTGGCGACCGTGCGGCGATTTCCGCAGGTTGAATAACGCCACAGCACACGACCGCTACCCGATTCCCCACATTCAGGATTTTTCCGTTCACCTCGCCGGAGCACACATTTTTTCTAAAATAGATCTGGTCCGCAGTTACCACCAGGTCCCAGTGCGCGAGGAGGACATACCCAAAACAGCGGTAATAACTCCGTTTGGCTTGTTCGAGTTTCTGCTCATGCCTTTCGGATTAAAAGGAGCGGCACAGACGTTCCAGCGCATGATGGACACGGTGCTGCGTGATCTCCCGTTTGTGTTCGTCTACCTGGATGATATCCTGGTAGCCAGCGCGTCCGAAGACGAACACGTAACCCACCTCAGGACGGTTTTCCAGAGGTTGGAGGAACACGGGTTAATAATCAACCCGGCGAAGTGCCACTTCAGCGTGACGGGGATTGATTTTTGGGGGCACTGCGTCTCACCGGAGGGAGCGATACCCTTGCCCGACAAAGTGCGCGCAGTGGCGAACTTCCCCCGGCCTCAGACGGTCAGGGCGCTGCAGGAATTTTTGGTGACGGTTAATTTTTATAACCATTTCCTCCCCCATGCAGCTCAACTCATGCAGCCACTGTACGCCGCGCTCAAGAGACGGAAACCCGCGGATGGAGTCAAATGGACTCCGGAGCGAGAGCAGGCGTTCACTGAGGTGAAAGCAGCTCTGGCAAACACTGCACTGTTGGCGCACCCAGACCTGGCAGCCCGGATAGCGCTCACTACCGACGCCTCGGACGTGGCCATAGGGGCTGTCGTGGAGCAACGTGTCGCCGGTTCTTGGCAGCTGCTCGCTGTTTTCAGCAGGGCTTTGCGCGACAGTGAGCGTAAATACAGCACGTTCGACAGAGAGTTGCTGGCTCTCCATCTGGCCATATGCCACTTCCAGTTCTGGCTGGAAGGGCGCAGCTTCACTGCGTTCGTGGACCACAAGCCGCTGACATTCGTGATGGCCAAGGTTTCAGAACCGTGGTCGGGCCGGCAGCAGAGACAGCTGGCCGCGATCTCAGAGTTTACGACTGATATTCAGCATGTGTCGGGTAAACTGAATGTGGTGGCGGACTGCCTTTCGTGTGCAGTAGTGGCCCCGGTCTGTGTAGGGATAGATTATACAGCCATGGCCGCAGAGCAGATTAGCGATACGGACGTGCGCGCGCTTCAGTCTGGACCAACAGGGTTAAGGCTGGAGAGCAAAGTGCTACAAGACGGCAGCCCCCCCCCCCCAATCTGCGACGTCTCCACGGGACGCCCGTGCCCGGTAGTCCCGGTCGCGTGGCACCGCCCCGTGTTTGAGTCAGTTCACGCTTTGGCGCACCCAGGAGTGCGCGCGTCAGTCAAAATGGTGGGAGCGAAATTCGTGTGGCCAGGCCTGTGCAAACAAGTGAAAGAGTGGGCTGCAGCCTGCGTAGCGTGCCAACGAGCCAAAGTGCACAGACACACCAAGGCTCCTTTGGAGCCGTTTAGGATACCGGCTAAAAGATTCAACCATGTTCACGTGGACCTCGTGGGCCCCCTCCTGCCGTCGCAGGGGTGCACGCACCTTCTGACAGTGGTGGACCGCACCACATGCTGGCCAGAAGCAGTCCCGCTGGCGGCAACCACGTCCGTGAACGTGGCGCGCGCTTTTTTGACAGCATGGGTGGCACGTTTTGAAATTCTGTCAGACATCATGTCCGATAGGGGCCCTCAGTTTGTTTCCAAACTTTGGTCCACGATGGCCCGCAGCCTGGGTGTTGCAGTTCACCGCACAACTGCGTAAAACCCACAGGCAAATGGGTTATGCGAGCGTTTTCACAGGTCACTGAAAGCAGCACTCAGGGCTTCGTTGACGGATGCAAATTGGGTAGACCGGTTACCGTGGGCTTTATTGGGGTTGCGTTCCGCACCAAAAGAGGATTTGGAGGCTTCCCCGGCTGAGTTTGTTTTTTCTCAGCCACTGCGGCTGCCCGGAGAATTTTTGCCAGATAATCCCGCACCGGACAGCTGCCCGTCTCAGCGTTTGCAGCGTAGTGCAGACACAGGCACGCTGCCCGGCCCACCATTGTTTTCCACGTGCTTTTGTGCCAAAAACTTTGAAGAACGTGGCGTTCGTGTTCATCAGACACGATGCCCACCGCCCGCCATTGCACCCACCCTATGATGGCCCGTTCAGAGTGCTGGAAACAGGGGACAAGCATTTTTTGTTAGACTTGGGGGGCGTCGGGAGAAAATATGCATAGACAGACTTAAGCCCGCCTTTGTAGTGGTGGACGAGCAAGTGCTGCTGGCTCGGACCCCTTGGCGTGGAAGACCCCCACTGAGAGCTTCCCAGGCAAATGATTCACCAGGACAGCCACACGGGCAGAGAGAAGTCCCCCCCCCCCCTCCCCTTGGCCCACCCGCAGTCAGACACACGTCCAGCAGCCCCCCACCGGCACAGAGGCCCCCGTTACAGCAGATATGGGAGGAGACTGAAGCCCAAAAGACTGAAAGACTGCCGACTGAAACTCTGTCTGGGGGGGGGGGGGATTATGGCGATGCATATTGGTGATATAGCAATGTATATTGTGGTTGTGTCAGCAGACAGCGTCTCAGTCAGGAGGCAGTGGTTAGACACAAGAGAACAATAGGCAGGGACCTCATGGGGAGTTGGCAGGAATAGAGAGCTGGAAGTTTAAGGAAAATGGATGGTGGAGGTGAAATGTCATGCAGATGTGAGATGATCTGTCGAATTTTAAGGGATGAAACCTGGTTTGGCTATTCAGTGCTTTCTGTATATGATGTGAGAGTGTGAATAAACTTCGTCTGATCGTAACTTGGCCTCATCATTTCCACACTCTCCACAATGTATGTTTTTATGTTTTTCCAAGGGGGGTGGGGTGAATGTGATGTAAGAAAACCACAAGTTTGGTTGGCGTCAGCATGGTGACATGGCCGCCTGGACCGACAGAGAGTAGCACCCACTGGGAACACGAACTTTATTACACACTGTGCAGAAACAGGCAATACAGGTTGTTGTCGGGAGGCTGAGTGCTATAACAGTGCTCCGGAAAAGAGCCAAGAGACTGTAAAATCGCTGTCCCTCATATTATACAGGGTTGGCACGATGTATCACCTTCCCCAGTTTTCCAGACATAACAGGAGAGGGGTTACAGACACAGCCCACACAGACAAACAGGAGGGAGGGAGAAGAAAGGGCAAACAGCTGGAAAGGTGAGAAAATGAGTGAGCACAGGAAATGCAGTAAAATGTGGACGTATACCATTTACATCAATGATACAAAGGCCGGGTGTGTGATGTTGGAATCTAATATGGAACAGCCTTAATACAAATAACCTAACATGACTACTTGGTTTTGTACTTTGAAATGTACAGCATCTCACAAAAGTGAGTACACCCCTCACATTTTTGTAAATATTTTATTACAGACGTGGACAAAATTGTTGGTACCCCTCTGTTAATGAAAGAAAAACCCACAAT
Organism: Pholidichthys leucotaenia; assembly: GCA_020510985.1. Taxonomy (NCBI): domain Eukaryota; kingdom Metazoa; phylum Chordata; class Actinopteri; order Cichliformes; family Pholidichthyidae; genus Pholidichthys; species Pholidichthys leucotaenia. Next base: position 202,607,405 of record CM035838.1, on the reverse strand, counting down.
GGTCACAGAAATAACTTGAATCTGACAAAAGTGGTAATAAATAAAAATTCTATGAAAATTAACCAGTGAAAATCAGACAATGCTTTTGAATTGTGGTTCAACAGAATTATTTTAAAAAACAAACTCATGAAACAGGCCTGGACAAAAATGATGGTACCCCTAGAAAAGATTGAAAATAATGTGACCATAGGGACATGTTAAACCAAGATGTGTCCTCTAATTAACATCACAGGTGTCTACAAACTTGTAATCAGTCAGTCGGCCTATTTAAAGGGTGACAAGTAGTCACTGTGCTGTTTGGTGACATGGTGTGTAGCACACTAAACATGGACCAGAGGAAGCAAAGGAGAGAGTTGTCTCAGGACATTAGAAAGAAAATTATAGACAAGCATGTTAAAGGTAAAGGCTATAAGACCATCTCCAAGCAGCTTGATGTTCCTGTGACTACAGTTGCACATATTATTCAGAAATTTAAGATCCACGGGACTGTAGCCAACCTCCCTGGACATGGCCGCAGGAGGAGACGGATAATACGAATGGTAACAAAAGAGCCCAGAACAACCTCTAAACACATTCATGGTGAACTCCAAGGTCAAGGTACATCGGTGTCAGATCGCACCATCCATCGTTGTTTGAGCCTAAGTGGACTTCATGGGAGACAACCAACGAGGACACCACTGTTGAAAACAAATCATAAAAAAGCCAGAATGGAATTTGCCAAACTGCATGTTGACAAGCCACAAAGCTTCTGGGAGAATGTCCTATGGACAGACGAGACAAAACTGGAACTTTTTGGCAAGGCACATCAGCTCTATGTTCACAGACGCAAAAATGAAGCATACCAAGAAAAGAACACTGTCCCTACTGTGAAACATGGAGGAGGTTCTGTTCTGTTCTGGGGCTGCTTTGCTGCATCTGGCACAGGGTGTCTTGAATCTGTGCAGGGTACAATGAAATCTCAGTGCTGCCCAGTGTCAGACAGCTTGGTCTCAGTCGCAGGTCAGGGTCTTGCAACAGGATAATGACCCAAAACACACAGCTAAAAACACCCAAGAATGGCTAAGAGCCAAACATTGGACTATTCTAAAGTGGCTTTCTATGAGCCCTGATCTAAATCCTATTGAACATCTGTGGAAGGAGCTGAAACATGCCGTCTGGAGAAGGCACCCTTCAAACCTGAGACAACTGGAGCAGTTTACTCATGGGGAGTGGGCCAGAATACCTGCTGAGAGGTGCAGAAGTCTCATTGACAGTTACAGAAATCGTTTGATTGCAGTGATTGCCTCAAAAGGTTGTGCAACAAAATATTGAGTTAAGGGTACCATCATTTTTGTCCAGGCCTGTTTCATGAGTTTGTTTTTTAAAATAATTCTGTTGAACCACAATTCAAAAGCATTGTCTGATTTTCATTGGTTAATTTTCATAGAATTTTTATTTATTACCACTTTTGTCAGATTCAAGTTATTTCTGTGACAATTGTGGGTTTTTCTTTCATTAACAGAAGGGTACCAACAATTTTGTCCACGTCTGTAATATCTTTTCATGGGACAACACTGAAGATATGACACTTTGATCCAATGTAAAGTAGTCAGTGTACAGTTTGTATAACAGTGTAAATTTGCTGTCCCCTCAAAATAACACACAGCCATTAATGTCTAAACTGCTGGCAACAAAAGTGAGTACACCCCTAAGTGAAAATGTCCAAATTGTGCCCAATTAGCTATTTTCCCTCCCCGGTGTCATGTGATTCGTTAGTGTTACAAAGTCTCAGGTGTGAAGGGGAGCAGGTGTGTTAAATTTGGTGTTGTCGCTCTCACACTTTCATACTGGTCACTGGAAGTTCAACACAGCACCTCATTGCAAAGAACTCTCTGAGGATCTGAAAAAAAGAACTGTTGCTCTACATAAAGATGGCCTAGGCTATTAGAAGATTGCCAACACCCTGAAACTGAGCTGCAGCATGGTGGTCAAGACCATACAGTGGTTTAACAGGACAGGTTCCACTCAGAACAGGCCTCACCATGGTCAGTGCCAACACCCTGAAACTGAGCTGCAGCACGGTGGCCAAGACCATACAGCAGTTTAACAGGACAGGTTCCACTCAGAACAAGCCTCACCATGGTCAACCAAAGAAGTTGAGTGCACGTGCTCAGCGTCATATCCAGAGGTTGTCTTTTGAAAATAGACCTATGAGTGCTGCCAGCATTGCTGCAGAGGTTGAAGAGGTGGTGGGGTCAGCCTGTCAGTGCTCAGACCATACGCTGCACACTGCATCAAACTGGTCTGCATGGCTGTCGTTCCAGAAGGAAGCCCCTTTTAAAGATGATGCACAAGAAAGCCCACAAACAGTTTGCTGAAGACAAGCAGACTAAGGACATGGATTACTAGAACCATGTCCTGTGGTCTGATGAGACCAAGATAAATTTATTTGATTCAGATGGTGTCAAGCGTGTGTGGTGGCAACCAGGTGAGGAGTACAAAGACAAGTGTGTCTTGCCTACAGTCAAGCATGGTGGTGGGAGTGTCATGGTTTGGGGCTGCATGAGTGCTGCTGGCACTGGGGAGCGACAGTTCATTGAGGGAACCATGAATGCCAACATGTACTGTGACATACTGAAGCAGAGCATGATCCCCTCCCTTAGGAAACTGGGCCACAGGGCACTATTCCAACATGATAACCACCCCAAATACCTCCAAGATGACCACTGCCTTGCTAAAGACACTGAGGGTAAAGGTGATGGACTGGCCAAGCATGTCTCCAGACCTAAACCTTATTGAGCATCTGTGGGGCATCCCCAACCAGAAGGTGGAGGAGCGCAAGGTCTCTAACATCTACCAGCTCCGTGATGTCATCATGGAGGAGTGGAAGAGAATTCCAGGGGCAACCTGTGAAGCTCTAGTGAACGCCATGCCGAAGAGAGTTAAGGCAGTGCTGGAAAATAATGATGGCCACACAAAATATTGACACTTTGGGCACAATTTGGACATTTTCACTTTAGGGTGTACTCACATTTGTTGCCAGCAGTTTAGACATTAATGGCTGTGTGTTGAGTTATTTCGAGGGGACACTAAATTTACACTGTTATACAAGCTGTACCCTGACTACTTTACATTGGATCAAAGTGTCATACAGATGTGGACAAAATTGTTGGTACCCCTCTGTTAAAGAAAGAAAAACCCACAATGGTCACAGAAATAACTTGAATCTGACAAAAGTGGTAATAAATAAAAATTCTATGAAAATTAACCAATGAAAATCAGACAATGCTTTTGAATTGTGGTTCAACAGAATTATTTTAAAAAACAAACTCATGAAACAGGCCTGGACAAAAATGATGGTACCCCTAGAAAAGACTGAAAATAATGTGACCATAGGGACATGTTCAACCAAGATGTGTCCTCTAATTAACATCACTGGTGTCTACAAACTTGTAATCAGTCAGTCGGCCTATTTAAAGGGTGACAAGTAGTCACTGTGCTGTTTGTTGACATGGTGTGTACCACACTAAACATGGACCAGAGGAAGCAAAGGAGAGAGTTGTCTCAGGAGATTAGAAAGAAAATTATAGACAAGCATGTTAAAGGTAAAGGCTATAAGACCATCTCCAAGCAACTTGATGTTCCTGTGACTACAGTTGCACATATTATTCAGAAATTTAAGATCCACGGGACTGTAGCCAACCTGCCTGGACGTGGCCGCAGGAGGAGATGGATAATACGAATGGTAACAAAAGAGCCCAGAACAACCTCTAAACACATTCATGGTGAACTCCAAGGTCAAGGTACATCAGTGTCAGATCGCACCATCCGTCGTTGTTTGAGCCAAAGTGGACTTCATGGGAGACAACCAAAGAGGACACCACTGTTGAAAACAAATCATAAAAAAGCCAGACTGGAATTTGCCAAACTGCATGTTGACAAGCCACAAAGCTTCTGGGAGAATGTCCTATGGACAGACGAGACAAAACTGGAACTTTTTGGCAAGGCACATCAGCTCTATGTTCACAGACACAAAAATGAAGCATACCAAGAAAAGAACACTGTCCCTACTGTGAAACATGGAGGAGGTTCTGTTCTGTTCTGGGGCTGCTTTGCTGCATCTGGCACAGGGTGTCTTGAATCTGTGCAAGGTACAATGAAATCTCAAGACTATCAAGGTATTCTAGAGAGAAATGTGCTGCCCAGTGTCAGGCAGCTTGGTCTCAGTCGCAGGTCATGGGTCTTGCAACAGGATAATGACCCAAAACACACAGCTAAAAACACCCAAGAATGGCTAAGAGCCAAACATTGGACTATTCTAAAGTGGCCTTCTATGAGCCCTGATCTAAATCCTATTGAACATCTGTGGAAGGAGCTGAAGCATGCCGTCTGGAGAAGGCACCCTTCAAACCTGAGACAACTGGAGCAGTTTGCTCATGAGGAGTGGGCCAAAATACCTGCTGAGAGGTTCAGAAGTCTCATTGACAGTTACAGAAATCGTTTGATTGCAGTGATTGCCTCAAAAGGTTGTGCAACAAAATATTAAGTTGATGGTACCATCATTTTTGTCCAGGCCTGTTTCATGAGTTTGTTTTTTAAAATAATTCTGTTGAACCACAATTCAAAAGCATTGTCTGATTTTCATTGGTTAATTTTCATAGAATTTTTATTTATTACCACTTTTGTCAGATTCAAGTTATTTCTGTGACCATTGTGGGTTTTTCTTTCATTAACAGAGGGGTACCAACAATTTTGTCCACGTCTGTATCTTCAGTGGTGTCCCATGAAAAGATAAAATAAAATACTTACAAAAATGTGAGGGGCGTACTCACTTTTGTGAGATACTGTACTTTTTGGGCAGTGGTGGCCTAATGGTTAGGGATTTGGACTGGTGAGAGGAGGGTCACGGGTCGATCCCTGGACCGGCAGGATCAGATCTGGGTGGGACAGATAACAGCAGTGTTTGCCCCACCCTCCTTAACCCCACTGTTGTGCAAGGTTCTTAACCCCAACTGTTCCAGTGGAGCTGTGCAGTGTCCACAGGCCAGTCTGTGGTTGGACTGGGCAGCTTCCTGGTGTGAATAGATAGATGTACTTTATTGACCCCAAACTGGGAAATTACAGAATGTGAAACTGTGAGTGTGAACAGGGTGTCTTTGAAAAAGAGAGGTTGCCTTTCAGTGGAACTACCCTGTATAAATAAAGGGTAAATAAATAAAATTTTAAAAAAAATTAGAATAAGAAAATTTTCTGTAGCAGTTTCATGTTGAGTATAATATGCCATATAAATAAACATGTTTTGTACATTAGTAATTCATTCTATGTGTAATTTTACATTATTTTGGGCAGCTCGGTGGAGCAGTGGTTAGCAAAGTAAGGTCACGGGATCGATTCCACCCCTGACCATCAGTGAGCCTTCTGTGTGGAGTTTGCATGTTCTCCCCGTGTCTGTGCGGGTTTACCCCTGATACTCCGGTTTCCTCCCACAGGCCAAAGACAAGCAGGTTAGGTTAACTGGAGACTCTAAGGTGGCCCTAGGTGTGAATGTGTGAGAATGGTGAAGGGAGTGGTGGCTTCATCCATCTAGGTGGATGCCCTCAATTTCCCTCTGGGGAGCAATAAAGTACACAAAACAAAATTTAAAAAAGTTTTGTAATCAGTTTTGTTCACCAGACCATCAGGATCCTGAAGTCCACCCCCCCCCCCCCCAACCATAACACCTTCACCCGCACAGGAACTACCTCAGCTGTTGGCACAGAAAGACTGGCACACCAACAGTAATACATCTGCTGCTGTCTGTTATTGCAATACTGATCACGTGCAGTCCTATCTGTCACTGCACCTACACTACCTCACTGAACTGCAGCTACGAGTATTACTGCTCTTCCTTTTCTGTATATAGGATTGCTGGGTTTTATTGTTTATCTTTATTTACACTGCAGGTAATGCACAGGCCACAGCTGTAAATAAGAATGTGTTCTTAATCTGTCTTGCCTGGTTAAATAAAGGTTAAATTAAAAAAAGGGGGAGCATTACTGTACATAGACTGTTGTTTTTCATCCTTATTCCTTCTTTCTTTATATATTGCTCACACCACTAAGAGAGAAACTGCATTTTAATTCTGTATGTCCTGTACGTATAGAAGTGATCATCACAGCAGTCTGTCAGGGGCAACAATGACTGATTTAGATCTGATCAGATTCCTCCACACAGCTCTGTCCTTCACCTTCCACTTCCAGGAACTCCTGACCTTGTTAAGCCGGGTGACGTCCAAGCTGGTATGAGTTGCTTTGTGACTGACGGTTTCATGAAACTGCTTGCAAAGTATTTGAGTACTGCTAGCTTTTGCTGAACTAGCAGCACATTCTTGGCAGATAGTGGTATTATCAGTGGCAACGACAGGCCAAAACAAACTGACTCCAGTATTGGTTGCAATGACTGACCAGATGATTGGTTTGTTTATCTCTGTTCTTTGTGTAGTGCATGCCACGATGCACCGACTGGCAAAAATCCACCACAGACCTTGCGACAGATGTGCTTATCTGCCAGCATGTCCAGTCTCACCCCGTGTAACTGGGAGTGGTCCACCACAGACCTGTGACAGATATTGTTTTTAGTTCTGCCAGGATGCCCAGTTTCACCCTCCACGCACTCAGAGTTTAACTGTAACATATCTTGTACATTTGAAAGGACTTAAATGCAGAATTATATTTATAGGGACCAACTAGTATTTTCTACTAGTTGTACCAAGGGAATCGGTTATACAGTCTTCTCTTGGCCCTTTGTTTTTTTTTTTTGTTTGTTTTTGGTTATTTTTCCCTCACCAGAATGTCATTCCCTTAACACAGGATCCTTGCCAGAAACAAAGAAATAAAGGCAACCTACAGAGCAATTCTCCTGCTTTGTTTTGAAAAAGAAATGACATGTATGAAAGGTTCCTTTGCAGTTACATGGCGTGTGACCCAGCGTCCCCGGCGGCACATATCCCTCATTCACATTGCTTCATGGAGACATTTGGCAGCTTCCTGTGTGAAGTGTAATCTTAGAGCTGCAGGTTGTAACTGAGGGGGAGCCAAAATCAGCTGACAATATTTTAGCCAGGATGCGCTTGCAGAAAAGAGAGACTTGGGAGCTGTGTTTATATAGTTCAGTGTAACATTCGCACCAGTGGTTTGCTGCCGAGAAACCACTGGGATTACCTGTAGTAAGGTGGATTATTCCAACCTTCTAAATATACAAACTCAACCAAAGCCCATCCAGGGACAAGAGTTGCAAATTAGCTAATAGCTATACACTCTATGTGCAACACATCAGATTGATTGTCTTTGATTAATTGTCTATGTTTATTGCACTGTCCCTGTCAAATAAACTAATCTACTACTACTAGAAGGGTGGGGTTGCCGGTTGAGTCACCAACGGCCCAACCCATGAGACAGGTAGCACCGGTTTTCATGGTTATCCAGTAGCAAGCAAACCAATGCCTGACCTGACATAAAATGTCAGGTCAGAAGTGTTGACAAATAAAATATTTGAATTTTGAATCTAATAAATTAACTGAAGAAAAAATCTGAGGAGCCACTTGGAGCCATAAGAATTCCCATCATGACCGGTGACATGCCATCAGTCTGTCACACCACAATCTCTGTCTCTGATAATGACTCACTCCAACATTCAGCCAGTATTAGTTAATGTGTCAGTCCAGCCGTTGGCCACAGACATGGTGTCCATCACAACAGAGATCTTGGAGAAATTAGTAAAGGGAGTGTGGGGTGAGCTGGGGCTTGTTACCATTTAAAACAATATATAATAATACTGCAGTTTTGAGAAGAGCTCCTTCCCCATGTGTAACATGGTACTGCAGTAGTTAAACGCTGAGGTGTTTTGACCAAAGAGTGTGTTGAAGGTTGAGATGGTCACAGTGGATCTTCTCATAAGCTGTCAAGGAGTCAGAGAAGCTTCTTCTGACGGAGTCAGCTGGTGGATTTATTAATGAACAGCTGACATGGAGATGAACCCGAACACTTCATGTTTTATCCAGTCTGTCACCTGAACACATCATCTTCTGCGCAGACTCAGTAGAAAAGCTGGCAGCCCTGTAACATGAATGTATCCCTAACACGGGAGTTTCACACCGTTTCCTGCCACACTGCAGCTGTGTCAGGACCAAAGAGGACCACAGCAAGGCTTCAGTGTCTGGCTGAACTGGGATTTTTGCCTGTTAAAATGCTTCATTACTGAACCAGGAAGACCGTCCTCACTTCAGTCTCCTGGGTGTTTATGAGGCGCCGTGAACGCGCAGCAGCCCGCCCAGTGGGCGGGCATGCATGCGCGTTCACATCACTGGTGGCTCATAAAAGCGCGCATACGGCAGCAGCGCAGCAAAAGTCTGGGGCTCGTTGCTGGTGAGGATCGGAGCAGAGCTCGGTGACGGAAGATCGGAGCCGATACCACAGTAAGGTCTGACCTTTCAATTAATTAACAATAATTAATCAATAAGCAGGCTGGAGGAGTGATGAGTTAGATAAGAGCAGGATGCTGTTTCCATAGAAACTCCTCCGCTAACATCATAAAACCTGCATGATCGCCGCTGTTCCAGGATGAGAGTGACTGGCCGTCTCTGCCTGTCCTCATCTCTGCCCAGATTTACCATAAAATCAGCCGCTTATTGATTTGAATCAGATTTTCTGTGATGAGCAGAGATGTCACAGACTCAGGACCTGATCAGTCATTCTTAGGAAGTGATGTCTGAAACTGAAACGCAGGACTGACTTTCACTTTTGTCCTGTCCAGAACCAGAACCGAGGCTGCTGCTCCACCGCTGCTGAGGAAAAGTCAGTCCCAGGTAAAGCTGCCATCCAATCACACGGTGTTCTGCTGGGCTTCCTGTGCATGGCCATGACCTAATTAGGGCCCGAGACACTGACACGGTCAGTGGGCCAGAGCCCGATTGGAATTGTTAGAATTCTTTCTTCTTCTCCAGCTAAGATCTCATTTTTGGGCAGTCAGTGTGCACAAAAACTCACCATTGTTTGCAGGAACCTCAAGACTGGCAAAAAATTTAATATTTGGGAGGAAATATGGATGACCCCACAAAAATGGCTCTACAGCGCCACCTAACATGTAAAGTCAATGGGGAGTGGTACACGCTTACTTTCGCGTAGAAAAATGAAAATCGGGTGAGATGTGTATCATGTCAAGACATGCAAAAAACTCCATACAAGTGGTGGTCTACACCCAACAGGAAGTCGGCCATTTTGGCGGGAAGTGGCAGTGACCTGATTTCGACCTCACACATTTGATCGAACTCGTCCTAGGGTTTTAGTCCGATTGAGCTCATTTGTGGTGACAATCATCTATACACATGTGCCATTAAAAGTTATTGAAAACTTTTCACGACACTCAACGGTTTGGCTGTAGGGGCGTGGCAAAGTTTGATGCCTCGCCATGATCATTCTATGACCATTCTGACGGCAATAACTCTGGTCTGCATTGTCGGATTTCAACCAAATTCAGTATTATGGATATTAGTCCAATTCCAAACAGTTCTGTAGAACAATATTCATAGAAATATACAGCGCCGTCTATAGGAGGCAGAAAGTTTGCATCATGTTGTTTTTTTTAATACCTTGGGAATGGAATGTCGGATTGGCACCAAGATAGGTATGATGTATATGGGTATGCCTCCGAACAATTACAGCTATGAATATTCATGAGTAGCAATAGCACCCTCTCTTGGAGACATGAATGTTACACAAACAGTTTCTTCAATATCTCTGAAATAAATAGTCTGATTGGTACCATTTTTGGTGACAATCATCTATATCCATCTGCCATCAAAAGTTGTTGAAAACTCTTCCAAATGCCCGACGGTTTGGCGGAAGGGGCGTGGCCAAGTTTGCAGTATCGCCATCACCCTTACAATTGCTTTTACTCTGGCATACATTGATTGATTTCAACCAAATTTTGTGTGGGGAATAGGTAGCCAATACTGATAATTTCTATAATAAAGAATGACACATAGCGACAGCGCCCCCTACCACCAATGGACAGGAAGTTGCCATAACTCACATGCCATAGTCATGCACCGTTTGCCAGAATGACCTGCAATTTTCTGAGGTTTATCAGACCACCTGGTTGATCATAACTGCACATCACCTTTAGCATGACGTCACTGCCATTACCATGGACACGCCCTCTTCGCCATTCAATCTGTGATCTCTTTGGGAAGGTTGGGAATGACCTGGAGTCATGAAATCTGGAACATAGGTTGAGGTGACTGTCATATGTAGTCCTATATGGGTGGGCAACACATAACTGACAGGAAAGTGTTGCCATGGCAACATGGCGAAGGTTGACTCCTTGCCATGGAACATCGGAAAGTTGTAACTTGGACAAACTTTGTCTGATTTTCACCAAATTTTCTACATTGGATATTAGTCCCATCCTGAATGCTCCTATATTAAATTAATTAACAAAAGTTAGAGGGCCACCTAGTGGTTAGACCATTGGATACTTGTAACTTAGACAAACTTTATCCGATTTTCACCAAATTTTCTATGATGGATATTAGTCCCACCCTGCATGCTCCTATGTACAAATAATTTGCAAAAGTTATAGCGCCACCTTGTGGTTAGAACAACAGACACTTGTAACTTGGACAAACTTTGTACGATTTTCACCAAAATTTGTACGATCGATATTAGTCCCGCCACGAACATGTCTATTTAAAAAAAATTAACAAAAGTTATAGCGCCCTAGTGATTAAACGAAGAATTGCTGAGAGCTGTTTTTTTTTCTCTCACCAGATGCAAAAATGAAATGAAGGAATGACTAGGACTCATTGACAGCACATGTACATACATAGTACAGAACTGTTTCCATGGCGACCGGCATGCTTCAGTGGCTTCCTTGCCATGCAAAACATGAGCGTTACAGCTCAGACAGTCCTTGTCTGATTTGGACCAAACTTTGCACAAATCATATTAATCCCACTCTGGACACATCTGTATTTCAGTATTCACAAAATTGTCACAGCACCACCTACTGCTGACATGAGGTACTGCACAAAATTGTGTCAATTATCGCGCAAAGACTGGCAGTCAGAATGACATGAAATTTTCAAAGGTTTATCAGAGCGCATTGGATTACCTTCAGTGGAAGTCACTTTTGTCCTGCGATCATCACAGTTGCCATGGAAACCCACTTCTCGCCATTCAGTGTGTTTTTTACTTTGGAAGCTTGGGAAAATCCGAGTATCACGGAATGTGGAACATAAGTCAAGGTGGCTCTCTTCTGTAGTCCTATATGAGTCTGCAACACGTACCTAACATGTAAGCGCTGCCACATGCCAAAGTTTCCCTCCTGGCAATACGTCGGACAGCTGTAACTTGGACAAACTTTGTCAAATTTACCCCATAATTGCTGCGATGGGTCTTAGGCCCGCCCCACATGCTCCTACATAAAAATGATTGAGACAGTTACAGCGCCACATACTGCTCACAAGAAAGGACTTCGCCAAATGGTTTTCTTTATTATTCACACAGCGCTTGCCGCGACGACAAGAAGTTTGCTGGGTCCAATGGGCAGCGGGGTCCGCAGGCGCGCAGGGGGCGAGGGCCCACTTACAGCTGCTTGCAGCTTTAATTGAACTTGTTACTGTCCAGGAATGATCAAATGATTTTTGCCGTTGTTGTGCATGAATGGAATGGCTAATTACTGTAATTATGTGGATGCATTAACACTTGAACAGCAGGGTTCCCTGGTGGAACACTGTAGTTGGTTCACTGTTGTGTTCACACAGTGACCACATTAGTCCAGATTCTGACCTTTCTCCAGCCGGATAATCCCCCCCAGCAGATTTAATGGAGTGGACCGGGCTGCTGCTGGGTTCTGCTGCTCTGCTCTGTTCACAGTCCACCTCACAGCCTTTTATATTTAGAACGTGTCATTATGTGGCTTCTGCTCATGTTGACTCTGTCTCCTCCACCCTCACCCCCACCCTTCTCTGTTTTAACCCCAATGGTTCCAGAAAGCTCCCTGATGTGTGAGGGTGGCAGAAGTGTGGCACAGCCTAGATAATTATGGGCGACTCATTCTTCACCTGCTGTTATGTCCCACCCCCTCCTCCAGGCCAGGAGGAACCCCCCAGGTCCCGGCACGCAGACGTCATGGCCTTACACATCTCCCCTGACAGACGCTTCCTGATCTTCTTCGACTTTGATGAGACCATCGTGGATGAGACCAGTGATGACATGGTGGTGCAGGCGGCCCCGGGCCAGTACCTGCCCGACTGGCTGAAGGACACCTACCAGCCGGGCCGCTACAATGAGTACATGCAGCGCGTCCTGGCCTACCTGGCGGAGCAGGGCGTCACCGAAAGCGACATCCGCAGCGTCATGGAGAAGATGCCGGCCACTCCTGGCATGCTCGGCCTCTTCCAGTTCCTTCGCAGTCGCCCTGCGCAGGACTTCGAGGTGGTCCTGGTGTCCGACGCCAACTCATTCTTCATCGAGTCGTGGCTGAGGCGCGCCGGGGTGCGCCAGCTCTTCCACCGCATCTTCACCAACCCGGCCACCTTCAACAAGGATGGCCGGCTGGTGTTGCGGCCCTTCCACTCCCACGACTGCCAGCGCTGCCCCGACAACATGTGCAAGCAGGCGGTGGTCAGGGACTATGTGGCACGCAGGACGCAGGAGCGCGGGCGCCCATACCAGCAGGTCTTCTACGTGGGGGATGGAGCCAACGACTTCTGCCCAGCGCTCGCCCTCGGGCCCCAGGATGTCGCCTTCCCACGGAGGGACTTTCCCATGCACCGGTTGATCACAGAGATCCATGAGGCCACGCCGGGGGCATTCAAGGCGGTCACGGTGCCATGGGCGAGCGCCGAGGAGGTGATCCAGCGGCTGAGGAGGCTGGTGGTAGAATAGAGGGTCAGAGTGGGCGGAGTTAGTTTGGGTCCTCAGGTAAATAATGTGCAAAGCAATAATAATGATAAATGATATTAATGTTGGCACACAGTACAGTTTCTGTGGGGAAATGTTTTAAACCCTTTAAAATGATGAAAAAAAAAAACAAAATATAAAAACAAATGGGTCTGAAACCTGCGGCTCTGGAGCCACATGTCGCTGTCCTGCCTACACAGCGATTCCTCCTTGACAAACATTCAACACTTGCAGCAAAAAAAGGACGAAGAAAATTGTGAATTTACTTGGAAAATAACAAATCTATGAGAAAAGGTGGAAGTTTCTGCCAAAAATTTTCATAAACAATTTTCTAGAAACAGCTACAAACTTTCTGTGGAAAAAAAACAACAAAATTTACTAGAAAAGTTTATGTGAAAAGTGCTGTAAGCGTACCTGGAAAAGGTTTAACAAATTCCAAGGGAGAATAGAGCTAATTTAATTTACGCCAGAAATGTGACAAATTTAGGGGGAAAATTTAAATCTTATGAGGAAAAACACTCAAATTCACAATAAAAAAAATGACATTTATGAAAAAAATCACAAATTTACAAGAAAATAAAGTCAGAAAAATGTTGGAAATTTATAAGAAAAAAGCTGAAGGTAAATTTAATCCCCCCTAAAAAGAGAAGAAGAAGAAGCTGTCTCTGTTGTCATTCAGTCCATACAGCCAATCATGTACAGTAGAAGGAACTCACGTTTCTCCTCTCTACAGTGTTAATCACATGTAGAATCAGAGCGGTCACTGCCATGCAAGGCGCCGCCACAAACAACTTCTCCTTCCCCCATTCTATTATGCTGAGCACCAAGCTAGAAGGCGGGAAGTTCCAGTTTTATATGATCTTTGGTATGACCCGGCTGGAACTTGAACCCCCAACCTCCTGGTTGTGGGGTGGATGCTCTAGCAGCTAGACCAGGGGTCCCCAACCTCCGGTTCCCGGACCGGTACTGGTTCATGGATCATTTGGTACCGGGCCACAAAGAAAAAAAAATGTGGTTTATGTTAAAGCTATTTTTTTCCATTAGTCTTGCAGAGATTTTATTTTGAAAAACAACTGTTTCCTCCCTGGCCTCACAACCGCTCTTGACTCTGGCACGACGTTTCATGCATCAGTGACACAAGCTAAGTCTTGAAAAAATGAGCCAAAAACAAAATTGAGCCACCGGAGTGGTGGCTCAGTTGGTAGAGCATCCGCCCCACACCCGGGAGGCAGGGGTTCAAATCCCGGCCAGGTCATGCCGAAGACCATATAAAAGTGGAACTTCCTGCCGTCCAGCTTGGTGCTCAGCAATAATGGAATGGAGGAGGGAAATTTGTGGCGGCGCCTTGCATGGCAGCGACCCTCTGATTCTGCACTGGGGTGTGTGTGATTAACACAGTAGATAGGTAAAACACAATCTCGTTCTACTGTACATGATTGGTTGTACAGTTGAATGACAATAAAGGATGATTTAAAATTCTAGTTGCAGGGAAACAAGCCCAGAGTTCCCACTGATTATGGTGAGTTGATATGATGCTGCAGAATCATTGTAATTGCCTAATATAAAGTGTAATTGTTTCAGATTACATGCTCTGAACTGACAGAGGTTTTTGTTATTGGAACCCCCGCACCTCTACCCGGTCCGGAAAATTTTCATGCATGAAACTGGTCCCTAGTACAAAAAAGGTTGGGGACCGCTGAACTAGATCACCGCTCCAGCAATACAGCTTGTAACTTGGGTTCCCCCTGGTGGCTGCAAGGGAAACAGCCCTGTGTGCACACATGGCAGCGTCGAGTGTCCGGCGTCATACCTGATGTGCCTTCATCCAGCTGCTCAGGTCTGAGTCCAGAGGTCAATCCAGAACCGGAGACCCGGTGTAACAGGCCAAATTAACTACCGCCCAGATTAAACCAGGGGGATAAACTGATCTAGACCAAACTATACCCGGAGGTGTTAATGAGCCTCAGCCAGACCATACCAATCCAGGCCAGACTATACACCTCCATACCAGAATATACCCCTCTTGTGTAAAGAGGTTTTGATTGTATTTACACATTATATTTACAACACAATACGTCACCACGTCGTGACATCACTACGTTACCTTATCTTATTATTATTATCAGCTGATCTGAGCACTTTTTTCCAATTTGTAAAATTACATTATATATATATATATATATATATATATATATACTGTATATATATATATATATATATATATATATGACACACCTGCCTCTCCCACTTTTACGCTCAGGTAAATATTTTTCTCCTATAATATTAAAACTATATCTCAGTGTTTACAACTTTACATCGTCAGTCAACATCAAACAAACTGAACATTTAGAATCCACACATTCAGTTTCACTTTCTGTTTTTAAAATTTTTTGCTGCTCCAAACGTACACCAAACGTGACAAAAATATTTAGAAAAACATGATGGAAATAGTTTATCATGACTCTGGTTTTACTTGTCCTATCAACACAATTTAAAAACTGGGAGAGAGTTTCCAATCTGCACTTAGAACACAAGTTGAAATGGCCATGCTGCGTCTTGCTTCTACCTCTTCCTAAAGCAGTCACGGGATTTGGATGCACTGGCAGAACTTTTCCCAACCATGGAAGACCAACTGTATGACCAGCTTTTGACATTCTGTGGATCTATGATCTACCTCCCTTTGGGACCGGTGGGGGATAAAAACATTAAGTAATTCTTGTGTACATCACTCAACACTGCTGATATCATGGGGGTATAAATTGGCCTGTAGACCATAATGTACCAGGGGTATAATCTATCCTAGACCACTTACCTGTATGCTGGATCATTATTGAGTGTTCCTGGATGTGCTCCTGTTTAACTTTAGTCTCTCTGTCTGCATATTTCAATGAACACCAGCAGGAATAAAGCCATCATCTGAACCCTGTGTGACTGTTTTATTAAACCACAAACATCATCTCCAGGACAACACGGGTTTACAACTGTGATGTTATTAATAATATACATGTAGTCACTAGGAAATGTCACCAGGAGGCGTGGCATTAATGTCCGTAGTGACACTGATGATGGCCAGCTTTACATGGCTGTGTCTCCTGATGACCCTGGGCCGACTGATTCCCTTTTAAACTCTATTTTACACATCAACCAGTGTGTGACAAAGAATCTTTACAGCTCAACCAGGACAAAACAGAAGCTTGAATAATTGGCACTGAAGCTCAAAGAGAGAAACAGTCATCAGAATGACCATCACTGGTATCAAATCGCTCCAACATAGTTAAAAGTCTACGAGTCGTAGTTAAAAATCTAGGAATCGTAGTTAAAAATCTAGGAGTCATAGTTAAAAATCTAGGAGTCGTAGTTAAAAGTCTAGGAGTGGTAGTTAAAAATCTCGGAGTCGTGGTTAAAAATCTAGGAATCGTAGTTAAAAATCTAGGAGTCATAGTTAAAAATCTCGGAGTCATGGTTAAAAATCTAGGAGTCGTAGTTAAAAATCTAGGAGTCGTAGTTAAAAGTCTAGGAGTGGTAGTTAAAAATCTCGGAGTCATAGTTAAAAATCTAGGAGTCGTAGTTAAAAATCTAGGAGTCATAGTTAAAAGTCTAGGAGTTGTAGTTAAAAATCTAGGAATCGTAGTTAAAAATCTAGGAGTCATAGTTAAAAATCTAGGAGTCGTAGTTAAAAGTCTAGGAGTGGTAGTTAAAAATCTCGGAGTCATGGTTAAAAATCTAGGAGTCGTAGTTAAAAATCTAGGAGTCATGGTTAAAAATCTAGGAGTCATAGTTAAAAATCTAGGAGTCGTAGTTAAAAGTCTAGGAGTGGTAGTTAAAAATCTCGGAGTCATGGTTAAAAATCTAGGAGTCATAGTTAAAAATCTAGGAGTCGTAGTTAAAAGTCTAGGAGTTGTAGTTAAAAATCTAGGAATCGTAGTTAAAAATCTAGGAGTGGTAGTTAAAAATCTCGGAGTCGTGGTTAAAAATCTAGGAATCATAGTTAAAAATCTAGGAGTCATAGTTAAAAATCTCGGAGTCATGGTTAAAAATCTAGGAGTCGTAGTTAAAAATCTAGGAGTCATAGTTAAAAATCTAGGAGTCGTAGTTAAAAGTCTCGGAGTTGTAGTTAAAAATCTAGGAATCGTAGTTAAAAATCTAGGAGTCATAGTTAAAAATCTAGGAGTCGTAGTTAAAAGTCTAGGAGTGGTAGTTAAAAATCTCGGAGTCATGGTTAAAAATCTAGGAGTCGTAGTTAAAAATCTAGGAGTCATGGTTAAAAATCTAGGAGTCATAGTTAAAAATCTAGGAGTGGTAGTTAAAAGTCTAGGAGTTGTAGTTAAAAATCTATGAATCGTAGTTAAAAATCTAGGAGTCATAGTTAAAAATCTAGGAGTCGTAGTTAAAAGTCTAGGAGTGGTAGTTAAAAATCTCGGAGTCATGGTTAAAAATCTAGGAGTGGTAGTTAAAAATCTAGGAGTCATAGTTAAAAGTCTAGGAGTTGTAGTTAAAAATCTAGGAATCGTAGTTAAAAATCTAGGAGTCGTAGTTAAAAGTCTAGGAGTGGTAGTTAAAAATCTCGGAGTCATGGTTAAAAATCTAGGAGTCGTAGTTAAAAATCTAGGAGTCAGTTAAAAATCTAAGAGTCGTAGTTAAAAATCTAGGAGTCGTAGTTAAAAGTCTAGGAGTTGTAGTTAAAAATCTAGGAATCGTAGTTAAAAATCTAGGAGTCATAGTTAAAAATCTAGGAGTCGTAGTTAAAAGTCTAGGAGTGGTAGTTAAAAATCTCGGAGTCATGGTTAAAAATCTAGGAGTCGTAGTTAAAAATCTAGGAGTCATACTTAAAAATCTAGGAGTCGTAGTTAAAAGTCTAGGAGTTGTAGTTAAAAATCTAGGAGTCGTAGTTAAAAATCTAGGAGTCATAGTTAAAAATCTAGGAGTCGTAGTTAAAAATCTAGGAGTGGTAGTTAAAAATCTCGGAGTCATAGTTAAAAATCTAGGAGTCGTAGTTAAAAATCTAGGAGTTGTAGTTAAAAATCTAGGAGTCATAGTTAAAAGTCTAGGAGTGGTAGTTAAAAATCTAGGAGTCGTTAAAAATCTAGGAGTCATAGTTAAAAGGCTAGGAGTGGTAGTTAAAAATCTCGGAGTCGTGGTTAAAAATCTAGGAGTCGTAGTTAAAAATCTAGGAGTCGTAGTTAAAAGTCTAGGAGTTGTAGTTAAAAATCTAGGAATCGTAGTTAAAAATCTCGGAGTCATGGTTAAAAATCTAGGAGTCGTAGTTAAAAATCTAGGAGTCATACTTAAAAATCTAGGAGTCGTAGTTAAAAGTCTAGGAGTTGTAGTTAAAAATCTAGGAATCGTAGTTAAAAATCTAGGAGTCATAGTTAAAAATCTAGGAGTCGTAGTTAAAAATCTAGGAGTGGTAGTTAAAAATCTCGGAGTCATAGTTAAAAATCTAGGAGTCGTAGTTAAAAATCTAGGAGTTGTAGTTAAAAATCTAGGAGTCATAGTTAAAAGTCTAGGAGTGGTAGTTAAAAATCTAGGAGTCGTTAAAAATCTAGGAGTCATAGTTAAAAGGCTAGGAGTGGTAGTTAAAAATCTCGGAGTCGTGGTTAAAAATCTAGGAGTCGTAGTTAAAAATCTCGGAGTCGTGGAATCTCGGAGTCGTGGTTAAAAATCTAGGAGTCGTTAAAAATCTCGGAGTCATGGTTAAAAATCTAGGAGTCGTTAAAAATCTAGGAGTTGTAGTTAAAAGTCTAGGAGTCGTCTTTGACCAGTTCTCAGTTTTGAACATGTGACCAGACAGGTTTTGAATTCTGCTAGAGTGGCTCAGTTTCTGTTTCAAGTGGTGCTGGGAGTAAGGCGTTACTGTAAAGGTGTGTTCATACCAAACGCGAACGGGTGGCGTGAATCCATACAAAGTGATTGGGAAGATGCGAGTAAGCGCGAATTTGTGCAGTCGCGCGTTTGCGTCCCAGGCTAGCTAGCTAGCTAGCTCACTGGAGTAAAGGTATCACCATTGCAGAGTAAACTAGTTTGAAAATTAGACTCACTCACCTGGAGACTCAGGAGGACCGGGAGCCCTTCAGCAGAATCAGGATGTCGTTGTTTTTTACCCACGGTTTCCTGTCATGGACAAGCTAGCAAGCTAGCAACGTAAACACCTCTCATCTTGTGAACTTTTGGAGGCTCGAGACGACATTTTCAGGTGAGCCCTGGTCGGATAACGTAAACATAAGCATGATGATATTTTGGGAATTTCCACAGCAGGTTGAACACAGCTGCAGAAGTTTCAAAGGCAACTTCGCCTGTCTGCATCTCACTCAGAAGGGGGATTCATGTCTGTTCATGTGTTTACATTGAGTTATAATGTAATCATGCCGTGCGAAAAATTTGCCTGTTCGCGTTTGGTGTGAACGCACCTTAACACCACTACTTTTGCAGTAATGTGTTGTGTAAAAAAAAATACTGTTTAAAAATTCAGTCATGCATTACAGTTACTGAAATTTTATCAGATATGTTACTTGTTACTTGTTTTATTAATATGGATAGATATTTTTAACGCAAATAAATGAATACACCAACTGACCCTACTGTAGCTGAGACAAGCCGTCAGTCGACGTGACCTGTTGCAGAGCATCAAGTCTTCATTACTGAGTGGAGGAAGAGGTGAAGCTACTTTGTTTTTGTGGACATACACAGATTATTTTTCCTTTGTTGTGGTTAAGGACAAAAATATATTGGTGGGTTTCAAGCTAAGTGCCGGGGGGAGTCCTCTTCAGACGCACCTGAAAACAGCAACAAGCTCCGAAAAAGCTAGTGCTAAGTAACAGCTAGCTATGCTAACAACTAACACTGTGACATGGATCTCACAGCGGGATGTAAAGTGGAAATAGTCTTATCTGAACAGCCATGCTGGATTTCAAGCACAGCTATGCATCTGGACAGAAGTGACCCAGTAAGAATTAAACTGACTGATTGGCAGATACGTCATTATAGATTGAAGATGTGATAACTGTCACTTTCTATCAGACAGCTGGATGGTGATCCACTGATGTTAAAACTAGGGCTGTGAATCTTTAGAAGTCACACGATTTGTTTCAGAATTGATTTTCAATTCACATTTGGCTCTCAGTTCAGTACAAAAACCCACTAATCTCAAAAAAAACTCCACTGCACTGCAAAAAATGCTGAGGTCAGCTTGAAAGCAGACTACAGTGTGTTGATGTTTTGGGGGTTATAGTTTTAAAAATTACATCAACTGATTTGCAATAAAATACTGTTAAATGAAAAAAGTAGGCTTAGGGTAGTAACTGCTTTTTTTATTTCTTGAAAACTTGTGAGTTTCAACAATGAAATTGTACACAAGTGAAATAAATGTTGAAAATGTTCCTTTTCAGCATGTCACAATTGCTAACAGTTTTTCCACAGTGTGGAGGTTCCCAGACAGCACAGGCAGGTCTTGCAGACATCAGCTGTATCGGGTACCTGCTCTGTAAGGTCAGATCAGCATCTGCTGCAGATGTGCAGTTTCCCAGGCCTCTGAGGTCTGCCCTTCACCTGACAAGTCCTGCTGCTCTGTGCACTTTTGTCTCAGCTCGGCTCATCATCTAATGTTTATCTCAGAAGTGAAGATATGAAGTGAAGTACGGGGAGATGAGGAGGAGTGACGTCTGAAGATAGAGCTGAGGTTCGACTGGACACAGCAGTGATGATGGACTACGGCTCCTGACCAGATAGAGTGGTGATATAGAGTGAAGTACGTGGCGGTAATGCACCTGTAAGCTGGTTGCCAACCGCCAATCAAATCTAAAAGAAGAAGAGCCAACCCTGCCCTCAGTCAGTCTGTGCAGATTATTCTGGTCGTTTGTGGATTTAGTTGGAGGGAAGGACGTGTTCGTTTTGGGTAAGTAGCCATCCATTTGATAAGCTATACCATATATTTTTGTGAATTGTGACATTTAATGTGACAGTAAAATTGTTTATAAGTCAGGAGTACCAGTATGTCATACTTGGGGACTTGAAAGGTCCGGTTTGTACCAGCTAATAACTGCTATGAATTATCGTTAGCTGATTTGGCTAACTTCGTCAGTTATGTTAGAAGTATTTTAGCAAGGTATTTTACAAATTTATGCCTGTTTTGGGCCAGTTAACGTTTCAACTGAATGAATTTCCCCGAAATGGACTGCACTTGGTTCTGTGTTTGATTTAAGGTTCCACTGCAGCTGTTGTTAGCTGTTAGCTGCTAAAGGCTGTACAGTCAAAGTCAAAAGTCAAAGTGCCTTTATTGTCATTCCATTGTTAATGAACAATGCAACGAAATTGAGATGCTGCTCCCTAAAAACAAACTATCACACTCACAGTTCACTCATGCATTTAACATTCTTATAATTACAACTCTCCTGGAGAGGAGAGTCTGGCTGTTGGTCGAACCTCGGATTCAGGAGGAGCAATGTGGTTTTCGTCCTGGCCGTGGCACATCGGACCAGCTCTTCACCCTCTCGAGAATTCTTGAGGGTTCGTGGGAGTTTGCCCAACCAGTTTACATGTGTTTTGTGGACTTGGAGAAGGCATTTGACCGCGTCCCTCGTGGATTTTTGTGGGGGGTGCTTCGGGAGTATGGGGTATCGGGCTTGTTGTTACGAGCTATTCGGTCTCTGTACGACCGTTGTGAGAGTTTGGTTCGTATTGCCAACACTCGGTCAGAGTCATTCCCAGTGAGAGTTGGACTCCGCCAGGGCTGCCCTTTGTCACCGATCCTGTTCATAATTTTTATGGACAGGATTTCTAGGCGCAGCCAGGGAATGGAGGGTGTCGTGCTTGGTGACCACAGGATCTCATCTCTGTTGTTTGCAGATGATGTTGTCCTGTTGGCTTCATCCAGCAATGACCTACAGCTCTTGCTGGGACGGTTTGCCGCTGAGTGTGAAGCGGCTGGGATGAGAATCAGCACCTCCAAGTCCGAGTCCATGGTCCTCAGCCGGAAAAAGGTGGATTGTCCTCTCCGGGTTGGGGACAGGCTCCTGCCCCAAGTGGAGGAGTTTAAGTATCTTGGGGTCTTGTTCACGAGTGAGGGGAAAATGGAGCGAGAGATCGACAGACGGATTGGAGCAGCATCTGCAGTGATGCGGACGTTGTACCGGTCTGTTGTGGTGAAGAGGGAGCTTAGTTCTAAGGCAAAGCTGTCGATTTACCAGTCAATCTACATTCCTACTCTCACCTATGGTCACGAGCTTTGGGTAATGACCGAAAGAACGAGATCGCGGATAAAAGCGGCTGAAATGAGCTTTCTCCGTAGGATTGCTGGACTCACCCTCAGAAATAGGGTGAGGAGCTCAGTCATCCGGGAGAGGCTCAGAGTAGAACCGCTGCTCCTCCACATTGAAAGGAGTCAGTTGAGGTGGTATGGGCATCTGATTAGGATGCCTCCTGGACGCCTCCCACTTGAGGTGTTTCAGGCACGTCCCACTGGGAGGAGACCTCGGGGCAGACCCAGGACTCGGTGGAGAGACTATGTCTCCCAGCTGGTCTGGGAACGCCTTGGTATCCCCTCTGAAGAGCTGGAGCAGGTGGCTGGGGAGAGGGAAGTCTGGGCTTCTCTGCTTGAACTGCTGCCTCCGCGACCCGGACCTCCGGAAAAGCGGTAGAAGATGGATGGATGGATAATTACAACAATAAATAATGCTTGAAACAAAATTACCTAAAAGTTGAATACAATATGTACATAGCAATAATGAAAACATACTGTAATTTCCCAGTTTGGGATCAATAAAGTACATCTATCTATCTATCTATCTATCTATACTGAGCGATAAATATAAAAGACCAGCTTATGCACACAGGGTTGTTGCTACAAAATAACCTAAAATAACAAAAAAAAATATCAGCAGTCTGTGCATGTTACATAAATCCGTTCAAAATACGTACTGCTGCTGGGAAAAAACTATGATTAAACCTGGTAGTCCGGGTTTTATGGGATCTGTACCGCTTTCCTGAGGGGAGCAAGTGAAAGAAATCATGGCCTGGATGAGTGCAGTCTTTAATGATGGCAGTAGCTCTGTTGAGGCACCGAGACCTGGAAATCTCTTCCAGAGAAGGGAGAGAACAGCCAGTGACTTTTTGCGCAGTCTCGATCACTCTCTGGAAGGCTTTGCGGTCTGTGGCTGAACAGCCCTCATACCAAACCATGATGCCATATGACAAAATGCTCTCAATAGCAGAGCGATAAAATAAAGCCAGCAACTGTGCATTCAGGCCATTCTTCTTGAGGAGCCTCAGAAAGTGTAGACGTTGTTGAGCCTTTTTTTATCGTAGCTATGGTGTTAACTGCCCAGGTAAGGTTGTGAGAAATATGAACACCCAGAAACTTAAAAGCCTCCACCGTCTCCACACGCTCCTTACCTATATATAGAGGAGGCGGCTCACTACTATGCTTCCTAAAATCAATAATGAGTTCTTTTGGGGTTTTTTTGTATTCAATAGCATTGCTGGATGAAGCCAACAGGACAACATCATCTCACCAGTTTCTGGACGTCATCTCTGTATGCAGACTCATCTCCTCCTGATGTGAGCCCCACTACTGTTGTGTCATCTGCAAACTTGACTATAATGTTTGTGGGATGAACAGGTATGCAGTCATATGTGTACAATGAATACAAAGTGGGGCTCAACACACAGCCCTGTGGCGAGCCTGTGTTAAGCATGACTGTAGAGGAGGAATGGGGTCCGAGTCTTAACAGTCTGTGTTCTGTTTGTTAGGAAGTCCTTAATCCAGCTGCAAGTGTGAGTAGGCAGACCAAGCTGAAGCAATTTGGTGATGAGAATGTTGGGAATAATTGTATTAAATGCCGAGCTATAGTCAACAAACAACATTCTTACATAGCTCCCCTTGTCTTCTAAATGGCTGAATGCCGAGTGGAGAGCTATAGCAGTAGTAGTAGTAGATTAGTTTATTTGACAGGGACAGTGCAATAAACATAGACAATTAATCAAAGACAATCAATCTGATGTGTTGCACATAGAGTGTATAGCTATTAGCTAATTTGCAACTCTTGTCCCTGGATGGGCTTTAGAAAAAAGAATCAAGTAAAGATGGGAAAAAAAAAATATATACACAATAACCACATACATCAATGCAGAAAAATTATAAATACACAATTATAAATATTATAAATACACAAATATAACAGCCTGACTCACACTTAACATAAATATTATAAATATTATAAATACACAAATATAACAGCCTGACTCACATTTAACACATATAACATAACTCACATTTGCCTATTTCAGGCCTTCCTCCCTCCGTCACTCACTATAAACAAACACATTTATTCCTTCCCTTCATTCACTCTCACTTTGCAGACAATTAATTCATACATGAGTACATTCTTGTTTATTTTTCAGCCAGTTTTTAACATTTTTAGTGAATGTTTTAAAGTCCGTTATTATTTTAATTTCATTTGGCATTGTGTTCCAGATGTGACTGCCCTTTATAGAGAAAGCTGTTTGTCCAAATGTGGTTCTGCGGTGGAATATTTTACAGTTATTGTTAACAGAACTCCTGGTGGCTCTGCTGCTGTCCTGTCTTTGGACGAAACCAGCAAGTGGCTCGGGTGCTGATTTATGGAAACATTTGAACGTTAATTTCAGAAGACAGAGGTCAATGAAGCTCTCAAAACTCAATAGGTTGTATTTTTTTAAAACATTACAGTGATGCCACCTAATGGGCTTTTTGTCCAAGATTTTTAGGGTTTGATTATATAATGAACCTATATGTCTTATTGTGGAAGGGGCTGCTTGAGCCCAGACTGTCAAGCAGTATGATATATGAGAAAAAACCATAGAATGCATATACAGTGCAGCTGCTTCGTAAGGTATGTAATATCTAATTAATTTAAAGCAGTTCAGATTTTTTTTTACTGTTTTTGAAATTTTCTTTATATGAAGATTAAATTTGAGTTGAGGATCTAGTACAATGCCAAGGTATTTGAATTCTGTAGCTAAACTGATGTCATGATCATGTATATTAACTTTAAAATGTTGCAGGTTACATTTTTTGATTGAAAAGCACATTGAGACTGTTTTCTGAAGGTTCAGCAATAGATGGTTCTTGAGGAGCCACTCTTGGACATCAACCATACTTGTAGACAGTACATCTGCAGCTTGTGCTGGAGTCTTGGCAGCTGTGTAAATAACTGCATCATCTGCATAAAGTTGGCATGTTGCAGCTGAGCAGTGTAACGGCAAGTCATTAATAAAAATGCTGAAAAGTAAAGGACCAAGAATGGACCCTTGTGGGATACCCATGCGGTTGTTTAAAAATGAGGATTTATCCTGGTGAACTTTTACACACTGTTCTCTATTCTGGAGATAAGATGCAAACCATTCTAATGTATTTGGGGAGAAGTTAAAAGATACCATTTTGGATAAAAGCAAACTGTGGTTTACAGTATCGAAAGCCTTTTTGAGATCTAGAAAAACAGCTCCTACCACATTACCCCTGTCCAAGGACTGTTTGACGTTTTCAATAAGGCAACAATTTGCTGTTTCTGAATAGCAATAGCATCTTCAGTGGATCTGCCCCGCCTGTAGGCAAACTGGTACCGATCAAAGTCTGGGGGGAGACTAGGCAAAAGATGTTTCAATACTACTTTCATAAAGCACTTCATAACAATGGGTGTTAATGCTACTGGTCGATAGTCATTCAGACTGCTAATAGTATGTTTTTTTGGTACTGGAATAATGACTGCAGATTTTAAACACTGTGGAACAACGGCTGCCTTGAGAGACAAGTTAAAAATGTCAGTCAAAACAGAGCATAGCTGGACTTCCGGTCTGGACACCATGGTGATAGCAGCTTAACGCTGAAGCTCCAAGACCCCATCCGTGAAAATACCTTGAAAATCAGATTTAACGGATTTTTGGAAAAGTGAAAATCAAAAGACAAAGTCATTATGCCTAAAGGAAAGCAGAAGAGATCGACATTTCCCAGGCCAAGACGCGCATCGGCCGGAGAATCTGACCTGGAGGACAACATCCACTCGGAAGCAGAGGAGCTGAATGAGGCTAGCAACACGGTTAGCTTAAAAACGATAATTCAAGAATTAAGAGAATTTCGCCGAGAGTGTTGGGCCGAATTTCGTGAAATTAAAGACGAAATAAAAAGGACAAACAACAGAGTGGACCAGGCTGAGGACCGAATCATGGAAGCAGAGGAAAGAATAAAAGGGCTGGAAGAAACCGTGCTGGAATTACTCAAATGACAGACAAGACTGGAGGCTAAGCTAACCGACCAAGAAGGAAGACTAAGAAGGGCCAACATAAGAATTCATGGTCTGAAAGAAGGAGTCCAGGACGGTTTCACCACAATGGCTGCATGCGTGGAATCCATACTGAGAGAGAAGTTGGAAATTCCCCAATCCACCGACTTGAAGATAGAAAGGGCACACCGTTCATTAGCCCCAAGGCCGTCGGCAGAAGCGCCACCACGATCGGTGGTGGTGAAGTTTTCCAACTTCAGAACAAAAGAAGAGGTTTTGAGACTGGCTTGGCAGAAAAAAGGATTTATGCACCAAGAAAGAAAAGTTTTTGTGGAGCATGACTACGCCATGGAGGTCCTTAAAAATCGTCGGGAATACAACGACACTAAAAAGGTACTAAGAGAGAAGAAATTGCGCTTTCAAACTCCATTTCCGGCGAAGCTGCGGGTTTTTTACGGGGAAGAGACGTGTCTCTACAACTCGGCGGAAGAAGCAACCAGGGATATGGCGAGAAGAGGGCTCCTGGTAACGGTGTATAAACCCGCAGCAGACCCGATCGAAAGAATCAAGGCTCAAATGTGGTGCACACAGAGACCCTCAAAATCCACAGGCCAGCAGTGGGAAACCCAGCACCAGGGTTATAAGGAAAAACTGAACGCTTTCAGGAGGGAATAACGATATTTTTAGTCAATCTGCGCATCCAACCCTCCTCCTGCAAGGTAACAAACTTTAAAGGAGATGCGGAACCAGCAAGTGGTAAAACATTTCATGGAACAGTCATAATATTAGAAACAAGTAAGTCTTTAAAAAAAACAAAAAAACAAAAAACAAACTTGTTAAAATAGAAATGTGACAATGAACCACATGAACTCTCCACACTAACAAATACTGTATTAACGTGATTGTTTGCTGTGACGGTGGTGGGAGGTTGCGCACAATTTCATAGGGTATAGGCATAAAAAAATAAAAAATAAAAAAAAAATCATTACAAGTTCGGATTGGGATCTGAAATTCACGTTAAAAACATGGGACAACTTACAGGGGTAAGAGACGGCCCTCAACACGTAGCAGAGTTTGAAGAATTTCCCTCAGAGCCAACACACCAGCAAGGCTCTTCTAAGGTTGCTTTAAAGACCCCAGCTCAGGAAGATCTTTTGACAGTTTTTTGTTTTAAAGTTTTATATACTATGTCCTTAATGTTTTTTATGTTCTTAATGTTCTTTCAGTTTCTGAGTAGCATAAAAGAGGGCCACTACACTGTTATACTAAATAAGACAACACAATGGAGAAACAGGGTGTAACCAAAATAATCCAATATAATGTAAAAGGGATCCTGAATCCAGTTAAAAGATCCAAGATTCTTGGCAAAATGAAAAAAGACAAAGCAGGAATAATATTTTTACAGGAAACCCATCTAACAGACTTGGAGCACACCAAACTTAATAGACAAGGGTTTAAACTGATCTCTTCATCTTCATAAAAGTCAGGGAGGAGGAGGGGGGTAGCGACATTGATCTCAACCAAAATTATGTTTGAAAAAAATTCAGAACACAAAGATAAAGAAGGGAGATTTAGCATGGTACTTGGTCGGCTAGAGGGAGAAGATATCACCCTGCTGAATGTATATGCACCTCCAGGGGCTAACTGGAAATTTTATAAAAATGTATTTGACCTAATGATAACTAAAGCCAAAGGTTTAGTGATATGTGGTGGAGACTTCAATCTAAGACTGAATCCATACTGGGATGCATCAGGAAATTCTCCACATCAAAATAACACTCAAAGTAGAAAAACTCGGATGCTACTAAAAGAAATGGGAATCTGTGACGTGTGGAGGGAACTGAACCCCAGTGTAAAAGATTATACATTTTACTCAGCACCACATTCATCATACTAAAGGATTGACTATTTTTTTATGTTTAATAGAGACATTGGAAGAGTAAAAACATGTAAAATAGGACTGATGGATCTCTCTGACCACAGTCCGATCTATATGGACTTAAACATCCAAAAATACACAAATAATACATTTTCTTGGAGGTTAAATTCAAATGTGCTGAAAGGACCACTGAAAGATGAATTGGAATCAGATATTCTCAGATATTTGGAAGAAAATGATAATGGAGAAGTATCCCCTTTAATACTGTGGGATGCATGCAAAGCTGTAATAAGGGGAAAGATTATCGCAAAACTGGCAACCTAAAAGAAACTGAGACAAGAAAAACTAACTACATTAGAGTCAGAACTTAAGAAACTAGAAAAAGAGCACAAAGACAACACTCATTCTAATGACTTGCTCAAAATTAAGGAAATTAAAAAACAAATAAACGAGATCTACACAATAGAAATCCAGAAGAAACTTACATTTCTGAAACAAAAATACTATGAAACAGGTAGCAAATCGGCAAAATTACTAGCCTATAAATTGAGGAAACAACAAACGGAGAGAGCAATCTACAAAATCAGAGACCCAGTATCAAAGGAAATAAAATTTAGAATTCAGGAAATTCTTAAAAGCTTCGAGAATTACTACAAGAACTTATACTCCCTCAAAAAACACAAAATCGCATCCGAAGCCTTCCTAAATAACCTAAAGAATTAGAAAAAGCAATTATGAAACTTAAAGCTAACAAATCCCCAGGAGCAGATGGCTATACAGCAGAGTGGTACAAAACCTTTAAACAGCAACTATCTCCTCTCCTCCTGAAAACATTTAACTATGTCCTCCACACAGGGGAAATCCCCCCCCCTCCTAGAGAGAAGGGGTCATTGCAGTCATACCTAAACCTGAAAAGCATAAACTAGACTGCTCCAACTACAGACCAATCAGTGTGTTAAATCAGGACTATAAACTTTTTACCGCTTATCTTTGCCAAAAGGTTAGAAAATACACTGACAGACTTAATTCATTTAGACCAAACAGGTTTTATAAGACAAAGACAGATACAAGATAACATTAGATGCACTTTACACATAATTCATCATATAAAAAAATATAATTTAAATGCAGCCATATTGGGATTAGATGCTGAAAAAGCATTTGATTCGGTTGACTGGTCTTTCCTATATAGAATCTTATCCAGTTTCAATTTCCATAATAACTTCATTAGAACTATCCAGGCATTATATAAAAAACCAACAGCTAAAATAAGGATTAACGGTAAATTATCATCATCTTTTGAACTGGAAAGAGGATGTCGTTAGGGCTGCCCCTTGTCTCCACTGCTCTTTGCAATCTTCATAGAACCTCTGAGCCAATGGATAAGACAGAATCAAAAAATTCAAGGTATTACACTTGGTCAGAAGGAACATAAAATAGCACTCTTTACTGATGACATTTTAATATACCTGGGGCAGCCGGACACCTCTTTTCCAGAACTAATCTCAGTTTTTTCAGAGTATGGAGAGTTATCGGGGTACGAATTAAACATGAATAAAACCCAAATTTTAACATTCAACTATGACCCAAATCAATATTTACTAAGCAAACTCAAAACTAACTGGGAGATGGACTCTATGAAATATCTGGGGGTCAATATCCCGAAACAACTCAACAAAATTATAACACTAAACTATGATCCACTGATGGCAAAAATAAAATCTGATCTAGCAAGATGGAATATGATACCATTCTTGGGTACTGCACAAAGAATTGAAGCAGTCAAAAAGAATATACTTCCATGTCTTCTATACCTTTTCCAAACAATACCGGTAGAACCTCCC
The DNA here is from genome assembly GCA_020510985.1 of Pholidichthys leucotaenia. NCBI lineage: Eukaryota > Metazoa > Chordata > Actinopteri > Cichliformes > Pholidichthyidae > Pholidichthys > Pholidichthys leucotaenia. The sequence goes on along the minus strand of CM035838.1, from coordinate 202,577,512 downwards.
AAAAAAACATGGCAAGAACGACAGAAGGATCTCAAGATTCATATGGCAGGGCAAGAGACCTAGAATCAGATATAGAACCCTACAGCTAAACAAAGTAAAAGGTGAGCTCGCGCTGCCAAATATCAGGGACTATTTTAAAGCAGCACAAATTAAAATTTTAGTAGAGATATGTAACCCAGTCTACACTGCACAATGGAAGGAGATGGAATGCCAAATAACAAGTTATTTAGCGAATGCAAAGTCCTTAAGCCAAGCAGTTGCCTCCTGGTTTGCTGTATGGAGGGTGTGTAATCCTCCTTCCAGTCTTTGGAGCGGGCAAGCCTCTATGATGTGTTCCATAGTTTGCTCCTCTCCACATGCGCACAGTGGGCTAGGGCTACTGCCCCATCTGTGAAGGCTGGCCAAGCAGGGGCCATGTCCAGTCCTGAAGCGATTGAGTGTAGACCACTGTCTCCTTGGGAAGTTGGTGCCCGGGACCTGGATCAGCGTTCTCGTCGCGCCCTCCGCCAGTACCCGGGCTTGCCTGGGGAAGCTAATGATCCTACCAGCAGACTAAATTCAAAGAGACGACGCCTCTGTGCCAAGTCAAAGAAGAATCCTAGGCACAGTCCTAAAGCCGAAAGCAAACAGCCCCAAGAGCACTTTGTGGTAGGATCTGCCCTTCGCATATTACAATAACAAGTGACATTCCCCTACAGGCGATAATAGGGAACAATGCCTTACCTAAACTTTTGAATAACACTAACCCGTGGATTGAGACCCCGCTAAAAATTTGGTTTAAGATAGTCAGAGAGAATCAAACTAAAGAACCCTATCGATTACTGCAATGGATTTCCTATGATCAGGACTTTACTCCTAATAAAACAGACACTAGATTTAAAAAGTGGAAAGAGAACGGACTGATAAAATATTACGATTTTTTTAAAGGGCAAACTTTAAGAAGTTTTGAAGATTTGAAAAAACAAGGTCTAGTAAATCAAGACCTTTACAGGTTCTTTCAGCTTAGACACCACATAAACAAAATACTTAAAAAGGAGGATTTGGAAAGGGCCCAGTCAGGTGTTCTGAAGGTCTTCTTAATGGCATATAAAGGGATCCCAGGGATCAGATACATTTCTAAAATATACCATGGTCTTCAAGACTTAAAAGGAGACAACACATCATATATAAAAGAGAGATGGGAAAAAGAGGGGAATTTCACTTTACAACTGGAAATATGGGAAAAGCTAAATAAACAACAATGGAAAAGTACCTCATCCCTGCAGTGGAGAGAATTTGGATGGAAAAATTTGGTAAGATTTTTCAGAACACCTGCACAAAACAAAGTTACTCGTAAGGGGTTGAATTGTTGGCGCTTGTGTGGTGAAAAGACTGCAAACCATTTTCATATGTTTTGGTCTTGCCCAGTTATCCACCAATATTGGACCAATGTACAGACAATGGGGAAAATATTCAAAGTAACAGTTCCCTTTTCTTTTGTAACTTTGTATTTGGGTTTACTACCGGACTCACTGGAAAGACGAGGAGAAAATTACTTATTCACTGTTTTAATATTGGCAAGTAAAAAAGCCCTAACTAAAAAATGGATGTTGAAGGACTGTCCTATACCTGAAGATTGGATTAACGTGATTCAGGACATTTATTCGATGGAAAAGTTGACATTTGCACTGAGGCAGGACATGGATGGGTTCTTGAACTTTTGGCAACCCTGGAACGCATATGTGTCTTCCATCAGATCTAATCTTTGACAAATACCATTTCAATAATGGCACCTCTCTTTGCTGCAACGCTACTCAGATGCTCTTTTATTTTTCTGCTCTCTTGTTTTTGTTTTTTTGTTTTTTTTTGTTTGTTTTGTTTTGTTTTTTGTTCTTCTTTTAATTTCTCTTTTTCTTTCACTTAAAAAAAAGGGGTGTTATAATAATTTTTTTCCAATGTCAAAAAACAAAAAAAGGGGGAATATGTGATGAAAATGTAAACAATGCAATGCTGTAATGACATGTATACCCTTTACAAAAACTTAAATTTAAAAAAAAAAACAGAGCATAGCTGATCTGCACATGCTCTGACCACCTTTCCTGGCACTCCATCGGGACCAGTAGCCTTTCTCGGGTGAACTGCTCTCAGTGTCTGTCTCACCTCATGATCCTGCAGGATAAGCACATCAGAGCTGGCATTCAATAACATTTGTGGGTCCGGGCGAGGTGTATTTGCCTCAAACCGTGCGAAAAAGCAGTTCAGTTCTTCTGCCAGTGAGGCGCTGATGTCACTGGAAATAATGCTGCTGCCCTTATAGTTTGTGATATAAGATAAGATAAGATAAGCCTTTATTAGTCCTACAATGGGGAAATTCCAGGATTGCAACAGCACAGGGATAGCAACACTCAGAGCAACAATCAGAAGGTAAGAAAAAACAAGAGCAGCTAGTATACATATGTACATATTAATTTAAATATATATATATATATATAGACACACAGTGCGGAGCATTGTGGTTGGTGGATGTGCAGCAGAAAGTCTAAGCTCTCTCTCCGCGGATGCGGCGGGCCATCTGGATGTCTTTGGGCATGATGGTGACCCTCTTGGCGTGGACGGCGCACAGGTTGGTGTCCTCGAAGAGACCCACCAGGTAGGCCTCGCTGGCCTCCTGCAGAGCCATGACGGCGGAGCTCTGGAAGTGCAGGTCGGTCTTGAAGTCCTGAGCGATCTCCCTCACCAGGTGCTGGAAGGGCAGCTTACGGATGAGCAGCTCCGTGGATTCCTGGTAGCGACGGATCTCTCTCAGAGCCACGGTACCGGGCCTGTAACGGTGAGGCTTCTTCACTCCGCCGGTGGCCGGAGCGCTTTTCCGAGCAGCTTGGTGGCCAGCTACTTCCTGGGGGCTTTTCCTCCAGTAGATTTACGGGCGATCTGCTTGGTTCTTGCCATCGCTCTTTATTATTCTGTCTTATATTTCTTGCACGCCGCCTAAACTCCAGCCCGGCACCCACGTCGTTTTTGCTTCAGTTCTCCCGGTATGTTGAGTTTCTCCGTTAGCACCGGGTGGCGGTTGAGTGCTAGCTAGCTCTTCCCTGCTGTATCGTCTCCTGCTGTAAACAGAGGCTCCGTCCGCCGACTCGGGAGACCTTTGGGGCGATCTGTGTGTCCGTGATATATATAGAGTGAAAGGTGTGCCAGATCAGAAAGTTATCACCGGATTAGAAAGAAGAAGGAAGATAAAAAGACTCAGAATTGAGCCGCTGTTGCAAAAGGCAGCCAACTCGTGTGGCGCCGGAGTTAAATGTGGTTAAAGCCTTGCTATCCTCATCTCGAATCATTATCAGAAAAATGGTCCTTGACTTTGTTCTTATAGGTCCTTTTAGCCTCCTTAATGCCTTTCTTCAGATTAGCCTGGGCAGTGCTATACAGATCTGTATCCCCTGACCTGAAGGCTGTATCATGAGCTCTGAGGAGTGCCTGGACTTCTTTTGTCATCCAAGGCTTCTGGTTAGGAAAAACCCTGATGCGTTTTTCCACAGTCACCTGATTGATACAGTAGGTGATGTAGTGTAATACAGTCTGCGTGTACATTTCCAGATCCTCATTCTTGAATAAATCCCATAGAGTGTTTGAAAAACAGTCCTGCAGCTGAGAAAGAGCTCCCTCAGGCCATGTTGTGATGTTCTTTATAGTAGGTCTAGCAGTTCTCCTGAGGGGGGTGTATGCTGGGATGAGGAGCAATGATAGATGGTCTGACAGGCCAAGATGTGGACACGGCACAGCTCTGTAAGCATGCTTCAGGTTCGAATATACCCGATCAAGACAATTCTTTCCCCTAGTGGCACATTTCACATACTGTGTGAAATTAGGCAGCTCAGTTTTCAAGCATGCTTGATTAAAATCACCAGCTATAATGTGAACACCCTCGGGATAGGCCTGCTGCTGTTTATTTATTACACTGTACAAATGACTAAGGGCCGCTTTAGTATTTGCATCAGGAGGAATATAGATGGCTGTTATAATAATCACGCTCAGCTCTCTTGGAAGATAAAAAGGCCGACATAAGACTGACATTGTCTCTAGATCAGGAGAACAGTAAGTGCTAGTAATACTGCTGTGATTAGTCCAAGTGTTGTGAAGAAAAATGCAGAGACTGCCTCCTCTTTTTTTTACCAGATTCTGCTGTTCGGTCCAATCGGTGAAGTGTGTGCCCTGGCAGCTGCACTGCAGCATCGGTGATCAGCGGGTGGAACCAGCTTTCCGTTAACAACAGCACACAGCAGTCTCTCACAGTTTTATTAGTTGCCAGCTGTAGCTCTAGATCATCCATCTTGTGGACGATGCTTCTGGCGTTGGAGAGAAAAATGCTCGGTAGCGGAGGTCGATGCGGTTGTCTCTTTAGCCTCGCTAGCAGGCCCGACCGGCATCTCCGCTTTTCTTTCTCTCTCTCCTCCGTGTGCGTCGCTTCCCAGGACCGACAACAATCCATGGTGATCTCGCTGGTCTACAGATAGCCTCCGGTATGTTTTGTGTGTTCTCGAAAACTGCTGTAACAGCAGACTTTTGTTGAAGTCCAATGTTTATCAGCTCAGTACGACTGCACACAAATCCAGCTTCACACGGTCCAATATCCAAAAACAGCATACATACACACAAAAGTAGGGAGCAAAGAGCCGCTGCACAACCGCGCGCTGCCATCTTGAAAACCCAGTTCTCTGAGGCCTTCAAACACTGCGAGGCTGATCCCGGTAAACGAGCTAACCTGGTGGATGTTTAACATCCACATTAACCTGTACTAGGGAAGGCGATATAGGTTTTTTTCCGGGAAATATGGCCATATAATTTGCAGTGTAACTTCAAACCGCTGGCAGCAGTTTAGATCAGTGGTGAACTATTGCTGTCAGTCCTAAGGAGAAAATGTCTTCATCTGTTTTTATTTAGACCCTCAGATATTTTCTGACCGTGTAATAATACTGCTAGATTACATGGATTTAATGGGTCTAAAACCGCAACCCAGAACATAAAAAGGAGGAAAACTGAGGGAGAAAAACAGTGGGGTTGGTAATTCATATTTCTGCTTATATTATACTGCTATAGCGGTAGTGTCCGAATAAGTGAGGAGGCGAGGTGACGTTTTATAAAGTTTATTACAAGAACTATGTCCACGTGGGGAGACCCTACTGCGAGTACAGGAGTAACAGCAAGGAGACAATATGTCTCCTGCTCCAGCCTTATATATCCCAGGTGACGCCATCCCCCGAAGGCGGAGCATCACCCCTCCCAGCTTAGGGCACTGCCATACTAATATATTATAACTACATTACGATCCTACATCCCCCCCCCCCTGAAAAAATGCAAGCATACAAATTACCCAACTAAATAATTTACACCCGAATCGTACACTAACACAGAGGAGAATAGGCCTACACATTCACACAACATACTGGCCCAGCGGAACTCGCCGCTATATAATCAAACAGACCCTGAAAGAAAAATGGGCCACACACCAAACTAAATTAATCCCTCCTAAGCTAAACACATAACAAATATGGACATATACAATGGCAGTACCCGATCTCATACACTCACGGTACATAAAAGTACATACAGAGAACTCCCCAAACAAAACAGAATTCTCACAGTATAGGGCAGTAAACCTAATCATTCACACCCAGGTGTTACTGCACCTCACACTCAACAACAGTCACACAACAACAGTGGTCTTGTGCTTTCAATCCCTAAGTCACCCTGTTACAGTTGCAGACGTATCCCATTACTAACAAGAACGTAAACAGCCATAAAGGCCCCACCACAGACAGGGAAATAAACACAGCAGCTTGTGCTGGAAACAGAAATAAAATACAACATATCAACATACTGTAGACAGTTACACTGACCAAGAGGTGGCGCACACACAAACAGGTCAATTTGTAATAAAACAATTCTATAAACACACTTTTTACATCTCTCTCTCTCTCTCTCTCTATATATATATATATATATATATATATACAGTATATATATATATATATATATATATATATATAGAGAGAGAGAGAGAGAGAGAGAGAGAGAGAGAGAGAGAGAGATATTGTGGAGAATGTGGAAATGACGAGGCTGAGTTTGTCTCACGAGTCAGGTTTATTCCATTCTCCAACATCATCAAAAACAGAAAAAGAGAAAGAATCCCCCAACATCTGCCCCTTTTATACCCCAGGACATCAAAGCACACAGTCACATTGTCTTTTAATCCCAAGTCACAATGCATCTTCTTCCAGGTCTTCTCACCTCCACCTAAAGTCACTGGTGGTCAGGAAATCCCTCAAGGTCATCTCTTTGCATACAAAAGGCCACATTTCACATCCTCCTGTTATCTCCTCGGAGATTCAGTCCTTTTGTTCCTCTGAGACGTGAAGCATACAATAAGCATACAGTAATATACATGTGAAGCATATGAAACCCACATATGTGTCCCACATGACCCCCCCCCCAAACGTCTAAGATGGAACAACGTAATAACAGTTTGCATGTCATAATAAAATCACTACACATCAGTCCACATGCTGCTTGGGCCTCAGTCTTCTCCCGTATCTGCTGTAAGCAGGCTTTACCACCTCCGCGGCGTCCTCCTGCTGGGGAGCTGCTGTCTGAGGATGAGAACTGTTAGTCAATCTCTGTGGGTGTTCTGGGGAATGCTCTCTAGGGGGTCTGCTGTGCCGAGGAGCCTTAGCCAACTGCACACCTTCGTCAGCCACCACAAAAGCGGGTTTGAGCCTGTTTATGCCAATCATTTCTTTTCTGCCCCCCAAATCTAGCAAAAAATGCTTATCCCCTGTTTCCAGCACTCTATATGGTCCATCATAAGGTGGTCGTAACGGTGGGCAATAGGCATCATGTCTGACAAAAACAAACTCTGCATTTTTTAAAGCCTTAGGCACAAAAACACGCAGAAAACTGTGGTGAACGGGGCCAGGTAGCGTACTCGAGTCCATGCTACTCTGTAACCGCTGAGCTGGGGAGCACTCTGGCGCCGGATTAACTGGGAGAAATTCCCCGGGCAGCCAAAGTGGCTGTGCGAAAACTAGCTCAGCTGGGGAGGCTTCTAAATCCTCTTTAGGTGCAGAACGCAACCCCAATAAAACCCATGGTAGCCTGTCCACCCAATTTGCATCCGTAAGCGACACTCTAAGTGCCGCCTTCAATGACCTGTGAAAACGTTCTCATAACCCGTTAGCCTGCGGATTGTACGTGGTCGTGCGGTGGATCGTTGCCCCCAGGCTGCGGGCCATCGCTGACCAAAGTTCGGAAACAAATTGAGGGCCTCTGTCGGACGTAATGTCCGATGGGACTCCAAAACGCGCTACTCATGCCGTTAAAAACGCGCGCGCCACCTCCTCGGCTGTGGTTGACGACAGTGGGACCACTTCTGGCCAGCGCGTGGTGCAGTCAACCATTGTCAGAAGATGTGTGCACCCCGTGAGGGCGGGAGGGGGCCTACGAGGTCCACGTGAACATGATCAAACCTCTTAGCTGGAATGTGAAACGGCTCCAAGGGAGCTCTCGTGTGTCTGTGTACCTTGGCTTGTTGACAAGCCATGCAGGCTGCCGCCCACTCTCTAACTGTCATATCCGGCTCTAGGGAGCCGGGCAATCAGAGCCAGGGACAAGCCAGTGAGTCGTGATATTTTATTCAGGGTAAAGGGGAAGGGATGAGGAGAGCACAGATACTCATGCAGACGTACACTCACAGGTTGCACAGCGCAGAGGTAAGCAGCTCGTACCGGACGTGGGGGTAGCAAGACGTACATCCTCACAGCGGGATACAAACACAGGAATGCTGCAAGAGGAGTATAAGCTGACACCAGACGAAGGGGCTTCAGCTTAGCAATGTGTTTATGTCGCAGCCCCGAGTCATCGAGGCTGCTCCTATTTATCCTCATTGGCAGCGCCCCAGCTGATGAAGACTAATTGGCCCCAGCCGTCCATAATGCTGCCAGCTGGGGGCCAGCTGAGACGCTGCTCAATGGGAAGCAGGGATGAGGGAAAACATGGGCTGAGTGCCGAGACGGCATCTCAACCCATGGTGACACTAACTTGTTTGCGCAGGCTCGGCCATACAAATTTCTCTCCCACCATTTTGACCGACGCACGCACTCCCGGGTGCGCCAGAGAATGGATCGAGTCAAAAACGCGGCGGCGCCACACAGCCGGTACCACAGGACGCAGTCGCCCAGTGGAGACATCGCAGATTGGGGGGGGCATACCGTCTTGCAGCACCCTGTTCTCCAGCCTTAACCCTGTTGGTCCAGACTGGAGCGCACGCCCGTCCGCATTGCTAACCTGATCCGCGGCCATGGCTGCATAATCTATCCCTACGCGGACTGGGGCCGCGCGCACTTCTGCGTCGCTAACCCGATCCGCGGCCATGGCTGCAAAATCTACCCCTACGCAGGCTGGAGCCGCCACTGCGCGCGAGAGGCAGTCTGCCACTACATCAAGTTTACCCGCCACATGCTGGATATTGGTAGTAAACTCTGAGATCGCGGCCAGCTGTCTCTGCTGCCGGCCCGACCAAGATTCTGAAATCTTGGACATCGCGAAAGTCAGCGGCTTGTGGTCAACGAACGCGGTGAAACGGCGTCCCTCCAGCCAGAACTGGAAGTGGCGAATGGCCAAGTGGAGAGCTAACAACTCCCTGTCGAATGCGCTGTATATTCGTTCACTATCGCGCAAGGTCCTGCTGAAAAAGGCGAGCGGTTGCCAGGCTCCGGCTACATACTGTTCCACGACCGCCCCTATGGCCACATCTGACGTGTCAGTAGTGAGCGCCATGTGGGCCGTTGGGACTGGATGTGCTAACAACGCAGCGTTTGCCAGGGCTGTTTTGACTTCAGAGAATGCGCGCTCTCGCTCCGGAGACCATTCGATTTTATTTGTGGGTTTTTGTTTTTTTAGTGCAGCATACAATGGTTGCATGAGCTGCGCTGCGCGGGGGAGGAAACGGTTATAAAAATTCACCATTCCCAAAAACTCCTGTAACGCTTTGACCGTTTGTGGCTGGGGAAAATTTGTTACTGCGTGCACTTTGTCAGGCAGAGGAACCGCTCCTTCTGGAGAGACGCGATGCCCCAAAAAATCAATCTGCGTCACCCCAAACTGACACTTCGCTGGGTTGATTATTAACCTGTGCTCTGCCAACCTCCGGAAAACTGCCGTGAGGTGGTTTTCGTGTTCGTCTTCGGACGCGCTGGCTACCAATATGTCGTCCAGGTAGACGAACACGAACGGGAGATCGCGCAACACCGCGTCCATCATGCGTTGGAATGTCTGCGCCGCGCCTTTAAGCCCAAACGGCATGCGCAAAAATTCGAATAGCCCAAACGGAGTTATTACCGCTGTTTTGGGTATGTCCTCAGCACGCACTGGGACCTGGTGGTAACCGCGTACCAAGTCTATCTTAGAAAAAACACGCGCCTCCGCCAAATGAACTGAAAAATCTTGGATGTGCGGGATCGAGTAGTGGTCGTGCACTGTAGCGTTGTTCAACCTGCGAAAATCACCGCAAGGTCGCCACGAGCCATCAGCTTTCGGGACCATGTGAAGCGGTGAAGCCCATGGGCTTTTCGAACACCTGATGATGCCCAACTTTTCCAGGTTGGCGAACTCCTCGCGCGCTATGGTCAGTTTAGCTGAATCCAAGCACCGAGCTTTTGCAAAAACGGGCGGTCCGGTGGTAGTAATAAAATGTTCCACCCCGTGTTTAGCCACGGTCGCCTAAAATGTTGGGACCGTGAGTGCTGGGAACTGAGTGAGGAGTGTGTGGAACTTACCACTTGCAGCTGTGACGTTGGCTTGTGCTGTTGGCGGGGCCACTCGAGCTGTACAGGGAATAGAATAAAACGAGAGTGCATTAACCAGGCGTCTGTTAGCAAGATCAACCAACAAACCATGTGAGCACAAAAAATCAGCCCCTAACATGTTGAAATTGACTGCAGCTATAACGGAAGTCCACTCGAATGTACGGCCATGTAGGGACAGAAGCAACATCCTCTCACCGAAGATCTTAATCGCCGAGCCGTTCGCTGCTGACACCCCGGCACCACTGGAAGGCGCAAGCCGGTCAGCGAAGGAAGGTGTGATGAAACTCAGCTGGGAGCCTGTGTCCACGAGGAAATGCCTCCCCGAGCGTGCATCCCTCAAGTAGAGCAGCTTGTTCTCCTCTCCGAGGGCTGCAGCTGCTACCGACCCCCGGTCTTGGCGTTTCCCGAGCGCTTGAAATGGCACGGTGGTATACATTTGCGTGCCCTCTCTGCGAAGTGGCGATGGTAGAAACAAAGGACGTCGTCTGCTCCGTGTTTCCTGGCCCCTGCCGCCGCCGCCGTCGGTGAGTCTGGTACTGCAGCCTCTGGCCCCCTGCCATCTCCGGACGTTGCGCCGAGCTCTGCTGCCGCGGCCATGGCCGCGTGCTGTTTATTGGCGTTGACGAGTCGCTGCGCCTCCTGGCCCAGCTCGAGGTAGTCTCGTCAGGCCAGCAGTGGTGAACTGGCCAGGGTCACTCTCACCGCTGACGGTAGGGTCCTGAGGAAAAGGTGGGTGAAGATGAAGTGATCATCGTCAGAGTCTTTCAACCTCAACAGCTTCTCCATCAGGTCCGCAGGCCTGTCGCTTTCAAATTCAGTCAGCGCCAGGAGCCCCTCTGCTCGCTCCTCCACCGAGGGGGTGAAGTAACGGATGAGTGCAGCCTTCAACGCGTTGTACTTGTCGCTGTCCGGCGGCTGGTTGATCAGGCTCTCCACCCACTGGGCTGTGTGGTTGTCCAGCTTTGCAACCACATGGTAGAACTTTGTGTCGTCTACCGAAATCCTCCAGAGGTTGAACTGCGCCTCGACCGTGTTAAACCAGGAGCGCGGATTGTTCTGCCAGAAGTCTGGTAGCTGAACTGTGGCTGCATTCGTTTGGCTGGCTCCTGACGAGTCTGGCTCGGGAGAATTTCTTCCACTCATGATACGTCTTAGGGTCACCAGTGTGGAGAATGTGGAAATGACGAGGCTGAGTTTGTCTCACGAGTCAGGTTTATTCCATTCTCCAACATCATCAAAAACAGAAAAAGAGAAAGTATCCCCCAACATCTGTCCCTTTTATACCCCAGAATCAGAATCAGAATATGAATGAGTAATACTAATCTATGCAATTTTTAAATATATTAACAAGCAGCAGATATTGTGGAGTTCCACATAGTGCAGTCGGTAGTGCAAAAGAAAACAGTGATAATTATCATGAGTCCGGTTGAGCTGCTGTACGTAGTGCACGAGAGTCTAATAAGTCACTTAGTGTTCAGCAGTCTGATGGCAGAGGGGAAGAAGCTGTTCATGTAGCGGGAGGTTTTAGTCTGAATGGACCGAAGTCTTCTACCTGAGGGGAGGGGGGCAAACAGGACATCAAAGCACACAGTCACATTGTCTTTTAATCCCAAGTCACAATGCGTCTTCTTCCAGGTCTTCTCACCTCCACCTAAAGTCACTGCTGGTCAGGAAATCCCTCAAGGTAATCTCTTTGCATACAAAAGGCCACATTTCACATCCTCCTGTTATCTCCTAGGAGGTTCAGTCCTTTTGTTCCTTTGAGACGTGAAGCATACAATAAGCATACAGTAATATACATGTGAAGCATATGAAACCCACATATGTGTCCCACTATATATATACAGTATATATATATATATATCTGCACAACAAACTAGTCACATAAGTTGTACCATTAATAGGGTAAATGTCCATGAGAACCAACTTATACACGTTACACATCACTCACATGGTTCTCTTCAACCCCATTCCCATACAGTTTCAACATGTTAATATATTCAGAACCCATTAACCATAATAACTGCAAACAAAACACATCTTCTAATAAATGCACATTTCAGACACACCGTAAGCCCTCATACATTCAACCTGGGTCTCCCAAAGGCACCCCCCTGGAGTGTCCATCACGCGGCCCACTTCCAGAGCATCTCCATTTTGTCGTGACCGGAGACGGACTGCATAGACGTCCTTTCGTGCTTCGACGTCGCAGCTTGTTGGGATGCCGTCTCGATCCATCAGTCAAACTCAGGTAGTCGTCGCCGCCGGACTGGACCACCCGCAGATTATCCTGCCCAGCTGTCCGTTTCCTGGAACTACGCACCAACCAAGCCAAGGCTTGACCCTAGGGTGCACGTCATCACCCTTGCCCAGGGGAGCACTCTCTGGCTTCCTCCGTTGTCTGCGCCGCAATCTGGCTCCCTTGTGACTCCTCAGCAGTTGCCAAGTTGACTAGAGTCATGTCCCTTGTCTTTGGTATCGGCACGGCTAGGGTTCGTGCCGTCTGGAGGTACCCTGGATACCAGATGTTGTTATGTCGGAGCGGCACCAGTCACTGTTGGCTCAGCAGCCGGAACTCATCAGCCGCCGGAGCCCTGTAGCTCACACTCTTCGGACCTTTTCACCACTACAGAGGTCAAACCATGCCGTTGGGGTCCACCATCCCTGGGACCACAAACACTGGCACAGGACCCCCGCCTTTTTGGCGTACTAAGGTGCTGGCAGTGTCCCTCTTCACTTGGAATGGGCCACCCAAAGTCCCACACTTCATCACCACTTCCCACGTAGAAAGGCTGGTCCCATAAGCCACCACCTGACCACTCCTCCACTTCACCGCAGGTGATGGTGAAACTGAGCCCATAGAATAAATCACAGCCCATTAGGTCATTACCGTCCTGCGACACCATGAACTCGTTGGCACACATGGAAGCCCCTTTGTACCTCACCAACAACCACACCGAGCCCACAACATCCAGCGGGTGGCTACCATAACCATAACAGGTGATATTAGTGTTACTCACTCTATAGTGGGGAAAACACCGACTTACATTTGCCAAGTTGAGGATGGAGACCGCTGACCCAGTGTCCACTAACAGCGGTATCGGCGTCCCATCCAACAAAATGTCACAAACGATGCGACTGTCCGTGTCGAACGAGACTGTGTGGACCGCTGTAGGGGCCTTCTTCTTAACAGTTCCTTTCACCAGTCTCAGTTCCTCCTTGACAAAATTGCGGCAAACTCTGGCGAAGTGATGGAGCAAACCGCACCGTCCACAATGCTTGCCCCTTGTCGTGCACTCCCTGGCTTGATAGCGGTGCCTGCTGGATCCGCAGCCGTAGCATTGTGGTGTCCTCAGGATGGACCATATCTTGACAATGGCCGCGTACTCGTCATTGCTGCCATCGTCCGAATCCAAGGCCAGGGTCTTCCCGTGTGCCTCGCTCTTCTGCAGAGCGTCGTGGCAGCCGAGGTGTTTCGTCATCTGCTCCGCTGCCTCGTGCTGTTGCGCTAGCTCCATGGCTGCTAGCAAAGTTAGCTCACCAGCGTGAGTTAGCAGGCGAACCCTCGCCGAGGAGTAGGCCAGGTGCTCGGCCAACTGGTCATGAACCATCTCCTTCTCTAGGGCCCCAAACCTGCACTCACCCGCCAGCTGTCGGAGGTCTGCCACAAATTGCTGGACTGATTCTCTGGGTCGCTGGCACCGTTGTCAGAACTGGATGCACCGCATGATGATATTTTCGGGGGTGTGGCAGTAGCCGGCCGTGAGCCTCACGACGTTGTTGAAGCTATCACCTCCTCCTAAGGTGCTGAGGATTTTCTGGCCCTCCATGCCCAAGTTATGGACCAGAATTGTCCTCATTTGTAATTTGTGTAGGTCGCCAAGGTCCAACACAAGTAGATAGTTCTGGAAGGCCGCAAACCACCTGGCCCAAGGGACCAGCGGCTCTCCTGGAGCCTCCAAAAGGGGACGTTACGTGGTCGCAGCCTTCTCCCTCTCCGTTTGTCCTCGTCGCCAAATGTAGTGTCTGAATAAGTGAGGAGGTGAGGTGACGTTTTATAAAATTTATTACAAGAACTATGTACACGTGGGGAGACCCTACCGCAAGTATGGGAGTAACAGCAAGGAGACAATATGTCTCCTGCTCCAGGCCTATATGTCCCAGGTGACGCCATCCCCTGAAGGCGGGACATCACCCCTCCCAGCCTAGGGCACTGCCATACTAATATAACTACATTATGATCCTACAATAGCACGTTGCTGTTTTTAAATTATTTTTTTTAACGTTTTTACTTCATTTTCTAATTTATTTTGTTTTAATTTATTTTTTTCCTGTTGTCAATTTTTCAATCTCTGAAGCTGTGTGAATTACGTTAATTTATAGGAAAGGAGTTCTACAAATAAAGATTTATTGATTGATACTACATGGTTAAAGTTTTCTAGTTGCATTAACTTTACATCACCTCCATCTGACGTCATTGGGAAACTTTCTCAAGACTACTCAGAGTTTTGAGGAACAATCTAAAACCACTTGTGACTAAATTCTCCTACATTTCTGGGTTTTTTCCTCATATATTTTTTCCTACTTTTTATAAATGTCCAAATTTTTTCATCAATGTTGAACATCTCTGTGATAAATTTGTGACGTTTTCATGCAAATTTGCACCTTTTGTCATTTAATAAAAATCATAGATTGACAGTGGATGTGCCTCATTTAAACTATCAGAAACCCAGGGACTTATTTTAAAAGCACCAACTTGACTACAGATATATATGACTTTGTTCTTGTGCTTTTCTGAAAAGGTGAAGAAAACAGCAGCAGCAGATTTATAATCAGATTCGTTGATCTTTTTTTCAATTATTAATAGATTAATTAACTGTAAAAAATACTCATGCGTTACAGCCCTACAATCTGGATAATTTTCCTTATAGCTGAAGTTTGTAACCATGTTTACAACTAGTTTAATTTCTACTGGTATTATCTTATGGTAGTGCTACTTTTACTTTTATGCACAACTTCTGGATATTCTACACATCTGATTGAAAGTAGGGCTGGGCAATAAATTGATTTTAAATCAAAAGTGAAATTATTTGGTTTGGACAGTGTAAAATAAATTTTGTGAAAATTGATTGTCCGATTGACAACAGTAAACATGGTAGCCTGCACCACAAACCCCTCCCCCACCCTTAAAAGTTAATTTTATGAAAGTTAAGCTGCTACTTTAATGATCAGAAATGTGTGAATTCAACTTTGTTTGAGCAAATCCCAATAGAGAATCATGTTTTTTTTTTTTTTTTTTTTTTTGGGGGGGGGGGGTATTTGAAATGATTGTCTTGAATCTGAAATCTCAGTGAAAATCAAGTGGGGCATGCATCACCTAGGAGCTTCTTGAAGGATATTTTTGTACTTTTTCCTCGCCTGTGGCTATCCACTGGAGTTGCAGCTGCAACCAACATAAGGATAATTCATGTAGACATGCTTTATGGTACAGTCTGGGAGCACTGGGTCGTTTCATTTGTCATGTACAATTTTATTACCTAATTTATCCTGTTATTCCACAAGTTTACCTCACATCTTAATTTTACTTCAGTTCTTTCAATGTTGTTTTAAAGTGTTTAATGGGTTCTTTGTTTTTTTTTTCCGAGCAGACAGCTTCTGCTTGCTTCTGTCTCGACCTTCCACCATTTCCTATCAGCTGCCCTGCAAGAAAGGTCAAAGCCACTCATATTTACATTAGAGTAGCTACATTTACATTTCAGTGTTTCCATACATTGGCTTATTTTTTTTTTTTAAGTTTTTGTAAAGGGTGTACAAGTTATTACAGCATTGCGTTGTTTACATTTTCATCACATATTCCCCCTTTTTTTGTTTTTTGACAACATTGGAAAAAAATTATTACAACACCCTTTTTTTTAAGTGAAAGAAAAAGAGAAATTAAAAAAAGAAAAAAAAACCCAACAACAAAAGAGCAGAAAAATAAAAGAGAATCTGAGTAGCGTTGGAACAAAGAGCGGTGCCATTATTGAAATGGTATTTGTCAAAGATTAGATCTGATGGCCCCCTCATGGATCGTCACCTTATCGTGGTGGGGGGGTTTGCGTGCCCCAGTGATCCCAGGAGCTATGTTGTCCGGGGCAATTTGCCTCTGATAGGGTCTCCCAAGACAAACTGGTCCTGGGTGAAGGGCCAGACGAAGAACGATCCAACAGACTCTCATGATAAATTGTATATCAAGGATTCAGTGTACCCCACCCGGTATGGGGTTACCGGGGCCCCACCCTGGAGCCAGGCCTGGGGGAGGGGCTCGAAGGCTAGCGTCTGGTGGCCGGGTTTCCACCCATGGGACCCGGCCGGGCTCAGCCCGAAGGAGTTACATGGGTCCGCCCTCCAGTAGGTTCACCACCTGCAGGAGGGATCATGGAAGTCCGGTGCTATGTGGATTAGGTGGCAGTCAAAGGCGGAGACCTTGGCGGACTGATCCCAAGCTTTCTAAACTGGCTTTTGGTACGTGGAATGTCACCTCTCTGGTGGGGAAGGAGCCTGAGCTGGTGTACGAGATTGAGCGATACCGGCTAGATATAGTCGGCCTCACCTCAACACACAGCTCCGGTTCCGGAACCAGTCTCCTGGAGAGGGGCTGGAGCTTGGCCTTTTCTGGAGTTGCCCCGGGCGAGAGGCGACGAGCAGGGGTAGGTATTCTTGTATCGCCCCACCTTGCTGCCTCTATATTGGAGTTTTCCCCGGTGGACGAAAGGGTTGCTTCCCTGCGCCTTCGGGTTGGGAAACGGGTCCTGACCATCATTTGTGCCTATGCACCAAATGATGTTTCAGAGTACCCACCCTTTTTGGAGTCTGTGACTGGGGTGCTGGAGGGTGCTCCTCCTGGAGACTCCATTGTCCTACTGGGGGACTTCAATGCGCACGTGGGCAACGACAGTGAAACCTGGAGGGGGGTGATTGGGAGGAACGGCCTGCCCGATCTGAACCCGAGTGGTGTTCAGTTATTGGACTTCTGTGCTAACCACAGTCTGTCTATAACGAACACCATGTTCAAGCATAAGGGTGTCCATATGTGCACCTGGCACCAGGACACCCTAGGCCGCAGGTCGATGATCGATTTTGTTATCGTATCATCAGACCTGCGACCGTATGTCTTGGACACCCGAGTAAAGAGAGGTGCAGAGCTGTCAACTGATCACCACCTGGTGGTGAGTTGGATCCGATGGCAGGGGAGGAAGCCATTCAGACCTGGTAGACCCAAACGTATAGTGAGGGTGTGCTGGGAGCGTCTGGCTGAGGCCCCTGTCCGGGAGGTCTTCAACTCCCACCTCCGGAAGAACTTCAACCACATTCCGAGGGAGTCTGGAGACATGGAGTCTGAATGGGCCATGTTCTCCACCTCTGTTGTTGAAGCGGCAGCCCAGAGCTGCGGCCGCAAGGTGGTCGGTGCATCTCGTGGTGGCAACCCCCGAACCAAGTGGTGGACACCAGTGGTGAGGGGGGCCATTAAGCTGAAGAAGGAGTCCTATCAAGCTTGGTTGGCTTGTGGGACTCCCGAAGCAGCTGAGGTGTACCGGCAGGCCAAGCGGAGTGCAGCTCGGGTGGTTGCTGAAGCAAAAACCCGGGTATGGGAGGAGTTCGGTGAGGCCATGGAACAAGACTTTCGGTCGGCTTCAAAGAGATTCTGGCAAACTGTTCGGCGGCTCAGGAGGGGAAAGCAGCTCCCCGTCCACACTGTGTATGGTGCGGATGGGACACTGTTGACTTCAACTGGGGATATCGTCGGGCGGTGGAAGGAATACTTCGAGGATCTCCTCAATCCCACTGATACGCCTTCCACAGAGGAAGCAGGGTTTGGGGACGAGGGGGATGACTCGCCTATCACAGGGGCTGAGGTCGCCAAGGTGGTTAAAAATCTCCTTGGTGGCCGGGCCCCGGGGGTGGACGAGATTCGCCCCGAGTACCTCAAGGCCCTGGATGTTGTTGGGTTGTCATGGTTGACACGCCTCTGCAACATTGCGTGGAGGTCGGGGGCAGTGCCTTTGGCATGGCAAACCGGGGTGGTGGTTCCTCTCTTCAAAAAAGGGGACCGGAGGGTGTGCTCCAACTTTAGAGGGATCACACTCCTCAGCCTCCCTGGGAAGGTCTATGCCAAGGTACTGGAGAGGAGAGTCCGGCCGTTGGTCGAACCTCGGATTCAGGAGGAGCAATGTGGTTTTCGTCCTGGCCGTGGCACATCGGACCAGCTCTTTACCCTCTCGAGAATTCTTGAGGGTTCGTGGGAGTTTGCCCAACCAGTTTACATGTGTTTTGTGGACTTGGAGAAGGCATTTGACCGCGTCCCTCGTGGATTTTTGTGGGGGGTGCTTCGGGAGTATGGGGTATCGGGCTTGTTGTTACGAGCTATTCGGTCTCTGTACGACCGTTGTGAGAGTTTAGTTCGCATTGCCAACACTCGGTCGGAGTCATTCCCAGTGAGAGTTGGACTCCGCCAGGGCTGCCCTTTGTCACCGGTCCTGTTCATAATTTTTATGGACAGGATTTCTAGGCGCAGCCAGGGAATGGAGGGTGTCATGCTTGGTAACCACAGGATCTCATCTCTGTTGTTTGCAGATGATGTTGTCCTGTTGGCTTCATCCAGCAATGACCTACAGCTCTTGCTGGGACGGTTTGCCGCTGAGTGTGAAGCGGCTGGGATGAGAATCAGCACCTCCAAGTCCGAGTCCATGGTCCTCAGCCGGAAAAAGGTGGATTGTCCTCTCCGGGTTGGGGACAGGCTCCTGCCCCAAGTGGAGGAGTTTAAGTATCTTGGGGTCTTGTTCACGAGTGAGGGGAAAATGGAGCGAGAGATCGACAGACGGATTGGAGCAGCATCTGCAGTGATGCGGACGTTGTACCGGTCTGTTGTGGTGAAGAGGGAGCTTAGTTCTAAGGCAAAGCTGTCGATTTACCAGTCAATCTACGTTCCTACTCTCACCTATGGTCACGAGCTTTGGGTAATGACCGAAAGAACGAGATCGCGGATACAAGCGGCTGAAATGAGCTTTCTCCGTAGGATTGCTGGACTCACCCTCAGAGATAGGGTGAGGAGCTCAGTCATCCGGGAGAGGCTCAGAGTAGAACCGCTGCTCCTCCACATTGAAAGGAGTCAGTTGAGGTGGTATGGGCATCTGATTAGGATGCCTCCTGGACGCCTCCCACTTGAGGTGTTTCAGGCACGTCCCACTGGGAGGAGACCCCGGGGCAGACCCAGGACTCGGTGGAGAGACTATGTCTCCCAGCTAGTCTGGGAACGCCTTGGTATCCCCTCTGAAGAGCTGGAGCAGGTGGCTGGGGAGAGGGAAGCCTGGGCTTCTCTGCTTGAACTGCTGCCTCCGCGACCCGGACCTCCGGAAAAGCGGTAGAAGATGGATGGATGGATGGATGGATGGATAGATCTGATGGAAGACACATATGCATTCCAGGGTTGCCAAAAGTTCAAGAACCCATCCATGTCCTGTCTCAGTGCAAATGTCAACTTTTCCATCGAATAAATGTCCTGAATCACGTTAATCCAATCTTCAGGTGTAGGACAGTCCTTCAACATCCATTTTTCGTTAGGGCTTTTTTACTTGCCAATATTAAAACAGTGAATAAGTATTTTTCTCCTCGTCTTTCCAGTGATTCCGGTAGTAAACCCAAATACAAAGTTACAAAAGAAAAGGGAACTGTTACTTTGAATATTTTCCCCAATATTGTCTGTACATTGGTCCAATATTGGTGGATAACTGGGCATGACCAAAACACATGAAAATGGTTTGCAGTCTCTTCACCACACAAGCGCCAACAATTCAACCCTTTACGAGTAAATTTGTTTTGTGCAGGTGTTCTGAAAAATCTTACCAAATTTTTCCATCCAAATTCTCTCCTGCAGGGATGAGGTACTTTTCCATTGATCCCTTTATATGCCATTAGGAAAACCTTCAGAACACCTGACTGGGCCCTTTCCAAATCCTCCTTTTTAAGTATTTTGTTTATGTGGTGTCTAAGCTGAAAGAACCTGTAAAGGTCTTGATTTACTAGACCTTGTTTTTTCAAATCTTCAAAACTTCTTAAAGTTTGCCCTTTAAAAAAATTGTAATATTTTATCAGTCCGTTCTCTTTCCACTTTTTAAAGCTAGTGTCTGTTTTATTAGGAGTAAAGTCTTGATCATAGGCAATCCATTGCAGTAATCGATAGGGTTCTTTAGTTTGATTCTCTCTGACTATCTTAAATCAAATTTTTAGCGGGGTCTCTATCCACGGGTTAGTGTTATTCAAAAGTTTAGGTAAGGCTTTGTTCCCTATTATCGCCTGTAGGGGAATGTCACTTGTTATTTGGCATTCCATCTCCTTCCATTGTGCAGTGTAGACTGGGTTACATATCTCTACTAAAGTTTTAATTTGTGCGGCTTTACAATAGTCCCTGATATTTGGCAGCACGAGCCCACCTTTTACTTTGTTTAGCTGTAGGGTTCTATATCTGATTCTAGGTCTCTTGCCCTGCCATATGAATCTTGAGATCCTTCTGTCCAGTTCTTGCCATGTTTTTTTGGGAGGTTCTACCGGTATTGTTTGGAAAAGGTATAGAAGACGTGGAAGTATATTCATTTTGACTGCTTCAATTCTTTGTGCAGTACCCAAGAATGGTATCATATTCCATCTTGCTAGATCAGATTTTATTTTTGCCATCAGTGGATCATAGTTTAGTGTTATAATTTTGTTGAGTTGTTTCGGGATATTGACCCCCAGATATTTCATAGAGTCCATCTCTCAGTTAGTTTTGAATTTGCTTAGTAAATATTGATTTGGGTCATAGTTGATTGTTAAAATTTGGGTTTTATGCATGTTTAATTCGTACCCCGATAACTCTCCATACTCTGAAAAAACTGAGATTAGTTCTGGAAAAGAGGTGTCCGGCTGCCCCAGGTATATTAAAATGTCATCAGCAAAGAGTGCTATTTTATGTTCCTTCTGACCAAGTGTAATACCTTGAATTTTTTGATTCTGTCTTATCCATTGGCTCAGAGGTTCTATGAAGATTGCAAAGAGCAGTGGAGACAAGGGGCAGCCCTGACGACATCCTCTTTCCAGTTCAAAAGATGATGATAATTTACCGTTAATCCTTATTTTAGCTGTTGGTTTTTTATATAATGCCTGGATAGTTCTAATGAAGTTGTTATGAAAATTGAAACTGGATAAGATTCTATATAGGAAAGACCAGTCAACCAAATCAAATGCTTTTTCAGCATCTAATCCCAATATGGCTGCATTTAAATTATATTTTTTTATATGATGAATTATGTGTAAAGTGCGTCTAATGTTATCTTGTGTCTGTCTTTGTCTTATAAAACCTGTTTGGTCTAAATGAATTAAGTCTGTCAGGATATTTTCTAACCTTTTGGCAAGGATAGCGGTAAAAAGTTTATAGTCCTGATTTAACACACTGATTGGTCTGTAGTTGGAGCAGTCTAGTTTATGCTTTTCAGGTTTAGGTATGACTGCAATGACCCCTTCTCTCCAGGAGGGGGGATTTCCCCTGTGCGGAGGACATAGTTAAATGTTTTCAGGAGGAGAGGAGATAGTTGCTGTTTAAAGGTTTTGTACCACTCTGCTGTATAGCCATCTGCTCCTGGGGATTTGTTAGCTTTAAGTTTCATAATTGCTTTTTCTAATTCTCAAGGTTGTATTTCTGACAGTAGTGTTTTATTTTGTGACTCAGTAAGTTGTGGAAGATTTAATGTATTTAGGAAGGCTTCGGATGCGTTTTTGTGTTTTTTAAGGGAGTACAAGTTCTTGTAGTAATTCTCGAAGCTTTTAAGAATTTCCTGAATTCTAAATTTTATTTCCTTTGATACTGGGTCTCTGATTTTGTAGATTGTTTTCTCTGTTTGTTGTTTCCTCAATTTATAGGCTAGTAATTTTGCCGATTTGCTACCTGTTTCATAGTATTTTTGTTTCAGAAATGTAAGTTTCTTCTGGATCTCTATTGTGTAGATCTCATTTATTTGTTTTTTAATTTCCTTAATTTTGAACGAGTCATTAGCATGAGTGTTGTCTTTGTGCTCTTTTTCTAGTTTCTTAAGTTCTGACTCTAATGTGATTAGTTTTTCTTGTCTCAGTTTCTTTTGGATTTCCAGTTTTGCGATAATCTTTCCCCTTATTACAGCTTTGCATGCATCCCACAGTATTAAAGGGGATACTTCTCCATTATCATTTTCTTCCAAATATCTGAGAATATCTGATTCCAATTCATCTTTCAGTGGTCCTTTCAGGACATTTGAATTTAACCTCCAAGAAAATGTATTATTTGTGTATTTTTGGATATTTAAGTCCATATAGATCGGACTGTGGTCAGAGAGATCCATCAGTCCTATTTTACATGTTTTTACTCTTCCAGTGTCTCTATTAAACATAAAAAAATAGTCAGTCCTTGAGTATGATGATTGTGGTGCTGAGTAAAATGTATAATCTTTCACACTGGGGTTGAATTCCCTCCACACGTCACAGATTCCCATTTCTTTTAGTAGCATCCGAGTTTTTCTACTTTGAGTGTTATTTTGATGTGGAGAATTTCCTGATGCATCCCAGTATGGATTCAGTCTTAGATTGAAGCCTCCACCACATATCACTAAACCTTTGGCTTTAGTTATCATTAGGTCAAATACATTTTTATAAAATTTCCAGTTAGCCCCTGGAGGTGCATATACATTCAGCAGGGTGATATCTTCTCCCTCTAGCCGACCAAGTACCACGCTGAATCTCCCTTCTTTATCTTTGTGTTCTGAATTTTTTTCAAACATAATTTTGGTTGAGATCAATGTCGCTACCCCCCTCCTCCTCTCTGACTTATATGAAGATGAAGAGATCAGTTTAAACCCTTGTCTATTAAGTTTAGTGTGCTCCAAGTCTGTTAGGTGGGTTTCCTGGAAAAAATATTATTCCTGCTTTGTCTTTTTTCATTTTGCCAAGAATCTTGGATCTTTTAACTGGATTCAGGATCCCTTTTACATTATATGAGATTATTTTGGTTACACCCTGTTTCTCCATTGTGTTGTCTTATTTAGTATAACAGTGTAGTGGCCCTCTTTTATGCTACTCAGAAACTGAAAGAACATTAAGAACATAAAAAAAACATTAAGAACATAGTATATAAAACTTTAAAACAAAAAACTGTCAAAAGATCTTCCTGAGCTGAGGTCTTTTTAGTGACCTTAGAAGAGCCTTGATGGTGCGTTGGCTCTGAGGGAAAATTCCTCAAACTCTGTTACGTGTTGAGGGCTCTTTCTTACTCCTGTAAGTTGTCCCATGTTTTTAACGTGAATTTCAGATCCCAATCCGAACTTGTAATGATTTTTTTTTTTTATGCCTATACCCTATGAAATTGTGTGCAACCTCCCACCACCGTCACAGCAAACAATCACGTTAATACAGTATTTGTTAGTGTGGAGAGTTTATGTGGTTCATTGTCACATTTCTATTTTAACAAGTTTTTTTTTTTTAAAGACTTATTTGTTTCTAATATTATGACTGTTCCATGAAATGTTTTACCACTTCATATTTGCTGATTCTGCATCTCCTTTAATATTTGTTACCTTGTAGGAGGAGGGTTTGATGAGCAGATTGATTAAAAATATCGTTATTCCCTCCTGAAAGCGTTCAGTTTTTCCTTATAGCCCTGGCGCTGGGTTTCCTGCTGCTGGCCCATGGATTTTGAGGGTCTGTGTGTGCACCACGTTTGAGTCTTGATTCTTTCGATCGGGTCTGCTGCGGGTTTATACACCGTTACCGGGAGCCCTCTTCTCGCCATATCCCTGGTTGCTTCTTCCGCCGAGTTGTAGAGACACGTCTCTTCCCCGTAAAAAACCCGCAGCTTCGCCGGAAATGGAGTTTGAAAGCGCAGTTTCTTCTCTCTTAGTATCTTTTTAGCGTCGTTGTATTCCCGACGCTTTTTAAGGACCTCCGGGGTGTAGTCGTGCTCCACAAAAACTTTTCTTTCTTGGTGCATAAATCCTTTTTTCTGCCAGGCCAGTCTCAAAACCTCTTTTGTTCTGAAGTTGGAAAACTTCACCACCACCGATCGTGGAGGCGCTTCCGCCGACGGCCTTGGGGCTAGTGAACGGTGTGCCCTTTCTATCTTCAAGTCGGTGGATTGGGGAATTTCCAACTTCTCTCTCAGTATGGTTTCCACGCATGCAGCCATTGTGGTGAAACCGTCCTCGACTCCTTCTTTCAGACCATGAATTGTTATGTTGTCCCTTCTTAGTCTTCCTTCCTGGTCGGTTAGCTTAGCCTCCAGTCTTGTCTGTCGTTTGAGTAATTCCAGCACGGTTTCTTCCAGCCCTTTTACTCTTTCCTCTGCTTCCATGATTCGGTCCTCAGCCTGGTCCACTCTGTTGTTTGTCCTTTTTATTTCGTCTTTAATTTCACGAAATTCGGCCCAACACTCTCGGCGAAATTCTCTTAATTCTTGAAATATTGTTTTTAAGCTAACCGTGTTGCTAGCCTCATTCTGCTCCTCTGTTTCCAAGTGGTTGTTGTCCTCCAGGTCAGATTCTCCGGCCGATGCGCATCTTGGCCTGGGAAATGTCGATCTCTTCTGTTTTCCTTTAGGCATAATGACTTTGTCTTTTGATTTTCACTTTTCCAAAAATCTGTTAAATCTCATTTTCAAGGTAGTTTCACGGGTGGGGTCTTGGAGCTTCAGCGTTAAGCTGCTATCACCATGGTGTCCAGACCGGAAGTCCACATTGGCTTTTATTTGATGATTATTTTTGATGATTTTGGGTTTAAATGACTCAGCTTATGACACAGAACCACCACAAGACAGAACACATTTCAAGGGTTTTTATTGTGCAAGTAATGCGTATTGAAGTGTCTGCCCTGGCAGTCCCATGGAGAGAGGATAATGAACAACAGCTCTTAGTAATGATTGAGAATATTTGATTGGCAATTTATTTGACTTTCTTACTCAGGCTGTTGTGCTGATCAGTGGTGGAGAGATTGGAGTGGAACAGCGGCACACCACAAACGCTGACAGAACAGGCTGGTGAAGGATGACTGGTGGGGAAATCTTCAACTTGGCCAGGTTGGGGAAAAGCAGTTGGCAGAGATTATTGTAACGTCGGGGCCGTGTTAAGGTGGGCAGGGATTTCCCAGCATGCTTTGCCATCTGAAAACGTCACTGTGTGTGTTATTACTGAGTTATTATACTGCTGTATCATTATAACTGTGTTATAATGACCCAGCAGTGTTTATAGGCAGGATTAGGGCAAGATGTATCATGTGTTGTATAACCATGATTGAAACGGAGGTCTGGGAGAATGACCTCCCCTCCTGTCTGTGCTCAGGGGTGTTGGGGTTGGGTGTGTATGAATAAAGCATGTTCATCGCTACCATCTGCTCCTCTTCTTTGTGGAACCCCGCATATGTCACACTGGTGTCAGGAGTGGGGATGGAGCAAGATGGTGGCCAGGACCCAGGCGGAGTTCCAGCGGCCGGGGCGGTTCATCGCTCAGCTGGGAACGGAGCGCAGAGCTGACACGCCGACCCCTGGAGTGGCTCGCCGCGATGGACAGACCAGCGTACCCCGCCTTCCGCCTTTTTCAAGGCAGAGCGGGCCAAGCAGAGCAAACCAGCCCTGCTTCCCGCCCTTTTCAGGGCAGGACGGGCTGGCAATTCCAGGGCGATCAGAAGCGGCGATCGACCGGGAGGTGACCGTCCCATCCATCCAGCAGCACGCCAGGATTCTCCGCTACAACGGCGAGAACCTGTTGGATGACCACCTGGCCCAGGTCGAGTTGGCTGCCGTGCTGAACGACTGGTCACCGGAGGAAACCGCCGTGCTGACAGTGAGGGGGAGGAGGAGGAGTTACGGCAGACCGCGGTGACGCGTCCACGGAGGAGACGGCCGCGGCAACGCAAGGAAAGGTGCTTCCGCTGCGGAGAGCCAGGGCACATTGCACGGTACTGCCCCGCGCCCACCCCGCAAGAAACTGGCCCCTCACCGACGTTAAATTAGAGCAAGGTGGCATGGACGGGGAAAGGCCGCCTCCCGCAGATGCTTCCCCCGGTGGTGACGTCACAGAGGCCCTCGGCACGCAGCAGCAGTGGAGCGAGCAGGACAGATCCGGTCTTTTCCCGGGCTCGGCAGGGGCTGGATGCTTGGACGCGGGCCAGCGGCCGCCTAGGAGGTCCTGGCAGCGGTGGGAGTCGTGACTCCCGCTGCCAGGGGAGGGACTGTGCGTAGTCCTACCGCCGCCCGCAGATGCTTCCCCCGGTGGCGATGTCACAGAGGCCCTCGGCGCGCAGCAGCAGCAGAGCAAGCAGCACAGATCCGGTCTTTTCCCGGGCTCGGCAGGGGCTGGACGCCTGGACACAGGCCAGCGGCTGCCTGGGAGGTCCTGGCAGCGGTGGGAGTCGTGACTCCCGCTGCCAGGGGAGGGACTGTGCGTAGTCCTACTGAAGCTGTTGGATGTGCTGGTCGTCAGCATCGAAGCCGCCCCCAACACCTGGATTGATTTGCGTTGGACTTCTGGGTTGGACTTCGGTTTTTCTGGGGACAGAAACCAGTCCAGGGGGGAGCAGTGTAACATCGGGGCCGTGTTAAGGGGGGCAGGGATTTCCCAGCATGCTTTGCCATCTGAAAACGTTACTGTGTGTGTGTTATCACTGAGTTATTATACTGCTGTGTCATTATAACTGTGTTATAATGACCCAGCAGTGTTTATAGGCAGGATTAGGGCAAGATGTATCATGTGTTGTATAATCATGGATCACCTCCAAAATGTAATGGGTTCATATGTAGGCCAGTTCTGGTGACAATTGCAGCAAAGTTTATCCAGTAGCTGTGGCGGCTTCTTGCTAATGCACTGAGAAATAAAAGCCTTGGTGGAGGTATGCATTCTCGGATCATCACCAAAATGTTATGAGTTCCTCTCTAGCCCAAGAACCACCTCTGGTGAAAATTTCATTCAAATCCATCCAGTAGTTTTGTCTAATCCTGCTGCACATATTCAAACAAGGTCCTTGGTGGAGGTATGTACTCTGGGATCATGACCAAATTTTAATGGGTTCATTCTTGGCCCAAAGGCTACATCTGAAATTTTCATCAAAATCCATCTAGTAGTTTTGCATAATCCTGCTAACGCACAAACCACCCCTATTACATTAGCTCCTTGGTGGAGGTAATGCTCACGGCCACTTATTGACCACATTTACACTGTAAACATTATCAGGCAGTAAACTAGGTGTGTTTGACACCTCGTCAGTGGTTAGCTGTCAGTAGCAGAGCAAGTCATTCATTCTGTTTCAGTGACTATTACCACCCAGGGACGGTTAATTTATTATTGACCAGTCAAACCACACACCCCTGTCTCTGATAATGCTTTATTCAAGGTCTTAAATGCCAACATCCAGCCAGTATTGTCAGTATTTTGATTAGTCCAACAATCGACACTAAAAGCTAATGTTAATCTCAAACGTGGTGTTGCCATCCAAACACTATATCAGCAGAATGAAGAAAGAAGGTTTGGATGAACTCATTCTCATGAGTATTTAAAGCAATATGCCATTAAAAACAGCCCATTTTGAGGACAACTTCCTCCCCATGTGTAAGATGTACTGTATTTATTAAACCCTGAGGTGCTGTGATCAAAGCACTTCACAGACATTTCATTAACACCTCTTGGAGCTGTATCTGCATGTGGGAAAAGTGCCTAATAAGGGCTTTAAGTGCCATGACTTGGGGAAGACTACAGGAGTGCAGTAGTTGTGGTTTTGGTGGTATTAACCAGAGGAATCTGGTCTCTAAACACTATTGCTGTTGATGCCACCACTTTGGCCATGAAAAATAAGACAGAAAAACAGCAGAAACAAACTAAGTAAATGTTTGTACCTTGATTAGAAGACTCTGTTTGATCTAGTCTTGTTGCTTTATTTTCTCTCTAGCATCTGGATTTTAAAACCCAGCCCTTAATCATCCTAAGGAGGCTGAAGTTGAGTTGGAAATTAAAAAGTGGCTGAAACTGAGCGAGGACAGGCTAGGAAGACCACACAGCCAACCCACAGCCAGGAAGGTAAGCCTGAACAGCTTGTCATTAACAACTTGCCCTTGAGCATCAGTTTCAGCTTGACAATGACGTCTCCTGCTGTTCAAAAGTCGACTTATTGTCTGCTGAGGCATGGCATTCCACTCTTCTTGAAGGGCAGCCCTCAGGTCATTGAGGTTGTGGGGTGCAGGGTTACGAGCCTTTACACGGCAACTCAGCTGATCCCGTCATTTTTTTTTTTATGGGATCCAGGTTTGGAGAAAATGCAGGCCACTACATTTGAGGTACCCCAGCCTCCAGCAGTCATTCCCTAATGATGCAACCTCGATGAGCTGGAGCATTGTCGGCCTTGAAGATGAAATTAGGCCTGTGTTGTTCATGCAGGGGCACAATGACTGGATTAATGATGTTATTCAGGTAGTATTGGCTTGTCACTGTACCATTCACAAGGTGTAGGGCAGTTCTGGATTGACTAGACACACCTGCCCAGACTGTAACATGGTGACAACAGTGACTGATGCATAGTGCTCTGCTTGACGTCTCCAACATCATTAGCAGCCATCATTTCTGCTCAGCGTGAATCGACTCCTCAGAGAACAGCACTGAGGCCCACTGGTCCATTGTCCAGTATCAGTGCTCCCTGGCCCATGCAAGACGATGACGCCTGTGCCTGGTGGTGTGGTCAGGTGCCCTTGCAGGTCGTCTAGCACGCAGACCACACTGATTTAAACGGTTTTGAATGGTCTGATGTGACACTTGAGTGCCTCTCACCTCCCTTAACTGTGCTTGGAGTTGAGTGGCATTCATCATCCGGTTCCGCAGGGCACTGGTCACAATGAAGTGGTCATCAGTATGGGATATGGCCAAAGGACGTCCACTTCTATGTCTTTCTGTTACTCTTCCAGTCTCTCTGTATCTCTGCTGCAACCTGCTGATGACACTCTGTGACACTCCAAGCTCAGTGGCCACTTTCCTCTGAGAACATCCTGTTTAAAAGGAACTCTGATTATATTGGCATGTTAGCTCTGTATGCTTTATTTTTATGTTACTAACATAACTATAATATAATTTTTTTGAAAATAATTCCCAGTTTTATATATTTTTAAAAAACTTTATTACGATGTAAATCGCCATTATTGTTTACGTCGCAATGCATTCTGGGTAGTGACGTAGAATGGTTGCAGCCGTTTTTTCTGTCTTATACAAGCCAAGAAGCGAAGCTACGAACTACTGCCATTTGTCAGTGAAAATACCACATTGTGCGGCTTTTGGATGTAATTTCCAGTCAAAGGGAAATAAAGAGAGCGGGGTGAGCCTCCATAGCTTTCCTAAAGAGGGAAAGTGGAGGAAAAAGTGGGGCGGCAGCGGCTCAGCAGGTAGAGCAGGTCGTCTAATAACCCGATGGTTGGCGGTTCGCATCACACTCTCCCCAGATATCCTGCCGTTGTGTCCCTGGGCAAGACACTTCACCCGCATTGCCTCCAGTGCCCATAACACTGGGTATGAATGTGTAAAAATGTTTAAATGCTCGGTGGTGGCCGGAGAGGCTGTTGGCGTGGATTGGCAGCCACATTTCTGTCACTGAGTCTGTGATCACGCGCTGTAGCGCATGCCTGATAAAGCTGACATATGTATTAATCACGCTGTGATAAAGCACAATATCGCTCAAAGCGCACGAGTGTGCGCTTTGCGCACCAGTGTGGCAGATGTACTTGTATTTGTACTTGTACTTGTATTTGTACTAACCATAGTGCGCAGTGGGCAGCACAGTTTACCCTCGGCCGGGGGATCGCGGAGATCGTGGGTTCGATCCCTGCCCCCGGCCAACAGTGATCTGTGTGGAGTTTGCATGTTCTCCCCGTGTTTGCGTGGGTTTACTCCGGGATTTCTCCGGTTTCCTCCCACAAATCAAAAACATGCAGGTTAGAGAGTTAAGGAGCGCTTGTGCACGCAGCGACTGGCAGCTGGTGGCTTGTCACCAGACTGCAAAACAAATCTACCTATGGGTACAAAATAAGTAATAAAAAAAAAGGGCTCGCTCCACAGCGCTGGAGTGAGCTTCGTGCTGGAGGATGAAATAAACACCCTTTTAAACTTCAGTTCGCAGTGTCCTGCCTGCACTTATTCCGTGCCTCAACACTGGGTTCCCTTATTTCATCCGCCACACTGGTGCGCAAAGCGCACGCTCATGCACTTTGCGCGATATTGTGCTTTATCATAGTGTGATTAATACATATGTCAGCTCTATCAAGTGTTGTGGGATGTGTCTGGTGCGTGTGTTTGGATGGGGCAGCTCGGTGCGTGGACGTGAGTGAGTGATGGCGTTTGCGCAGCCGAGGCGCCCCCCCCCCTCCCCGGTGTGTGTGGCGAACGGTGTGTGATTTGGTGTGGATAAGTAGAAAGAGCGAGGCGACCGGAGCAGGTTGAATTTGTTGCTGACAGCAGTGCGGTATATAAATAAAGCCCCAACGCTTCAGCAAAACGGCCTGTGCTTGTGTACCACAAGAGTGAGATTTACTTGGGAATTGACCGCGGAGGAAGATATATCTCCCCTGCGTCCCAAAACCACGGTTAGGAGACGAAAGGCAGGAACGGTCAACACAAGCGTGCGATCACAGACATGTCTCATGCGCGCGCTTTGAGTGATATTGTGCTATTATCACAGCGTGATTAATACATATGTCAGCTTTATCAGGCATGCGCTACAGCGCGTGATCACAGACTCAGAGTGACGGAAATGTGGCTGCCAATCCACCCCAACAGCCTCTCCGGCCACCACCGAACATTTAAACATTTTTACACATTCATACCCAGTGTTATGGGCACTGGAGGCAATGCGGGTGAAGTGTCTTGCCCAGGGACACAACGGCAGGATATCTGGGGAGAGCGTGATGCGAACCGCCAACCATCGGGTTATTAGACGACCTGCTCTACCTCCTGAGCCGCTGCCGCCCCACTTTTTCCTCCACTTTCCCTCTTTAGGAAAGCTATGGAGGCTCACCCCGCTCTCTTTATTTCCCTTTGATTGGAAATTACATCCAAAAGCCGCGCAATGTGGCATTTTCACTGACAAATGGCAGTAGTTCGTAGCTTCGCCTCTTGGCTTGTATAAGACAGAAAAAACGGCTGCAACCATTCTACGTCACTACCCAGAATGCATTGCGACGTAAACAAAAATCGTAATAAAGTTTTTTAAAAATATATAAAACTGGGAATTATTTTCAAAAAAATTATAGTTATGTTACTAACATAAAAATAAAGCATATAGAGCTAACATGCCAATATAATCAGAGTTCCTTTTAAAGCCTTGCAATGATAAGGTACTGCTGATCAATTGTGAGGTGTCGTCTTGGTCTCATGGTGTAAAATGTGAACAGCATGATGAAGAGGACCAGGACTTAAAGTTTTCCGGCACCGTGTGTGTGTGTGTGTGTGTGTGTGTGTGTGTGTGTGTATACAGTAGTGTGAAAAAGTGTTTGCCTCCTTCCTGATTTCTCATTTATTTGTATGTTTGTCACACTTAAATTTTTCAGATCAGCAAACAAATTTAAATATTAGACAGAGATCAAAAAAGTAAACACAAAATGCAATTTTTAAATGAAGGTGTTTATTATTAAGAGTAAAAAAAAATCCAAACCTACATGTCCCTGTGTGAAAAAGTGACCCCCCCCCCCCGTTAAAACATAAATTAACTGTGGTTTATCACATCTTTGGAAAGCTGAGTTCAATTTCTCTAGCCACACCCAGGCCTGATTACTGCCACACCTGTTCTCAATCAAGAAATCACTTAAACAGGACCTGCCTGACAAAGTGAAGTGGACCAAAAGATCCTCAAAAGCTAGACATCATGATACGATCCAAAGAAATTCAGGAACAAATGAGAAACAAAGTAATTGAGATCTATCAGTCTGGAAAAGGTTATAAAGCCATTTCTGAAGCTTTAGGACTCCAGCGAACCACAGTGAGAGCCATTATCCACAAATGGCAAAAACATGGAACAGTGGTGAACCTTCCCAAGAGTGGCCGGACGACCAAAATTACCTCAAGAGCGCAGCGACGACTCATCCAAGAGGTCACAAAAGACCCCAGAACAACATCCACAGAACTGCAGGCCTGATTTGCCTCAGTTAAGGTCAGTGTTCAGGACTCCACCATAAGAAAGAGACTGGGCAAAAATGGCCTGCCTGGCAGAGCTCCAAGACGAAAACCACTGCTGAGCGAAAACAACAAAGGCTCATCTCAGTTTTGCCAGAAAACATCTTGATGATCCGCAAGACTTTTGGGAAAATACTCTGTGGACTGATGAGACAAAAGTTGAACTTTTTGGAAGGTGTGTATCCCTTACATCCGACGTAAAAGTAACACAGCATTTCAGAAAAGGAACATCATACTAACAGTAAAATATGGTGGTGGTAGTGTGATGGTCTGGGGCTGTTTTGCTGCTTCAGGACCTGGAAGACTTGCTGTGGTAAATGGAACCATGAATTCTGCTGTCTACCAAAAAATCTTGAAGGAGAATGTCCGGCCATCTCTTCGTGACCTCAAGCTGAAGCACACTTGGGTTCTGCAACAGGACAATGATCCAAAACACACCAGCAAGTCCACCTCTGAATGGCTTAAGAAAAACAAAATGAAGACTTTGGAATGGCCTAGTCAAAGTTCAAAGGGTTTTCGAGCATGAACCGCCTTTTTAAGGTCATGCCACAGCATCTTAATCAGATTCAGGTCAGGATTTTGACTAGGCCACTGCAAAGTCTATGGTGGAGTCATGAACACTGACCTTAACTGAAGCAAGTGAGGCCTGCAGTTCTTTGGATGTTGTTGTGGGGTCTTTTGTGACCTCTTGGATGAGTCGTCGCTGCACTCTTGGGGTAATTTTGGTCGGCCGGCCACTCCTGGGAAGGTTCACCACTGTTCCATGTTTTTGCCATTTGTGCATAATGGTCACTGTGGTTTGCTGGAGTCCCAAATCTTTAGAAATGGCTTTATAACCTTTTCCAGACTGCTAGAGCTCAATTACTTTGTTTCTCATTTGTTCCTGAATTTCTTTGAATCGCAGCATGATGTCTAGCTTTTGAGGCTCTTTGGTCTACTTCGCTTTGTCAGGCAGGTCCTATTTAAGTGATTTCTTGATTGAGAACAGGTGTGGCAGTAATCAGGCCTGGGTGTAGCTAGAGAAATTGAACTCAGCTTTCCAAAGATGTGATAAACCACAGTTAATTTACTGTATGTTTTAATGGAGGGGGGGCAATCACTTTTTCACACAGGGCCATGTAGGTTTGAAATTTTTTTACCCTTTATAATAAACACCTTCATTTAAAAACTGCGTTTTGTGTTTACTTGTGTTATCTTTGTCTAATATTTAAATTTGTTTGCTGATCTGAAATATTTAAGTGTGACAAACATACAGAAAAATAAGAAATCAGGAAAGGGGCAAACACTTTTTCACATGTGTGTGTGTGTGTGTGTGTGTGTGTGTGTGTGTGCCTCCACCCCGTGAAAAAAGTTCATGCTCAGGAATTTTTTTTTTTTTTTTTGCTTTAACCCCTGAGAGGACTGTTTAAATACCAATTCTGATTGAAGCAAAAATTTATTGGTCGATTCATAGATCAAACACTTTTTGCCATTAAGCACCTTGTTAGAGAACAGTGTTATGCAAAATGTACTGAAACACTGAACAGTTGGACATGAGCATTCAAAAGGTTAGGAGGTCAAACTCAGTTCACCTGGAAAGGTTAGAGTGCATTTTTGGTGCATCCTGAAATTTCACCAGAAAGCCGAATATCCCTAACTTTTTGTGAGTAGTGTATGTTGCACATGCAACGTGAAAATTGTTCTGTGCTAAGAAAGAATGAACTGAAGCAGCACTGATGTGATGAGAAACAGACCCGTTTCTCATCGTACTGTTTAAACTAAGATTGGCGAGCTGCACTCGTGAGTTCCGTCAGCATAAATTCACACCTCTACAATGTCCCGCAGATAACGACGCATTTCTCCTGGATATCAAGTTTCATGTGCTCACATCGTTGATCACACCAGGCTCAGCCCAGATGCTGGTGATGCAGGCCGCTATGGAGTCACCGGCCTTTTTATAAGTCTTAATTTTGTTGCTCCTGTGTCAAACTCAGCACAGGCCATTGCTCAATGGTTGCTGCTCTTTGTCCTCCGTTACAACAGAGAGGATTGCACTCGTTGACACCAACACTTGACATGGCCTGTGATTGACTATAGAACATGTAAAGCTCTCTAGGATCACCAAACCTGCAACATGGGTTCACCTCGGGGATCCTTCCCTACAACTATGGGTTGTATACTTTGCTGTATATTTGTGGATGATGGCTTATCGTAATTTGGTTTGGCCACAGTAACTATATTGAAAAGTTGAAAACTGCTCTCTGTCAATAAGTATTGGGATCTCCAAAGAAAATGGAGGCGGGGGATATTGCACTCACTTCAGAGTGCTCTTGTTAAAATCACACTTGTTAAGCCTTTATATAACCAGATTTTTTTCTGGGGCTTGAAAGATCCAGAGTTTGTTTTTTAACTTGTATTCATGTCTAGGCCTATGTAACATCGGGGCCATGTTAAGGGGGGCAGGGATTTCCCAGCATGCTTTGCCAGTTGAAAACGTTACTGTGTGTGTGTATTAAATGTGTTATTACTGAGTTATTATACTGCTGTGTCATTATAACTGCGTTATAATGACCCAGCAGTGTTTAGCAGGATTAGGGCAAGATGTATCATGTGTGTGTAACCATGATTGAAACGGAGGTCTGGGAGAATGACCTCCCCTCCTGTCTGTGCTCAGAAGTAGTTGGGGTTGGGGGTGTGTAAAATAAAGCCTGTTCGCCACTACCATCTTGCTCCTCTTCTTTGTGGAATCCCGCAAACGTCACACCTGTAACAATGACAAATTTTGATGGCTGATAAATTTTTTTCCCAGTTGGGACAAACTTGATATTGTGAGCGGACCCCAGCTCTCTGCTTCAACCTTTCTGGCT
Source organism: Pholidichthys leucotaenia (assembly GCA_020510985.1). Taxonomy (NCBI): domain Eukaryota; kingdom Metazoa; phylum Chordata; class Actinopteri; order Cichliformes; family Pholidichthyidae; genus Pholidichthys; species Pholidichthys leucotaenia. The sequence goes on along the minus strand of CM035838.1, from coordinate 202,542,604 downwards.
GTCCCCACTTTGTGAGCATGAGCCCCGCCTCGCACAGGGAGTGTGTGGACAGAAGCAGTGCTGGTGTTTTAGTGTTGGTGGATTATGTAAAAAAGTTTAACACACAAGTAAACTGCGACTTATCATAGCCAGGAAACTTATCTTAGTCATTTTTTTCTTATCGTATGATTAATGGTTTTAGCTGTTATTGTTACAGGCCTACTCATGTTTATTCAGCAAAATACTTGGTGTAAATAACCACATTTTAGTCGATCGTCATTATGCTGTCACATGTCAGAGGATCTACTGTATACAGGTGCATCTTATTAACCACTTGCACTCCGTTGTTCCGCGGGCAGGCAAGTCTCTGCATCCTAAGACGCACGAGGGCGCACGAGAGCGCCCTCGTGCGCGCTTGGACGCATGACGCATGATGGTGGTGATGTAGGTGGTGTGGCCTCCAAGCGCCACTGAAAAAAAAATCTGCAAACACAGCCGCGAACAGATTAGTTCATCTGATTGACCTCTCATTCGACTAATAAGAGCCTTGAATTGGGTTTCTGAAACCTTGAAGAACCAATGAATGAAAACCTAGGAAGGAGGACCCGCCTCCCAACGCTTTGAATGCAGTGAGCCAATTGAAGCAGAGAAGTTTGTGAGCTGTTTTTTTTTAAGGCTGGGTGAAGACTGGCTGCTGCAGCGGATCAAAAAAGGACACAGGAAGAGCTCCACAGACCCAGCAGCGTGGAGACCATCCACAAATGCAACCTGTGTGACAGGGAGTGCCATTCGTGGATCGGCATGTTCGGCCACAGGCGGTGCTTATTTTGTATTGGTTCCAGCAGAGTAGACGTTATGATTTCTTCCATGGTCATTATAGACCGACGGAGGCTGACGACGAAGGCTGAGTGACACACACGCCTTCGCCAGTCTTTTTTTAATTACTACTGTTATTTGTTTTGAAAAATCGTTCGCCAAAAACCGCAATCATGGAAGCACAAAACCGCAATAATGGAATTATGTTTTGATTGAGTCGTGAGACCAGAACCAGAGCGGACCAGCGTCGCGTTCGTCTGACAGTGAGGAAGAGAAGTTCGCCAGGACACTGCTGTGAAGAGGTAAGGTGTTATAAGCTAAATTATTCTCTATCCCTGAAAATTGTAATCCAAAATGACTTTTGACCGATCAGTAAATTACAGCTGTGCGGTTCACGAAGTCTGAAGTTCGTGCGCCATGGTACAAGGGGTTGCTCGCAGTGTACAGGCTGTGAACGCCCCCCCACCCCCGCTATTCTTCTGCAGCGAGGGGGGGGGAGCCGCGGTGACTGCACTGCTGTCCTACATCACCACATAAGGCTAATCCATTGTGTAGCGATGGCTAAAGTCCATCCTCTGTAGGATGGACTTTAGCCATCCCCCATTTAGCCATCCCCCCTCCCCGCTACACACAGTAGCGGGGGGGGGGGGAGCCGCTGTGACAGCGTTGCTGTGGAAACATGCAACGAGTGTAATCTGTCATGTAGCGAGGGCCGAACTCTGTCCTTGGTAGCAGGGGGGGGACGACCCCCCCCCACACACACACACACAGACACAGCCCTGAGTGTGACCTTTCCTTTGAGCCTAAAATGAAGCTTCTACATTGAATCATTCAAAAGTTACAGACGTTTTTCCAAACTGTGCCATTTGGCACAATTTGGCACAGTTCCAAAACGCCTGGGAACAGCCTGAGAACAAAGCTGTGTAAAATATTCATTTTTTGTGGTATTGTTACCAAATTTGGATCTCAGCTGGATAACACTTGGTTCTACATTTCTGTTGCATTTTCCAGCCGGATCGGACAGCTGTGTGTTATTTACAAGCACTTGTATCCAAAAAAACACTGTGTCCAAATTTTTTTTCTTCAAGTTCAGTATGTTTAGATGACTGTAACTCAGTGGCCGGAGCACGTAGAGAGATTATGTTTTTTTTGCCAAAAAATTCAAAGTGTTTTCTTTTAAATGAGACCAACCCCATGAAGATGCTGCAAAGGGTTGAATAACAGCTTTCGATTTACTTTGGGCACGTTATTTTTTGGCATTTTTAGGAAAATTGCCCGGAGTGCAAGTGGTTAAGTTAGAATGTTATCAAAGTTGATTCATTTCAGTAATTCAGTTCAAAAAATAAACTCTTACAGATTCATTACATGGAGAATGATATATGTCAATTTCTTTTAATTTAATGATTATGGCTTACAGCTCTTGAAAACCTCAAATTTATTTTCTCAAAAAATTTGACTATTACATAAAATTAATTTTAAAAAATGTTATATATTTTTTTAAATAGAAATGACGGCCTACGGAAAAGTATGTCCATGTACACACTCAATACTTGGTCAGGGCTCCTTTTGCCTGAATTACTGCATCAGTGCAGCGTGTCATGGAGGTGATCAACCTGTGGTTCTGCTGAGGTGTTATGGAGGTCCAGGTTGCTTTGATAGTGACCTTCAGCTCGTCTGCATTGTTGGGTCTGGTGTCTCTCATCTTCCTCTTGACAATCCTCCATAGATTCTCTGTGGGGTTTAGGTCAGGAGAGTTTGCTGGCCAGTCAAGCACAGTGATGCCATGGTCATTAAACAACATTTTGGTACTTTTGGCAGTGTGGGCAAGTTCCAAGTCCTGCTAGAAAATGAAACCAGCATCTCCATAAAGCTTGTCAGAACAGAATTCAAGTTGCTTGAGGTCCAGTGTGTAGTTACTACAGTCAGTGGTGATTTGGGGAGCCATGTCATTTGCTGATGTTGGTCTACTGAGGTTGACTGACCAGCAAGCTGTCCAGACCTAAACCCGCAGAGAATCTATGGCGTATTGTCAAGAGGAAGATGAGACACCGGACCCAACAATGCAGACGAGCTGAAGGCCGCTATTAGGGCTGTCATGATGCAGGAATTTCCCCTGCAGTGACAGTGGACGGCTCAACACTGCAATATGCAGTATTTTTGCAGATGTTTTAGGACCCTGTGGTCTTGTAATTTAAACAAGGTTCATAACTTATGTGGCAAACGATGGAAGCTGTGCGAAACATCACTGCAGCTCCACTCTCAACTTTATGTGGGTGTGGGACAATTGTGCAGAGCTCCGATCTTTCTACAGGCATGAACTGCTGAGTCTGTTTAAAAAAAACCCAAACCAAAACATCATTTTCATAAAGCAGTGGCGGTAACTCCAGTGTCAATCAATCAAACTTTATTTGCATAGCACTTTTCAAACATTAGATGCTGTGCAAAGTGCTTTACATAGATAAAAACAGTAAACACATATAGTTACATATATTTAAGTGATACATCCCCACCCCTTCCAACCCTCCCATAAACATACCCACAAAACACACACACACACACACACATACAACCACCCCCGACTTCTCTTGCATACATAAAATAGGAGACATTGCTATTTCAACTACAGGGTGTGTGGACTGGAGACTGCAGCAACATTCAGCTTATTTAAACAGGACGGCCTCCGTACAGGACCCTGCGTGGCTGTTATCTCTGTGATTTGGGGATTTTTGCCGCTGTCTGAAAAATCACATTCAAACAAGCAATGCACTAGTTGTTTCGCTCTCAGAGCTCATTTGTCAGGATCATAAACACTCCGCTCAGAAGGAAATAACCAGCTTTGTGCCCTTTCAGTGCTCACTGTCACAACTGTATTTAGCAATTCGTCCAAATGCTTCCCCCACTAACTGCCTGCTGGACTCTGTCTGGGGAGAGAGTCCCCCACACGGTGCTGCAACCACAAGCACCCAGTGCTGTGGAAGCTTCCACAGCACTGGGTGCAAACATGCTGTTGGCAATAAAAATACACTTAACACTTTATTTAATAATCAATAGAGGCACATAAGTGAACAACAAGATATAGCTACACACACAAAAAAGTGAACACCATGGTTGTTGCAGCTGCTCATTATCCTCTGGTAGATTTGTCCATAGCACAGTATTACATAATTGCGGTTATCGCGACAGCCCTAGCCACTATCAAAGCAACCTGGGCCTCCATAACATCTCAGCAGTACCACAGGCTGATCACCTCTATACCACACCGCATTGATGCAGTAATTCATGCAAAAGTTCACTTGACCAAGTATTGAATATGTACATGGACATACTTTTCAGTAGGTCAACATTTCTATCAAAAAGTAGCTTTTTTTAATTAATTTTGGTAATATTCTAATTTTTTAAGAAACTGAATTTGGGGTTTTCATGAGCTATAAGCCATCATCATCAAAATAAAAAGAAATTAACACTTGAAATATCTCTGTGTAATGAATCTACACTACTCATAAAAAGTTACGGATATTCATCTTTCTGGTGAAATTTCAGGATGCACCTAAAATTCACTATAACCTTTCCAGGTGAACTTAATTTAACCTTCTCTACCCTATTGAATGCACATGTCAAACTGTTCAATGTTTCAGTACTTTTTGCATAACTTGCTGTTCTCTAACAAGGTGCTTAACGGCAAAATTCACAACAGGTGTTTGATCCATGAATCGACCAATAAATTTTCTGCTTCAATCAGAATTGGTATTTAAACAGTCCTCTTCATCATGCTGTTCACATTTTGACATCATGAGACCAAGACAACACCTAACAATTGATCAACAGTACCTAACCACTGTGAGGCTTCAAACAGGATGTTGTCAGAGGTGAAGTGGCCACTGAGCTTAGAGTGTCACAGAGTTTCATCAGCAGGCTGCAGCAGAGATACAGAGAGACTGGAAGAGTCACAGAAAGACATAGAAGTGGACGTTCTTTAACCACATCCCATACTGATGACCGCTTCATTGTGAACAGTGCCCTGTGGAACCAGCTGATGAATCCCACTCAACTCCAGGCACATTTAAGGGAGGTGAGAGGCACAAGTGTCATGCCAGACCATTTGAAACCATTTACATCGGCATGATCTGCGTGCTAGACGACCTGCAAGGGTACCTGACTACACCAGACATGAGCATCATTGTCTTGCATGGGCCAGGGAGCATTTACACTGGACAAGGGACCAGTGGGCCTAAGTGCTGTTCTCTGAGGAAAGTCGATTCATGTTGAGCAGAAATGATGGCCACCAACGATGTTGGAGACGTCAAAGAGAGCACTATGCATCAGCCACTGTTGTCATCATGTTACAGTCTGGACAGGTGTGTCTAGTCAATACAGAACTGCCCTACACCTTGTTAACGGTACAGTGACAAGCCGATACTACCTGAATAACATCATTAATCCAGTTATTGTGCCCCTGCATGAAAAGCACAGGCCTGATTTCATCTTCATGGATGACAATGCTCCAGTTCATCGAGGTCACATCATTAGGGAACGGCTGTTGGGGGCTGGGGTACCACAAATGAAGTGGCCTGCACATTCTCCAAACCCGAGTTCCACAGAAAACCTATGGGATCAACTGAGTTGCCGTGTAGAGGCTCGTAACCCTTCACCCCAATGACCTGAGGGCTGCCCTTCAAGAAGAGTGGAATGCCATGCCTCAGCAGACGATAAGTCGACTTGTGAACAGCAGGAGACGTCATTGTCAAGCTGAAACTGATGCTCAAGGGCACATGACAAGTTATTGAGACATTGATATGTTTGCTGTGGTATACCCACCACTGTTGCTGGCTTTTGTTTCAATAAATTGAGATGAGGAAAACACCATTGTATGCTTCTCCTTGTATGATATAATATCACTGTAGTGTGAACTTTTTACATTTTCCATAAATTTCACCCGAAAGCCAAATATCCCTAACTTTTTGTGAGTAGTGTATATAATGAGTTTCATTTTTAATTTAATTACTAAAACACACTGGGTGTGTTTATATATCTACATATTTATTCCATCTAGCTACAATGCTCCGCACTGTGTGTCTATATATATATATATATATATATATATATATATATATATATATATATATATATATATATATATATATATCCATCCACTATCCATCCATCCATCCATCTTCTACCGCTCTTCCGGAGGTCCGGGTCGCGGAGGCAGCAGTTCAAGCAGAGAAGCCCAGACTTCCCTCTCCCCAGCCACCTGCTCCAGCTCTTCAGAGAGGATACCAAGGCATTCCCAGACCAGCTGGGAGACATAGTCTCTCCACCGAGTCCTGGGTCTGCCCCGGGGTCTCCTCCCAGTGGGACGTGCCTGAAACACCTCAAGTGGGAGGCGTCCAGGAGGCATCCTAATCAGATGCCCATACCACCTCAACTGACTCCTTTCAATGTGGAGGAGCAGCGGTTCTACTCTGAGCCTCTCCCGGATGACTGAGCTCCTCACCCTATCTCTGAGGGTGAGTCCAGCAATCCTACGTAGAAAGCTCATTTCAGCCGCTTGTATCCGCGATCTCGTTCTTTCGGTCATTACCCAAAGCTCGTGACCATAGGTGAGAGTAGGAACGTAGATTGACTGGTAAATCGACAGCTTTGCCTTAGAACTAAGTGCCCTCTTCACCACAACAGACCGGTACAACGTCCGCATCACTGCAGATGCTGCTCCAATCCGTCTGTCGATCTCTCGCTCCATTTTCCCCTCACTCGTGAACAAGACCCCAAGATACTTAAACTCCTCCACTTGGGGCAGGAGCCTGTCCCCAACCCGGAGAGGACAATCCACCTTTTTCCGGCTGAGGACCATGGACATGGACTTGGAGGTGCTGATTCTCATCCCAGCCGCTTCACACTCAGCGGCAAACCATCCCAGCAAGAGCTGTAGGTCATTGCTGGATGAAGCCAACAGGACAACATCATCTGCAAACAACAGAGATGAGATCCTGTGGTTACCAAGCATGACACCCTCCATTCCCTGGCTGCGCCTAGAAATCCTGTCCATAAAAATTATGAACAGGATCGGTGACAAAGGGCAGCCCTGGCGGAGTCCAACTCTCACTGGGAATGACTCCGACCGAGTGTTGGCAATACGAACCAAACTCTCACAACGGTCGTACAGAGACGAATAGCTCGTAACAACAAGCCCGATACCCCATACTCCCGAAGCACCCCCCACAAAAATCCACGAGGGACGCGGTCAGATGCCTTCTCCAAGTCCACAAAACACATGTAAACTGGTTGGGCAAACTCCCACGAACCCTCAAGAATTCTCGAGAGGGTAAAGAGCTGGTCCGATATGCCACGGCCAGGACGAAAACCACATTGCTCCTCCTGAATCCGAGGTTCAACCAACGGCCGGACTCTCCTCTCCAGTACCCTGGCATAGACCTTCCCAGGGAGGCTGAGGAGTGTGATCCCTCTAAAGTTGGAGCACACCCTCCGGTCCCCTTTTTTGAAGAGAGGAACCACCACCCCGGTTTGCCATGCCAAAGGCACTGCCCCCGACCTCCACGCAATGTTGCAGAGGCGTGTCAACCATGACAACCCAACAACATCCAGGGCCTTGAGGTACTCAGGGCGAATCTCGTCCACCCCCGGGGCCCGGCCACCAAGGAGATTTTTAACCACCTTGGCGACCTCAGCCCCTGTGATAGGCGAGTCATCCCCCTCATCCCCAAACCCTGCTTCCTCTGTGGAAGGTGTATCAGTGGGATTGAGGAGATCCTCGAAGTATTCCTTCCACCGCCCGACGATATCCCCAGTCGAAGTCAACAGTGTCCCATCCGCACCATTCACAGTGTGGACGAGGAGCTGCTTTCCCCTCCTGAGCCGCCGGACAGTTTGCCAGAATCTCTTTGAGGCCGACCGAAAGTCTTGTTCCATGGCCTCACCAAACTCCTCCCATACCCGGGTTTTTGCTTCAGCAACCACCCGAGCTGCACTCCGCTTGGCCTGCCGGTACACCTCAGTTGCTTCGGGAGTCCCACAAGCCAACCAAGCTTGATAGGACTCCTTCTTCAGCTTAATGGCCCCCCTCACCACTGGTGTCCACCACTTGGTTCGGGGGTTGCCACCACGAGATGCACCGACCACCTTGCGGCCACAGCTCTGGGCCGCCGCTTCAACAACAGAGGTGGAGAACATGGCCCATTCAGATTCCATGTCTCCAGACTCCCTCGGAATGTGGTTGAAGTTCTTCCGGAGGTGGGAGTTGAAGACCTCCCGGACAGGGGCCTCAGCCAGACGCTCCCAGCACACCCTCACTATACGTTTGGGTCTACCAGGTCTGAATGGCTTCCTCCCCTGCCATTGGATCCAACTCACCACCAGGTGGTGATCAGTTGACAGCTCTGCACCTCTCTTTACTCGGGTGTCCAAGACATACGGTCGCAGGTCTGATGATACGATAACAAAATCGATCATCGACCTGCGACCTAGGGTGTCCTGGTGCCAGGTGCACATATGGACACCCTTATGCTTGAACATGGTGTTCGTTATGGACAGACTGTGGTTAGCACAGAAGTCCAATAACTGAACACCACTCAGGTGCAGATCGGGCAGGCCGTTCCTCCCAATCACCCCCCTCCAGGTTTCACTGTCGTTGCCCACGTGCACATTGAAGTCCCCCAGTAGGACAATGGAGTCTCCAAGGGGAGCACCCTCCAGCACCCCAGTCACAGACTCCAAAAAGGGTGGGTACTCTGAAACATCATTTGGTGCATAGGCACAAATGATGGTCAGGACCCGTTTCCCAACCCAAAGGTGCAGGGAAGCAACCCTTTCGTCCACCGGGGAAAACTCCAATATAGAGGCAGCAAGGTGGGGCGATACAAGAATACCCACCCCTGCTCGTCGCCTCTCGTCCGGGGCAACTCCAGAAAAGGCCAAGCTCCATCCCCTCTCCAGGAGACTGGTTCCAGAACCGGAGCTGTGTGTTGAGGTGAGGCCGACTATATCTAGCCGGTATCTCTCAACCTCGTACACCAGCTCAGGCTCCTTCCCCACCAGAGAGGTGACATTCCACGTACCAAAAGCCAGTTTAGAAAGCTTGGGATCAGTCCGCCAAGGTCTCCGCCTTTGACCGCCACCTAATCCACATAGCACCGCACCCCCATGAGCCCTCCTGCAGGTGGTGAGCCCACTAGAGGGCGGACCCATGTAACTCCTTCGGGCTGAGCCCGGCCGGGTCCCATGGGTGGAAACCCGGCCACCAGACGCTAGCCAACAGTGATCTGTGTGGAGTTTGCATGTTCTCCCCGTGTACGTGTGGGTTTACCCCGGGATTTCTCCGGTTTCCTCCCACATGCCAAAAAACATGCAGGTTAGGTTAATTGGAGACTCTAAAGTGGCCCTTGGTGTGAATGTGTGTGTGAATGGTTAAAAGGGATGGCGCCGTATTGTGGCTGCTTCATCCATCCAGGTGGTGGATGACCCTTAATTTCTGTAAAGCGTCTTTGAGTGTCTATGATAAAGCGCTATATAAATCTAATGCATTCATTGATTGATTGATTGATAGCCTTCGAGCCCCTCCCCCAGGCCTGGCTCCAGGGTGGGGCCCCGGTAACCCCTATGCCACGAAGAATTGAGGCAGTTCTGAAGGCAAAAGGGGGTCCAACCCGTTACTAGCATTGTGTACCTAATAAAGTGGCCGGTGACTATATATATATATACACTCACTCACCGGCCACTTTATTAGGTAGACCATGCTAGTAACGGGTTGGACCCCCTTTTGCCTTCAGAACTGCCTCAATTCTTCGTGGCATAGATTCAACAAGGTGCTGGAAGCATTCCTCAGAGAGTTTGGTCCATATTGACATGATGGCATCACACAGTTGGCGCAGATTTGTCGGCTGCACATCCATGATGCGAATCTCCCGTTCCACCACATCCCAAAGATGCTCTATTGGATTGAGATCTGGTGACTGTGGAGGCCATTTGAGTACAGTGAACTCATTGTCATGTTCAAGAAACCAGTCTGAGATGATTCCAGCTTTATGACATGGCGCATTATCCTGCTGAAAGTAGCCATCAGAAGTTGGGTACATTGTGGTCATAAAGGGATGGACATGGTCAGCAACAATACTCAGGTAGGCTGTAGCGTTGCAACGATGCTCAATTGGTACCAAGGGGCCCAAAGAGTGCCAAGAAAATATTCCCCACACCATTACACCACCACCACCAGCCTGAACCATTGATACAAGGCAGGATGGATCCATGCTTTCATGTTGTTGATGCCAAATTCTGACCCTACCATCCGAATGTCGCAGCAGAAATCGAGACTCATCAGACCAGGCAACGTTTTTCCAATCTTCTATTGTCCAATTTCGATGAGCTTGTGCAAATTGTAGCCTCAGTTTCCTGTTCTTAGCTGAAAGGAGTGGCACCCGGCGTGGTCTTCTGCTGCTGTAGCCCATCTGCCTCAAAGTTCGACGTACTGTGCGTTCAGAGATGCTCTTCCGCCTACCTTGGTTGTAACGGGTGGTTATTTGAGTCACTGTTGCCTTTCTATCAGCTCGAACCAGTCTGGCCATTCTCCTCTGACCTCTGGCATCAACAAGGCATTTCCGCCCACAGAACTGCCGCTCACTGGATATTTTTTCTTTTTCGGACCATTCTCTGTAAACCCTAGAGATGGTTGTGCGTGAAAATCCCAGTAGATCAGCAGTTTCTGAAATACTCAGACCAGCCCTTCTGGCACCAACAACCATGCCACGTTCAAAGTCACTCAAATCACCTTTCTTCCCCATACTGATGCTCGGTTTGAACTGCAGGAGATTGTCTTGACCATGTCTACATGCCTAAATGCACTGAGTTGCCGCCATGTGATTGGTTGATTAGAAATTAAGTGTTAACGAGCAGTTGGACAGGTGTACCTAATAAAGTGGTACAACTGAGCCACCACTCCGGTGTATATATATATATATTTATTTATTTATTTATTTATATGTACATATGTACACCGGAGTGGTGGCTCAGTTGGTAGAGCATCCGCCCCACACCCGGGAGGCAGGGGTTCAAATCCCGGTTGGATCATGCCGAAGACCATATAAAAGTGGAACTTCCTGCCATCCAGCTTGGTGCTCAGCAATAAATGGAATGGAGGAGGGAACTCTGTGGTGGCGCCTTGCATGGCAGCGGCCCTCTGATTCTGCACTTGGGGTGTGTGTGATTTACACTGTAGATAGGTAAAACACAATCTCGTTCTGCTGTACATGATTGGTTGTACGGTTGAATGACAATAAGGGTGATTTAATTTAATTTAATTTAATTTAATACTTGCTGCTCTTGTTTTTTTTTGTTTTTTTTGTTTTTTTCCTTCTGATTGTTGCTCTGAGTGTTGCTATCCCTGTGCTGTTGCAATCCTGGAATTTCCCCATTGTGGGACTAATAAAGGCTTATCTTATCTTAAAATAAATCAACTTTTTGATGACCTTGTGATTTCTTGAGATGTCCCTGTATCAGGGCATTACAGATAAATAAAAGTAGATGGGCTTAGATTAATGAACAATATTTTCTGCCACTTTTCTTTAGTTTGAGATCAAAAATATATTGATCATCTAAACTGCCATCGATTAGGATGCATTTATGTATATTGTGGTTAACTGGACAATTATCATTGAGGTCTTGTCAAAGCAGCACTCCTACCCAAGTGGTTTTCCAATTGCAGTTAGAGTTTTTCTGAGCTGACGTACACCTCTCTGCACTGCTGCTGCTTGCTCAGGTTGATTTTAGGTCGGTCATTATCAAAGAGGTTTTCCTGGCTAAACAAACTCCTCCCAGATCTTCTCAGACTCACAACTGAATACAGAAAACAAAAGGATGTGGCAACCAACACAGCTCTGCCAGTTCAAGCTCCATGGAAACACTAACAGCATGAGTTATGTCTGGGTCAGGGTTAAAAACTTGTGGTCTTCGTCCAGTTATAAGAAACCATTAAACTGATATGACTTTATGACTTTATAAAAAACAAATCCTGTCCTCATTGTTTTTTTTTCTTCATCTTGCAGATGAACCAGCAACGACACAGGTGGGCGGTCCGGACCAGTTTCTTCTGACTCCTACTGTTTTCAAGCTAGTGTGGCGGTTCGGTTAACCCCCACAACAGATAAAGACACTCAGCCCTCTTGTCTCTGTTTTTCCCGCTGCACTACTGAGATGCAATGTGCCATTCATGTATTTGTGATGTAAACATGCATGTATTGTGATGTAATGCGCCATTCTGTATAGTGTTCATGCGTCTTGTCCTTACTGTGACCTAGGGACTGAGATCCATATGTCTCTCAAATGCAAATGTCTTATGCCTGTTCTGTTATCTCTTTGATCGTACTAACTGCTGGGGTATGTTCCTTTGATGTATTGTTATGGTCAAGTATATAAGCTGCAACTCTGTAACGCAAACTCTCTCACTCTTCAACCTCTGCTGCAGACATGCACTCTGTGTCTTTACTGAGAGCTGTGGGCTCGCTCTCGGCGCTCATGCACGGCGCCGGGAGCGGAGCTCGTGACGGCGGTATGATTAATAAAACCTGCTTAAAACCACAGCATCGCTGCTTATTATTTCATGCCGCCGCACTGGTGACCCCTTGAAGACGCACACGCTTTGTGCGACGCAGCCTTCTGATTTGGACGGCCACGCTGGCGAACCGACGCTGAAAAAAACAAGCGGCCAGCGAACGCAGCACCCGGACACGCACACGCTTTGTGCGAAGCAATCTTCTGAGCTGGACAGCTGCACTGGTGACCCGTTCTACAGGATGAGATCTGCACGTCTGAGATCTGCTCATCCACGCTGGACCGGCCGCGCTTGCAGTTTCCTTCACACGAGAGCGCGGGCACCTCGTCCCTTCTCCACGACGGCGTCCTCCAGGGCCGGCGGAGAACGCAACGCGTGGACCTGAACGCACCACGCCAGAGCCTGAGGAACAAAAGATCGTCTATTCCCTCCCGCCGCTCCAACGCATCTGCACGAGCCTGAGGGACAAAAGATCGTCTATTTCCTCTCACCGCACCATGGCCAATCTACAGCCACAGCTCAACCTGGATTTTTATCGGCGCCGTCTGCGCCGATCTCCACCAAGTTTCTGCACCCTGGTTCTCCTCTCTCCAGCGGCCCACCCACGCACGGAATCCCCGCCCACGCATCGGGGAGTTACGAGGACGGCGCATCACGCACGGGACAAGTAACGGCTCCAGAGACCGCCATTGTCCTCCGCCGCTGCTCACAGGACCTTCAGGGCTGCTCGTTCACCTGAAGCAAGCACGCAGCTTGCCACTGGATTTTTTTTTTTTTTTTTTACGGTCTCAGCCACGGCACAAAGGGATTTCAGCCGTCAGCTGTTCCCGGGGGGTTTTGGGGTTGCTTCTGCACCTAAAACCAACACGCCAGTCCCTCTGCTTTTGTTTAATTTTTTCTGACAGCCGCTCCTGCTTTTCTTCATGGCCACGAGAGGAGCCAGAGACTAATTTTTCTTCTTCTGATCTCCGCATGTTCAGACGGGACATCGCGGAGCAGCAAACACTTTTGGCGCAACTCGAACGATTTTCCCGCGCCCGGTCAGCACGACTACCCCCCCCCTCCTGCTCAGAGCTTTTCCCTGCTCGCTGCCCAGACTGGAACATCGAGGTCTCGGCCCCCTGCCGCACCCTCTGGGGGGGAGCGTGTGGCGGTTTGGTTAACCCCCACAACAGATAAAGACACTCAGCCCTCTTGTCTCTGTTTTTCCCGCTGCACTACTGAGATGCAATGTGCCATTCATGTATTTGTGATGCAAACATGCATGTATTGTGATGTAATGCGCCATTCTGTATAGTGTTCATGCGTCTTGTCCTTACTGTGACCTAGGGACTGAGATCCATATGTCTCTCAAATGCAAATGTCTTATGCCTGTTCTGTTATCTCTTTGATCGTACTAACTGCTGGGGTATGTTCCTTTGATGTATTGTTATGGTCAAGTATATAAGCTGCAACTCTGTAACGCAAACTCTCTCACTCTTCAACCTCTGCTGCAGTCACGCACTCTGTGTCTTTACTGAGAGCCGTGGGCTCGCTCTCGGCGCTCATGCACGGCGCCGGGAGCGGAGCTCGTGACGGCGGTATGATTAATAAAACCTGCTTAAAACCACAGCATCGCTGCTTATTTTTTCATGCCGCCGCACTAGGACGTTTTCATTTCACACAGTGATTGTACATGTGTTGAAGATGTGCATATTGTTAGAATCTTGATTTTGGCTCATTTTTGTAAAAATTGCAGGTTTTAGAACTTTGTCATTTTTTCAGTTAAATTTCAATAGATGGTACATAGTTTGTCCAGCTAGCTACTCCTGCACTTTTCAGGCTTGGACATTTTCATTTCACATGTTTGTACATGTATTAAAGATGTGCATATTGCAATGAAATTGTTACTAGCTTGACCACAGATCTACAGTATATTGCTTATTGAATTTATAAGCATTTTGTTGGTGTGCTAGTCCTGCACTATCCATAATGGCTGTAGATGGCATATACAGTCTTGTGAAAAAAATTTAGACAACCCTTTAAATATTCAGTTATTAAGAAATGTTCACATATCTATGTCTAACCTTGTTTTTAATTTATTTGCATTTTTTAAAATTTATTTTAGCCAATTTAAGTGGGAATTAATGTTGGGGTGTCTTAATTTATTCCTCACTATCCATCCATCCATCCATCTTCTACCGCTTTTCCGGAGGTCCGGGTTGCGGAGGCAGCAGTTCAAGCAGAGAAGCCCAGACTTCCCTCTCCCCAGCCACCTGCTCCAGCTCTTCAGAGGGGATACCAAGGCATTCCCAGACCAGCTGGGAGACATAGTCTCTCCACCGAGTCCTGGGTCTGCCCCGGGGTCTCCTCCCAGTGGGACGTGCCTGAAACACCTCAAGTGGGAGGCGTCCAGGAGGCATCCTAATCAGATGCCCATACCACCTCAACTGACTCCTTTCAATGTGGAGGAGCAGCGGTTCTACTCTGAGCCTCTCCCGGATGACTGAGCTCCTCACCCTATCTCTGAGGGTGAGTCCAGCAATCCTACGGAGAAAGCTCATTTCAGCCGCTTGTATCCGCGATCTCGTTCTTTCGGTCATTACCCAAAGCTCGTGACCATAGGTGAGAGTAGGAACGTAGATTGACTGGTAAATCGACAGCTTTGCCTTAGAACTAAGCTCCCTCTTCACCACAACAGACCGGTACAACGTCCGCATCACTGCAGATGCTGCTCCAATCCGTCTGTCGATCTCTCGCTCCATTTTCCCCTCACTCGTGAACAAGACCCCAAGATACTTAAACTCCTCCACTTGGGGCAGGAGCCTGTCCCCAACCCGGAGAGGACAATCCTCACTATTATTCCTCACTATTTGTGTAGAATTACATTTGATAGAAAATTTGACAAGTCTTTAATTCATTTTTAATTGCTGTATTATATGAATCTCCCAGTATTTTTAACACTGATATTAAATATCCATATGTTTAAAAAAACAACCCACAGGCTTATACAGGGTGTCCTAATTTTTTCACATGACTCTATGATGTGATGTACCTTGTGTGGTGCTCTTGTGATATTTTAGGGTCTGTCAACTCAAACAAGTCAGTTTTCTATAGACGTATTCTCTCCATTCCGTCCTGACACCCATTTTCCAGCCAAATCATCTACCAACCTTTGACCATATACCGTACTTCATTCATGGGCATCATTTTAGCTTATTGGAGTTTATTCAGCTCTGGACTGGACACCTTCTCCTTAGTTACTGCCAGCAGACTTGGCCATTCAGTCATTCAAGACCATTTCTGTGCTTATTCCACCCCGGGGACTGGTCATGTGACCGCTCACACCACACACCCTGTCTGTGATGATGCTTTATTTGGGTTTTAAAACTGGAGCATTTAGCTCGTGTTTGTTAGAATGTTAGCTTAGCTTAACATCTGAACGTAAAGCTAATGGTAACCTCAAACATGGTGTTGCCTGCAAAACAGATGTTGAGAGAAATGACTAAAGAGCGACAGTGGTGTGAACAGGGGATCATTGGCATTTAAAGGAGTCATTGACTGAAAAATTGTGGTTTTGGAAGTTCTAACCTTTGAAAAGTGTCTCTTGGTCACACAGTTACAAAAAATATCAAAATGTCCATTTCTCTTAAAAAACATGCAGCCTTTATTATAATTTTTCACCCCAAATAGCAAAATTAATTGTTCTGCATTTGCCACAGAATGTCATTAGCAAAGTAAACCCAGCCCAGTGCCATCCTTGACACCAGCCCACTGCTCTGTTATTGGCCAGCTTAGCTGTCTGTCACTGAGCTAACAAGTTTCCTGACCAAGCCTGGTTCATCTTATTTTCTTTAGATTTCAGTCACCTTAACAAACACCCCTGTTTCCACGTGGCTCACGAATCCAGTCAATAATATCTTGTCGTTCTGAGTCATTAAGACATGTGAGCTGTTAAAATGTGGACTAAAGTGCAATCGGTGACCCTTTAAAGCACTATGTTGCAAAACAGCCTGTTTGAGAGCTCCTCTGTTGGTAAAATGCTACTTCAGTGATTAAACCCTGAGGTATTTTGACCAAACGCCTCAGACATATCTGGTAGCTATGGCAACATGTGGAAAAGGAGCATAATAGAGGTTTTTTTATTCAGTCAAGTTTGTTAATGAAGTTAATAAATAAATGTATTTCTTTTTATATATATATTTTCCACACAAAGTAGCTATTTTTTATTAACACTGGGCTTTTTATTTATTTTTTTTAATGAAATGTTGCTCCTGTCAAGAGTGTCAGATCACAGTATTGCAGTTATAAGAGTAATTACATAGAAACTCGAGGTACTATGCAAATTCTTAAACCAGAATGTCATGTATATATTATAGATCTCACTTACCTGTGGATGGTTGTCTCACAGGAAAGTGTTTTTAGTATCTATAACTTTGGTTGCCAAATGCTGAACAACTATTCAGTCCATTATACATCTTTATTTCTGGAAAAGTTTCATAGTCAGAGACTGGTGCAACATGTAAGTAGTAGTTGTAATTCTGCAGAGAGCACATGACATTCAATGTAAGATATAAGGGATAGAAAAGTATAATAAATGTGACTTTAAAACCTCACAGCCATTCTCTTGATACATTTCTGGAGTATCCTTGGAAAATATGGAGCAAACTGCTTATATGTATTTTTTGTGCATGACAAAAATGTAACATACTAATCAATTTTTACTAATGCAGAAATTATGGGTCTGGCAAGTGGACTAACTTGCTACAACTG
The DNA here is from genome assembly GCA_020510985.1 of Pholidichthys leucotaenia. Taxonomy (NCBI): domain Eukaryota; kingdom Metazoa; phylum Chordata; class Actinopteri; order Cichliformes; family Pholidichthyidae; genus Pholidichthys; species Pholidichthys leucotaenia. The sequence continues at coordinate 202,525,500 of CM035838.1, read as the reverse complement.
GACTCTTACTGTTGCTTCTGCAGGCTTGTATCAAGTGTGATGAGGAGCTTATGGGCTTCACCCCACTGTGTCTTCTTATGGGCCACTGTTAGTTTTGAGGGGCATATTTTTCTGTTTTCTCTCTAAAAAAAATAAATAAATAAATAAATTATTTTTTTTACCTTGGATAGTAAGATTATTGCAAAGGTCTGACTTAAATTAATGATTGTAGGAGGTTTGATGGCTGCCTTTAGATGAAAAAGAAAAGTGATAAACGCTCTCTGGTGCCGCTGATGTGGGACGGCAGTGAAGGCAGCATGAGATGACCGAACAAAAACCGGTCCTCAGCTGTGTGGGAACACGTGAGGGAAGTTAGTTTGTACCAGTTTACAGAACCACTCAGAGGGCTGTGGCGGAACCAGCAGAGACTCGGTAGGTCCGATCTGGCCACGGAACGCCGCCCGGCTGGGCTCTTTTCAAGGAGCAATGGCAGCATCTCGGCGAAAATGGCGTGAGACAGCTGGACCGTGGACACCAGTAGGTTCACCAGAGACAACATGGTGACACGCGGTGTGCACGTTTTCTAATCACTGACAGCTCTGGTGCGCACTCCTGCGAGCGTGCACCCTCCTCCAGATGTCACAAAACCACGTGTTTTCCCAGCGTTATTTGAATACATTGGGCCGATATTGGCTAGATGTACGTGTGCTGTTGAGGTTGGTCGCCCTCCAGCGTTCCACAAATATAGGCTATACATTCAAAACAAGTCAGTTCTGTCACACATACTGTGAACATCCATTTAACAGCAGTGCGACCCGACTGCAGTCACTTTACAGTTACCTATACAGTAACTTAATGCAATCAACACGTTCAATAAGAACTGAACTGATGCATAAGATAAGCAGCATTAATTTTAAACCTGCATGGATCAAATCAAATCAAGTCAAATCAAATCAAACTTTACTGTCATGTTGCTGTACATACAACTGTAGTGCAGGCAAGATGAAATTGCTTTTCTCTCGGCATCCATATAAATAGAAGCAGCATGATTTAAGACACACTCCCACATAGCTTCACCCCCCCATCCATTCACACATCCCTGAGACATACTTGGGAAAAACTAACTACCGTATTTTTTGGACTATAAGGCGCCCTTAAAATCCTTTAATTTTCTCAAAAATCGACAGTGCGCTTTGTAATCCGGTGCGCCTTATGTATTAATTCTGGTTGTGCTTACTGACCTCGAACCGATTTTATGTGGTACACAGTGCTCAAAAATCTGTCAAAAATGTTTCAGTACGACTTTGGTAAGCTACGAAGCCGAACCGCTTGATGGATTGTCGGACCATTGCGGTAGTCAGGAGCCTCGCGGAGTAATATGTGCTTCAACATAATGGCCAGATGGCTTTTTCCACAAATCTCCGTCCCTATTGATCTGCGACTCCATGCGCGCCCATCTCACCGATACTGTCAAAACCCAAGTGAAGCAAACTAATTCGGAGCTTGCCATCATTCCGGGTGGATTAACCAAAGAACTCCAACCGCTAGATATTGGTGTCAACAGGTCGTTCAAAGTTAAATTGCTAGCGAGTTACGCCACTATCTGCCAATGGATCGTGGATCAAAACTGCTCCTGTTTAGCTGTAATTAATATTCAAAAATGATATTTTCAGGACGAAAGAATCCAAGCGTCCCAGCATTTGTTTACTTCTCGGGGCTGCCGCCTGAGAGCGAGCCGTATCGAGTACCGAGCGAGTATCCTGGCCAATCCAGGGACAAGAGTTGCAAATTAGCTAATAGCTATACACTCTGTGCAACACATCAGATTGATTGTCATTGATTAATTGTCTATGTTTATTGCACTGTCCCTGTCAAATAAACAAATCTATCTATCTATCTAACCAATATGGCGATGTAAACAGCCACGGACCAAAAACGTTCCACCTGCTTGTGGAACAGGTCATTCACACTCATAGACAATCGCTCTATATGTGTCTATAATGACTATAGATAGCATTTTCTTTCCATGCATGCAAAAAAAATTTTTTTCCCGGATCCGACTATCTCGGTTTAATGCGCCTTATAATCCGGTGCGCCTTATGTATGAAAATAGACCATCAAATAGACTGTTCATTGATAGTGCGCCTTATAATCCGATGCGCCTTATAGTCCCCAAAATACGGTAACTATAATATACAAATAATATACATAATGTCCATAGGTGCAGTAGTGTGTATGAGAGATTCCGGGTCAACTGTTCAGCATCCTGACAGCTTGTGGAAGGAAGCTGTTTATCAGTCTGGTGGTTCTGCCTCTGATGCTCTGGAATTGTTTACCAGATGGCAGAAGTTCAAAGTGTTTATGCAGAGGGTGAGAACGGTCCTTGACAATGTTCAGTGCCCTACTCCTGCAACGGTTCTGAAAAAGTTCTTGGACAGAGGGGAGGGAGACTCCAATTACCCTTTCAGCCCCCTTAACTATCCTCTGCAGGGCTTTTTTGTCTGACATACTGCAGCTGGAGTACCATGTAGCAATGCAGTACGTCAGAACACTCTCCACCACACCTCTGTAGAAGGTCCTGAGGATGCAGATGGGGAGAGAGGCCTGTTTGAGTTTCCTCAAGAAGTGCAGTCTCTGCTGAGCCCGCTTCCTGATCCCCAAGGAATTCTTGCTCCAGGTCAGGTCCTGCGAGATCTGCACTCAGAGGAACTTGATGTTCTCCACTCTCTCCACTAAACGGCCGCCGATGCTGAGGGGGACGTGTTCAGGTGGTGACCGCCGGAAGTCGATAATCATCTCCTTCGTTTTGTCCACGTTGAGCACCAGATTGTTCTCCCCGCACCAGCCCTCCAGGTCTCTCACTTCTTCCCTGTACATTGATTCCTCATCCCTCTGAATAAGTCCCACCACCGTGGTGTCGTCTGCAAACTTAATAATCTGGTTCCCCTCGTGTCTGGATACACAGTCATGTGTTAGAAGTGTAAACAACAGTGGACTGAGTACGCAGCCTTGAGGGGAGCCGGTGCTCAGCGAGACAGAGTTGGAGATGTTGTTTTCAACCCGGACAGACTGAGGTCTCTCAGTCAGGAAATCCAGGATCCAGAGACATGTGGCGGTGTTCAGACCAAGAAGGAGTAATTTCTCCATCAGTCTCTGGGGAATAATGGTGTTGAATGCTGAACTGAAATCAATGTACAGGAGTCTGGCGTAGGTGTCTTTCTGGTCCAGGTGGGTGATGACAGAGTGCAGGGTGGTGACTATAGCATCCTCCGTGGAGCGGTTTGAATGATATGCAACTTAAGTCTCTAAATTCTTCAGAGTTAAAAAACAAATTAAAGTTGTTGTGACGTTGTGAGGGTTCACACAAGAAAGGAGAGATGACTGTGACAAAACAGGCTTTATTTTTACACAATCTCTCAACACAGACAGGAGGGGGGGTCACTCACACAGACCCCCGCCTCACTGATGTTGACACATGATCAGTCACTGCTCTGACTGCTCTTATAACACTGCTGTGTCATTATAACACAGTTATAATGACACAGCAATAACAGAACACACGAATGATGACACTCTCTGAATCCTCCGTGGCCCAAGCATGCCGGGAGAATCCCCGCCCCCTTAACACAGCCCCAATGTTACACTGTCCCCCCCGGACTGGTTTCTGTCCCCAGAATAATAAAGTCCAGCTCAGAAGTCCAACACGAATCCGTCCAGGTGTCGGGGCAGCCGCTGTTGTAGGCGCCCAGCACGTACAGGCCCGCTAGTGTCCATCTGTGCCTCAGCCGGAGTATCTGGTCGGGATGAAGGCCCTGGCTCGACCACCGACGGGGCAGATGGCTGGTACGGGGCGAGACAGTCGCGGTGGAGTACCATGAACCAGTCTCTTTTCTGCAGCCTCACCCTCTACACCACATCCAACAGTCACTGTAGGACCTCGCACGGTCCCAACCAATGGCTCGCCAGTTTTGGTGACAGTCCCCTTTTTCGCTCCGGGCAGAAAACCCAGACTTGATCTTCTGGTGCAAATTCCCTCCCCTGGCAGCGGGAGTCACATGCCCGCTTCTGCCGGCTCCCCGCTGCTCCACGTGCACCATGTGGAGACGTTCCTTCAAGCAAAACAAATAATCCAGCCCTGGTTTGCCCTCCGGCTCCGGTGGGGGGGGGGGATACCAAATCCACCGGTGTGCGCAGCTCACGTCCAAACATCAGCGCTGCAGAAGTGCACCGGGTGGATTCCTGTGCTGCCATCCGGTACGCCCACAGAACAAAGGGCAGATGCAGGTCCCAGTCTCACTGCCACTGGTCCACTAGGACAGCGAGCTGGGTGGTGAGGGTCCGGTTGAACTGTTCAACCAGACTGTCGCTCTGTGGATGCAGCGGGGTGGTCCAGGACTTCCAGATGTCCAGACGCTTGCAGACCTCCCCGAAGACCTCTGCCTCAAAGTTCCGACCCTGATCACTGTGCAGCTCCTCTGGTGCGCCAAACCGACAGAACATCTCGTCCACCAGCTTTGATGCTGTGGTGGCGGCGCTCTGATCAGGGACCATGTACACCTCTGGCCATTTGGTGAAGTAACCCATTGCGACCAGCACATAGCGGTTCCCCCGGTCCGTGGTCGGGAAAGGGCCCAGAATGTCCACCCCTACCTGCTCCATCGGTGCTCCCACTTGGTACTGCTGCAAGGGGGCGTGGGATCGCTGAGTTGGCCCTTTCTGAGCCGTGCAGGTGTTGCAGCGATGAACATGGAGCTCTACATCCTGGCGACATCCGGGCCAGAAGAACCGGGCTCAAAGACACTGCAGAGTCTTCGTCACCCCAAAGTGGCCCGCCCCCACCGCCCCATGGACCAGATGGAGTATGTTGGGCCGGAGCCGCCAGGGAACCAGCAGCTGCCAGACATGACGCTGCCCAGCTGGAGTCTGCCACTGCCGATACACAACACCCTCGTGACAGCGGAGATTGGCCCACTGGGAGTGTAGGGCCTTGGTCTCTGGGTCCAGCGCAGACGCAGCCTCCCAGGCGGGCCACTGGCCCGCGTCCAGCCACTGCCAAACCCGGGAAATGACTGAATCTCTGTCCTGCTCGCTCTGCAGCTGCTGCGCACCGAGGGCCTCTGTGACGTCATCACTGGGGAGAGCTGCCTGATTATCCAAGGAGGAGCTGTGTGCCGCTGTGTTATTCCTGCTCACAGCGGTCCAGAGAGCAGCGGCCCGTGGGACGGCTTGGTCTCGATCCTCTGCCCGCTGGCAGTGACAACAGTCCTCCACAGCACAGGGACGCTGAGACAGCGCGTCCACGTTGGCATGGAGGCGGCCTGCCCGATGCACAATCAGAAAATCATAATCCTGCAGTGCCTCCAGCCATCTCGCCAACTGTCCATCTGGCTCTTTAAAGTTCAGCAGCCAGGTCAGGGAAGCATGATCCGTTCTGAGCTGGAACCTCCCCCCGTACCCATATGGGTGAAGATGGCGAAGCCCCTGGATGACAGCCAACAGCTCTCTGCGAGTAATACAATAATTCCTTTCAGCTCTGCTGAGAGTGCGGCTGAAGAAAGCAACTGCCTGCTCTCCGTGTTCTCCCTCCTGGGATAACACCACCCCGATGCCCTGGTTGCTGGTGTCCGTGTCCATGATGAAAGGGCGGTTCGGGTCGGGATACTGCAGGATGGGGGCTCCGATGAACGCTAAGCAAAGCCGGGAAAAAGTAGCAGCACAGTTCTCACTCCACTAAAACGCACGGCCCTTCTGTGTCAGCTGATGCAGCGGGCTGGCGATAGTGGCGAAGTCTTTCACAAATCTCCTATAATAGGAGGCCAGTCCGAGAAAAGGCCGTAGCTCTCCCACATCCCGTGGCACCGGCCAGCTGCTGCTCACTTTCTCTGGATCGGTGGCGACTCCCGCTGCGCTAACGACATGGTTCAGGAAGGTGGTCTCCCTCCGGAATAAGTGACATTTCCACGGGTGTAACTGCAGCCCGGTCTGTTGGATGGCATCCAATACCTCCTGGAGGTTGGACAGGGCGCCATCGAAGTCAGCTGCGTAGACCAGCAGGTCATCCAGGTAAACAATGCAGCGGCTCCGGGGCACGTGAGCCAACACTTCCTCCATCAGACGTTCAAAGGTGGCCGGGGCATTGCAAAGTCCAAACGGCATCACCTTTAACTGATACAGTCCCTGTATGATGGAGAAGGCTGTTTTCTGGCGGGCCTCAGGTGACAGCTCTACCTGCCAACAGCCACTGTGGAGGTCCAGCAAGCTGAACCAGCTGGAGCCGGCGATGTAGTCCAGCACATCATCGATGTGGGGCAGGGGGTAGGAATCCTTGCGGGTGACGTCATTCGGGCACCGGTAATCCACACAGAACCGGCATGAACCGTCCTTCTTCCTAACCAGAACCACCGGCGCTGCCCAGGGGCTGCTGGAGGGCTCAATAACATCTGCCTCCAGCATTTCCCGTATTTTTTGTTCTGCCGCCGCCCGCCTTGAAAAAGGCAGACAGCAGGGGCGGAGCCGGATCAGCCTGGTCTCACCGGTGTTGACCCCATGCTGCATCAAGCTGGTTCGGGTGCATTCCTCATCCTTCGCAGCGAAGACGTCAATGTAGCAGTCCAACAGCTCCCGCAGCTGGCGTCTCTGTCCCAATTCCAGCCCGCTGCAGCTCTGCTGGAACAATTCTTCAACCGCCTGCTGCATTTCTGGTGACACCTTGACCCGCTCCGCTGTGGCCCTCCCCTTTGCTGTCTCTATCGGTGATTGCGCTCCCTCTGCTCATGTTGGGGGCGCCGTTGTGTTCAGTTCTTGCGGTGACCCACCCGGTTCGGTCCGTCCTGGTGGCCCCTCAATCACGTAGGCCCCCGGGTTCCTCGTCTGGGTCCCGCTGCAGAGCATGATAGTCCGAGCCCCCAGCAGGAGGGACGATCTGGCGGTGTCAATTTTTGCGCCCCATGCTGTGAGCAGATTGAGTCCAATAATGCAGGGGTCTTGAATGTCAGCCAGCCAGAACAGGTGGTTTGTGTTCTGGCCGGCCACCCCGCCACAAGAAGTCGCCGCCCTCCCAGTCTGGCACACTCACTGGTGGCCATGGTGACGCAGCGCCTGGTGGGTTCCCACCCCTGCGGTTCTGCCTCGCCCATACCTGGCAGCACTCCAGGTCAGACCAGGGAGATGGTAGAACCGGTGTTGATCAGGGCCCGGATTGGCGTGTTGTCCAGGCTGCACTGTAGGTACATCCCTGGCGAGTGTCCAACTCGGCCCACACGTGGTGACAGTTCATTGGGGAAAATGTCTGTGTTTGGCGGCAGGTCCCCATCCATGCCACCTCACTCTAGTTTAACAACAGCGAAGGTCTGATTTGTTGCGGGGGTGGGTGCCGGGCAGTACCGCACGATGTGTCCTGGCTCCCCACAGTGGAAGCACCCTTCCTCGCGCCTCCGTGGCTGTCTTCTCCTTGGCCGCGCTGCTGTGGTCCGGCGCAGTTCCTCCTCCTCCTCCTCGCTCTCAGCCGTGGCCTGGAAGGCTCTCTGCCTTGGTGCCAACGCATCAGCTGCACAATCCATTAGCGGTTCCACCTGCTCTGCTTCTGCCACAGCCGTCTCCCAGCCGCTCACGCCGTGAATCTGGATGTGGCTCTGGAGCTGGGCTGGGTGGAGCCCCCGGATGAAGTTCCGGAGGGCAAGCTTCTCCACTGCCCCCGGCTCAAAATCCAGGTAGCTACACCGTGTCAACAGCCATATGTCCGCTGTGTAGGCTCCCAGGCTCTTTCGGCTGCTTCGCCGGTGGTTGGCCAGCTGTTCCTGGGCGTGCTCAGCATTGGCCGCTCTCCCAAACCGCCTCTGGAGCGCTCCTTGTAGCACTGGCCAACTGCGGCATTCCTCGGGCCGGAGACCGGACAGCGTGCGGAGAGCCCTTCCCTACAGGGCCAGCGCGACCTGCAGGGTGGTCTCTTCGGGTGGCCAGCCGTTCAACACAGCAGCCAGCTTGACCTGGACCAGATAGTCGTCCAGCAGGGTTTCACCGTTAAAGCAGGGAAGTTTGGCTCGCTGGCGGATGAGAGGGACAGTTGCCTCTTGGTCAATCGCTGCCCTGTCCTGCCCTTAAAAGGGCGGGGAGTGGGGCTGATCTGCTCTGCTTAGCCCATCCTGCCTTGAGAAAGGCAGAAGGCGGGGTACGCTGCACCCGTTGGGTCTGCTGCTCCATTCATCCTGGCGAGCAACTCCGGGGGTTGGTATATCAGCTCCATTGTCCATTCCCAGCTGAGCGATGAACCGCTCCAGCTGCTGAATCTCTGCTCTGATCCTGGCTTCCATCTGCTCCATAATCCCAACTCCTGACACCAGTGTGACATTGTGAGGGTTCAAACAAGAAGAGAGAGATGACTGTGACGAAACATGCTTTATTTTTACACAACCACTCAACACAGACAGGAGGGGGGGTCATTCACACAGACCCCCGTCTCACTGAGGGTGACACAAACACATGATCAGTCACTGCTCTGACTGCTCTTATAACACTGCTGTGTCATTATAACTGTGTTATAATGACACAGCAATAACAGTACACACGAATAATGACACTCTTTGAATACACAACGGCCAAAGCATGCCAGGAGAACCCCCGCCCCCTTAACACAGCCCCGACATTACATTATAAAACCAAATAGATAGAAAGATAGATAGATACAGTAGATAGAGATAGATGTACTTTATTGATCCCAAACTGGGAAATTACAGTGTAACAGCAGCATGACAGTTGACAACCAAACAACAGAAACACACACATGACAGACAAAGGGATTACCCATGGAAAGTAAAACTAACACAACTATAAAACCTATATACATCATAGCTTAATATATGATGACCCGTATAAACACATGAATCATCCCATTGCACAAAGAAGGACTATCAGGAGCAGAGTGAAAATGTGAGGTACCAGTTAGTCTGTAAGGTGCAGTGTGGCAGCATAGCTATGACCAGAATACAACATCATAGTGAGTTATTGTACAGTGAAATTGCATGTGGCAGGAAAGATTTCCTGTACCTGGCCGTTCAACAATGAAGCTGTAGTAGTCTACTGGAGAAAGTGCTTCGCTGCCTATCTAGTGTGTGGTGGAGGGAGTGATCAGGATTGTCCATGATGGATCGCAGTTTATTTAGTGTTCTCCTCTCCACCACTGTCTCAAAGGTCTCCGGTCTGAGACCAATTACAGAGCCAGCCCTCTTGATAATCTTGTCAAGTCTGTTGGTATCTCTAGCCCTGATACTGCTACCCCAACAGACAGCAGCAAAGAAGATGGCACTGGCGACAACAGTCTGGTAGAAAAGCTCCAGCATCCTGTTGCACACGTTGAAGGATCTCAGCTTTCTCAGGAAGTAGAGTCTGCTCATCCCCTTCTTGTGCGCAGCATCAGTGTTGGATCTCCAGTCCAACCCGCTGCTGATCCTGACACCCAGATATTTGTAGTCTTCAACCACTCCCACATCCTCCCCCTAATCTGCAGTGGCTGAGAAGGAGCCTTCCTCTTCCTGAAGTCAATCACCATCTCTCTGGTCTTGCTGACATTCAACCTCAGGTGATTCTGCTCTGTCCACTCCACAAATCTGTCTACCAGTGCCCTGTACTCCCCCTCCTCTCCCCCTCTTTATACCCCCCACAACAGCTGAGTCATCAGAGAATTTCTGCAGGTGGCATGACTCAGTGTTGTACTGAAAGTCAGTGGTGTATAAGGTAAAAAGAAAAGGAGAGAGCACAGTCCCCTGTGGAGCTCCCATATCACTAACCACCACATCAGACAAGACACTGCCCAGCCGGACAAACTGTGGTCTGCCTGTCAGGTAGTCAGTAATCCAGGAGATCACGGAGCTGTCAACCCCCATCACCCGCAGCTTCTCACCCAGCAGCAGTGGCTGGATGGTGTTAAAGGCACTGGAGAAATCAAAAAAAGTGATTCTCACAGTGTCTCCTCCACCATCCAGGTGCAGATGGGCTCATTGCAGCAGGTAGATGATAGTGTCTTCAACTCCTAAATCGGGCTGATATGCAAACTGCAGAGGGTCCAGCCACGTCTTCACCTGCGGCCTCAGGTGGGCTAAGACCAGTCTCTCCAGGACCTTCATCACATGAGATGTGAGGGCAACTGGTCAGTAGTCATTCAAATCCGATGGAGATGACTTCTTGGGGACAGGAACCAGGCAGGATGTCTTCCACAGCACCGGTACTCTCTCCAGACTCAGGCTTAGGTTGTACAGGTGTTTCAGTACCGGAGCTAGTTGGTTGGCACAGGTCCTCAGGGTCCTTGCGGAGATGCCATCAGGGCCCGAAGCCTTCCGCTGACGGAGTCTCTCCAGCTGTTTCTCCACCTGATCTGTAGTCACCGTGAAGTGAGGAAGGGTCCTGGTGCCCCCTGAGGAGGAGGAGGGGGGAGATGGAGAGAGGTTCTGCACGGGAGCGTGGGTGGGGAGGGGTGCGTGGGGGTCTGGTTGTGTTGCCCGGGTGACAGGCTGTGAGTTGAACCTATTAAAAACAAAAAAACAGATTCAGATAATGTGCTGTTCCAAGTTTTCATGATTATTTTGCCCGTTCACAATGTTCTGGGAGTTGAAGTCCTGCAGTGTGGTTGTTCTGCAGGAGGACTGACAACTCTGCTCTTCTTTAACTCTGGCTGATGGTGTTCATGCTGATTACCAAAGTACTTGACTTGTTTTGTAAACTTTACATATTGCATGTGTCATATCTCGCACTTTCCTACAATGTTGTAGAAACAAAAATGCACCCACACACTTGTCTTCATTGAAGATGGGACTGGCTGAATTTCTTGCTGCTCCATTTTTTCTTTATTCTGACTGTTTGATCCGGCTGCTAGCTAGTAAGCTGCTCTGCAGGCTTCTGCTGCCTCAGTAGCTCAGTGTGTTTACATGGACACAAGTAACCGGATTAAAAGCCTGATCGGAATAAAAATGCTTCATGTAAACACGGCAATCTGAATATCCTGACCCGATCACGCTCATTCAGGTCAAAATTTCCTTCCGACTGACACGGGTGGGTTATGCCAATTGTTAATCCGATTGGTGCGCATATAAACACTTATTCCAAAGTTTGGGTAGAAAATATGTTTACTGCGCATGTCTGTACATCAGCCACATGTTGACATGACGTATTTCCGCCTTTACAGCAGCTAGCAGAAGACATGGTGGGAGTAAAACAAAACTGGTCTGTATGATCCTGTTGTCTCCCTCTGTTGGTCATATGCAGAAATATGTACTGCTGGGCTTGTAGCTTCATTACGGAGACCAGCAGAAGCAAAAGTACAGTCTGGATAACACAATATAGGTCCATTTCAAAAAGAGAAAGACACGAAGTGGGGTTTGTTTACATCGGAAGTTGCTTCTTCTTCTACTATTTCCGGAATGTTGGATAATTGTGCGCATGTCAAAATGATTTAGTCTGTTCAGACGTGTGACATGGAAACGCACATCCTAATCAGATCAACTTTTTCAGGATCCATGTAAACAGTAAAGTTCTGATCTGAATTGTAATCAGATTGAAGAAATTTTGCCCATGTAACCATGGCTACCGTGTATAACAAAGCGGTGTTGCTACCTAATTTGGAAGACTACCCAGTTTGGACTACGTATGCGCAAGACACTGTCCCATCTTGGAATGTGGGCGACAGCAACACAAGAGGGACAATGTTCTAAGGAAGCCCTACCTGATTTGGATATACACCTGTTCGTGAGTTTGGACACCCGCCAGATCGGGCTGCGCGTGTGTGGCATTTTTTTCCCCCGTGTTCTTTTTGCAATTGTAAGGATGAAAGGTATAGTGTGTAATGTTTTTGTAGATTGTCCCCATGTCTTTATTTTTTGGTCTGATTTGCAGAAATTATTAAGAAAAATGTCATACTGAAGAGGATGATAAAATATAAGCCGCGTTGGATTTTTAATAGCTTTATTATCATCCGCCTTCATCAGAACTCGGCTCCAGCCCCATAGTGTGAGCAGGCTGAAGCCTCGTTCCTCCAGCTCTCAAAGAGGAGCGAAGACACACGGTGTGTGTGTCCCGCAGTTGCAGAATCAGAAAGAGAATGAGAGGCAGATTTACAGCACAGTGCAGCATATATACTCAACTCAAACAATAGATCAAAGGACCTTCACAGCAGTCAATCTGGCATTTGCATATCAAAGGAACAGACAGGATGCATGAGCACAACGCATGGATAACACATGGATGATACATTAACTCAAAGCAGTGACATGCATAACCAGCAGACTGTAGCAGAAACAACCAGAATGTGAGGTGATTGTCTTTAGTCTCTTGTGGGGGTTAAATCAAACCGCTGCACTGCTCCCCCCCAGAGGGCACGGTAGGGGACCGTGACCTCGATGTTGCAGTTTGGGCAGCGAGCAGGGAAAAGCTCTGTGCAGGAGGAGGGGGAGGGGGGGGTAGCAAATGCTGACCGGGCGCGGGAAAATCGTTCGAGTCGCGCCAAAAGTGCTTGCCGCTCCGCGATGTCAAGGGGCTGTCCCGTTGCGCGTGCGGAGATCACAAGAAGAAAAATTAGTCTCTGACTCCTCGTGGCCATGAAGAAAAGCAGGAGCGGCGGCAAGAAAAAAAAATAAAAGCAGAGGGACTGGCGTTTTGACTTTAGGGCAGACGTAACCCTACAGCCTCGGGAACCGCAGACAGCTGAATTCCCCTTGTGTGCCGTGGCTAAGACCATAAAATCCAGTGAGCAAGCTGCGGGCCTCAGGTGTACCAGCAAGCCTGAAGGGCCAGTGTGCAGCAGAAGGAAGGCGGTCGGAAAAGCCGTATTTGTCCCGTACGTGGTGCGCCGTCCTCGTCACCCCTGGTGCGCGTGCCGGGGCTCCGTGCGTGGGTGGGCCCGCAGGAGAGGAAATCAGGGTCGGAAACTTGGTGGAGATCGGCGCAGTCTGCGCCGAAAAACATCTCTGACGAGCCGTGGCTGCAGATTAGTCATGGTGCGTTCAGGTCCAAGTGTGCTCCGTCGGCCATAGGAGTCGCCCGCATGTGCTCTGATGTGGAGGAGCTGCACGGCCGGTCCCGCATGGATGTGCCGATCTCGGCGAGGGCGCGCCATGACGTTCTCTGCCGCTTACCCGGTCTTGGTTGACGTCCTGAGAGCAGCTCGCCCGCCGTGGGCTCTGCGTCGAGGCCTCCCTGAGGCAGCAGGGAGGGCAGACCAGTCAGGCCGCTGTGACGGAGCATTCATGCCCGGGTGCTGCGTTCGCTGGCCGCTCGTTTTCTTCAGTCTCAGGTCGCCAGCGTGGCTGTTCAGATCAGAAGGTTGCGTTTGCACAAAACGTGTGCATTCCGGGGTCACCAGTGAAGAGGATGATAAAATAAAGGCAGCGTTGGATTTTTAATAGCTTTATTATCATCCGCCTTCATCAGAACTCGGCTCCAGCCCCATAGTGTGAGCAGGCTGAAGCCTCGTTCCTCCAGCTCTCAAAGAGGAGCGAAGACACACGGTGTGTGTGTCCCGCAGTTGCAGAATCAGAAAGAGAATGAGAGGCAGATTTACAGCACAGTGCAGCATATATACTCAACTCAAACAATAGATCAAAGGACCTTCACAGCAGTCAATCTGGCATTTGCATATCAAAGGAACAGACAGGATGCATGAGCACAATGCATGGATAACACATGGATGATACATTAACTCAAAGCAGTGACATGCATAACCAGCAGACTGCAGCAGAAACAACCAGAATGTGAGGTGATTGTCTTTAGTCTGTTGTGGGGGTTAAATCAAACCGCTACCGCTAACTAAATTTCATATTTTACTTCTGTGTAGCAGAATAGTTTATAATCAATGTCATTGTTATTCTAGCGAAATATTACATTCACAACATGAAATGGCTTGAAAGATAACCCTCATACTATAATTTTAAAGAATCTGATGTAAAAACAGATTTGCCCCCCCAAAAAATTTGATAGTTGAAAACTTACTTCTTTTAATTAGCAGACCCCTAAATGCCTTTTTTCTGTATTATTGTCAGTGACTCTCATTATATCTTGTTATACAACCTTTAAATTGTATGACATTTTTCAAATAAAATCTACATAACAAAAAAAACTTTATTTAAAAACAGATTTATTAAAAAGTTTCAAAATCTTTAAGTCTTTTATGTGTACTGTGGAGGAAGGAAGCAGACGAGGCAGCAAGCTGAACGACACACAAACTTTATTCCTTCTCCAACATCAGGTACAGTAAAACTCTAACTGGGTCTCTGGGCACCTTCTTTTTATCACCTTTAATTCCATGCCATGAGACCCAGGGAGCTCAGCAACAATCCATTTAGTGGAACAAAGACATGCGTGGCACATTAACATCACATACAGTGGGGTAAAAAAGTATTTAGTCAGCCACCAATTGTGCAAGTTCTCCCACTTAAAAGATGAGAGAGGTCTCCAATTTTCATCATAGGTATACCTCAACTATGAGAGACAAAATAAGAGAAAAAAAATCCAGAAAATCACATTGAAGGATTTTTAATGAATTAATTGGTAAATTCCTCGGTAAAATAAGTATTTGGTCAATAACAAAAGTTCATCTCAAAACTTTGTCATGTACCCTTCGTTGGCAATGACAGAGGTCAAACGTTTTCTGTAAGTTTTCACAAGGTTTTCACACACTGTTGCTGGTATTTTGGCCCGTTCCTCCATGCAGATCTCCTCTAGAGCAGTGATGTTTTGGGGCTGTCGCTGGGCAGCACAGACTTTCAACTCCCTCCAAAGATTTTCTGTGGGGTTGAGATCTGGAGACTGGCTAGGCCACTCCAGGACCTTGAAATGCTTCTTACAAAGCCACTCCTTCGTTGCCCGGGCGGTGTGTTTGGGATCATTGTCATGCTGAAAGACCCAGCCACGTTTCATCTTCAATGCCCTTGCTGGTGGAAGGTGGTTTTCACTCAAAATCTCACGATACATGGCCCCATTCATTCTTTCCTTTACACGGATCAGTCGTCCTGGTCCCTTTGCAGAAAAACAGCCTCAAAGTGTGATGTTTCCACCCCCATGCTTCACAGTAGGTATGGTGTTCTTTCTCCTCCAAACACGACAAGTTGAGTTTTTACCAAAAAGTTCTATTTTGGTTTCATCTGACCATATGACATTCTCCCAATCCTCTTCTGGATCATCCAAATGCTCTCTAGCAAACTTCAGACGGGCCTGGACATGTACTGGCTTAAGCAAGGGGACACGTCTGGCACTGCAGGATTTGAGTCCCTGGCGGCATAGTGTGTTTCTGATGTAGCCTTTGTTACTTTGGTCCCAGCTCTCTGCAGATCATTCACTAGGTCCCCCCATGTGGTTCTGGGATTTTTGCTCACCGTTCTCGTGACAATTTTGACCCCACGGGGTGAGATCTTGCGTGGAGCCCCAGATCGAGGGAGATTATCAGTGGTCTTGTATGTCTTCCATTTTCTAATAATTGCTCCCACAGTTGATTTCTTCACACCAAGCTGCTTACCTATTGCAGATTCAGTCTTCCCAGCCTGGTGCCGGTCTACAATTTTGTTTCTGGTGTCCTTTGACAGCTCTTTGGTCTTGGCCATAGTGGAGTTTGGAGTCTGACTGTTTGAGGTTTTGGACAGGTGTTTTTATACTGATAACGAGTTCAAACAGGTGCCATTAATACAGGTAACGAGTGGAGGACAGAGGAGCCTCTTAAAGAAGAAGTTACAGGTCTGTGAGAGCCAGAAATCTTGCTTGTTTGTAGGTGACCAAATACTTATTTTACTGAGGAATTTACCAATTAATTCAATAAAAATCCTTCAATGTGATTTTCTGGATTTTTTTTTTCTCATTTTGTCTCTCATAGTTGAGGTATACCTATGATGAAAATTGGAGACCTCTCTCATCTTTTAAGTGGGAGAACTTGCACAATTGGTGGCTGACTAAATACTTTTTTGCCCCACTGTAATGCCAGTACCGCTTCTCACACCTTCTCTTCCACCAGCGGCCCTGGTGTCTCCTGAACTCCCCGGGAGGTGAATGGTCCTTTCTGTTCCGTCTGAGCCCCCCGGTACAACTTCCTCCTTCAGTCCATTGTTCCCTCTCCCTCCCGGCTCCTGACTCTGGGTGGACAATCCCCCACAAAGTACCACCACAGTACCAGCAAACCATCTCATCTTAATTTGTGTATTTTGATTGCTGTAGTTTTCTTTTTGCTTATTTAAAAATAATAAAACCCTCAAGTCCAGTTTGTGCCATTACATATACCACATAGATTATTCATTGAAATAATCTCAGGCCTTCCACTTAGAATTATGATCTGAATGCCTGACTGTTCACGTGAGACTATATTTTCTGTAAGTTTATGGAGTCTGGTCTGAAGCTGCTCTTTGTGTGAAGTGCCCTGACATAACTGTTGTGATTTGGTGCTATATAAACAGAACTGATCTACCTCACCCTTTGATAATTGTTATAAAAGTTATGCTTGCAAATACTCTTACATTGGGACATTTTATTCAGATTTTCTCCACACTCAGTCATAATTTGCAATATTTATGCACCGTCTCAGAACTAGCATTATCTCAAACTGTTTGTATTGAGTAGTTTATCATCTGTATCCCATTTAATGGAAAAGGTAATCCAATTTATTTTTCTGGAATATGAAGAGAATCCGTGTACTCCTCATTCTTTTAATATTTTGTTTGTGAAATGAAAACGGAACAACTGAAAATAGCCATGATATCATTCTCGTCTTGTAAAAATAAAATTGAAATTGAGTAAAAACAACATAACTATTTTTTTTATAAATAAAAATGACGTGGGCTACATTGACAATTGGAGCTCATTTTGGGGAAAACCTGGTCTTATGAGACGAGACAGCATTCATCCCACTTTGGATGGTGCTTCTCATTTATCTAACAATCTGGCATCTTTTTTATCCAAATTTCCAAAACCGTGACTACTCAGAGTTGGGACCAGGAAGCAGAGTCGTAGTCTTACACGCCTCTCTGCAGCTCCTCTTCATCCGCCACCCCTCAGCTTAGCCCCTGTCTTCCCCATCAGAGAATCGTTGTCTGCTCCCTCCAAAGTAAATAACAATATAATGTATAAGCATCCCAAAGTGATAAAGCAAAATATTGGTAAAACTCAAATTAAACATAAAGCCTCTAAATTGAATGATTTGGCCTCTGTTCCTCCTCATAATTTAAAAATTAAATGTGGTTTATTAAATATTAGGTCTCTAACTCCCAAGTCTCTGCTAGTCCATGATCTGTTAATTGATCATCAGATTGATTTAATTTCCCTTACAGAGACTTGGTTAGGGCAAGAGGATTATGTTGGTTTAAATGAATCAACTCCCTCTGGTTATTTAAACTGTCAAAATCCCAGAAGTTCTGGTCGTGGAGGAGGAGTAGCAACAATTTACCATTCCAAATTACTAGTTAATGTAAAGCAAAAAACATGTTATAATTCCTTTGAGGGCCTGGTCCTCAGTGTTGGGCACTTTAGCAATTTCAGGTTAAACCCAATTTTATTTGCCATAGTTTATCGTCCCCCATCAACCTATTCAGAATTTTTATCCGAATTTGCTGATTTCTTAGCTGATTTAGTGCTGAAATCTGATAGAATAATTATAGTAGGGGACTTTAATATACATGTGGATGTAGATAGTGACTGCCTTAATGTGGCTTTTAATTCAATATTAGACTCGATTGGGTTTTCTCAGAAAGTAGGAAATTCTACTCATTACTTCCACCATACATTGGACCTTGTTCTGACATATGGCATAGAAACAGAAAATCTTGTAGTGTCTCCTCATAACCCTGTACTGTCAGACCATTGTCTGTTAACCTTTGATTTTACTATTTCTGACTATTTGGCTCCTAAAGAAAAATATTATCACAGTAGATGCCTCTCAGATGATGCTGTTTCCAAATTTATGCAGATTGTTTCCTCTATGCCATGTGTCAACACAACGGAAATAAGCTATAGACAGCTTGCTCCTTCTGTAATTGATAACATGGTGGATAGTGTTTCAGCTTCTCTGCATCAGGCTCTAGACTTGGTGGCCCCCTTAAAAAAGAAAAAGTCTAATCAGAGATTTTTAACTCCTTGGTTCAACACAGAAACTCGTAGCTTAAAACAGAAGACTCGTCAATTAGAAAGAAAATGGCGCTCTACTAATTTAGATGAAATCTATTTAGCTTGGAGAAATCATCTTTTAATTTATAAAAAATCTCTTAGAAAAGCTAGAACGAGTTATTACTCTGCATTAATAGAAGAGAACAAGAATAATCCCAGGTTTCTTTTCAGTACTGTAGCCAGGATGACAAAGAGTCAGGACTCTGTCAATCCTAGCATCCCCTTAGAGCTTACTGGTCAGGACTTTATGAATTTCTTCAATAATAAAATTTCATCCATCAGAGATAAAATCAATCAGATTCTTCCCACAGTTAACTTAAATACTGTAACTACTACAACTCCTTCTATTGATGTCTGTCTTGATGAGTTTACTCCAATCGACCTTTGTGAGTTAGACAAAATAGTTTCCTCATCCAAACCTTCAACTTGTCTTTTAGACCCTATTCCTACCAGGTTATTTAAAGAAGTCTTCCCACTTATTGGTAGCTTTATTCTTCATATAATCAATTCTTCATTAACTTTAGGCCATGTACCGCAGGCTTTTAAAACGGCTGTAATTAAACCCTTACTCAAAAAGCCAACGCTAGATCCAGGAGCTTTAGCTAACTATAGACCAATCTCTAATCTCCCTTTCATTTCAAAAATCTTAGAAAGAGTTGTTGCTACACAATTATTTGACCACCTGTAGGGAAATGGTTTACTTGAAGAGTTTCAATCTGGGTTTAGAATCCATCATAGTACTGAAACAGCCTTAGCGAAGGTCACTAACGACCTCCTCATTGCATCTGATAATGGACTAGTTTCTGTACTTGTCCTTTTAGATCTTAGTGCAGCTTTTGATACTATTGATCATAATATTCTACTTGATATATTAGAACACTATGTTGGACTTAATGGAACTTCGTTGCAGTGGTTTAGATCTTATTTATCTGATAGGTTCCAGTTTGTTCATGTAAATGATGAGTTTTCTTTTACCTCAAAGCTTAGTCATGGAGTTCCACAGGGATCTGTGCTAGGCCCTACTCTTTTTAGTTTATATATGCTTCCGTTAGGCAACATTATTAGAAAGCACTGTATACATTTTCATTGTTATGCAGATGACACACAATTATACCTGTCAATGAAGCCAGATGATACTAATCAATTAGCCAAGTTAGAAGCCTGTCTTAAGGAAATCAAAGCTTGGATGACTTGTAATTTCCTGCTATTAAATTCAGATAAGACTGAAGTCATTCTTGTTGGTCCGAAAAACCTTAGAAATTCCTTTCCAAATCAAACTTTCAGTTTGGATGCAGTTACTCTTTCTCTTAATAGCTCTGTGAGGAACCTTGGAGTTATTTTTGATCAGGATTTGTCCTTCAATTCACATATTAAATTTGTTTCTAAGACTGCCTTCTATCATTTGCGTAATATTGCCAAGATTAGGAGCATCTTGTCTCAGAGTGATGCTGAGAAGCTGATCCACACTTTTGTTAGCTCGAGATTAGGTTATTGTAATTCTTTATTATCAGGCTGTCCTAAAACATCTTTAAAAAGTCTTCAGCTGATCCAAAATGCTGCAGCAAGAGTTTTAACAGGTACTAGAAAGAGAGATCATATCTCTCCGGTTCTGGCCTCCCTTCATTGGCTTCCCATAGAGTTTAGAATTAAGTTTAAAATCCTTCTTCTTACTTACAAAGCTCTAAACAATCAGGCTCCTTTTTATTTAAAAGATCTGATACTACCGTATCATCCTAACAGAGCACTACGCTCCCAAAATGCAGGATTACTTGTAATACCTAGAATCTCCAAAAGTACAATGGGAGGCAGAGCCTTTAGTTATCAAGCTCCTCTCCTGTGGAATCAGCTGCCAATCTGGATTCGGGAGTCAGACTCGATCTCTGTTTTTAAGAATAGGGCTAAAACCTACCTTTTTGATATAGCCTACAATTAGGGAGGGATCATGTGTTTCTGAACCCTCCCTTAGTTATGCTGCTAATAGGTTTAGTCAGCCGGGGGACCTCCAGTAATGCACTGGGCCTCACTCCTTTCCTCACTCTCTATGAAATATTTTTTTTTTTTGCTGGTCATTAACATTTGTTTGTTCTTTCCCATAGATTGAGTCCCCATCGTGCTGTTTGCTCTCTACATGTCTGTTCTTTTCTTCTTCTCTATCCCCTCACCCCCCAGCCAGTCGCAGCAGATGACTGCCCCTCCCTGAGCCTGGTTCTGCTGGAGGTTTCTTCCTGTTAAAAGGGAGTTTTTCCTCTCCACCGTCGCCAAGTGCTTGCTCACAGGGGATCGCCTGATTGCTGGGGTCTTTCTGCAACTGTGGGGGTCCCCCCTACAGTTGATAGTGCTATGAGATGACTGTTGTTGTGAAATGGCGCTATATAAATAAAGTTGAATTGAATTGAATTGAATTGAATAACAGATCTGATTTCGTTTGGTGTTTTCGTTTTATTCTGTCGGTCACAGCTGGAAGTGGTGATGGAGAGCGCCGCCATTTTCAAACAAGCCTGAAAAGACTAGCTGCTAAATCTCACTTTAAAATGGGGAAAATGCCCAAAGTTGCAGAATAGGCTCATGCAGACATCAGCATCTGATGAAAGATGAGAAGGACTGGCAGAAATAGACGAGTTCCCATTATCCAGCAAAGAGGATGAAAGGAGGACGTTGTGGACAAATGGACACTGAAGGCCTAGGGAGTTATGAAAGGTTGATGTGACCCTCCTCTGGTAGGTCTATTTATAGTTGTGGGGAACAGATTATTAAGGTCCATTAGGCCGAAAATTAGGACCAAATTAATTAGGCCTAAATTAATAGATGATTTTTCTTTAAAAATGAAGGTTGCATTTATGTCTCACTCATCATAGGGATAAATTAGTTAATTAAACATGCCATTTATGACAGACAGTTTAATTTTTATTGATCATATTATTGAGTATATATACACGAATACATTAAATGCAAAGTGTGCACATATGTGGCGTGGTGGATGAGAAGGGAGGATGTCATGTCAGATGGTTGAGTTCAGGTTCAGGTTCAGGTTACTTTATTTGTACCCGTAGGTAGATTGGTTTTGCAGTCTGGTGACATCCATATTTACAAGACACAATTACATTCAACATAGACACAAACACAGGCACAGGCACACATGAAGCTGACTATAAACATGATAAAAAATACTCAAGGCTCCATCAATCAGGGTATAAAGACAAAGAGATGAGAGAAAAACCAGAGATAAGAGAGAAGGGTCATATTAAAAAGTTAAAAACTAGTCAAAAACTCAAAGCTCTAAAACCCAATAAAATATTTAGAACCCAAATAACATCCTACAAAAATAAGTAAATATAAAATGGAGTTAATAAATAGGTACCTAAATTATGTGCAATATATTGTTACAGCTTGTTCAACTCTTTGACAGCAGCAGGAACAAAGCTGTTTTTGTAGCGCTGGGTTCTTCTTTTTGGGACAGCAAACCTCCGTCTTGAGGGAAGAAGCTGAAAGTGGCAGTGCAAAGGGTGGGAGTCATCATTTAAAATGGAGGTAGCCATCCTCTGTACTTGTCTGGTGTACAGGGATGTCAGGCTCAGCTGTGACTCACCAAGCAAACGACTGGACCATCTAACTACCTGATCCAAGGATTTCCTCTGTTTCAGTTTTATCTGATCAAACCATGACACTAAAGAAAAGGATAAAACAGATTCAATTAAAGCCCGATAAAACATTGTCATTATCATCAACCATTTCTCATTTGCCCTTTTTATCTAAAGTTTTAGAAAAAGCTGTTTTTATACAGTTGCAGTCTTTTTTAGAAGACAATTCTATTTTTGAGAAGTTTCAATCTGGGTTTAGATCTCGCCACAGCACTGAGTCTGCCCTGCTTAAGGTGCACAATGATATTATGATGTCTGTTGATGCCAAATGTCCTGTGGTCTTAGTGCTGCTAGATCTTACAGCAGCCTTTGACACTGTGGACCACACTATCCTTTTGTCACACCTGAATCACTATGTTGGCATCCATGGCACTGCACTTAAGTGGTTTGAATCCTACCTTTCTAATAGAACTTTTTCTGTAATGATTGGTGACATGTCCTCTTCTAGTGCCTCTCTCTCCTGTGGGGTCCCACAGTGCTCTATTCTTGGCCCTATTCTGTTTTCATTATATATGCTGCCACTCGGGTCAATAATAGCCAGGCATAACATGTCTTTCCACTGTTATGCAGACGATTTGCAGCTTTATTTACCTTTGAACCCAGAACAAACTAACTCACAAAGTGTTCTATTGGATTGCATCATTGATATTAAGTTGTGGTTAAGCCAAAATTTTCTCCACTTAAATGAAGAAAAAACAGAATGTATTGTGTTTGGGGATACTGTAACGGCTGGCTTTGGTACCCTCTCTTTAAGGCTCAGTTCAGCTGTCAGAAATTTGGGGATGATTTTTGACAGCCATTTAAAATTTGATAAACAGATTGACAATGTAGTCAAGATGAGCTTTTATCAATTACGTTTGTTATCCAAAGCCAAACCTTTCCTGAGCCGTCATGATCTTGAGATAGCCATCCACGCTTTAGTCACATCTCGACTTGATTACTGCAATGCACTTTATGTTGGCATCTCTCAGTCTTCTCTCGGCCGCCTTCAACTTGTGCAAAATGCAGCGGCCCGTCTTTTGACCAACACACCAAGGCGAGAGCACATTACTCCGATCCTTCATTCACTTCATTGGTTTCCAGTCCATTTTAGAATTAATTTTAAACTTTTGCTTTTTGTTTTTAAAGCTCTTAATGGCCTTGCTCCGGTTTATATGTCTGAGACTTTGACTGTCCGTGACCAAGGCAGGGCTTTGAGGTCATCCAATCAGCTTTTGCTGGATGTGCCTAGGTCAAGGTATAAACACTGGGGTGACCGAGCCTTTTCTGTTGCCGCCCCCCAGGCTCTGGAATAATCTCCCCCCTGACCTACGTGCTATCTCTGACCTGGCCCTTTTTAAATCAGAACTTAAGACATATTTGTTTAGGATGGCTTTTAATACCCAGTAGTGGTGATATTTGTTTTGGCATTTGTTTTTATCTTATTTTTAGGTTGTTTTTGCTTATGTTATTTGTTTTTAATGCTCTGTGTGTTTTTAATGCTGTTTATTTTCTGTAAAGCACTTTGGTCACCTACGGGTTGTTTTAAAGGGCTATATAAATAAAGTACATTACATTACATTATGGTTCGGTCAATTTGGAAGCGTGCAAGTTTTCTCAAGCAATGCAAATGTTGCTGACCCTTTTTGCACACCCTTTCACAGTTCTCTTCAAAGTTTAAATTACTATCAATAATCGTCCCAAGATATTTGTAGGATTGTACACATTCGGTGGTCTGGCCTTTTAGTACGGTGACTTTGTGTCTGGGAGTTTTCCTCCTAAAGTCAATAATCATGTCTTTAGTTTTTGTCGTATTCAGCTGCAGGTAGGAATCCTCACACCAGTGAACAAAATCATCAACTACTGGGCCGTGGCCACTCTCACCATCCTGGAGGAGACTGACAATAACTGAGTCATCAGCATACTTTATAATGTGTCGGTTGTCATGTCTGCTCTGACACATGTTTGTGTACAGGATGAAGAGTAGTGGTGACAACACACACCCCTGAGGAGAGCCAGTAGAAGAGCACTTTAGGTCAGACAATGTACCATTGACCCTTACTCTCTGCGTCCTCTTGGTTAAGAAATCCAGAATCCAACCCACCAGATTATTGCTCAAATCAAATTGTGGCAGGAGCCTTTCAACTAAAATATGAGGTTGGATTGTATTAAAGGTGGAAGAAAAGTCCACAAATAAAAGCCTGGCGTGTGTCCCATTAAAATCCAGATGTTTAAAAAGCATGTTAAACAGAGTGACAGTGGCATCCTCCACTCCTCTGTGAGGCCTATAGGCAAACTGCAGAGGATCCAATGCATGTTCAGTCTGCTTTAGGACCTCACATCTGACCAGTTTTTCAAAAATTTTCATTAAAATTGAAGTCAAAGCAACTGGTCTAAAGTCGTTTACCATTTTAGGACAGCTGGATTTTGGAACGGGAACAACCACGGCTTCTTTCCAGATCTTAGGTACATGTTGTGTCTGTAAGGACTTATTGAAAATGTAATGAAATATAGGACTCAGTTCATGTGCACAGGACTTTACCAAGCGCCCACATATATTATCAGGGCCCAGACTTTTGTTCACTTTTACAGTGCAGAACTCCCTTTTAATATCCTGCACCTCAATATTAAAGTGCTGATTGTCTTTGAGTTTCTGTTTCAAATCTTGGGTTTCGGTGCTAAAATCAAAGGAGTCAAAACGACCATAAAAACAATTAAGAGCATTAGCCAGCTCTGTGTCTGAATTAAAACCATCTAAAAACACACGATTACTGCGCTCTGTGCTCTGAAGGCTTGCAATAGTTTTCATACTGGCCCAGGCTGAACCAAGTTTCTTTGTTGCCATCTTGCTTTCCAGTTCTGATTTATAAATCTGTTTTGCTCTTAAAATTTCGGCCTTCAGCTCTTTTGTGGCAACCTGTAGCTCAGAAACAGACCCCTGTTTAAAGGCAAGTGCTTTCCTCTGTAAGCAGGATTTAACTGATTTTGTAACCCCTGGTTTGTTGTTGGGATATATTTTGACACGTTTACGTGGAACGGTCATATTTTTACAGAAAGCCATGTATGAGCATGTGACGTCCACCAAAGAGTCCAAATCATCCCCGCAGGACAGTGTGAACATCTCCCAGTCTGTACAGTTAAAGCATTCCTGGAGGCTATGCAGTGAATCCTCTGTCCAAACGTTTATGTCCCTGGTCTTTGTCTTCTCTCTTCTGAGAGCAGTTTTATATGTGGGCAGCAAATGTACACAGTTGGGATCTGAGGATCCTAAAGGAGGAAGGGGAAGTGATTTATAGGCCCTCTCTATGGATCCATAGCACAGGTCCAATGTCTTTTTTTGCCTGGTTGGGCAGGAGACATACTGATAAAAGTTTTTAAGTGTCTTCTTTAAAGAAACATGGTTAAAATCCCCAAGATAAAGTTTGGCGCCTCTGGAGAAATTGACTGCAACCGCTGGATCACATCAAAGATGATGCTGGAGGCAGAGTCAGCGTCTGCCCTCGGGTGAATGTACACAGTCGTGATAAAAAGTTGGGGGAACTCGCGAGGCAAATAAAAGGGGCGTAGTGACACAGACATCAGCTCCACATCGGGTGTACAGATGCGCTCTCTGACCGTGACAGATGTGCAGTACTGCTTATTAATATATAAACATACGCCGCCCCCCCCTGACGTTTCCCCGTTACCTCTTTCTGTCGTTCAGAGTGGAGTGGGACTCCAAAGCCGTCAATCCACAGGTCCACGTCCCGGTCATGCCCAGTAAGCCAAGACTCGGTATAAGCCATGACACAGCAGTTCTTAAAGTCCTTCTGGTAGCGTACATTCCCTTGAATTTCATCCACCTTGTTCCTCAGAGATTGTACGTTCCCAAAAATCATAGAAGGAAGAGGAATGTTACCAAACTGACGTCTCCTCAGGCGTAGTTTCACGCCTCCATGCTTTCCGCGCTTCCTTCTCTTGTCTCTCTTTTCACCACTGTGTCCATGAACGTCTCTCAGAATAAAGTCCGGCAGTCGCGGCACAGACTCAATCACAGATGCTGCATCATCCGTGTTTAAATGCAGCAACATGTCCATGGAATAATGTATTCTGCCCGGCATGATCCCGATCGCTCTCACCTCAGAGACACAGGGCCGGTGGAAAAGTAGCAGCAGTGCAAAAAAGGGGAGGAAATCCACATTGATGGAACCAGGGAGCTCTTCGCCATACAGTCCACAAACATTCCAGGACAGAAACGACTCAGAGAATTTCGTTAAAAACACATTCAAGTGCGTAAAAACAGACACACAGACGACGGACTTTTTCACCAGCTGCCAGTTGCTGCGTGCGCATGCGCCCACCACCAAGTTGTAGTAAACTTATTCATTTGAGGGCTGCGTTGAACTGCATAGAACCATTTTTACCAGTTAGACTTTAGGACCAATGAGCCTTCACAGTATTGGCTAGTCACCCAAATTGTGCTTTCTGTTATTAGTATAAAACGGTCACTAATTTACTGAATTGTTTCTACTATTAATGAGCAATGAGTTAAAAAAAAAAATAAAATGTGTGTTTTGTGGACTTGGAGAAGGCATTTGACCGTGTCCCTCATGGTTTTTTGTGGGGGGTGCTTCGGGAGTATGGGGTATCGGGCTTGTTGTTATGAGCTATTCGGTCTCTATACGACTGTTTTGAGAGTTTGGTTCGTATTGCCAACACTCGGTCGGAGTCATTCCCAGTGAGAGGTGGACTCTGCCAGGGCTGCCCTTTGTCACTGATCCTGTTCATAATTTTTATGGACAGGATTTCTAGGCGCAGCCAGGGAATGGAGGGTGTCATGCTTGGTGACCACAGGATCTCATCTCTGTTGTTTGCAGATGATGCTGTCCTGTTGGCTTCATCCAGCAATGACCTACAGCTCTTGCTGGGACGGTTTGTTGCTGAGTGTGAAGCGGCTGGGATGAGAATCAGCACCTCCAAGTCCGAGTCCATGGTCCTCAGCCGGAAAAAGGTGGATTGTCCTCTCTGGGTTGGGGACAGGCTCCTGCCCCAAGTGGAGGAGTTTAAGTATCTTGGGGTCTTATTCACGAGTGAGGGGAGAATGGAGCGAGAGATTAACAGACGGATTGGAGCAGCATCTGCAGTGATGCAGACGTTGTACCATCTGTTGTGGTGAAGAGGGAGCTGAGTTCTAAGGCAAAGCTGTTGATTTACCAGTCAATCTACGTTCCTACTCTCACCTATGGTCATGAGCTTTGGGTAATGACCGAAAGAACGAGATCACGGATACAAGCGGCTGAAATGAGCTTTCTCCGTAGGATTGTTGGACTCACCCTCAGAGATAGGGTGAGGAGCTCAGTCATCCAGGAGAGGCTCAGAGTAGAACCGCTGCTCCTCCACATTGAAAGGAGCCATTTAAGGTGGTATGGGCATCTGATTAGGATGCCTCCTGGATGCCTCCCACTTGAGGTGTTTCGGGCACGTCCCACTGGGAGGAGATCCCGGGGCAGACCCAGGACTCGGTGGAGAGACAATGTCTCCCAGCTGGTCTGGGAACGCCTTGGTGTCCTCTCTGAAGAGCTGGAGCAGGTGGCTGGGGAGAGGGAAGTCTGGGCTTCTCTGCTTGAACTGCTGCCTCCATGACCCGGACCTCCGGAAAAGCGGTCTAAGATGGATGGATGGATGGAGTTTAAAAAATATATCAAAAAATAATAAACCAATAAATGAAAATTTTCAAAGAAATTTCTATGAAAAGGTTATAAATTTAAGATAAGATAAGATAAGATAAGATAAGATAAGATAAGCCTTTATTAGTCCCACAACGGGGAAATTCCAGGATTGCAACAGCACAGGGATAGCAACACTCAGAGCAACAATCAGAAGGCAAGAAAAAAAAAAGCAAGAGCAGCTAATATACATATGTACATATTACTATAAATATATATATATACACACAGACACACAGTGCAGAGCATTGTAGCTGGATGGAATAAATATAAGATAAGATAAGATAAGATAAGCCTTTATTAGTCCCACAACGGGGAAATTCCAGGATTGCAACAGCACAGGGATAGCAACACTCAGAGCAACAATCAGAAGGCAAGAAAAAAAAAAAAAAAAAAAAAAAAAGCAAGCAAGAGCAGCTAATAAACATATGTACGTATTACTATAAAATATATATATATACACACACACACAGACACACAGTGCAGAGCATTGTAGCTGGATGGAATAAATATATGAATATATGAACACACAGTGCAGAGCATTGTAGCTAGATGGAATAAATATGTAAATATATAAACACCCACAGTACGGAGCATTGCAGCTAGGTGGAATAAATATGCAAGTATATAAACACACACAGTGCGGAGCAATGTAGCTAGATGGAATAATATGTAGATATATAAATATATAAACACCCACAGTACGGAGCATTGTAGCTAGATGGAATAAATATGCAAATATATAAACACACACAGTGCAGAGCATTGTTGCTAGATGGAATGAAACAGCATAACCGTCTACTTAGTTATCCTACATGGTATGATTATGTGCCCATACATATTCTCACCCTCCATAGCGACCGGTATGTTCCTAGTTGTATGCCGGAGAGGACCATTGTGTAAGTCTATTGCATCTTTTGCATTCAAAAAACTATTAGTTTGTTACGTCTTTTTGCTATCTCTGCGAGCAGCCCTGCTTAGGTTGTACAGTCTGACAGCCGTTGGTAGGAAGGACCTACGAAACCTCTCGGTTGTGCACCTGGGATGATGTAGTCTGCTGCTAAATGAGCTCCTCAGTGCATTCAGTATGTCCTGCATAGGGTGGAACTCGGACTCCAGCAGAGATGACAGTTTAGCCACCGTCCTTCTCTCTCCTATCTCCTCCATCGGATCAAGGCGCTGCCCCAGGACAGAGCTAGCTTTCTTAATCAGTTTGTTCAGTCTCTTCCTATCGGCTGCAGTAATGCCACTGCCCCAGCAGACCACTCCAAAAGTGATGGCTGATGCCACCACCGTGTCATAGAATGACTTCAGCAGCGCCCCTTGTACACCAAAAGACCTGAGTCTCCTCAGCAGGAACAGCCTGCGCTGTCCCTTCTTGTAGAGTGCATCAGTATTGTGTGACCAGTCTAGTTTATTGTTCAGATGAATACCCAGGTACTTATAGGATGTCACCATCTCGATGTCTGTTCCCTGTATATTTACTGGTACTGTGAGGGGCTGCCCATGCCTGCGGCAGTCCACCACCAGCTCCTAGTTTTTCCTCGCGTTGATCTGGAGGCAGTTCCGATTGCACCAGTCCACGAAGTCCATGATAAGCCCTCTGTACTCAGCTTCATCTCCATTGGAGATGAGGCCAACGATCGCAGAGTCATCAGAGAACTTCTGTAGATGGCAGTGTGTTGTGTTGTGTGAGAAGTCCGCAGTATAAAGAGTGAACAGGAAGGGAGCCAGCACCGTTCCCTGGGGGGCCCCCGTGCTACTGATGATCGTGTCGGACACACAGTCCCGGGTTCTCACAAACTGAGGCCGGTTCGTGAGGTAGTCCAGGATCCATGATGACAGGTGCTGGTCCACCCCTGCGCGCAGCAGCTTGTCCTTCAGGATCATCGGTTGGATGGTGTTGAAAGCACTGGAGAAGTCAAAGAACATGATCCTCACCATATTCCCGGGCTTCTCCAGGTGGGACAGAGAACGGTGAAGGAGGAAGATCACCGCATCCTCCACCCCAATGCCATGCTGGTAGGCGAACTGGAGTGGATCCATCGCTGGTTCCACCAGGGGGCGGAGGTGAGCAAGGAGCAGTCTCTCCAGGGTCTTCATCAAGTGGGACGTCAAGGCCACCGGTCTGTAGCTGTTCAGGTCTTTGGGGTGGGAAGTTTTTGGTACAGGTACCACACAAGATGTTTCCACAGCTGTGGTACCCTCCCCAGTTTCAGGCTCATGTTGAAGATATACGTCACAATCCACACAGCTGGTCTGCACAGGACTTGAGGAGCTTTGCGCTGATGCCGTCCGGTCCCGGCGCCTTCCTCGCCTTGATCTTCCTCAGCTCTGTCCTCACCTGGGTCCTGGTCAGGGTCAGGATGGGGGGCTGTGTGTTGGGAGTGGGGGGGGTGTTTGGTAGAGTGGGGAGTGGGCAGCAGGACTTGAATTCTTTAGAGGCAGCAGTGGTTGTTGTGCAGTCAGGGAGTGGGCGGTTGGTCAAATCTATTGAAAAACAGATTCAGGTTGTTCGCCCCACTCCTGCCCCCTGTGGCCTGGGGGGAGGTATTCTGGAGCCCCGAGATGGTTTTGAGGTTTCTCCAGACCCCGCTGATGTCGCTCTGTTGCAGCTTGTCCTCCATCTTCTTCCTGAAGCTGTCCTTGCCTTCTCTGATCTTTCTCCTCAGCTCCCTCTGTACGGACTTCAGCATCTCCCTGTTCCCCGACCTGAAGATCCTCTTCTTCTCTCTCAGAAGTGTTTTATCTCAGGGTGATCCAGGGTTTGTTGTTTGAGTGACGCCGTATGGTCTTGGTGGGGAACGGATTTGTCCACACAGAAGCTGAGGTAGCCCGTGAAGGTGTGAATGAGGCCATCGATGTCCTCACCATGTGGATCGCAGAGCTGCTTCCAGGCGGTGGCTTCAAAACAGCCCTTTAGGGTGTCCATTGTCTCCTCAGACCATAACTCCACAGTGTGCATGGCCGGAGGTTGTCTGTGCACTAGGGGTTTGTACACCGGCCGGAGATGAACCAAGTTGTGATCCGATCTCCCGAGTGGGGGTAGTTGTGATGAGGTGTACGCCTCCTTAGTGTTTGCGTAGAATAAATCCAGTGTTTTATTGTCTCTAGTGTGGCATGTGACATACTGGGTGAACGTGGGTAGAATGGGAGACAGTGAAACATGGTTGAAATCGCCTGAGATGAGGAGAAGAGCATCTGGGTGTTCTGTCTGCAGCCTGCTGGTTACTGAATGGATGACGTCACGTGCTGTCCCAGCGTTCGCCGTCGGATTTGCATAAACAACAATGCAGATCACGTGTGAGTGTTCTCTCGGAAATATGTAGGCCTCATGCTAACAGCTAGCAACTCAATGTCTTTGCTGCAGTGTCGTTGTTTAACAGTGATATGTCCCGGTCTGCACCAGTTGTTGTTAACATACATGATCACTCCACCGCCCCTAGTTTTGCCACTCTCTGGTGTTCGGTCAGCTCGTATCATGTGAAAACCCTCCAGCTCAATGTTAGCATCTGCTGCTAGTTCAGTTAGCCACGTCTCAGTAAACAAAAGGAGAGAGCACTCCCGGTATGTGCTATCATAACGGGAGATAGCCGCTAGCTCATCTAACTTCCCAGTATCGACCGTACATTTCCCATGACAACAGATGGAAGGGAGGGTCTGTACCTTATATTTTTTGTCCTCCGCCTTACTCCAGCCCGGCAGCCGCGGCGTTTTCGCCTCAGTTCACTCGGTATGTCGAGTTTTTCCAATGGGACCGGGTGGCGGTTGAATGCTAGCAGCTGTTCTCTGCTGTATCGTATCCTGCTATAGACAGTGGCTCCGTCCACCGGCTCAGGAGACATTTAGGACGATCTGTGTGTCCGTGATATAAGTGGGGTGAAAAAAAAAGACGGATCAAAAGAGAGAGGAAGGGAAAAAGACTCGGAATCGAGCCGCTGTTGCAAAAGGCAGCCTACTCGTGTGGCGCCGAGAGAAAAAAAAAAAAAAAAAAAAAAAAAAAAAAAAATATATGAGTATATAAACACACAGTGCGGAGCATTGTCGCTAGATGGAATAAATATGTAGATATATAAACACCCACAGTACGGAGCATTGTAGCTAGGTGGAATAGTATGTAGATATATAAACACACAGTGCGGAGCATTGCAGCTAGATGGAATAGTATGTAGATATATAAACACACAGTGCGGAGCATTGCAGCTAGGTGGAATAAATATGTAAATATATAAACACACACAGTGCGGAGCATTGTAGCTAGATGGAATAAATATATAGATATATAAATATAAACATAAACACACCCAGTGCGGAGCATTGTAGCTAGATGGAATAAATATGTAAATATATAAACACACACAGTGCAGAGCATATTTACAAAATAAATACCAGATTTATGACAAAAAAAACTCACAAAATGGAGACTAAATCACAAATTTGGGGGGGGGGGCTTAAATCTATCCGAAAACAGCTGGAAAATTTAAGAGAAAAAAAGATAAATTTATATGAAAAAAATATAAATTCACAAATTTGGGGTGGGACCTCAAACAAGCAAGAGTAAACTTATTACTAAAGTAATGTTTCAGTAGATACTGTCATGAATGGCTCTTGCGAGCCATTAATAAGAGCTGAGGGCCAACCAGTGAGTTTGCGTAATTTATTAACAAAGGAAAGCAACAAAGGAAATGAGCCTCGTGGGGCAAAAACACAAATAATACAAGAGAACACTTACAAGTAATGATGAGGGAAGAGAGGAGGGCTGGAGCCAGACGTAAGGACTCCAGCCTAATCCACAACGAGAGGGGTGTGTGGAAAGCGTGAGGTCGCAGCCCTGAACAAACAGAGCAGCTCCCTGATATAGGGGTTGACAGCTCATCAGCTGATGAGTGATAATTGGCCTCCAGCCGTCCCGTGGTGCTTGGCTTCTGACAGTTGGAAGCACCGCCGAGACGCTGTCACAACAAACGCCTGGCGGAGATGATGTATGGCCTGAGCACGGACGACATCGGCGCTCAGACCATGACAGTACCTACCCCCCGAGGGCGGGCTCAGAACGCCTGATGACACCCAAGACCCCACCTCCCAAGTTGGGAGGCAGGGGGAGAAAGGCTGGGGGGGGAGAGAACCAGAAAGGACAAAAAAATCATGATGAAGACAGGGAAAACACAGGGGACGATAATAGAAAATACAATGTTCTCAAATGCACAATAACGCCCAGAACAAGAACAATACAGGCAACCCAGCATGGAACCAAAAACGAAGAAAAAAAAAACTCCATACAACACCCATAAAATGAAATTTGCAGGCTCCAAACGGGAATACCAGAACCCAGCCTAGAAAGAAAACAAAGACACGCTAACAGCGATGAGACTACATGAAATCATAATAATCATACCCGTACATCCACAAAATTACAGAGGGACAAAAAGGCACAGGGATGACAGGCAAGATTACACAGTTCAATTCAATTCAATTCAACTTTATTTATATAGCGCCATTTCACAACAACAGTCATCTCATAGCACTATCAACTGTAGAGGGGAACCCCCACAGTTGCAGAAAGACCCCAGCAATCAGGCGATCCCCTGTGAGCAAGCACTTGGCGACGGTGGAGAGGAAAAACTCCCTTTTAACAGGAAGAAACCTCCAGCAGAACCAGGCTCAGGGAGGGGCAGTCATCTGCTGCGACTGGCTGGGGGGTGAGGGGATAGAGAAGAAGAAAAGAACAGACATGTAGAGAGCAAACAGCACAATGGGGACTCAATCTATGGGAGAGAACAAACAAATGTTAATGACCAGCAAAAAAAAAAAAAAATATTTCATAGAGAGTGAGGAAAGGAGTGAGGCCCAGTGCATTACTGGAGGTCCCCCGGCTGACTAAACCTATTAGCAGCATAACTAAGGGAGGGTTCAGAAACACATGATCCCTCCCTAATTGTAGGCTATATCAAAAAGGTAGGTTTTAGCCCTATTCTTAAAAACAGAGATTGAGTCTGACTCCCGAATCCAGATTGGCAGCTGATTCCACAGGAGAGGAGCTTGATAACTGAAGGCTCTGCCTCCCATTGTACTTTTGGAGATTCTAGGTATTACAAGTAATCCTGCATTTTGGGAGCGTAGTGCTCTGTTAGGATAATACGGTAGTATCAGATCTTTTAAATAAAAAGGAGCCTGATTGTTTAGAGCTTTGTAAGTAAGAAGAAGGATTTTAAACTTAATTCTAAACTCTATGGGAAGCCAATGAAGGGAGGCCAGAACCAGAGAGATATGATCTCTCTTTCTAGTACCTGTTAAAACTCTTGCTGCAGCATTTTGGATCAGCTGAAGACTTTTTAAAGATGTTTTAGGACAGCCTGATAATAAAGAATTACAATAATCTAATCTCGAGCTAACAAAAGCGTGGATCAGCTTCTCAGCATCACTCTGAGACAAGATGCTCCTAATCTTGGCAATATTACGCAAATGATAGAAGGCAGTCTTAGAAACAAATTTAATATGTGAATTGAAGGACAAATCCTGATCAAAAATAACTCCAAGGTTCCTCACAGAGCTATTAAGAGAAAGAGTAACTGCATCCAAACTGAAAGTTTGATTTGGAAAGAAATTTCTAAGGTTTTTTGGACCAACAAGAATGACTTCAGTCTTATCTGAATTTAATAGCAGGAAATTACAAGTCATCCAAGCTTTGATTTCCTTAAGACAGGCTTCTAACTTGGCTAATTGATTAGTATCATCTGGCTTCATTGACAGGTATAATTGTGTGTCATCTGCATAACAATGAAAATGTATACAGTGCTTTCTAATAATGTTGCCTAACGGAAGCATATATAAACTAAAAAGAGTAGGGCCTAGCACAGATCCCTGTGGAACTGTCATGGCGGCCTCTGGGCCGTCATTAGTGTCATTAGCCCCAGCTGCGCACAGACCAACAGGTGTGAATCAACGGCTGTTAAAAGCCAGTGTCACTGACAGCCCGGGACGGAGTCGTCTGTCTTCCTCAACGGAGAATGAACCTGCACTCCGCTCTCTGGTCTCGTCAAGAATATCTCTTGTCTCGTCTGGAACTTTGTCTGTCTCGTCAAGAACTTTGTCTGTCTCGTCTGGAACCTCGTTTGTTTCGTCAAGAGCTTCACTTGCTGCATCCAGGAACTCTTCCCAGCGTCAAGCAAGTAAGCGCACCATTTGCTACTCAACGCCAAACCTTTACCCCTGTGCACAGGTGGACCACCTTGGCGGCGGATCTGCGTCCCCAGCTGACGGGGTAACGCCATCACGTCTTCGTAGCGGCTCGCTACCACCACGCCTACCGGTACGTCTTGCTCCTCAATTGCCAGAACTATTATTGTATCAATTACAGGAGTATTGGCCAACGTTATCGGTGGAATCACTGTCATCAGCATCAGCTGTGTCGTCATTGCCACTGTGTGTGGAGTCACTAACCTCGTCTTTGTCTGCATCATCATCTGTGTCATCGTCATCCCGGTCTGTGGAGTCACAGCCGGTGTCATCGTCAGGGCTGTCATTGTCACAGCCGGCGTCATCGTCAGGGCTGTCATTGTCACAGCCGGTGTCATCGTCAGGACTGTCATTGTCACAGCCACGGGGAGTAACCCCAGCACGGTCACGGACGCCTTCACCTCCACGCTGCCCGGCCGCTGGAACTCAGCAGAGCGAAGCCAGTGCTGCTCTCAAGTAAGCCTTGTTATGTGCAGCTCTTTGCTAGTGTGGAGCATTAGTAATTTGTCTCTGCTTATCTGTTCCAGGGTTGCCGGGTCTCCGTCCAGGTCGCTCAGCTCCAGTGACCAGAACGATATCCTCGCACTCACACTCGCATTACACTCACTCACAATTTAATAAAGATTACTGTCACTATCTGCTCGTGTCAGTGTCTGTCTCCTGGGTCCTGAAACATGTCAGTACGACTCCGTCACGAAGACCCAGCGAACAGTTCACTGTCGCGCCAAATCAACACTCTTAGCGCCCGGGTAGATTTATTTGCACACCAACAGACAGTAATCTTTAATCAGCTATCTGTAACAATTGGTCGGCTGGATCATCTGGAGGGACACCAGACGTTTCCCCCCACCGCAGACAGTTCTGCCCCTGTGGGCTTAGCATCTGGACAAACTAACATCTCCTCGTCTTCTCGCCTCACCCCTATTCCCACCCCTGCCCGGTTCAGCGGAAAACTCGGGGAAGCTCGTGGATTCATATTACAGTGTGAGTCAGTTTTTCTTCGTGTTCCGGGGGACTTTACTCTTGATTCAAGCCGGATTGGCTACATTATAAATTTGTTAGCAGGAAGAGCTTTGGACTGGGCGTATTCCATTAGGGCGAAACCAAGCTATTCCCTGCTCACTTACCAGGAGTTTGTGAATGAATTTTTGTCTGTTTTTGATCATACGGATAGAGGTGAGGTGTTGACAGAACGATTGCTGAGCTTACAACAGGGAAAGAGATCAGCTGCTGATTACGCCATTGACTTCCGGGTCCTGGCTGCAGAGATTGGGTGGGGGGAGCCATCATTATGTGGTATCTTTCTACGTAGTCTTAATGATGAGTTGAAGGATGAGTTAGCGACACGGGACAAACCGGATAATTTACGGGATTTGATTGCCCTAGCGGTTAGTCTTGATAGCAGATTAAGGGAGCGGGCGGCTGAACGGCGTTCTACTTCCCGTTCGGTTAAACCCCACCCTCGCCTCCTCAACTCTCCTCCTCTCGCTCTATCTGCGTCAGAGGAACTTCCGGTTCAGCAAGCTATAATCAGTGGCCGGTCTAAAGTGTCAGCAGCAGAGAAACAACGCCGCAGGGATCAGGGCCTTTGTTTCTACTGTGGGAAAGAGTCACATGGGGTTTTTGAATGTCCCAATAAGTTAAAAAGGGAGGGCCCGTGGATCAGAGTAGGGGGATTCACGGGCAATAACTCTAAAGAGCCCCTTACTTGTTGTCGATTACCTCTTAGGCTCATCCATTTACATACAGAACACTCCACATTGGCGTTAGTAGATTCTGGAGCTGAGCAAAATTTTATTTCTAGAGACCTGGCAACCCGGATGGGTCTTAGCTGTCAGACTCTAGATCCCCCTGTCAAACTGATCACCTTGTCTAAAGCGTCGTTGACTACTATTGCTCATCAGACGGTTCCTGTGTCAGTTATTGTATCAGGAAATCACAGGGAGGAAATTCAGTTTTTTGTTCTGCCTGTTTCTTCTTCGCCCGTTATTCTGGGGTACCCCTGGCTGCGCCTACATAACCCCACTATTGATTGGCAAGCTGGGAGAATAACGGCATGGAGTACGTTCTGCCTCAGTGCCTGCCTTCAATCGGCGGCATGCGCCCCATCTGTCAAGGTGCCTCTGCCTGATTCATCGCCACCGGACTTGTCCAAGGTGCCAGAGGTCTATCACGATTTGGGGCTAGTATTTTGCAAGTCTCGGACATTGTCCTTACCCCCTCATCGCCCTTATGACTGCGCGATCAACCTTAAGGCTGGGGCCCCTCTACCTGCTAGCCGCCTGTACAGCCTGTCAGCCCCGGAGCGCGAGGCTATGGACACATATATTAAGGAGTCCTTGGCTTCTGGTATCATCCGCCCGTCGTCTTCGGCAGTAGGTGCTGGATTTTTTTTTGTTGAAAAGAAAGACGGTTCTCTACGCCCCTGCATCGATTTCCGGGGATTGAATGAAATAACTGTGAAAGACAATTATACCCTGCCTTTGAACACTGCTTTTGACTCCCTCCAGGGGGCGTCCTGGTTTACTAAATTGGACCTTAGGAATGCCTATCATCTTGTGCGCATAAGGGAAGGAGATGAGTGGAAGACGGCTTTTCGGACCCCCAGGGGACATTTTGAGTACCTGGTAATGCCGTTTGGGTTAACTAACGCTCCAGCCGTGTTCCAACGTCTGATAAATGATGTACTACGGGATTTCCTGAACTCGTTTGTTTTTGTTTGTCTCGACGATATTCTCATTTTCTCCCGCACACTAGAGGAGCATCGAGTGCATGTGCGCAGGATACTGCAGCGCCTCCTGGAGAATCAACTGTTCGTGAAGGCTGGAAAATGTGAGTTCCACACTGATCAAACCTCCTTCCTTGGGTTTATTTTAGCTCGGAACCAGGTGCTCCCTGACCCGGCCAAGGTCAAGGCAGTTGTGGATTGGCCTGCACCCACCTCCAGAAAGCAGCTTCAGGGGTTCCTGGGGTTTGCTAATTTCTATAGGAGGTTCGTGCCTAATTTTGGCAATATTGCTCGTCCCCTGTCTGCTCTTACCTCCCCTAAGATCCCGTTTTGTTGGAGTAAGGAGGCAGCTGAAGCATTTGAAAGACTCAAGAGGGAGTTCGCCTCGGCCCGAGTCCTTACTCAGGTGGATCCAAAGCTGCAGTGCTTGGTGGAGGTGGACGCTTCTGATTCAGGAGTTGGAGCGGTACTCTCCCAACGGTCTCCCGAGGACGGTAAGATTCGCCCTTGTGCTTATTTCTCTCACCGTCTCACTTCTGCAGAGAGGAATTATTGCATCGGAGACAGGGAGTTACTGGTAGTAAAACTCGCCTTGGAGGAATGGA
Source organism: Pholidichthys leucotaenia (assembly GCA_020510985.1). Classification (NCBI taxonomy): domain Eukaryota; kingdom Metazoa; phylum Chordata; class Actinopteri; order Cichliformes; family Pholidichthyidae; genus Pholidichthys; species Pholidichthys leucotaenia. The sequence continues at coordinate 202,487,510 of CM035838.1, read as the reverse complement.
GACATTGGCTGGAGGGGGCTGCTCAGCCGTTCGTGGTTTGGACGGATCATCGTAACCTGGAGTACCTCAGGACGGCGAAGCACCTGAATGCACGCCAGGCTCGCTGGTCCCTCTTCTTCAGCCGTTTTAACTTTTCTATCATGTATCGGCCGGGAAGTAAGAACGGTAAGCCGGATGCTCTCTCTCGGCAGTTTGACATTCCATCCTCTGAGGACCAGGAGACCCCTATCCTGCCGCCTTCCTGCGTCGTGGGCGCCCTGTCCTGGGGAATCTGCAAGACGATTCGCCAGGCTCAGAAGACAGAGCCGGACCCCGGGGGGGGGGGGGCGCTTGTTTGTTCCACGCGCTATCCGGGGCAAGGTGATTGAGTGGGGTCACGCTTCCAAATGGGCCTGTCATCCTGGAGTGGGTCGGACCGTGGGTCTCCTTCAAAGGACCTTCAGGTGGCCAGGGTTACGGAAGGACGTTGTTAATTACATCCGGGCCTGCGCTCAGTGCGCCACCAGGAGGACTACCCAATGTAATATCCAGGTGGCCAACCGGCATAGGAGACCCACCCCGGACTTTAAGGTGGGTCAGAAGGTCTGGTTGTCAACCCGGAATATTTGTGTACCGGCCGAGGAACGGAAGCTCACGAAGCGCTTCATTGGCCCTTACACTATTAATCATATTATTAACCCTGTGTCTGTGCGCTTGTCTCTCCCCTCTTCGATGCGTATCTGCCCCATTTTTCATGTCTCCTAGGTCAAACCATACGTCTTGGACCCCCTGTGTCCTTCTCCAGCGGTTCCCACGCCCCCGAGGATGATCGATGGCCATCCGGCCTGGGGGGTGACTGCTGTCCTTGATGTCCGCAGGCGGGGTCATGGTCTTCAGTATTTGGTGGACTGGGAGGGCTTTGGACCGGAGGATCGCTCTTGGATTCGCCCAGCGTTGATCTTGGATAAACAGCTGATTCACGATTTTCATCGGGCGAATCCAGGTAGGATTGGGCAGATGCCTGGAGGCACTGCTAGAGGGGGGAGTACTGTCATGGCGGCCTCTGGGCCATCATTAGTGTCATTAGCCCCAGCTGCGCACAGACCAACAGGTGTGAATCAACGGCTGTTAAAAGCCAGTGTCACTGACAGCCCGGGACGGAGTCGTCTGTCTTCCTCAACGGAGAATGAACCTGCACTCCGCTCTCTGGTCTCGTCAAGAATATCTCTTGTCTCGTCTGGAACTTTGTCTGTCTCGTCAAGAACTTTGTCTGTCTCGTCTGGAACCTCGTTTGTCTCGTCAAGAGCTTCACTTGCTGCATCCAGGAACTCTTCCCAGCGTCAAGCAAGTAAGCGCACCATTTGCTACTCAACGCCAAACCTTTACCCCTGTGCACAGGTGGACCACCTTGGCGGCGGATCTGCGTCCCCAGCTGACGGGGTAACGCCATCACGTCTTCGTAGCGGCTCGCTACCACCACGCCTACCGGTACGTCTTGCTCCTCAATTGCCAGAACTATTATTGTATCAATTACAGGAGTATTGGCCAACGTTATCGGTGGAATCACTGTCATCAGCATCAGCTGTGTCGTCATTGCCACTGTGTGTGGAGTCACTAACCTCGTCTTTGTCTGCATCATCATCTGTGTCATCGTCATCCCGGTCTGTGGAGTCACAGCCGGCGTCATCGTCAGGATCATCGTCATCCCGGTCTGTGGAGTCACAGCCGGTGTCATCGTCAGGGCTGTCATTGTCACAGCCGGTGTCATCGTCAGGGCTGTCATTGTCACAGCCGGTGTCATCGTCAGGACTGTCATTGTCACAGCCACGGGGAGTAACCCCAGCACGGTCACGGACGCCTTCACCTCCACGCTGCCCGGCCGCTGGAACTCAGCAGAGCGAAGCCAGTGCTGCTCTCAAGTAAGCCTTGTTATCTGCAGCTCTTTGCTAGTGTGGAGCATTAGTAATTTGTCTCTGCTTATCTGTTCCAGGGTTGCCGGGTCTCCGTCCAGGTCGCTCAGCTCCAGTGACCAGAACGATATCCTCGCACTCACACTCGCATTACACTCACTCACAATTAAATAAAGATTTTTGTCACTATCTGCTCGTGTCAGTGTCTGTCTCCTGGGTCCTGAAACATGTCAGGAACTCCATGACTAAGCTTTGAGTTGAAAGAAAACTCATTATTTACATGAACAAACTGGAACCTATCAGATAAATAAGATCTAAACCACTGCAACGAAGTTCCATTAAGTCCAACATAGTGTTCTAATCTATCAAGTAGAACATTATGATTGATAGTATCAAAAGCTGCACTAAGGTCTAAAAGGACAAGTACAGAAACTAGTCCATTATCAGATGCAATGAGGAGGTCGTTAGTGACCTTCGCTAAGGCTGTTTCAGTACTATGATGGATTCTAAACCCAGATTGAAACTCTTCAAGTAAACCATTTCCCTGCAGGTGGTCAAATAATTGCATAGCAACAACTCTTTCTAAGATTTTTGAAATGAAAGGGAGATTAGAGATTGGTCTATAGTTAGCTAAAGCTCCTGGATCTAGCGTTGGCTTTTTGAGTAAGGGTTTAATTACAGCCGTTTTAAAAGCCTGCGGTACATGGCCTAAAGTTAATGAAGAATTGATTATATGAAGAATAAAGCTACCAATAAGTGGGAAGACTTCTTTAAATAACCTGGTAAGAATAGGGTCTAAAAGACAAGTTGAAGGTTTGGATGAGGAAACTATTTTGTCTAACTCACAAAGGTCGATTGGAGTAAACTCATCAAGACAGACATCAAAAGAAGGAGTTGTAGTAGTTACAGTATTTAAGTTAACTGTGGGAAGAATCTGATTGATTTTATCTCTGGTGGATGAAATTTTATTGAAAAAGTTCATAAAGTCCTGACTAGTAAGCTCTAAGGCACAGGTGTCAAACTCATTCCATGGAGGGCCAAGACCCTGCAGGTTTTACCTCCACCCAGTGTCTTCAACAGGTGATTTCTCTGAATTTTGTCCTACTGATTGCTGATCAGTGAAAACACCTGCTGAAGAGACTGGGTGGAAGTAAAACCTGCAGGGTCTTGGCCCTCCATGGAATGAGTTTGACACCCCTGCTCTAAGGGAATGCTAGGATTGACAGAGTCCTGACTCTTTGTCAACCTGGCTACAGTACTGAAAAGAAACCTGGGATTATTCTTGTTCTCTTCTATTAATGCAGAGTAATAACTTGTTCTAGCTTTTCTAAGAGATTTTTTATAAATTAAAAGATGATTTCTCCAAGCTAAATAGATTTCATCTAAATTAGTGGAGCGCCATTTTCTTTCTAATTGACGAGTCTTCTGTTTTAAGCTACGAGTTTCTGTGTTGAACCAAGGAGTTAGAAATCTCTGATTAGACTTTTTCCTTTTTAAGGGGGCCACAAGTCTAGAGCCTGATGCAGAGAAGCTGAAACACTATCCACCATGTTATCAATTACAGAAGGAGCAAGCTGTCTATAGCTTATTTCCGTTCAGGGGTTCCTGGGGACTCCCCACACCCAGCATCCAAACCGCTAACAGGGGTAACGGGAAGAGTTCAGGCGGCCTACCCGAATCCCAGGCCAGGAAAAACAGTGCTTCCAGTGGCCGGACCAGGTCGTCGAATAGAGAGTCCAGTGGGTCGGGTGGCCGGCCCAGAGAGCCAAATGGACGTGACAGTCCTTCAGGCGGCCGACCCGCATCGCTTAGCCACCAGGACCGCAGCAGAGAGAGTGACAACAGCCTCCCTGCAGAGGGGAATAGCGAGAGCAAGCCGGGCCGAAGATGAGGGGTCCAAACGGCACCTGGTGGAGAAGGCTTGGGGGGAAGATGAGGGTGATGCTGATGAGGATGAAGATGAGGATGAAGATGAGCCAGTCCAGTGTCCTGCGGCAGGGGATCTGCAGCTCCCTCACCGACCTTCAATTCTGCCGGTGCTGCACCCTTGTCGGACCCTGATTGGGTCACGGTTGTACCCGCGATGGACCCCGATTGGGTGACAGCTGCACCCGCGTTGGACCCCGACTGGGTCGGCGACGCACCAGTACCGACCTCCAACCCCGAACCCGGAACCTCTGGCACAGCGGACGAAATCAGCTCCGCGCCGGTGACCCTGGGAGAAGGCTCGGGAGAGAGAAAGGAACCGGGATCAGGATCACCGGCAGCGCCAGAACCCGGCGAGATAAGCTCGGATGCAACGGGCGGCTGCACCCGGCTCGCCTCCCCAAGAGACAGGCAAAAATGCTCTAAAATGGAAAAGAGAAAGACAACACAGAGCACTTGCCTGATCTCGGGTTCCGACGCCGTCCAGGACTCCAATGATCCGGGCTCAGACGGCAGGAGGTCGTCATCAGGCTCCCACTCAGCTACATCGGGCTCCGCAGCTGGCGTGATGGTGTCTGCAGCCTGAGGATCGTCCGGCACCAACGTCTACGCCAACGACCCACACGGCGTGGTGGCAGGAGACCCTCGACCCTCTGGACCGAGCCGCTCGTCCGTGGAGACCCGGGGACACTTCTTCGTCAGCGCAGGTTCCACGCTGCAGTCCGCTCTCCTCCTCCGCCCACGACGTGGCTGCAGGACCGGAACCTGGCTCTCCAGAACCGCAGGCCCCCTCCTCATCAGGCGACATTGGCCTGGCGTCGAGGACCGCTCAGCGGAGGGAGACACAAAGGAAGCGGGATTAACAATTAAAGCTACAGCAGGTGGTGGGAGCTCAGGGGGCTGCGAACCCCGAACTCCACCCCCAGGAGTCAGACAAGGCAAATCACAATGAAGATGATATGAGTGAACTTGGACTTGCCTGTCTCCCAGAGGCAGGATGGTGCCTGCTGTAGCGGACGTTGCTCCTCCCTTTCCCCACCAGATGGTGACAGAGGGACCCCTGGGAGGACGAGGGGGAGCCACTCGCGAAGGTTCTGGGACGGGGCTTGCCGAAACAGGACTCCAGGCACACACAGCAGCCGGGAAAGGCGTCAAGGAGGAGGGGATGACAGCCGAAACGAGCCGGGCACGGAGCGCTGACGGGACAGCAGGAGAAGATGGCCCAGGGGGAGAGGCTGCGGGGATTCCCCCCTGACGAGGTGCGGGAGTGACAGTTGTGTGGGAGGTAGAGCCTCTGTGGTGACCCGGAACTGGATCTGGGCGGGGTTCAAGCTGAGGTTGATTGTAGATGTGATGACGGTTTCTGGCAGAGGGCGAGGCGAAGGTGAGGTCCGGGAATCGCCGCTCCTGTGCGGAGACAGAGGCGAGGAGGTCGGCGACTCAGGGAAGTCACTTAACTCGGGACTCCTCTCCACCAGTCTGACTGCCGCCGCCACATGCTTCATGATGAGAGAGGGATGAACAGCGGAATGAGCTGCCGCCACTCGGTCCCGGATGGAAGCAGCTGTGAGTTGGAGCTTCTCCGGGGGATTCCCAAATGACGACACTCTCCGGCGGGGATCACCCCTGGGCGGAGCAAACTCCTGGACCGGAGTGAAGGCAGGAATGGGATCCGGACGTGAGGAGCGGAGATGCCTCCTCTTCGGCTTCCTGCCGGGGTTTCCCTCCAGCCCACGGAGTATCTCGTGCTGTGCGGTGATGTCATCTCTCCTCACACTGACTTCAGGGTGATTAGCAAAGCGGGGGAGATGATTTAGAATGTCCTCAGCTTGGTCCAGGTACCAGTGCACGTTGTTATGGAAGTCGAGGAGGGAGGCGGCGATGAGGATTTCATCAACGCACTCGAGGGTGTCCGCCAACTCGTTGCTCCGACTCTGAGCGTGGACCCTCCGTGACGGCATGCTTCCAGCACGGTACCCAGACAGGAAGGAGCAGTCCAACTGCAAACTCACGGTGGCCGGCATCTCGCTTGGCTGCGACCTACTGTCATGAATGGCTCTTGCGAGCCATTAATAAGAGCTGAGGGCCAACCAGTGAGTTTGTGTAATTTATTAACAAAGGAAAGCAACAAAGGAAATGAGCCTCGTGGGGCAAAAACACAAATAATACAAGAGAACACTTACGAGTAACGATGAGGGAAGAGAGGAGGGCTGGAGCCAGATGTAAGGACTCCAGCCTAATCCACAACGAGAGGGATGTGTGGAAAGCGTGAGGTCGCAGCCCTGAACAAACAGAGCAGCTCCCTGATATAGGGGTTGACAGCTCATCAGCTGATGAGTGATAATTGGCCTCCAGCCATCCCATGGTGCTTGGCTTCTGACAGCCGGAAGCACCGCTGAGACGCTGTCACAACAAACGCCTGGCGGAGATGATGTATGGCCTGAGCGCGGTCGACATCGGCGCTCAGACCGTGACAGATACTTTCTTACTGTTTTTGGTGACTACTCAGACTTGAGTAATTATAAATTACTTGAAGAGTTTCTGACTACTGTACCCACCTCTGTATGTGGTAGTTATTAGACATCTTTGTATGAATTCTCTCTTTCAGAAATCATATCACACCAGGAGACCAGGAACCATCTCTGACTGTCCAACAGCCACACAAGTCAGCAAAGGTTGGTTGCTATTGGAAACATTCAACTGAGCAGAGGAGCTAATGTACGTTAATCACTGTGAAGTTTATTAATCCAGCAAACATCTGTGTGATCCGTGACGACTACATCTGACATGGAGCTGAGACCTGCAGAGACCAGGGGACCAGTCTGGGTGTGTTGAGCAGAGACCGGGGGACCAGTCTGGGTGTGTTGAGCAGAGACCAGGGGACCAGTCGAGGTGTGTTCAGCAGAGGCCAGGGGACCAGTCTAGGTGTGTTGAGCAGAGACCGGGGGAGCAGTCTGGGTGTGTTGAACAGAGACCGGGGGAGCAGTCTGGGTGTGTTGAGCAGAGACCGGGGGACCAGTCTGGGTGTGTTGAACAGAGACCAGGGTTCACAGTCTAGGTGTGTTGAGCAGAGACCGGGGGAGCAGTCTAGGTGTGTTCAGCAGAAACCGGGTGAGCAGTCTGGGTGTGTTCAGCAGAGACCCGGGGACCAGTCTAGGTGTGTTGAGTAGAGACCTGGGGACCAGTCTACGTGTGTTCAGCAGAGTCCAGGGGACCAGTCTTGGTGTGTTGAGCAGAGACCGGGGGACCAGTCTGGGTGTGTTGAGCAGAGACCAGGAGACCAGTCTGGGTGTGTTGAGCAGAGACCGGGGGACCAGTCTAGGTGTGTTCAGCAGAGACCAGGGGACCAGTCTAGGTGTGTTGAGCAGAGACCGGGGGACCAGTCTAGGTGTGTTCAGCAGAGACCATGGGACCAGTCTGGGTGTGTTGAGCAGAGATCGGGGGAGCAGTCTGGGTGTGTTGAGCAGAGACCGGGGGAGCAGTCTGGGTGTGTTGAGCAGAGGTTGGGGGAGCAGTCTAGGTGTGTTCAACAGAGACCGGGGAACCAGTCTAGGTGCGTTCAGCAGAGACCGGGGGACCAGTCTAGAGCAGAGACCGGGGGAGTAGTCTGGGTGTGTTGAGCAGAGACCAGGGGACCAGTCTAGGTGTGTTGAGCAGAGACTGGGGGACCAGTCTATGTGTGTTCAGCAGAGACCAGGGGACCAGTCTAGGTGTGTTCAGCAGAGACCAGGGGACCAGTCTAGGTGTGTTTAGCAAAGTCCGGGGGACCAGTCTGGGTGTGTTCAGCAGAGACCAGGGGAGCAGTCTACGTGTGTTCAGCAGAGACCGGGGGAGCAGTCTGGGTGTGTTGAGCAGAGACCAGGGGACCAGTGTAGGTGTGTTGAGCAGAGACTGGGGGACCAGTCTACGTGTGTTCAGCAGAGTCCGGGGGATCAGTCTGGGTGTGTTGAGCAGAGACCGGGGGACCAGTCTAGGTGTGTTGAGCAGAGACTGGGGGAGCAGTCTACGTGTGTTCAGCAGAGACCGGGGGACCAGTCTAGGTGTGTTGAGCAGAGACTGGGGGACCAGTCTAGGTGTGTTCAGCAGAGACCATGGGACCAGTCTAGGTGTGTTCAGCAGAGACCATGGGACCAGTCTGGTTGTGTTGAGCAGAGATCGGGGGACCAGTCTGGGTGTGTTGAGCAGAGACCGGGGGAGCAGTCTGGGTGTGTTGAGCAGAGACTGGGGGAGCAGTCTAGGTGTGTTGAGCAGAGACCGGGGGACCAGTCTAGGTGTGTTGAGCAGAGCCCAGGGGACCAGTCTGGGTGTGTTGAGCAGAGACCAGGGGACCAGTCTAGGTGTGTTGAGCAGAGACCGGGGGACCAGTCTATGTGTGTTCAGTAGAGTCTGGGGGACCAGTCTGGGTGTGTTCAGCAGAGACCGGAGGACCAGTCTAGGTGTGTTCAGCAGAGACCGGGGGACCAGTCTAGGTGTGTTCAGCATAGTCCGGGGGACCAGTCTGGGTGTGTTGAGCAGAGACCGGGGGACCAGTCTAGGTGTGTTCAGCAGAGACCGCGGGAGCAGTCTGGGTGTGTTCAGCAGAGACCGGGGGACCAGTCGAGGTGTGTTCAGCAGAGACCGGGGGACCAGTCTAGGTGTGTTCAGCAGAGACCGGGGGACCAGTCTAGGTGTGTTCAGCAAAGTCCGGGGGACCAGTCTGGGTGTGTTGAGTAGAGACCGGGGGACCAGTCTGGGTATGAATGATGTCTACATCCACTGGTTCTGAGATGGAAACACCACATGTTTACAATTTAAATCCATAAAAAAGTCTAATTTAACTGTAACCTTTTTAACCTCTTGCACTCCGGGATACTGTGGGCGGTCATGTCTCTGCGTCCTAGTGCATCCTAGTGCGCACTGAGACGCACAGTGCGCACTGAAAAAAAAAAGCTGCATTTCCGTTCTTCCAGTACAGACAGCCACGAACAGAAAGCCAAAGGAGTGTTTTGATTGGTTTAGATTTGATTGACCTCTCATTCGACTAATAAGAGCCTTGAATTGGGTTTCTGAAACCTTGAAGAACCAATGACTAAAAACCTAGCAAGAAGGACCCGCCTACCAACGACTGCGAATACAACGAGCCAATTGAAGCAGAGAAGTTCGACGATTGAAAGCGTGCGTTCCGTGCGTAAAATCTGTTTTGTGTAAGCCGCTGTGTGTAACGGTAGCGTTCACCAGTCTTTTTTTATTACTACTGTTGTAGCGATGCGTAGCACCTTGGGAGAGCCAGATTGTCTAGCATCTCAGACAGGAGACAGTGGATAAGCTTGGGAGAACAAAGAGCAGGGGATTCCTGGTGAGATAGCAGGAAGGAGTCAAGGATGAATGCAGTGTGATGTAAATGTCATGTTGTGTGTGATGTAAATGCTATGAAACTTAAGAGAGGAGTTTCTGCTTGAGAGTTCAGTCTGTTCTGTGCTTGAAAGATGGAGTGTGTAATAAATTGTCTGAAATGATTCCACCTCTGATTTCACACACTCCACACTGGTGACCCAAGACGTATTATGGAACACGAGGCAAGATCCCCGGAGCCGGCCCGGTCAGGAAGCTACAGCGAGGCGGCAGCAATCCCACAGACAGCCAGGACTGGAACCCCCAGCCACGTGTGTGCGGTTTCAGTCAAGCTACCGGATTTCTGGCAGCACAACCCGCGCTCTTGGTTCCACCTCACCGAGGCCCAGTTCGCCCTCCGGGGAGTAACGGTAGATGATACTAGATTCTACCATGTGGTCGGAGCGCTCGACGCCCGCACAGCTCAGCAGGTAGCAAGCCTGCTCGATCAGCCACCAGCCAGCAGCAAATATGAAGCGCTCAAGGCTGTGCTCATCCAGCGCTACACGCTCTCGGAATGTGAGAGAGCAGAGAGGCTCCTGACGCGGACCGAGTTAGGAGATGGTTCAGCCGTAGACCTGATGGAGAAGATGATGGCGTTAATGGGCAAGGACGACGGGCACTTTCTGTTTGCCCACCTCTTCCTCCAGTACCTTCCAACAGCGGCGAGAGCGGTTCTGGCCAATTCGCCGTGGCTGGCCGCGCGCGACTACCGTGCTCTAGCCAAGGAGGCAGACCCGATCATCATCACCACCAGGGCAATCACAGTCAACGCGGCAGCGGCGGAGCCCAGCGAGACAACCAGAGGAGGCGAGGAGCCACCGACGGTAGCGGCAGCGGGGGCCAAGGAGCGCCAGAGAGACATGCTCTGTTTCTACCACCACCGCTTTGGAGAGAAGGCATGCAGATGTGCGCCACCGTGCCAATTCAAGCGCTCGGGAAAACGCCAGGGCCGGGGGTCAATAGCAGCTGCGACCCTTGGTGAAGAGAACAAGCTGCTGTACTTAACAGATGCACGCTCTGGGAGGCGTTTCCTCGTGGACACCGGAGCTCAGAAGAGCTTCATCCGGCTGACCAACGCTGACTGGCTGGCAGGATCTAGCGGCTCCGGGATGTTGGCAGCAAACGGCTCGGATATTAAGACCTTTGGTGAGAGGACTCTGCTCTTATCTCTACACGGCCATACATATGAGTGGACTTTTGTCGTAGCAGCACTGAATTACCACATACTGGGGGCTGATTTTCTGTGTGCACATGGTTTACTGGTTGATGTTGCTAACAGGCACCTGGTTAATGCACTGTCCTTTGACTCTCTCCCCTGTATAGCTCGAGTGACCCAGCCAACAGCACAAGCCAACGTCACAGCTACAGGCGGTAAGTTCCACACACTGCTCACTCAGTTCCCAGCACTCACGGTCCCGACGTTTTCCGCGGCCATCGCTAAACACGGGGTGGAGCACTTTATCACCACCACCGGGCCGCCTGTTTTTGCAAGACCTCGGCGCTTGGACGCAGCTAAACTGGCCATAGTGCGCGAGGAGTTCGCCAACCTGGAAAGGTTGGGCATCATCAGGTACTCAAACAGCCCATGGGCATCCCCGCTACACATGGTCCCTAAGGCTGAGGGATCGTGGCAACCGTGCGGGGATTTCCGCAGGTTGAACAACGCCACAGCGCACGACCGCTACCCAATTCCCCACATACAGGATTTTTCCGTTCCCCTCGCCGGAGCGCGCATTTTTTCCAAAATAGACCTGGTCCGTGGTTACCACCAAGTCCCAGTGCACGCTGAGGACATACCCAAAACAGCGGTAATAATTCCATTCGGTTTATTCGAGTTCCTGTGCATGCCATTCGGGTTAAAAGGAGCGGCACAGACGTTCCAGCGCATGATGGATGCAGTGCTGCACGTTCTCCCGTTTGTGTTCGTCTACCTGGACGATATCCTGGTAGCCAGTGCGTCCGAAGACGAACACGAAACCCACCTCACAACGGTTTTCCGGAGGTTGGAGGAGCATGGGTTAATAATCAACCCGGCGAAATGCCAGTTCGGCGTGATGGAGATTGATTTTTTGGGGCACCGCGTCTCTCCGGAAGGAGCGATCCCGCTGCCCGGCAAAGTGCGCGCCGTGGCAGATTTTCCCCGGCCTCAGACGGTCAGGGCGCTGCAGGAATTTTTGGGAATGGTGAACTTTTATAACCGTTTCCTTCCCCGCGCGGCGCAGCTCATGCAACCATTATATGCCGCACTCAAGAAACAGAAACCCGCGGATAGGGTCGAATGGACCCCGGAGCGAGAGCGGGCGTTCTCGGAAGTTAAGGCAGCCCTGGCAAACGCCGCACTGCTGGCGCATCCAGACCCAACGGCCCACATAGCGCTCACCACCAACGCTTCAGATGTGGCCATAGGGGCTGTCGTGGAGCAGCGCGTCGCCGGGGCTTGGCAGCCGCTCGCTTTTTTTCAGCAGAACTTTGCGCGACAGCGAACGTAAATACAGCGCGTTCGACAGAGAGTTGCTGGCTCTCCACCTGGCCATACGCGACTTCCAGTTCTGGCTGGAAGGGTGCAGCTTCACCGCGTTCGTGGACCACAAGCCGCTAACATTCGCGATGGCCAAGGTTTCAGAACCGTGGTCAGGCCGGCAGCAGAGACAGCTGGCCGCGATCTCAGAGTTTACTACCGATATTCAGTATGTGTCAGGTAAACTGAATGTAGTGGCGGACTGCCTCTCGCACGCCGTGGTGGCCCCGGTCTGCGCGGGCATAGATTACGCAGCCATGGCCACGGAGCAGATTAGCGATGCAGACGTGCGCACGCTCCAATCTGGACCAACAGGGTTAAGGCTGGAGAGCAGGGTGCTGCAGGATGACGGCCCCCCCAAAATCTGCGATGTCTCCACGGGTCGCCTGCGTCCAGTGGTCCCGGCCGCGTGGCGCCGCCGCGTGTTTGAGTCGGTTCATACTCTGGCACACCCAGGAGTGTGCGCGTCGGTCAAAATGGTGGGAGAGAAATTTGTGTGGCCGAGCCTACGCAAACAAGTGAAAGAGTGGGCTGCAGCCTGCATGGTGTGCCAACGAGCCAAGGTACACAGACACATGAAGCCTCCCTTGGAGCCGTTTCATATTCCGGCTAAGAGGTTCGACCATGTTCACATGGACCTCGTGGGCCCCCTCCCGCCATCACAGGGGTGCACGCACCTCCTGACAATGGTGGACCGCACCACGCGCTGGCCAGAAGCAGTCCCGCTGGCGGCAACCGCGTCCGCAGATGTAGTGCGAGCTTTTTTAACAGCATGGGTGGCGCGTTTTGGGGCCCGCAATTTGTTTCCGAACTCTGGTCCGCGATGGCCCGCAGCCTGGGTGTTGCAATTCACCGCACAACCGCGTACAACCCACAGGCCAATGGGTTATGCAAGCGTTTTCATAGATCACTGAAAGCAGCGCTCAGGGCTTCATTGACGGATGCAACTTGGGTAGACAGGCTGCCATGGGTTTTATTGGGGTTGCGCTCCGCGTCGAAAGAGGATCTGGAAGCTTCCCCAGCAGAGCTCGTTTTTGCGCAGCCACTACGGTTGCCCGGGGAATTCCTACCAGATAATCCCGCCCCGGGCAGCTGCCCGTCTCAGCTTTTGCAGCGTAGTGCAAACACAGGCACGCTGCCGGGCCCTGCCCACCACAGTTTTCCGAGTGTTTTCGTGCCTAAAACTTTGAAGAGCGCGGAGTTCGTATTCGTCAGACACGACGCCCACCGCCCTCCATTGCGCCCACCCTATGATGGACCGTTCAGAGTGCTGGAAACAGGGGATAAGCATTTTTTGCTAGACTTGGGGGGGTAGGAGGGAAAAAATTGGCATAGACAGACTCAAACCCGCTTTCGTTGTAGCGGACGAGCAAGTGCTGTTGGCTAAGGCCCCTCGGCGTGGAAGACCCCCACGGAGAGCTCCCCAGGGGAACGATTCACCAGAGCAGCCGCACGGACAGACCGAAGTGGCCCCCCCCAGCAACAGCTCACCCGCAGTCAGACACACTCAAAGCAGCACCCAGTTACAGCAGATACGGGAGGAGACGGAAGCCCAAGCAGCATGTGGACTGATGTTCAATTGTTCTATCACAGCATGTGGACTGTTATTCTATTGTCCTATCTAAGATGCTGGCGGGGGGGGGGGTGATGTGTAGCGATGCGTAGCACCTTGGGAGAGCCAGATTGTCTAGCATCTCAGACAGGAGACAGTGGTTAAGCTTGGGAGAACAAAGAGTAGTGGATTCCTGGTGAGATAGCAGGAAGGAGTCAAGGATGAATGCAGTATGTAAATGCCATGAAACTTAAGAGAGGAGTTTCTGCTTGAGAGTTCAGTCTGTTCTGTGCTTGAAAGATGGAGTGTGTAATAAATCGTCTGAAATGATTCTGCCTCTGATTTCACACACTCCACACTGTTCTTATTTGTTTTGAAAAATCGTTCGCCAAAACCACAATCATGGAATCATGGTTTGACCGGGTCGCGTGACCAGAACCACGAGTCGTAACAAGCGGACCAGCGTCATGTTCGTCTGACAGTGAGGAACAGATGTTCGCCAACGACACTGCTGTTGTGGACAGGTAAGTGTTATAAGCTAAATTATTCTTTATCACTGAAAATAGTAATAAAAATGACTTTTGACTGATCGGTAAATTACAACGGTGTGTCATCGCCACATGACGGACCGTTGATGGACTGTTTTTTTTGTGCACTGAGCTCCTCTGTAGCGGGGGTGGGAGTTGTTATCCTCTACATTGCAGATATTTTAGGAGAATTTTTAATGCACTGTAGGTTATTTTTTCTTGTAAAAAAAAGGCCACACATTTTTTACGTGGCATGCTTCTTTGTGTGTGGGGGGCTTGTTTGTTCATTCATTCATTCATTCATTCATGAATGAATAAACAACCCCCCCCCCACACACACACACAGCCCTGAGTGTCACCTTTCATTAGAGCCCTAGATGAAGCTTCTATATTGAACCATTCAAAAGTTATAGACGTTTTTCCAAACTGTGCCATTTGGCACAGTTTGGCACAGTTCAAAAACACCTGGGAACTACCTGAGAACAAAGCTGTGTAATATATTCATTTTTTGTGGTATTGTTACAAAATTTTGACCTCAGCTGGATAACACTTGGTTCTACTTTTCTGTTGCATTTTCCAGCCCGTATCTGACAGCTGTGTGTTATTTGCAAGCATTTGTATCTAAAAAAACACCCAGGCGAAATTTATTTTCTTCAAGTTCAGTATGTTTAGATGACTGTTACTCAGTGGCCGGAGCACTTAGAGAGATTATGACTGTTTTGCCAAAAAATTCAAAGTGTTTTTTTTTAAATGAGACCAACCCCATGAAGATGCTGCAAAGGGTTGAAGAACAGCTTTTGATTTACTTTGGGTACGTTATTTTTTGGCGTTTTTAGGGAAACTGACCAGAGTGCATTCACATGTTCACACAACTGTGAGCTGCACCTCAGTTCATGCATTCTTTACGTATTTATTTATGACAAGACATCATCTGCCCCCTCATGGATCGTCACCTTATCGTGGTGGGGGGTTTGCATGCCCCAGTGATCCCAGGAGCTATGTTGTCCGGCGCAGTTTGCCTCTGATAGGGTCACCCAAGACAAACTGGTTCTGGGTGAAGGGCCAGACTAAGAACGATCCAACAGACTCTCATGATAAATTGTATATCAAGGATTCAGTGTACCCCGCCCGGTATGGGGTTACCGGGGCCCCACCCTGGAGCCAGGCCTGGGGGAGAGGCTCGAAGACTAGCGTCTGGTGGCCGGGTTTCCACCCATGGGGCCCGGCCGGGCTTAGCCCAAAGGAGTTACATGGGTCCACCCTCCAGTGGGCTCACCACCTGCAGGAGGGATCATTGGGGTCCGGTGCTATGTGGATTAGGTGGCGGTCAAAGGCAGAGACCTTGGCGGACTGATCCCAAGCTTTCTAAACTGGCTTTTGGTACGTGGAATGTCACCTCTCTGGTGGGGAAGGAGCCTGAGCTGGTGTACGAGGTTGAGAGATACCGGCTAGATATAGTCGGCCTCACCTCAACACACAGCTCCGGTTCCGGAACTGGTGAGGGGGGCCATTAAGCTGAAGAAGGAGTCCTATCAAGCTTGATTGGCTTGTGGGACTCCCGAAGCAGCTGAGGTGTACCGGCAGACCAAGCGGAGTGCAGCTCGGGTGGTTGCTGAAGCAAAAACCTGGGTATGGGAGGAGTTCAGTGAGGCCATGGAACAAGATTTTCGGTCGGCATCAAAGAGATTCTGGCAAACTGTCCGGCGGCTCAGGAGGGGAAAGCAGCTCCCTGTCCACACTGTGTATGGTGCGGATGGGGCACTGTTGACTTCGACTGGGGATATCGTCGGGCGGTGGAAGGAATACTTCGAGGATCTCCTCAATCCCACTGATACGCCTTCCACAGAGGAAGCAGGGTTTGGGGACGAGGGGGATGACTCACCTATCACAGGGGCTGAGGTTACCAAGGTGGTTAAAAATCTCCTTGGTGGCCGGGCCCCGGGGGTGGACGAGATTGGCCCTGAGTACCTCAAGGCCCTGGATGTTGTTGGGCTGTCATGGTTGACACTCCTTTGCAACATTGCGTGGAGGTCGGGGGCAGAGCCTTTGGCATGGCAAACCGGGGTGGTGGTTTCTCTCTTCAAAAAAAGGGACCGGAGGGTGTGCTCCAACTTTAGAGGGATCACACTCCTCAGCCTCCCTGGGAAGGTCTATGCCAAGGTACTGGAGAGGAGAGTCTGGCCGTTGGTTGAACCTCGGATTCAGGAGGAGCAATGTGGTTTTCGTCCTGGCCGTGGCACATCGGACCAGCTTTTTACCCTCTCGAGAATTCTCGAGGGTTCGTGGGAGTTTGCCCAACCAGTTTACATGTGTTTTGTGGACTTGGAGAAGGCATTTGACCGCGTCCCTCGTGGTTTTTTGTGGGGGGTGCTTCGGGAGTATGGGGTATCGGGCTTGTTGTTACGAGCTATTCGGTCTCTGTACGACCGTTGTGAGAGTTTGGTTCGTATTGCCAACACTTGGTCGGAGTCATTCCCAGTGAGAGTTGGACTCCGCCAGGGCTGCCCTTTGTCACCGATCCTGTTCATAATTTTTATGGACAGGATTTCTAGGTGCAGCCAGGGAATGGAGGTTGTCATGCTTGGTGACCACAGGATCTCTTCTCTGTTGTTTGCAGATGATGTTGTCCTGTTGGCTTCATCCAGCAATGACCTACAGCTCTTGCTGGGACGGTTTGCCGCTGAGTGTGAAGCAGCTGGGATGAGAATCAGCACCTCCAAGTCCGTGTCCATGGTCCTCAGCCGGAAAAAGATGGATTGTCCTCTCTGGGTTGGGGACAGGCTCCTGCTCCAAGTGGAGGAGTTTAAGTATCTTGGGGTCTTATTCACGAGTGAGGGGAGAATGGAGCGAGAGAATGACAGACAGATTGGAGCATCTGCAGTGATGCGGACGTTGTACCGGTCTGTTGTGGTGAAGAGGGAGCTTAGTTCTAAGGCAAAGCTGTCGATTTACCAGTCAATCTATGTTCCTACTCTCACCTATGGTCACGAGCTTTGGGTAATGACCGAAAGAACAAGATCGCAGATACAAGGGGCTGAAATGAGCTTTCTCCATAGGATTGCTGGACTCACCCTCAGAGATAGGGTGAGGAGCTCAGTCATCCGGGAGAGGCTCAGAGTAGAACAACTGCTCCTCCACATTAAAAGGAGTCAGTTGGACTTCCGGTTATGGCTGCCACGTAGGACGGACGTGTCTCGCTCTGCTCTGCTCCTGGAGAAAAAAAATCGGCAAATAACTCTCTCATTTGGGACAGAACGTATCCCAGCATTTGGGCGAGGATATGTCGGCGAAGCCTAAGGCTGGAAAACCAGGAAAAGGAAAAAGCGAGCCGCCGAAACAGTCCAAATTAACGGACTTTCAGGTCTGTGACGCAGCAAACAAAACTCCATATATGGCGGAGGAGGCTGGCGGCGGTGCGATGTCTGCGGGGAATGGCGCAGATGCGCTGATGGCTGCCATGAGTTCAATGAGAGCGGACTTTTCCTCTAGATTTGATGGGATTATGACAGCGTTGGAAGGAATAAGAAAGGAATTGGGTGACTGTGTAGAACGAACGGCGCAGATGGAGCTCCGTCTCGCTAGTGCTGAAGATGACGTCACCCGTCTTCAATTAAAGGTGCGCACTTTGGAAAAAAAAGATAAATCTCTGGAAGATAATATTTTGGATTTGGAATCTCGGTCGAGACAGAATAATTTGAGGCTGGTGGGTCTTCCAGAGGAATCAGAAGGTCGGGACGTATGTTCCTTTCTGGAAAAGTGGATTCCGGAGGTGCTGGGCAGCGAGGAGTTGCAATCAGCAGTGGTTCTGGAAAAAGCACATCGTATTGGCCCACGGAGAGATAAGGGACCGCCGAGGACCTTAATTATGAAGTTTCTTAGCAACAGAGACAGGATGAAGATCTTCAACGCTGCACGTGCTAAAGGAGAGATTAAACACCAGGACCAGCAGGTGCGGTTCTACCCAGATTTGGCCACAGGAATCCAGCAATTGAGGAAGCAGTTTGATCCCATACGTAAGGAGCTGCGCAACCTTGGGATTCGTCATGGTGTAATCTATCCTGCGAGACTGCTGACCACGTATGAGGGCAGAACCCACATCTTCAAGACCCCAGAGGAGGCGCAGGAGTTCATCAAGAAGATCAAAGAAGAAGAGACTGGTGGGAGCTAAGCATGAACAAAATATAAGGTAGAATAATTAAGCATTTGCACAGGCATCTGACTGACTTGAAGTAAATAGTAAGTTTACAAAATATAGATTGTATTATATATTAAAAAAACAAAACAAAAACAAAACAAACAACAAAAAAAAAACTATGATGTACAAAGTTGTTAAAAATTTTGGAGTTAAGTTGGAAAACTACAGAGGAGAGTTAATGTTACGTCATTAAAAGCAGAAGAGTTAGGGTGATTGGGAGGATGAAGAAGGAGTGGCTTAGGCTGTTCCCCGTGGGTGTGGAACGGTCGATGGCTATATCGGGAGACAGAATTTTTCTTTTGATTTTGGGGGGTTTGCCACAAGTGTGGGAAGGGGAAATTTGTTTGTGTGTAGTTTGTAGGATGAATGTTCAACCACTCATGTTTTTGCTTCTCTGTATGAGCATGTTTACACTGCAAGGTAATCCTAAACTCTCTATTGATCATGGACCAAAGTGTTAATCTTAATTTAACTTCATGGAATTGCAGAGGTCTACAAAATTTAAAAAAACTTAAACAAGTTATGAATAAAATAAAGGACATGGGTTCAAGAATTGTGTTTTTACAAGAAACTCATCTGATAGAGGAGGATGTTAAAAGAATTAGGAGTAGATGGCAAGGAAGTGTATTCACCTCTTCATTTTCATCCCGAGCCAGGGGAGTTATGACTCTCATACATAAATCAGTTCCTTTTCAGGTGAAAAATGTAATTGGAGACAAATTTGGAAGATATGTAATCATTCAAGGTTCTTTGCTATTAGAAAATATAAATCTTGTGAACTTATATGGTCCCAATATAGATGATCAGAAGTTCTTTGCTAATTTATTTCTCATCTTATCATCACTTACAGGGCAACATATAATAGCAGGGGATTTTAATTGTACATTGAATCCAGGTGTGGATAGATCAACAGGACTGGATTGTACACACATTGGATGTAGGATGACTATTAATCATTTTATGAAAGAATTGAGATTGTTAGATATATGGAGAGAAATGAAACCACAAGTTAAAGCCTATTCTTGTTATTCCAGTACCTACAAGACATTCTCACGTATTGATTATTTTTTGATTTCCACAGAATTAAGGTCCAAGATTCAAAACTGCTTTTATGATAACATCGTGATTTCTGATCATGCACCCTGTTGTCTAATATATGTAGATAAAAAATTGACAAAGGAATCAGGTAGATGGCAATTTCAGCATAAATGGCTTCAGGATGAGGAATTTGTCAAGTATATAGAAAAACAGATAGACGAGTTCTTTGACATCAATACTACACAAACATCAGCATGTGTAAAGTGGGAGGCTTTCAAAGCTTTTATTAGGGGACATATTATTAGTTATACAGGATCAAAATCTAAGAAGACTCGAGAGGAGAGAGCTAAATTGGAACATAAAATAAAAAGTCTTCAGGAAAAAGTGTATGCAGGAAGTGACCCAAGGTTGGAGAATGAATTACTGATTTTGAGAGCTGAATACGACAAAAAATCAGCGAATAGAGCTGCCTCGAGTCTTCTAAGATTGAAACAATCTTTTTATGAACAAGGTGAAAAATCAGGAAAATTATTAGCATGGCAGATTAAACAATTGGAAATTAAAACACCAATTACCAGTATTATAAGTAACGGACAGGTAGTTATAGATCCTTTAGAAATTAATAGAGCCTTTAGAGATTACTATGAAAAATTATATGATACCAAAAATGAACCTGACTTAACAAAACTAAATGGGTTTTTGAACGAACTATCTATACCGTGTATTCCAAATGAAAACAGGGAGATATTGGAGTCTAAAATTAGTCAAGAAGAAGTTGGGCTAGCCATTGATAATATGAAATCAGGAAAAAGTGCAGGACCAGATGGTCTTCCAGTTGACCTTTATAAAAAATTTAAGAATAAATTAATAAAACCTTTTTTGGAAATGGTTTTAGAAGCATTTCAAAATAATAATTTACCATCATACATAAATAATGCCTTAATTATACTGCTGCCAAAACCAGGTAAGCCCTCTAATAAATGTGAAAATATGAGACCAATAAGCCTATTAAACGCCGACCTTAAGATAATCTGTAAAATTTTAGCAAGACGAATACAAGAAATTTTACCAAATATTATTAATCGAGATCAGAATGGCTTTATAAAGGGTAGACAAGGCTTCCATAATGTAAGAAGACTATTTAATATTATTTATTTTAATAAAGAAGCACCGGATACAGCTCTCCTATCATTGGACGCTGAAAAGGCCTTTGATAGAGTTGAATGGCCCTTTCTTTTTGAAGTCCTACAAAGGTTTGGACTTGGAAATAATTTCATAAAATGGGTTCAAATAATATACATTC